>OY744517.1:152984381-153146881 GCA_963556195.1 Sepiola atlantica | reverse complement strand
ATATCGTAGGATATTTCCCTCCTCCACACATACTATCTCAAAGAAAAGCATTGCTCTTTCCTATATGTGCTAGTGTCATCACTTTTAAGAGGGGGGGGGGGTGATAATTGCATAATAATGGAATAAGTTGACCGATCTGCAGAATCGTCATTTGGCCGAAATATTTGTCATTTTTCAATTTGTCAGCTATTGTTATTTTATTGTTTGAAGAAACCAAATGCTGAATGGGGGGGGGGGGAGAGAGAGAGAGAGAGAGGAATTATTGGAATTCCTATCCAAACATAACCACCTAAAAAAAATCAAAGAAGGTCGTGTCTATGGGTCATTCTCTGATTTGAGGGGTGTCAGTCTACACTTGGACATTTTGATCTATGACAGCATTCATCCGGGGGTGGGGTGGGGTGGGCTGGTTCCAAGTGATGTTGTCAATTTTATTAGTGTCTAAGATAATACAAGAATCTGTGAGAATAGTCTTTGTCTATATTCCTAAGCCGTTATCGGCTGCTATAGAGATACCCTGGAACTCTTGCAGTTCATCATATTCCGTTTAACAGCCATTTTACATGCTGGCATGTGTTGGGCGGCTTTTCGAAATTTATTTCCAAACTAACCTATCTCTGACCAGATCTTTACTTATTCCTCCATCTTTCAAGTCCATCCTCTAATGTTTTCTTTGGCCTTCCCCTATGAACTGAACCTGCTGCCTGAACTGTTCTACATCTACTAACCAAAGAACTCTTATCCATTCTTTCAATGTGGCCATACCATAAAATTCTCTTGTTCTGCACACATCTCCCTATATTGTCGAGATTCATCTTCTAAGGTCATCAGATCTAAGCCTGTCTTTAAGACGCACATTACACATCTATCGTATTATTCTCATGTCATTTCTCTATGCAACTCATTTTCAACCCTCACTTCCATACATCATCACACTGTGGACACATGCCTGATAAACTCTTCCTTCGGTCGACGGTGATAATGCTCTGCTAGTTAGTAATGGAAAAAGTTCCCTGAACTTACCTCATCTACTCCTAACTGTTGCCATCACGCTAGCACCAGACACCCCCCCCCCGGTGCTTTAATGTTATCACCTAGGTAACAAAACTTCTAAACAACTTCAGTAGCTTAGCCATCCAAATATATTTTCTCCACATCTGACTTCTCATCCATCACCATTTTCTCACACTACTTGCACACAAACTGGTTATCATCTCAACCTATCGGTAATTCCACTGCACTTCTTGTGTACCCAGTGCTTACGAGTACCACAAAAAATTGAGTTGCGCCCGACTCCCTTTCCATAAACGGATTAAATGTATGTGAGCCACAACCAAAAGGACACATTTTATCTGTTTTTTTTTGTTTTTTTTTACTTCTGGTTTTATAGCTTATAATGAAAAATTTAATATTTCAAAAATATTTTTGAATAACAATTTTGCTTAAATAAGTTTTGTAAATAAAACTGTATTTTTTATAAATCTTCAAAGTTTACAAAACAAAACGTTTTGTAGATACAAGTTTTTATTATTAAAAATGTTTGTATAAAAAAACGTACTTGATAAAAAAAATCTGCAAAGGCAAAAATACAAATCTGCATCATTTTTGTTTTTAATTTGTTTCATAATTTACTGAAGTTTCAAAAAAAATCTGTTAAGACAAAATTTGTCCTTTTGATTGTTGCCCATTCTGAGGTGTCTCAAAGCCATTTGATCTCCCACAAACTGAGCAGGGAATTTTCCTTTTTCATCGTCATTTGGATGTAGTTTAAAGATAACTAGCTGTCTCTACCTGGCGTTGCCCAGGAATTTTTTTTTAATTTCATTAATAATTTACCTGACTGAAACAGGATTTCTCTTCTGGTGCTACCAGATCTGGCTGTCTGAAGATACCGGCTTCCTGACCCAAAATGCACCAAACATTAATGTTATGGTTTTATTTTCCTTTCCCTTTGCCAAACTCAATCCTGTTCTGCAAAGCCAAAAACATTTTTCCTCTAAAAAACACCCAAACCAAACACCATAAATAAATACTTGAACATATAAAGAGAGTGAAGCATAAAACCTATTACCAAAATTACCGGATTTGGCATTAAATAACCGTAAAAAGGATTAATATGCCGTAAAACAAAACAACAAAACCAAACCAAACACCATGAATAAATACTTGAACATATAAAGAACTTGAAGCATAAAAACTTTTACCAAAGTGACCGGATTCAGCATTAAATAACCTGAAAAAGGTTTGTATGCCACAGAACAACCAAACCAAACTAAACCAGGATTTCTCTGCCTGCAAAAGAAACACAAACACGTTTTTTGTGTTATGAATAAATGTAAAAAAAATTTGAAGTCCTCTTTAAAAGAAATAGTAAAAAATCGACCATTTATTTTTTTTCCCTCCCACTTCAAGGAAAAAATTACATTTTTTTTTTTTTTTTTTTTAAATGTAAAAAAGACTTTGCATCCTCAGATGGTAATCGAACATGGAATCGCTGGGATGACGTCTTATCAATTTGACAACTGGGTCTGTTATTAATAAAGTTATGTAATCGTCATTGTGGAAGTCGAATAACGTTCAATTGGAGAAAATCGATTATCAAAAAGGAGGGTATTAGTGGGGAAATTCAGAAAATTGACTAAATGTCTTCCAGATTCATGGTGTATTTGGTGGCAGGAAGAGCCCTTAAGATTGTGAGAGGGTTAGCTCCTCCCACTACCTCTATTAGTAATCAAAAACTGTTGATCAGATTAAATATGAAATTCAATGAAATCAATTGAAACCGTTTTAAGTATGTATCTTTTGGTAACAAAGCTTTTACGGTCAAAGAAATAGGGAAAACTCTTTACTTTACAGATAGAAAAACAATCGCAATTTGCCATGCAGAGGGCAGGGTGTAATAAGAGTGAAGATTCAGATTTTAAATCTTTCTATATAAAATAACAGGAAAATACAGCTTTGTCCTAGATTTAATGAGAAACTGTCCTCTTTTGAAACCTTCTCATAACACCTTTTCTTATTGTTATTTTTTACATTTAATGCCACTCAATTTTTAGGGTGGGCTGAAAAATGTACTCGGCATTTGATTGGATAGGAAATCAGATGACATTTTCTCTGCTGGTTTACATGCTTAAAAAATCACATCGACTCGATCACCAAAGTTAAGCAACATTGAGCCTGGTCATATTTAGATGTGCGACTATTTAGGAATGCAAACGTTGGAAAGTGTAATTGATAACAGACTAGTTGTTGTTGCAACAGCATTCACCATTGTTGGATTGAGTCGACTTCTTCCCTGGCTGACACTACATCCCGAGTCAGGGCGGTGCTTAGGGAGGTCATACGAGATGATTACCCAATCGCGATTCCACTGTCGAAGGGCGGCCATTTTAACTTGAGAGCTCGGTCATTCTCCTTGATGGGTGTTGTCTAGGTCTTCAGCTGTCCTCTTATAGGCTTATACCACCCAGACAGAGAGGTACATTACATTGCAATTACCGAAGATGTCTCTGCAACAGGACAGATGGCAGGGAGGTAACGGTTGTTAAGTGGATATCGACACGGACTGAAGACCTGGGTGTTCCAAGTTCGAATCCAGTCGGTTCCACAGTACCACTTTCATTTAGGGATGTTGGCAACCTTCTCGTGGTCCTTCCTGTAAGTACCTGATGTCTTTCTAGAAAGATTTCTAACTAGAAAAACATCAGGGAAACTAATGCCAACACCAGAATCATCTGATTCACATGAAAGAAGGACAGATGGCAGACTTTAGATTGAGGTGTTGGCAGAGAACAGCTGTCAGGACACAGTCGATCTGTGAGCAATGCAAAATATGACGGAGACAGTAATTGTAAAAAAAACTTCCAACTGCCGCTGATCAACCACCCTCATTGGCCGTGTCTCACAGCCATAAAGGATGATTAACCAGATGACTGATTGGTAGATAATGCGAAAGACTAGTGTCCTGTTACGGCGATGGGTCATGCCATCCATTCTACTTAACGCTATGAAACCAGGGATAAGCACCTGATCGACTTAGTCTTTAACCTTAGAAAGGAACTTCATTTTTATTGCTGTTTATCTATTGGACACCATATAGATAGTATCATTTCTAAAAAAAATTAACATTCCTAGGTCTAATAACTTAAAAGTATACACACATTTCATATTAGTATATAAACCAAGTTCTTTGAACATGCATAATATAAACGTTGAATTTCAATCCACGATAACTTGTGTTGAAATGAAAGTGGAGGGGGTTCAACATCTCAGTAAAGTTTCAATACATGGAAACATTTCTGTGATGTACGTTCAGAGCGTACATGAACTGGCAAAACACCGGACATACATTCATAGGGAATTTTGGAGAAATATTACACGTAGAAGCTTACCGTGATTAAATGTGATCTCATTCTCAGCGCTATGTAGTGTTTCTCACATGAAAAAATATCATGGGTATTGATTTAACATTTTATTAAGACTTCCACTGCTCCAAGCACGTTACAATGCCGAGTCAGGTTAGTCGGATGTGTTGGGTGTTTTTATAATTGATGTCCCCTGTGAACGTACATCCAGTTTTGTGCCAGTTCATGTATCCTCTGAATGTACATACATTACAATAGCAAAGTATTCTAGATATCTTCAGGGTGGGGTGGAAGGATTGTGAGACTCCATGAGGCCTTGCTTGCAGGTAAGTAAATAATCCTACCAAATATTAAGTTTGTATCCCCTATTATCTCAAAGATCGTGGAGAGGGGGATGTCATTATCCACTTGAGAATACCCCCCCCCCCCTCACTACCTCCATAGTCTGATGAGCATTCTTGCCAAGTTTCTATTCAGATTCCGATTTGGATTGTTCAGACTACGATTCTTATCTTGGATGCTATTCTCACAATGTTTCGGCTGATGTAACCTCTGACCATCTTCAGGTGCATCTTGTCGAATTCTGGAGTCTATAGGGAATTTTAAACTGAAACATTTAATTTATGGCAGTAGGTTATTTTTGTTTCCTCAGCCATGATCGGATAAGTCTTAAGTAATTAATGCATGGCATGAACCATCCCTGTGACAGGACGCTAGCTTGTCGCCAATCATGGCTGATGGAACGAGAATAGTCGATTCTGTGGATTAAATGAAGTGTTCATTTCAAAATGTCATATAGATTCTCGAGTTTGACAAGATGCACTTTCTTTGGAGGTTACATCGGCTGAAACGTTGAGAATAACTAAGATGAGAATAATCTAGATTATTTCCAGATTCTGATTCCTATGTCTAAAAGCCAAGTACTAGTTAACGCACCCTCTTTATTATAAACATTTAAAGTTAATACGTTAATATCAGTGTGTCTGTTTTGAATCTAATCGATTTCTATGGTAACATTATTAAAATAGAACAATTTTCAATATTTGAGAATGTCATATCTGACACTGTTATGAGCGTAGTGTCATGTCTGGCACCATTATGGGCCTAGTGTGATATCTGACGCCATTAGAGGTGTCATGTCATACCAGACATCGCGTCATAACTGACACCCTTTCTGTTAGACGTTGTCATACATGACACCGTTTCTGTTGCAGACAGACCTCAAATCTCTCTAATGAGAGATTGTAAATCTGTTACTTGCAAAACTAAAAATGATGAGTTAAAGGCATGTTTAAAATGTGTGTTGGTGGTGATGGGGTCGGGGCCAGGAAGAAACTTGGCATCAGAACAACAGATTTTGATGCTTGTTTGAGGAAAGGGTGTGTGTGTAGGTAAGAGAGGTTATATTAACACTTACATTGGGCAGGACAAATATTTCTCTGCTAAACAACCACCCACTTAATTTGTATCATCTGGCTGGTTTAAAAAATGTAATAAAGATATAACCTAAAATGTCTTAGTACTGTAGAGACCCCCATAGCGCACCACAGAATTTACCCCCTATATGTAACACGATGTAATTTTCATGTAGGTTCATATTATCGTCATAACTTTAGTACCATTTAAAAGAAGGTTAAAATAAACGACTAATGTTTTTTTTTTCTTTTTAAATTTTTCAGCGTACGAAAATAATGAAAATGAGACTAAAAATCATATTTAAGATGTTTTATAAATCTAGCGAAATCAACTAATTGTCAGATTTTCACGAAATTTTCGATTCTTATTCACTTTTGGATTTATTGGTCCCCCGATTTATGTGGAGGCAATTGTTCCTAATAGAAAATTAGTATCGCTGACCTTGGAAAAAATCTGGTTTGCGCCCCCAGGGGATCAAAAGCCCCCAAAATGCAAAAAAATGACCCTTTTCTCCCATAACGTTTGATCCATCCATTGAATTTTTCTGAAACTTGGCCAAAATGTAGAGGCAATTGTTCTGGATATAAAATGAGCATCCTTGATGTCAGAAAAATTCTGGTTCGCGCCCCCAGGCAGTCAAAGGAGGGTCAAAAATGCCCCAAATTGCCCAAATTTATTGCATTTTACATTCGCCACATCGAGTCACATACAGAGGGGGACCACGCATGCGCGGCTTGTTTATATTTAAAATTTTGGTAACGTATATAAAGGGAAATGTTTTTTTCGTACATGACCCCCCCCCCCATTTTATTTTATGAAATCTGAACAATATATGTTATAATCAATCAACTTTTAATATTATTTAAGGCTGAAGAGTCTAAATAAACATATTTATTTTTTATGTTTAATCAAACCAGGATTTTGTAAACTTACCGTGAATTCATGAATAAAAAATGGAAATAAATCCATTGTTTAAAAAAAAAAAAAATACTGCTTTTTCTCATTAATATATACTATAGCACGGTGGTTAACGACGCGAACAGAGGACCCGGATGTGCCGGGTTTGAATCTAGTTTGTTCCACAGAAACACTTTCATCAAAACCCACACCTGACCTTGTGTCTAACCTCATGGAGAGGACGTAAATAAGATATTATAAGCTGTTGAATTGCAAAGAAAAAAAAAAATTCTCAAAAATAATAAATGAAGAGATTTAAATGATTTCAAATGATTCCAATCTTTTAAACACCAAATTTGAAAAAAAAAATGGGTTCTTAATTTTTCTTAAATATTTTAATGCAATATAAAAGTGACTATTGGCAATTGTAAAATAGCAAATTGACAGATTCCATAATTTGTGATTGTAAATAGGTGTTTTATTTGTTAGTGGTCACTACCATTTTTTACTGTTTTTGAATATGTATTCCTGTATTAATAAGTTGCCTGTTTGAATTGACATCTTAGATAAACTACTTCCGTCAGTATTTTATTTTGCTTTTTATCATCCGTAGATATTGAAAACTTCACACAATTCTCATTTTAGTATATAAACAGACCCCCACTGGAAAAGAAACGAATTTTGTTTACTTATTTCTTAAAATAAAGATGAGTATTTTTACTTAGTTCGATAATTTAATCTTTAAATCAACCATTTGATTTTAAAACAACTTCCTATAAATATAACTTTATTTTTAGAAGATTTAAAAACACAATAAATGAAAAGAATTAAAATCACATGTAAGCATCTATGTAAAGTACACATAGAATTGTGCCCCGTCATCACTCTATTGTGTCCTTGGGAGGTCCTTATAGTACTGTATGCATTTCATAACTTACTGTGAATGTTTTAACAAAATATCCGATTTAAAAACACCTTGCTAATTTAGTTGGTGTTAGGTTAACAAGTTTTTGTGCTTCAGAAATGTGTAAAAAAAACATATTTTTTGATAAAAAGTATGTTCCAGCTTGAGAATACTTTCCTCCTAGTATTCCCCTTGAAAGACATTGTTTCAAAAAGAAATATTACTTTTAACAGTACATTATACAGGTTAATTTAGAAACACCATGGAATTTCCAGAAGGTCCCTCTAGTGAATGGATAATTGATTTAACTAATGCTTGACAAACCTAAAATAAATACTATGACATTTTTAATTTTTTTTTAATGTCTAATATATAAATTTAAATCTGTCGGATTTTTTCATGTTAGATCCAAATAGCAATGGATCTGATCAATCGATATTTGATTCTGACTAGCGTTTTTTTCCCCCCTCCCTTCTAATCCTTGCATGTTAGATTTTTTTTACGAAAATTATTCTGGCAAGTAAGATTAGTATAATGGATACAATTTTAAATAGTGACCTAAAAACGCTTAAAATTTAAGGATATGACTCTTATTTTCACTGTGAGGTAAAAACATTAGTTATCTCCCTTACATTTTCTGTGTATTCATCTCTTCGTAACTTGCACATTTTTTTTTTTTTTTCAAATTAAAAAATTTAAACTAAAATGATTTCCGGCCAGATAGGTACAGCTGGTATTTTATAATTAACAACATTCAACTTAACGGTATGGTACCACGGCGAACAAAAAGGAATCTGGATGTGGTTGGCCTGGTTGCAAGCTAACATGATTTCTGGATGAACACCCTGTAAACCAGACTTGGATGTATTTTTCTTCTTGACAACAGAGATCGAATAGTAAAAAGATTGTCTGGAAGTCGAGGAGACTCTTCTGAATCCGGCTTAGCCAATGATGATGAACTAGAGATCTGAACCGATTGCTTGTACCGGTTACCCCTCATCTCATTTTTATAAACAAACTAAAATGCCTGTCCCAGGACTAGTAAAATTAATTCCCCGAACAGAACACTTTTCCACAACTTTTATATCTCATTATGAAGATTAAAATTAAGATATAATGCTACTAAACCGTATGTCTAGAATCCTTATTTCAATTTTGATCAAAATCCATTACATGATTTTGATTCTCGAAAATGATTTAAGAGGGCTTAAAAAGAAATTGAAATGAAGGAAATCTTGTTTGGTTGGTGTCTAATGGCTGGATCAAATTCAATGCAAATCTGAAATATTTTGAAATGGGCGATTGTGTTCATATTATGCCCACTAAAATCCTTTAAAATACTGAAAGAAACTGAAATTTGGGTAATATTTATTACTTGATGTCTAATACCTGTTAAAATTTCACATACAATTGGAGGTATGTGAATTTTCACAAAAGGCTTCACCCCCTTTTCCCTTTACGCCTTTTGCATTAAATTAAACTAAATATAGTTGACATTACCCACCCTTATGCCTAGCAGCTGTGTTCCAAAATTCATGTTTAGGAGTGAATCTTGTACATAGACATATATAAACATATACACATACCTGACTTTGTATAGAGATAAAGCAGTAACTGCTCCATTTATATGATTTGCTTCACAAAGGGTTGCTAAGGCGACTAGTTACAGCGATCATCAGAAGTGGTATCTTCACTTCAACCATTTTAGGAGAGTAGAAAGTGGACCGTTGGTTTACTTTGGGCAGCCTTGTAACTTTTTCTTCCCTTATTTTGTCCTTTAGTCTTCACATTCCATGAGCTATGTTTCTGACAAAGGGGGGAGAATCGCTGTTTTCTGGGCCATAATCTATCCCTTTAACAGTTATCGTTGGCTAGTTTTTGACCTTAAAATAGTACTTTTTTTTTTTTTTAGCTCCTTACATCAAATTGCTTCATGCCTTGTTTCGAGCGATTTCCATTAAAAAAAATCCACATCATGCTAAAATGCAATGATACAACTATGTGAGGAAAATACTGAGAAAATGACATAATTTTTAAATCTAGTAAATAAAAATTAGGACCCACCATATCTATTTAATAATACTTGTTTTTAAAATATGGGATTGCTTGACTGCCAAAGATGCAATTCAAAAAAAGAAATTTTAAAAATTTCATCTGGTGTTGCTGTTTATGACTCGGACGTCTGCATAGAGCTCATATAGATTGTATCTCAAGATTGTCTGGTCTGCATGAAGTTTTCCTCGTAAATCACAGCTATTCGTTAACCTGCAAGATTGCAAGTGTTTACCCTCAATACCAAGAACAGCAAGGTTTAGCGGTTTCATGCTAAGTTGGGTAAGGTTTGACTGTGAACACAAAGAAATGGTGCAGAAGCGGTATTGCAACTGTCACTTACTGATTTGTTGTTCCGCATTGCTTGCCACATGCAGAGGCAGAAACGACCAGAGGACGAAGGATTCTTCTGGATTTTCACCAGAGCAGTGTTAACCGAGTAGCTCTAACACTATCACGTTGAGGAAGGGTTGGATTTTTAGGGTCGGCGCTAAAATCAAAGTGTAGTTTCTATTCTGTCCAAAGGGGGTACAATATTATTGAATAGAATAGACAATTTCTTAATCATGGCAACAGTATACAACAGATAAAGGATACAACTGTGAAATGTTTACGGGGCCTACTCGTCATATAAGATTCCATTTGAAATACTTACCAGCATTTTATCTAATCTAATCAAACATTTTAATTTTATTAATTTTCTTGGAATCTATGGATAATCACCAGATTTCCTTAAATAATTGAGTCTGCTTTTTTGTGCAAATGCAGGCGCCAAATTAAAATATTTTATTTATTTTTGGACCAATCAGAAAAAAAATGTAGAAAAAGCGGTTTACCAAGCACAAAAAAGTCTGTTAGAAATGTAGCATGATTTTTTTTCTGGAGCCGCTTTGTCGTCATAAAAGCCAAAACTCAATAGACCAGATCTGATGTTAGTTGGTTGTCTTTGAGCCCATAGCTGATATCGCACGCTTGTGTCAGAAAATACACAGTAAGCAAACTCCTACTCTTCTTCAACCAGTGCTAGAATTACTATTAAACTGTAGCAGTTAAAAAGAAACTCCACTTTCTTTTCACAGACATTCAATAGAAACTAACTTTTTCATTTAACTTTTAATCTCAATAAAAAACCTTTTATTTTTTGTAGTACTGCTTCATCCTTATACATGACTTTTTAATTTCTTTTTTCTAATTAAAATTTCATTGTTTTCTCTCTTTTTTGATTATTTCTCTCCCCCTCTCTCTCCCTCTCTCTCTCCCTTTCTCTCTCTCTCTCTCTCCCTTTCTCTCTCTCTCTCTCCCTCTCCCCCTCTCCTCCTCTCTCTACCTCCCTCTCCCCCATCTACCTCCCTCTCCCCCATCTACCTCCCTCTCCCCCATCTACCTCCCTCTCCCCCATCTACCTCTCTGTGTCTCATCTACCTCTCTGTGTCTCATCTACCTCTCTGTGTCTCATCTACCTCTCTGTGTCTCATCTACCTCTCTGTGTCTCATCTACCTCTCTGTGTCTCATCTACCTCTCATTTATGTGTCTATGGAATTGATATACAATAAAATACTGAAACTGCAACTCCTCACCACCAGTTTAACATGCTGGCATGCGTTGAACGACTTAAAGAAATTGACTTCCAAAGTAGCCTATCACTGTCCAGGTCGTTATTTATCCCTCTTTCGCTCAGGTCAATTTTTATCACTTCCTTCCACGTTTTCCTTAGCCTTCCTCTGTGAACTGCACATGCTACCTCTACTGTTCTACACCTATTAACACAAGAACTCTCATCCATTCTTTCAACATTGTCATGCAGTCAAATTTTGTTCTGCACACATCTCTTTATACTGTCCAGATTTAATCTTCCTTTGAGGTCATCAGAACTAAGCCTGTCTTTAAGACTTATGTATCCATCATATGATTCTCATATCATTTCTCTCCATGCAACGCATATCCTCAACCTTCGTTGGCCAGGTTTCACTTTCATACATCACACTGTGTACACAGGTCAGATACTCTTCCCTTGGTGGACAACTCGGTGCGCTGTTATGCATTTGGTTCATAAATAGCAATGGTTCACTTCCCAACAGTCAGAAATAATTTTTTTTTGAAAAGGGTATAATGTAATGCACGTAAATCAGTTTTTTCCATTTCATCTCGTGTGGTTGCCCCTCGTCTACTGAACTTACCAGATTTTACCGAGCCAATATAGGCGGCTATGAGAGCCAATCTATACCAGCACCATATTTCTTTTGAAGTGAACTTTAAAATCAGTTGCAAGTAGTTTACATAGAAATACAGGGTCCTAAATTATACTATTTTTCTGTTATTTTACTTCAGTTGAAGTTCTCAGAAATCAAGGGGACCCTTCCTGGGGCTCACACTTGATCTCTATATGAGATGCATAGATATTCGAATATTCCATTAAAGTTTTCCTTTACCTGTCAAACGTTGAGTTAGTAAAAAGTTGAAATATTACTTTTCCTCTTCCTAATTGACCAGTTAACTATGTTATAGTATAGCTTTTTTGTGGTCTCTCAGTCTTACCGGATTGCAGGACAATAATTCATCTAGCCTGGTGGAGTATCCAGCTTAGTAGTGTTATTTGAGCTAATATTACTTGGAGTAGCTGCACCATTCCTCATATAAGCCCGTGTATAGCCGTGTTGAGGGAATATTTTTTTAGGCTTCGAATACTATGTTATTTTTAATATTTGGTCAGGGTTTACTTGTAGAGGGGAGTATCCTCATGTCAGGTTGTCCTGACAAACCCTTGTACAGAGACCAAAGACACTCGAGGATGGTATCTAGTAGGTAATTCAAACTGTGTGTGTGTCAACACACATGATGCTTTATGTTTGATAATACTGTTAAACTAGTAAAGTGTTAAAGCTCGGTGCATTTTATCACTCATTGACATTTAATCATTTTAAATGCTGCTTAGTTAAAAGAAAAGAAACATCTTGGTTCTTTTATATGACAGAGGTGCGTGAGAAAATAGTTTTCCCAATAGACAGAATCGATCCTCAAGACTGCTAAGCTTGGAAGCTGAGATTGCAGACTGTCAAAAACGCAAGACTTCTAACCAAGAGACATGAGATGATAAAATGGATGATATGAAAATGAGGTAATAATTTCAGTTTCATCTCATTATTATATTGAGAGCTCTAATACTATAGGCAGCATTAAGCTTTCAACCCACTTTCTGTGTGACCTTAAAGAATTAAAATATATATCAGTATTATACAATAATTTTACAAATTATTACAACACCCATTTCCACTTCTGTACTCATCGTAGAAATATAAAATATATGTATATTTTTAATGAGGATTGTATTCAAGCGAACAGTATGTCTTTTAAATACAGCATGTAATTATTTGTAAAAAAAACCCAAAAATGTAATTTATTGAACGATTAATTTTTTTTCTAACAAATGTATTCATTTTTCTATTTTCCTCAACTGTTATAAATTTTTTTTATACGAGGGCAAAAATGGGATAACGTAATTCTGTGAGGAATTACTGCATCTAATGTGGAAGGAAGGGGAGATAATCGTGACGTAATATAAGTCATTGTAGACAGCCGATAAAAGCAAGTTCAATATGACATACTAGGTTACGTGGTAGTGGGAAGTATAACACTCCCTCCTCCTTGCTGCTATAAAAACACTGAGGAAGGGGGATTATTCACCACTTTTATAAATAAAAATGGGGGGAGGGGAGCTGGTTTCAAAGACAAATGACAATTCCAACAATTGGAGAGGATTTAATTACTAAGAATAACATTCAGGTAATTAAAAAAATAAAATAAAAGAAAAGACTCTCATCCCAGATCCTCTCTTGAAGGGTACCAAGTAACAGAATGCTCTTATTTCTTCCTTTTCTCTCTTACTCTAAAGTCTGGAGAGTTGATTAGAATTACAGAATTCATTCTATCTCCACAGAAAGTTTTCCTTCTACAAACCCATGAAGCTAATTCTACTCTAAATGAAATGTACAATCTCTCTTCTCCTTCTCATATATAGATATACAAAGATAGATATAGATAGTGATATAGATTGATATCTATAGATAGATTGTTAGAGAGAAAAATATAGATATATAGATAGAGAGATATATAGATAGAGAGATATATAGATAGAGAGATATATAGATAGAGAGATATATAGATAGAGAGATAGAGAGATAGATAGATAGATAGATAGATATATAGATATATATTATAGCTTTGTGCTAACCAATCCTCTGATGCTATGTTGATTGTTTTTACTAGTGGTTAGGGTAGAAGTGTAATCCTGTTTATTCAAGATGAGAAATGAATCTGTTTTACTTCTCTTTTCTCCTTCCTTTTTGAAGGATGACAGATGGTGTGAAATACCAGTTTTCATTTTCAGCTTCTGTGTGAAAATGAATAACACAACACGGCCATTAACAAACAAAACAATATACAACTGTTTTGTCATTTTGTAATTTCTTTCAATCATACTTTCACCATCACTAACTACTCAAAAAAAAAAAGTTGTGATTTTTAGGCGATTCATATTGAAGAGTGTATGAACATACACTACCTATATAGCCAGTATTTCTTTCAGTGTCCTCAATACAAAGTAAATAGTTATATTAATCTGTTTTTTTTAAAAGGTTCTTTGTGTATGTATATCTATATAAAATATCTTTTGAAAGTTGAACCTCAATAGCATTTAAGTAGACATATAAAACTTTGATTATAACTAGCCAATTTTCATTTGTTATTGCTGTAAAGTGTTATTAACAATATAATAACGTATTTTGTTATTATTTTTAAGTTATTTAATCCAGACCATATGACTGGTAACATGAGATATTTTTAAATAATCACCTAAAATTTAATAATTAGCAAGAGGGATAATTTTTTAAATTGAATATAATAATTGTCTACCTTGTGGTACCATTTTATTTGAATTATTATAACATACTTCATTACAGTTATGACCGAATAATCAAAATCGGCAAGGGGAATCACTCATATTTTTTACTTGAATAATATAAAAGTAGTTGCGTCCTTTACAACTAAAAATGTATTTCTTTTGTTTTAAAAATATGCAAACAAATATCAGGATATTTCTTACCAATGTTTTTAAATTTAAATTTTGTAAATTTTGTATGCTAATATCTTTTTCATTGTTCTTTACAGGTGAATGTGGTTTGACATACAACAGCAAAAGCCTTCTTATTGTTTACTCTAAGCAGTATGAGGCGAAGGAAAGAAACTCGTGTGACTTTTACATCATTGCTAATACAAATGTCTACGTTGAGTTGAATTTCACTGATTTACGTGGATTTGAGATACCATTGGAGCCGGAGAATACCAGTTCAATGGAATGCTTACCAAAGATTATCATTACAGAACGCAACTCCAGTGGTGAAGAAATCCTCATGGGAATTATTTGTCCTGTAAAAAAACTTTTCAAAACCCCTCAAGTCTTTCTGTCCCATGCCAATAATTTAACTTTAATATATAAATGGGATCCTCGACAGCGTAGTGGATTTACGTTATATATTGACTTTCATCTGAAAGTAAGTAAGTATCAACTTGACTACTTTCTTGTTTAAAACGTATATCTTCAACACCTCCCTCTCCTCTTGAAACGCCCCTCCTCCCCTACTCCACCTTAAGGATTTTTCTTTTCTTTCTGGATAAAAAGATACATTTAACACTTTTAATCCCTAATCTGCATTCATCTCCGGCGTTGAAGGATCAGATTCAATTACCAGTTCGTCGGCTTTGATCAGAAATGGAACGTTTTTCTTTGCAGTGCAAACATGACGACAGGTACTGAATTTTCCGTGCTTTCTTTTTTGGATACTTTTATAAAAATACCATTAAGGATAAGTGTCTCGCTAAGTATATTTAAAAAATAAAACTCTTTGGTTAAACAAATTTATGTAACCAAGTCCCCCGTCTTTTACTTGGTCCCCAAGTCGAAATGTGTTCTAGCAGAAATCAAAAGCAAAGGATTTGTATATGTATAGTTTAGAATTTAGTGTATGTAAAATATCGACGTTCCTGTTAGCACACTCGGCTTATGGTTACAAGCAACTTCCCAAACCCCAATTTGAGGGAGCAAAGACAATATGTTCACTCCCTTCGATCGTCGAGTTTGTTAGACCATGTAAAAACAGACGGAAACACAATTTGATAATAGGACACAAATTTCTTTTTTATTCACGAAAGTGTTCAATTAACATTTCACTATCACACGCGTTTTACGTGTTTGATGTTTCCAATGAAGAATGTTGTATTTGTTTCAATGGCCTATAACTCAGAAACAAAGTGTTTCCGAACCTATGTACACATATGGAACATAATCCTGTAGTTATGCCATCGATTTTCCAAACATCTTGTATAATGGGATGTTGTTTAGTTTTGTATTAGGTTTGTAAGTTTGATTGTTTAAATGGAAGTTTATATCTAAAAAAAAAAAATAACTTATTTAAAATTAATTTTCAATTTTTATGTCAAAACCCAAGTATTTAAAAATTTATATTTCCTTTTTTATTTAAACTTCTGTCAGATGTGTTATAAAAAATAGTTAGACCATCATTTTTGTAAATACCAATACTTGTTGTCTATAGACGAAAATGATATATTCCTGTTAATTTGCATACCTCTGCACCATCGTGGCTGTCCATCACAAAATTAAAATTTGCTGTTTGGTCTTTTTAATTCATATGTTATTACTATGAAACTGTATGGTTGTCTGCAATGTTTTATTTATGTCATCAACAGGAATATCTATATATTGCTTAACAAATTCCAATGCATAATCTAGACTGATGGAAAGGTAACGGTCCTTTACATCGAATTGTGTAAATCTGCAATTTCTTTTAATATTTTGAAATTATTTTATTGTAGCTTTGGTATTTTCCCATTGATTGAAGTCCAATATATTAATTTTCTATTAAAATTTTTAAATATCTGTTTGTTTTTAATATTTTTCTTGGTCTAAATCATCTAGTCTTGGAGTTTTCTTTGGAAAAATCATACACACTTTTATTTATATACTAGCTGGGATACCTGGCATTTCCTGTTTATTATATGAAAAACAATACAAATAATACAAATTCCAGATGAACAGCTAACATGAAGCATCACGTTTTTGCATTCCATTAAAACAAATATTTGCCCATATATCACATCAAATGTATGTTGGGATTTTAGAATGTTATATTCGGTTTAATGTCCGTTTTACATGCTGGCATGTGTTGGACAGCTTTTATAAAATTGACTTTAAAACTTTCAAAGAAACCTGACAAGTTATTTCCTCAATTGAGGCAAGATTTATATAAGCCAGGTGCCCTTCCTGACACCAAACCAGTGTAGTAATGGGGACCACCATTTTTATTGAGACACCATCTTTAGGTAATTGCCACCAAGGCTAAAGCGCTCTTCACCTGTCCTTAATATATATATATATATATATGTATATATATATATATGCATACATATTTTGAAAAGTTAGTATGTAGTCAATAATCGTAAGAATAAAAAGATCACAATTAAAAAAAAAAAGAAAGAAAAAGTTAGAAACCCTCTCCACATTTTTATTACAGATTTTTAAAATAAAAACGTAATTGGTAAAATATTTTGTACTCTGCGCCCTATCTTTTTATATATTTAAAACTGTTTATTATACTGAGAAAAATGTATAAAGTAATATTAACTAATAAAACAGTTATTTATTAAAATTGGTTTTAAAATGTTATGCAAAATGTATCGCGTTTTAAGAATATTTAAACAATATTTGTATATTCAAAAATGACAAATGAAATATTTACTTATTGAAATGATTATAAGCTTTCATCTTCACAAATATTTTAATAAAAAGCAGTTTGATTTGAAAGACAAAATTTTTACTTACATTTTATTTCAATTACAATGTAACCTAAACACACAAAATTGTAAAGAAAATAGAGTATTTAAAAAAATGAGTACTATTACATTGGGTATAAACAAATAGACTGGAGAGTTAACTAATCCATGTTGCCAGCTATGTTCACTGTCTTTTGTTTGTCACAGTGACGTCCTAACGATTCTCTCTCATATCCTCCTGTTTGTTATCCTATTATTTTCATCCATGATGTATGTCATTCCTGTTGTTTTTTTGCTTATTCCAGTTTCTTTGTATAAACCAACCCTTGAAGTTACCGGGTCTGAAGGCCCGGATTCATTATAACTATTCATATATAAACTGATTTTCTACTTAGACAATGTTTGGCATCAACTTATTTAATTTTAACAACAATTGCTGTTTCACGAGATTACTTATAAACTGAGTCCACCGTACAGTTTGTCTGTAAAGTCTGCATACTTGCCAGTTGTCGTATCAGCCTTGGCTCACGCTGGTTACTAAGGGGCTAATTTGAATCATCAGGAGCGGCATGATATATAGAAGTGAATGCTGGACCCTCATCCAGTCTTCTCCTGCCTGTCTGCAGCGCAATGACAGATCCATGATCAGATGGATCTGCAATGTGAAATCTGACCAAACCCTACACATCAGGTCAGAGGATTTGCTGAAAGCACTATACTTGTCCTTAGGATAAATCGATTGTGCAGGTATGGTCATGTGGAACGTTCATCCTCCTGGTGAAACCGTTGCAGAAGCATGAATGTCATAAATCGCAGGAAGGTTGGCCAGTCAAGGAAAACTTGGAAGCAAGTGATTGGACAAGACCGCACAGTGGAATTTGGAGACTGCTGACCCACTGAACCATGAGAGGTGGAGAGTGAGCTTGCATAATATCATTGAACGTTTGACCCCTGAACAAGGGAAGAGTGACTTTAGATGACTAGAAGATCATTCTTTGTTCGAATGAGGTACAATTCAGCTCGGTTCTAGGAGGTGCATCCTCTCAGGCATTACCTTCACCTTTTGGAGGGTGGAGATTTATTGCTGATTGTCATGGTGCATCTATCTGGGAATGCTGAAGGGTCCATTCTTGGCTGTTTTTGCACCCGACTAGAGTGCCCCTCTTACGGGAGCTGGTTTATCTCCTCTTCAGGCCTTGTGCTACATCATGCTGCAATAAATGTCAACTGATTTCTTTGTTTTATCTTTGTATGAAGACTTTACGAACACCCTGTGTATGTAAAATAAAAATAAATCCACTTTATAACTCTGTTCCCATAAAGAACACATTTTTTTTTTAAGTCGATCCATTTTTAATTCCAATATTCTTAGAATTTCTATGCATTTTGATAATAAACAAGAAATATTTGTCGTTTTTTTATTTAAAAATAAAATTAGGTGTATCAGCATGTTTAAACTATGGTAGCACTTTAGTGCTATTTGTGAACCTTATTTTCAATATTTTACAAACCTAAATGTCAAATATAGTTGCCATTTTGTGCTGCCATAGTTTTGATGCAAACAAACAAGATGGCACTGCAGTTTCTCCCTTGTCTTCGATGCGCTCCTTCCATTAGTAGTCGCTTTTTTTATTCTTGCATTGAAACAAGTGAACTGGTTTGTCATCACCCGAAGTCGAGGATCCAAGTGTTTAATGCAATCAAAAATTCTTTTAGCGATGGTCGAATGAAGTTTTCTGTCAATACATTCTTCACTACACAAGTATTCATTAATGAAAATCTGACCTTTTTTAGTTACAGAAGACTCTAATAACTTATAATGGTATACGTTTCTCCATCACTGTTCAAATAATAGCATACATGTCATATCCCAGCCCTTTTCACTCCTTTTGTGACGTATTTGCCACTGTCTTTGTGGGAGCACCATGTTGATGAAAGTAAATATTCTTGAAGCGCCATTTGAAATATAAAATTATATTCTGTTTGTTTGATGAACAATTGCCAATAGTTGCTTTGAAAGAAACACAGCGCACAGAAAGTCCGGGACGATCTAACGGGGGCACAGATACTCGGTAGACGATGCCGCTTTCTCAAATATTTACTACTTTTCTCACTGCAGTTTCTCTCTCATCTTCAATATACTCTTGCTGTGTTAACACAATTCAAGTGGTTTATGTTGTCACTAAAGTCAATCATCAATCTTCCAGCATTCTCGCACATCTTCATCCACGAAAATCCCTTATTTAGCAAAATCACAATCAACCTTTAATTTGAGGCTTGGGATCCAATCATGCTGCCGGAGTCGGGTTTGCTATGTTCAATATGCAATGTACATTGCCACGCAAATTCTTTTGGCGCTGCTGACAGTTTTTCTGTCACAACCTTCTAATTTGAATATTTCTTTCCTTTTGAAGTCGCAGGTATCTTTGTAACAAATGATTTCTTTCGCATTAGAGAAATGAAAAAGAATGGTATCATGACCACTAAACACACTACACTACCCCCCCTCCAAAGAAAATGTGGTAATGTCTTGGAGGATATGAATAGTATAGTAAACTGAATTGAGCATTAAAAGATACTACAATTAATAGAAGTGTTGGTTCTGCTTCAGATGGATACCAAATCTCCATTAGTAATAAATATATGTATATAGACATCATAGTACAGCTGAGTTAACGTTTGTTTTCCCAAGGCAAAATAAAATTCTACTTGAATTGTTCTAAGTAATTTATAATTAACTGAACAAGTCATCCATCTGTCTCTCTTAGCTATCTATGTATTTCTTTCTCCCCCTCTCATTATGTTGATTCAACAACTCTCTAATACTTCTTAATGTCTCTAAACATTTAGAGAAAGAGTGACTTTTTTTTTTTTTTTTCCAGTGTAGTCATCCAATTTACATACATAAGTCTGTCTGTACACACCATTAACACTTAGGTAAATTAAATGGGAAAATAAAATCTTTTAAATAAAAAGTGGGATCTGAATATTTCATGGTTAATTTATGTAAAGGTTAATTATGAGAATTAACCATGAAATATTCTGATCCCACTTTTTATCAGCTTGTGAACACCTGATATTGCCCGGAAATGAGGACCCCTGTGTATGACCGCTCCCTACCCTGAACCTCATTACCATTTTATGTTAATTTCCATACATTTTTAATTTTCAAAGTAAAACACCTTTGCTGTTTATAAATGTCTGTCACGAATGCAGACTCTACAATATTATTAAAAAGAAAAAGTATCACCATTGGATTCTTTGAAAACGAAAGTTGCTTCGTTTTCAATTGCTCCCTTCCCGGACAGACATGTAGAAAGACAAACCTCATTATTTTAAATTCAATAAACAATCTTTTCATTCCTGTTCAATTAACATTTGCCTAAATAGCATTCTTAAGTATATTATTTATTCCTGCTCCTTACACCCACCCCCACATTCCTCAATAATGGGGGTTTCTATGCTTCATTGTTCTTGACAAAATCTCTGTCTAGATTTGTGGAAAGATGGCTGGTTGGGTGAACAGTGGAACAATTCTACCCCCCCCCCTCCTCTTTCTGAAAAGCTATTTACTTTGATAAGATCAGTAACTTAATGCAATGGAAATGTTTTTTGTTTTTTTTCCTTTTTACTTATAATATCTACATATGTAAACACACACTCACATTCTTTAAAATGGTCTGAGTATGGAAAGCAAAAAATAGTTGAAGAGTTCAACTAACTGAATTTCTTGCATAATTTTGACATTTTTTTTAAACTGGAAAATCTGATGGAAAATAGGGAAAAAATGAATGGATATTCTGAAGATATGGCCATTCAAAATGCTAGTTTAAATTTAAACGTGACCGAGAAACGGTAATGTGTTTTCAAATTAAAATGTGACAGAACATTCCTGTCTTCCTGTTTACCAAAGATCAAACAGAATTTCAATGAACAGAAATTCTTCCAATGAACTTCCCATCTATGAAATTACAAGACTGCTTCCCTGTGAGCTACAAAATGGTCATCTTCAAATCCAATGTCAGCAAATATTTCTCATAAACTGTCCTCATAAATAATCATTCAATTCATCATTTTCAATCCTCTCATAATATTCTTCATCATTCAACTGACAATCCATCTATCTCATTAACCGTTATCCTTGGGAGACTTTTAGCTTTGATAAATGGTGACTCATTAGTATTACAAAATAAAAAAGCAACGGAAGTGTCATTTTAAAGCTTGTTTCTTTCCATGCTATAATCGAAAAAATACCCTATTTCAGAAATTCAAAGTAGTATTGTATTGTATATTTTTATGAGAATGCGTTTATATAATTAATATATATATACATGAGAGAGAGATATGTCAATTTAGCTGCACAGGCGTCCGCGTTTCATCCCCTGCTTGTAATTGTCAGACTACGTGCCTATATATTGATCTGGATCCTTCCAAAAAGAGGGGGGGGTTATTGCTTGTGAAGGAGTGCCGATTGGAAGAAACAGGTTATTTTTATACCTGGTTCAGCGTGCCCACTTTTTTTTTTTTTTTTTTTTTTTTTTTTGAGCGGTGAGGGACTCCTCTTCACATAAAAACTGACCATGTGTCACATTGTGCCTCCGTGTGGGCAAGTAAATAGAAACGTCTTTTAATCGGTCAAATGTTGCTTATGATAAAAAGGGGAAAAAGTCGCAAATTAAACTGATTTAAGTCTAAATCCTAAAAGCGATGATGTTTAGATGTTGCCACAGTCTTTATCTGCATGCCTCCTCTATGGAAAACGAAGTTCTAGAATTTGTATTATTTAGATTATTCGGACTCGTGTTCTCATCTTGAGGACGCGTGGTGTAACGGGTAAGGTACTAAGTAAAATTCAGTTCTAGATGCAGTCTTCTGAAGGTTCAATCCTCAGTGCGGGCGGTACTAGGAATTGCTAATTACTGAAGACTTCTACCCGGTCATGGCTGATAGAACAAGAGCATGCTACTCCCGTGGATTAAATAAAGGATTCCATTCGAAATTCCGTGCAGATTTCCGAGTTTGACAAGATAGCCGAAACGTTGTGAGAATAACACTCAAGATGAAAACAGTAGTCCAAATAATCCAAATTATACAAATTATCAATCCTCAAAAATTCAAACATTAAGTTCTAGACCATGGACTGTGATGCAGCAGATAGTGTTAAGTAATAATCAGTTTTGGGTGACAGTCTTCTGGAGGTTGAAGGTTCAATCCTCACTGCAGGGGATACTACTAATATAATAAAAAAACAAAACAAATAATCATGACTAACAGAATGAGAACAATCTATCTCCGTTTGAAATTCCATATAGATTTTCAAGTTAGATACGATGCACCTGAAGAATGCTAGTAATCTTATCAAGTTTTAAATTGTTTGCTTCCTTTCAAGAGGTCCCACTATAGCAGTCTCTTCAAGCAAGGCGGACCTGTCATGCCTCCCGATAGTACACTTCATAGGCATGGGATCATTATTGCCAAGATTCATGTTCCTAGATCTCTGTCTAAAAGTAGTTAGTAGACAAATGACCCCTACAAAAATTATTAGTTTGAATGCGTGTATATATATAATTACACGGGCGAAAATGTTGTGAGAATAACATCCAAGATGAGAATAGTAGTCCAAATGATGCAAATAATACACAAAATATAGAAATTCAGATCCCATTGGAATTCATTTTGCTGTATTAGAGACTGGTTATGTATTCAGTCTAAACCATTTTGATTTAAAAAACATCCGTAAGATGAAGGGAAAACACGATATCATCTGCTTTCTAATGAGGACAAGCTTTGACACAAGATCAAGTTTACGTAGGGGAACTGGCGCTGCATGCATGTGTGCAAGGAGAGAGTAGGGGTGGGAAAATGATTGGTCTCCTTTGACCTTCTCTATAAGGCACCCATCAGCAGTTGACCTTGATCTTCTTTCTTTAGTGCAATCGGATGATGACTGCTTTGGTGGACACTCCCTCAGAGTTATCATACTTTATTGCCACAGATTACTGGGTCTATCTGTGCACCAGAAGAAATTAGCTTACAGTCAACAGATGTCAAAAAGTAAAGAGAAAAAAAAAAAAAAAAAAATGATTGCATTTTAGAGAAACTAAAATTATTTTCTTTCTTCCGATAATATATATATATACACACACACACATATATACATACATAAGTGAATGGTAGTCTGCTTGAAACACTGCTAGTAATAAGTATATGGGGATTTATTAAGGCTGAAAGCAATACAGAAAACTGGAATGGTGAAGATGAGCAAAAATCAATCGTAGACATTTTTCCTTGACGTTTCTTGCCTTTCGATGGATAGAACTTAATTTTTCTTTTCTGAAAAAGGAAGATTTTCTTTCGAAATATCAAGATTTTCACAATCCTGGATTTTATTAATATAAATATTAACAGTTAAGTTTTTATATTCACTAATATTGTATGTGAAATATTTATTCAAAAATAAATAAATATATAATTGTGACGATGAATACCACAAATAGTTTTTTCGATTATTTGTATTTGTTCATTTTCTCTTTAACCATTCCGTTTTTCTGCATTGCTTTCAGCCTTAATAAATACCAATTTATATATCATATTTTGTTTAACATCCGTTTTACATGCTGACATGTGTTGGGTGGCTTTAAGAAATTAACTTCCAAAGTAACCTAACCTCTGGCCAGCTCTTTATTTATCCCTCTTTCCCTAAAGTCCATTTTTATCACTTCCTCTCATGTTTTCATTTGCCTTCCTCTGTGAACTGAACCTACTACCTCAACTGTTCTACATCTACTAACCAAAAAACTCATCTATTCTTTCAACGTGGCCATACCATCAAAGTCTACTATTCTGCACACATCTCCCTGTACTGTCCAGATTTTTTCTTGCTCTGAGGTCATCAGAACTAAACCTGTCTTTAAGACTCTCATTACACATCCATAGTATCATTCTCATATCATTTCTCTTCAGGCAACACATATGCTCGACCCTCACAGGCCAGATTTCACTTCCATATATCATAACACTGCATAGATATGCCTGATAGACTTTTCCCTTGGTCGACAGTGGCAATATATATATATGTATAAGGTTTTGGATAAAATGATCCGACGTAATGAAAAAGAAAAGCAATCCACCCCGACCCCAAATGCTCGTTTGGACATAGTGACCCAGACAATATCTTTCTGTCAAGGCTAAAGATAATAAATTTATATCCAACCAACCCATCCCCCGCCTAAAACTCTGTTAACTGCGGCTGATAATACACAGCCAATTTTGCCTGTCTCAATTTTTTGATTTTTCACTTAGTCTGGCCTTAGGCTCGCTGCCCTCAGGCAGATCAAATTTGATAATTGTATGATTATTTTTTTCTGCGTTTTTTTTTTTTTTCATCCTGAGGAAGTCTCACAATAAAGACCAATCGTTGATAAATACATAAATAATAGTTTTTTGGCTTTCTTTTTTCATTTTCCATATATGTATATATACAGTGAAGTTAGTTTTAGTTTTTAATTTTTATGTTTGTACATTTTAAAAACTTATACAGAAAAAGAAATAAAATTTAAGTGGTAAGTGAGATAAAATTTTTTAGATTCAATTAAAAAATATAAGTTATTCTCTTGTTAATTTAGATTTTTCAGTCATAATTGAAGTTTCATATTACCAGTTATGCGTTCATCAGCCGGTGATTTCATCAACAGAGTATAGATTTACTCCTCTCCAGGAGTTAGGCACAAGGCCAGTTTTTATCTTACTCCCACAAGTAAGATGTGACCCAAGGTCGGGTCGGGAAAGTGGGGGTTTAAAAATTGCCTGGGCAGCCCCGTCGGCATTCCCCGGTAGGGGCGCCTCAGGCAGTAAGCAATAAACTTACTCCTCCCCAAAGAGGGGAGGCGAAGCCTGGGAGGGTGGACCTCCTAGAACTGCACAGGAAAGACCCATAGACCGGCGTAAATCAAGCCCCGAAGGCCAAGACAATACCAGTCTATGGGGTGTAGTATCCATCGGAACAGATACTACACTTTGATATTAGCCAAAAGGCCAAAAAACAAAACAAGGCAGTCCGAAAAAAAAAAAACGAAAGCAAAAAATAACCATTGCTCATTTTTTATTTTATATTTTTTGAGGAGCACCTAGTTTTTTCTTTCTCTTTGTTGATTTCATCACCAGCTGACGATTAGTTGTGCATTTCTCTACTGGCCAGTTCGCACCCACCGTGAAAACCTGGGTCCCGCATGATGAAATTATGATTATATAGTTTATTAATAAACTAACAAATATATGCTCCCTTCAGTAGATATTTTTTCTATCCTGGGAGAATATCATGGTAAACGAACATATGCTACACTGTCTCCCCCTAAAGGAGGTGATAATAACTGAGAGTATGATATCATGACGAAGGCCCCACACCAATAACAGGAGTTAATGCCTGGGAGGATATCATAACAAAACAGATACTAAACTACACCCCCCCCCCCAAAAAAAAGGTAGTTTCTGGGAAGATGGTCTTATGACAATAGTACAGATACATTACCCCATCCCTCAAAAGAGGATGTAATAACTAGGAGGATTACTTCACCCCCTTAAAAAGGAGATCATTTTTGGGAGGACAGTCTTATGGCAATTCCGATGGATACTGCATCCCATACTGGTATTGTCTTGTCCTTCGGGGCTTGATTTGCGCCGGTCAATGGGTCTGTCCTGTGCAGTTCTAGGAGGTCCACCCTCCCAGGCTTTGCCTCCCCTCTTTAGGGAGGAGTAAGTTTATTGCTTACTGCCTGAGGCGCCCCTGCCAGGGAGTGCTGACGGGGCTGCCCAGGCAATTTTTAATAACCAGAGTGCTCACTTTCTTGGGCGCTGGCTTTTCAAGCCCCACTTTCCCAACCCGATCTTGGGTCACATCTTACTTGTGGGATTAAGATAAAGCTGGCCTTGTGCCTAACTCCTGGGAGGAGTAAATAAAACCCCTATTAAAAGATAACAATAGATTAAATCCTTTTTTTTTTTTCATATTTAAAAATGGCTCGCCATAAAAATATTATTTTTATGGTTTCTTGGCCTTTTGGTTAAGATCAAAGTTTAGTATCTGTTCTCAGCATCAAAGCGACATCAAATGTTTTGGTGTAAACCCACAATGAATTAGAATGGATTAAAACTTGCTTTTTGTATTAGGCATGTTTTTATAAAAAGAAAAAAAATTCTGTTTATACTAAATGAGACATGTTTGGATGTCTACAAACTCATTTTAGGCTATTAGACCTAGAAATATGAAATTTGGTATTTATACTACTATAAATATAAAGAGTATTCTTACATTAGATATCAGAATGCAGAGAATGGATTAGCCCATCTGAGCATAATGAGACATTCCAGTTTTTTTTATAAACCGGCTTTATAGTGTTCTTTTCAGTTTATTTGTAGCTCAACTGGTCAGACAGTTTAGCACTAACTACTAAATTTAATATATATATATATATATATATATATTAGTTTTTCCTTATAAAAAGGATCCTCTAGGGTCAAAACAGCATGAAATCTCTGCGAAAATTGTCTTACCTTTGATTTTGATGAAATTTTAACATTAGGTAAACGACAAATTAAATTAGTTGACACATCAGTTCTCGTTAGAGTAGTAAAGTTAAGCGACATTCAGCCTGGTTAGTTCTCAGATTGGTGACTATTTAGGAATAAAAGGTGCTATAAGATAATAGTTCACTATATTCTGTTTAAGATCTGTTTTACATGTTGAACAGCTTTTAGAAATTGACTTCCAAACTAACTTATCTCCAGCCAGATCTTTATTTATCCTTCTTTCTCTTAAATCCATCATTAACACTTCTTCCCCTGTTTTCTTTGACCTTTCCCATGCCAACTGGTCTCGCTACTTCAACTGTTCTACATCTACTAATCCAAGAACTCTCATCCATTCTTTCAATGTGACAACACTAAGGAAGTTTCCTGTTCTACACACATTTCTTACACTGTTAAGATTTAATCTTTCTCTGAGGTCATCAGAACTAAACGCGTCTTTAACACTCACATTACACAGTCATTGTATCCTTCTCATATCATTTCTCTTTATGTAATACATGTATTTAACCATTGCTGGCCAGTTTTCAATTCCATACATAATCACACTGCATACACATGCCTGATAGACTCTTCGCTTGGTCAACATTGGTAACGCTCTGCTGGTTAGTAATGGTAGAAGTTTCCTGATCTTAATCCATCCACTCCTAACTTTTGCTATCACATTAGCACTTGCTTCACCTTGTTCTCTAATGGTATCACCTAGGTAACAAAATGTTTTAACAACCTCAATAGCCTCACCATTCATATATACTTTCTCCATATTCTAGTTATCATTTACTCCATTTTTGTGGGCTAGTCCATTCTCTGACTTCTTGCATACAAACTGATTATCATCTCTTAACCTACCTGTAATTTCACTGCACTTGTGTAACCAATACATACAAGTACTACAAAAAAATGAATTACTACCAACTGCCTTTCCATAAACTGAGAGGGGAACTTTTCACTTTCTGAGGCCCTTCGAACACTACAACCATTGATCATCACTTTAGTCTTGATAACATTCATTCTCAGACCTTTGCATAGCATTCCTCAAAGTTTCCAACGTTATATGTAGACCTTCCATTTTTTCACAGGCAAGAACTAAGTTATCAGCATAAAACATCTCTTCTGGACATCCCATATGAAATAGATAGACAATATCTCTAAGACATAAATGAAAAGCAACAGACTTAGTACAGACCCCTAATGTATACCTACTTTAACATTAAAGCTGTCGCTTAATATACTGTTAATTCTAATATTACTTTAAGCATTTATGTCATCGGTTGAACAATCTTCACCAACCACTCACTAGCTCTTAATTTTGGCAAAACCCATAGAGCAACATCTTTTGGCACTCTATCAAAATCTTTCTACAAAAACAAAATACAGGTCCTTACCAAGATACTTCCCTTGCATTTGTCTCAGGATAAATATAGCATCAGTGATAATTCACTCGTGCATAAAACCAAACTGCATTTCATCTATGCTTGAGTGATTCATTTGCTGCTTAATTATTCTCTCAATCACTTCTAGAACCTGATCCATCAATTTAAACCTCTGTAATTTAAACCTCTATCTAGAGCTCCTTCTTTACACTTGTAACAATTTACAAGTGTACTAAGATCCCAGTCTTTCAGGATAATCTCTTTTATGATCTGATTTGTCAAGTCTATGATCATGTCAATGCCTATTTCACCCACAGCCTTAAACATTTCTGCAACAATACCCTTCAGTTTTACCCTTCCTATACTATTTCTTCCTCAATTTTTATGGCTAGACCAGATACTTCTTCAACTTCAAAATTTTCACAGTACCTTGAAAACTCTGTATTCAACAATCTCTCATAATAGCATTTCCAAGCATTCTTCTCGTCTTGTTCATTTGTTGCTAGCACTCCATTGTCATTTTGAATGCACTTCTCTCCAACGATATCCGTATTTGTCTTTGTCATCTGTTGAGCTATCTTGAATATTTAATTCTTCTGATCATCCCTTTGTATTATATCTGGAAACTTAGCTTACTCATCCTCTACTTTGGCTTTGTAGGTTGCTTTTCTTCCGTTTGCCACCAGATACATATTCTTATTCACGAAACCTTTTCTCCACTCACTGGTTTCCGCTTTTCTTTGATTCATTTCTCAACTTCCAGATTACGCCACCATGTTACCCAATTTTTTTGAGGCCCTTTCAACTACTCATAAGTCTGGTCTGTTACCTCCAACAATGTATCCTTCAAATTCTTCCACTGTTCTTCTACACTTCCTGAAGTGGATCTAGTAATTGAATGCGTAGTCATTTGCTTTCCAAACTTTTTCATGTGTTCTTCATTCAACCTGCACACCTTTCTGTTGGGGATAAACTTTCTCTTTACCTCATGAACTGCCAACAGATGATCTACTTGAGTCTTTGGGGTTCAAGATTCATATGTAACAAGATGGCTTTCCCTTTTAAAAACAATATTTACAACCAACAAATGCGTATCAGCCTTGTTGGGAAATACAACTGGCCACCGACTAATGTCCTATTACGGGTGCGATTCATGCTATCTGTTTCCATTAACGGTATAAAACTGGGGTTAAGCAATGGTATTATGAGCATTCAACATGAAAAAGGAATGTAACTTTACTAAATGACAATTGTACAGATTAAGCAAATTTCGATAATTCTAATTAGAAAGGGTGGGTTAGGGAGGATGGGGCTAAAATCATAAAACATTTCTATTTTCACAGTTTACATCATAACACTGTTTCTGATTGTTTTAAAGTATTTTAGTGTCTGACCTCATTGCACTTAATAAGAGTTCTTAATAATTTATCTGTATTCTTCACCAGTCCCGAGACGGGAACTCCGAGTGTATGGCTTTTTAAAACATTGTCTTTATCATGTTATAGTTTTCATGCGATTAACAATTGCGTTAGCTGCTGTCAATCTTAGCACCGTATCTCAATTCACCAAAATGAGAAAAAATGACAAATCCAGCTCCTTAACTGACTGTTTCATTTCTAAGCCTATCTCGATCAAAACACCAGGTGTCCTCTGTCCCGATATTTCACAATTTATACAGGACATTTGATGGATGATAACCACTTATATAAGAGGAAGTAATGCCCGGGAAGATTGCTGCTTTAGACCTACCAGTTATTACAGTTTTATCCTTTTTAGCCTAGAAACGGGGTAAACATCTATATTGTCCCTATTTACTTGCCCCTCTCCCACAAGAAAAAAGAAGACATGTGGTTGGGTTTTAATGTGGGCAAAATGCAACTCCCCAAGAAAAGGTACTTTAGATTGGAACAAGGATAATAAAAAAAAAATTGCCTTAGTCTAGGAGGATTTCTCCTTGTCAGACCAAGGACATGACAGATACTGCACTTTGATCCTATATTCTGAGGTTGCTTTACATTTTTTCTTTTTGTAACTCCTTGTAAGACATTCACAGCAAGAACTCGTCTTACTACCACAAAGACTTCCCTTTCTCCCTCCATGTGCCTAACGTCAGGCGGAATTTACATGAACAGATTCTTTGCAAGTGATTCCCACCTGTGGAACACATTCCCACGGGACTGCTTCCCTGCTGATTACAGCTTGGTCATCTTCAAATCCAATGTCAACCCATCTTTCACCTGGTATCTATTCCCATCTCATTAACCCGTGTCCTAGAGTTGGTCTTGGCCTTCATAAATGGTAACCTCAATAGTAGTAAAAAAAAAAAATGTTTAAATAAGAATAAAAAATGATCTTCGTTGATCATATTTATTATACCTTCCATGAGATTCGGATTTGACCTAGGTGTCAATATTACATGATCCCGATCTTCATGCTGTGTTTGGTTGTAATCTACTCGATAGTTTCTGACTTTATAGCAGACAAACTTAATTTTATTTGTATAAAAAGAAAACCGATTACAAAATAGGAAAAAGATTCCTTTTTGTCTAAATTAAAATGTAAATAAATATTTGAATGTCTACTTTTAGCATGCACTTATACACACACGCAGCCATGCATGTACACTTTTGCTCTCAAAAATGTTCAAAGTGATTTATTACTGATGTCGTGCACTGTTATGGTTTGCTGTTTTGTACTCATAGTAAAGCTGCTTCACTTTATTGCATGACACTAGACAAGGTAAAAAATTCAAGTTTTGCTGTGTTTGCGTGTGTGTAAAAATAACCTAACGTATGTATGTATTTCTATCTATATATATATATATATATATATATGTATATATTATATAAGGCTTTAGAAAACAACAATAGTGATACTATTCAGTTTATTCCACTTTGTAAGGTAGACAATTGAGCTTTTCTTTTGTTTTATTTTTTAATTATCTTAAATATTCAAAACTTTTTCTTTTTTTTCCACAATATTTTTCTTTTTCATTGTGAAATGGAAGTTTTGAAAGGGATCCTTTCATTATTAATCAAGATATAATTCAAACTGTTTGAAATCCTGTTGGCTCTGTAAGTTCTGTTGGGGCGACTGCATCACTTTAACTAATACCCTTGGGAAAGATTAATTCTCTCTCCAGCTATGGATTAAATAATAAGGTAGACTACATTTGTAAGTGTAACTAGTCTAGGAAAAGGGAAACTTGGATACAACACCAGTCTTTCTATGCTTATCCTGGACATTTCCTTGTTACTGGACTTGAGTAGTAACAGTTAAGAGATGTGGATGATGATTGTGAAACCATTGCTTCACAAGAGATTCCTCATACAAGCACCTTTAAAGGGGAGGGGGTCCATTATCTCAGACTGAATGGAGACCTTTTATCTATCTCTCCCTCTATATATATATATATATATATATATATCATCTTATTACATTCCATTCACATTAAGCAGGTAACTTTTATGACTAAACTAACCAGCTTTATAGCCTATCATGCATACCAATTAGATTTATGCCACTTCTATTTTTAATCCAACACTATTGCCAGATTTCGTTTTAACAGATTTGCTTATTACCCTTATATATATATATATATATATATATATATATATCTATAATATTAGCTGGCTTTGGCAGCTCACTATCGCTTCGTAAAGTTCACTACTTCAATTGAAATACTTGAAACCAAAATGTTAAATATTAAACATTTCATAAGTTTGTATGAAACAAAAAGATAAAAACTTCATATAAATAAATATTAACATTTTGGTAATTTGATACAAATGTATTTATCTTGTCAAGAAAAGAATAAGGAAATCAATTCACATGAGCGATTGTGTTTTTTTTTTTGTTTTTTTTAAATTTTATTGTTTAATGTGGTGCCGGTTGCCAGTCAGTAACCATGTCCTCTTTCTCTTTGTGGTGTCGCTAACATATCTTTTTTTCTAGTTTAAATTAAATTACCTCCCCTGAAAATGAATCAAATATTTCAAGAAAGGTTTAATAATTTATGCTTTCTTAATCAAATACCTTTAATTACTGTGTTATATCGACACAATTATTGCATATATATGGAAACAATGGAACAATGAAATTATGAATGAATACCATAATATATTAATTTATAAACTGTTTAAAAAATAATTATGCAAATTAGGTGTACAAAGATTTGTCTTTGAATCTTTCGTCTCTACAATATATACATTTTCAAAATACTGTGGTGTATTATTGATTTAAATAGTAGTAATCCGTTTTGATGGTAATGATCAATGAAAAAAAACAAACTCTCATTTGTTCATTTAGATTTACTAGACATATCCATAACTCGATGAGTCTATTTATTCTACTTTGATTTCATTCGGAAATTCATGAACTGTGACAAATCTGTTTAGACATTCTTCTTGTATAACTAAAAATAAGTCTCTTTACTTTTCTTATCATAATTCTTGTATAGTATTATTTTTATTATAGTTAATAGTATTATTACTAGCAAAACCTTTTGCTAGTATATATGATGTAAGTGTTGAGTTGGCTAATTAATAGCCGATTGTAACGATTTCTTGTTGACGTAGGTCGTGAGGTATATCGTAATGGCCATTGAGGAAATTGTAGGTCAAAATTAAATCACCACGTAATTGTAGGCGCTCAAAAAAGAAAAGGTTAAGTTTCTTGAGTCAGCTTTCGTAAGGCAGATTCCATAGACCCTGCACTATTTGAGTAGCCAGTCTTTGAACTCTCTCCAACCGCTGGATATCGCATGTTAGATATGGAGCAGAGTCCTGGATACCTTACTCAAACAGATCTGACAAGAGAAACAAAGTTGCAGAAATGTTTAAAGAGTGAGTTTGCAGAAAGAGCGTCGAATGAGAAATAGGGTGCTCCTTGCTTTGTTTGCAACCTGAATGCAATGTTTAGATGGCTTGATGGGCGAGTCGACCAGAAGGCCAAGATCTTTTGTTTTGTCTTCGCCTCCTTGAATAAAAGTAAAAAAAAAATTTTTTAAATACACTACAGCTCATCAAAACTGCATGTGTATGAAGGGGGGCAACATCGAATTTTAGGCAGCATGACTTTTTTTTCTTTAAGGATGCAATGTCTCTGCAGCCAACAATTAATGCAAGCTGTTTCTTCCATGTTTCAGGTACTCTGAATGTAAAAATGTTTCTAATACTTATGGGATCTGTGCTGGTTTCTTACTTTGTAGACATGTCCACGTGTGTTAGACACATGCATATCAAAAAACTGCAAGATGGTTAATAATTTGAGGAATTTGGAAGCATTTAAACTGTTGAATAGAAAGTTATTTTTTGGTTTATTTCAAGGATTCTTCAAGAGTTTGGGAAACGTACAAAACTCTGGCATAAAAAAAACGAACATGGTAACCCACACCAATAAGTCGAAATTCAATGCCAGCTATTAACCCTTATCGAGTTGCTTTTGGTGTTAGTGATAACTCATTAGTATTAAAAAAAAATTATTTTTTTAAAATACAGAATATTGTACTGGGAAATGAACTGTGTATGAATCATGACAGACATGTGTGCAACGTGTATGGAGGTGGGGGGGGGGGCATCAGGTGTAGGTTTTGCAAATTTTAAGAAGTATAAGAGTTTAAAAAGATGAAGTGTCTCGGCAATTAACAACTTATGCAAGCAGTTTTTATTTTTATTTTTGTATGCTTCAGCAATTCTGAGCATTAAAATGTTTCCGAAAGTTATCGGAGCTGTGCTGTTTTCTGACTTTGTAGATATGTCTGCATGTGTTATAGCACATGAGATCAAAAAGTGCTCAGAATTGTTATTGGCGAGATTAACATGGAAATAGGTTTATCGTCCAAGACATGAACACTTCAGTATTAAACATTTCAATAGCTGCTTAACGTTGAAAGCTTGTCAATGATCAACTTTAATGAACTTTCACTGACCAGTTTCTATATATTGGTTTTCTTCATTTGAATATCTAGGAATGCTTAAGATAAACAAGTCTACGTTCTCTTTTTTTTTCTTTTCTTTTCTTTTTATCAAATGAGTTAAATTTTTATATTTTAACAGTAATTTCTAATTTCTTCACTGGTATCTATTGTATAAAAAAAAGTTGCATTTGTGTGTGACCAACTAAAACTTAGAAACTACTAAAAGTTCATTTACAGTTTACATATTCTGATTCAGTTCAGCCCCAAGCTGGTTATGGTAAAAAATATTCTAACACTCAGGTAAAACTACAGAATAGTTAACACTCAAGAACTCGTACTCCCCCCCCCCCCCAAAAAAAAAACACATTTATATAAAAGGCATTAGAATGAAGTTCTCTACCGAACCCGCCTAGTTTTAAATGTGTAGAAACGATTTGTAAGATTTTTTACCGTTTAAAAAATCTTACCAATCGTTTCCACATTAAAAAAAAAGATGATGGTTTCCGCCCCTTTTTTTTTTTTTTTTTTTTTTTTGCAAATTCTCAACTTTTCTGTAATTTTACCATTTAAAAATAAATCCACTTGCTAAAATTAGCCAGGTTCAGTAGAACATTTAATTCTAATGTGTTTTTTAAAAATTTTCTTGTATTAAAACTATTTTGGACTTTAATATATATATATATATATATATATATATATATATATATATATATATATATATATATATTCATTTGTTTTGGGTCACCAGGAAGTTAATTAGAGCCTGTGGAGTGGGTCAGAAAATAAATTTTATTTCATTCTTAATGGTAATTGTTTGCAAAATAACACTGAAACTAGGTCTAACAGTCACCTGCTGATGACATTTTCTTTATCCCTTTTTTTATTTCTATAATATGCGACCAGTTGCCAAAGTTTGTTCATGAGACAGAGGAATTCGTTGAGAGAGGTGTGTGCAAAATGGGGACTGAGGATGTTTAGAGAAAAAAAGGGTTAATCTATTAAACGCTTGATTTTGTTATCTGTGCGTCTGGACAACAGACAGGGTAGGAGGTAGGTCTGCTAGTTTATGAATACATAAGTGACATTATTTTCCTTGTTTATTATTGAAATTCCATATTTCCTCATTTTGACATATTCATAAAACCTTGAACATATCTTGTCAATGTTTGCATTTGCGTTTTTAGTTTTGGAAGGTCACATTATTTTAACCATCTTTTGGACATTGTAAAATTCTTTTACTTCAGATGTTATTAATAAGGTATCATAAGTAATCTTCCATGTAGACAGCCAAGAAAAAAATGAACATTTACTTGTAATTTATAAATTCTACCTTTTTGATCATGAGACTAAGGAAAAATCATTCTAGACTGATGCAATTTTAATTTTTGTCTCCATCCTTTTTGGGGCGAGCTGGAGTTCCCTTATATTAAAATTGACCTTGTGTCTAACTTTGCCCTCGTGAAGAGACAGATAGGTACGATATGTGCTTGTGTTAGAACTTTGCTTTACATATATAATTGTGATGTAATACACACACTGTACATACATAACGTGCATACATGTATTATATACACGCATGTGCTCGCGTATAATCATATTCTATTTAACGTCGGTTTTACATGCTTGCATGTGTTGAATGTGTATATGTGTGTGTGCATATATATATATATAATTTTTTTATTTATACTAACGTTATTTGTTACATATGTGTTACATGTTTTAGCTGCGATCTCTCGATTTTTTTCTGAAGGTCTGAGGAAGCTTGTTCTCACGAGATCACAGCTGAAACATGTATGCACATATGTATCCAATAATGTTTGTATAAACAAAAATTTATACTAAAAAACAGCTCTACTTGTTATTGAGCACATTTTATAAACACTAAAGGTTCATTGGATTAACATCTAGGAAACAAAAATAATACATGTACTATATATATATAATATATATATATATATGAAAAAGGAAAACCAAAAACTATTTATGTATTTGTCAACGTTTCGTCTTTATTGTGAGACTTCGTCAGGATGAAGAAAAATACAGAAAAAATAATCATACAATCAATTTTGATGATTGTATGATTATTTTTTCTGCATTTTTTGTCATCCTGACGAAGTCTCACAATAAAGACGAAACGGTGATAAATACATAAATAATAGTTTTTGGCTTTCCTTTTTTATTTTCCATTACGTTGAATTATTTTATCCCTATCTTTATTCATGTGTGTGTGTATATATATATATATATATATTAAAGATTTATCTTAACGTTTTACTGCAGTTTCACCGTAGATCCGATCTCTAGAAACGTTTTGCACCATACTTTATATATATTTGAATGCAACTTGCATTCAAATATATGCAGACGTATGGAACATCTAATACTATTCTGACGATCGGAGCTACAGTGAAATTGCAGTAAAGTGTTAAGATAAACCCTTTTTATTGATTGTTATAAAGCTCTATCTGAAAGGATATAGTCCTTTGTATGCGCAAGATCTGCTGTCTTGGTTCGGCTCTGTTCCGATTCAGAGAAGTTGTTTTTTCATGTTATTCACATTAGTTAGCCTGGCGATAGAATGTATCAGACGTTTCTCTGTAGCTCACTTCCCATAAGTATATTTTTACTACTATTACTACTACTACTACTAAGCTCTATTCATGTATTGAGCACTTGACAAGATATATCTGTAATATATCCTAAGTATATATGAAACGGTAATATACTAGCACATGCGTATATGTATATCTGTTATATTTATATGCATGTACATTGTACAATATATACGCGAACGTATATTGAAGAAAAGTATCTCCCATTTGCCGTTGCTGGCCTGAATCGGTCATGTTTCTGATAACTGCTACGGTTACACACACACACACACACACACACACACTTTAGTAGCAGTCGCAGATAATGTTGCTAATTCTTATCTAACGCGCCGCCGCCCTATGCTGTCTTTGTCTCCTTACCCCCACCCCTACCCCCACTCGCAGCCGCATGTGCGCGCCATGTATAGCTAGCCGGAGAGAGAGAGAGAGAGAGAGAGAGAAGGAAGGAAGGAAGGAACACACAACTATGTTGCGTAGTTGTTGCATGTCTGAGCTACATTTGCTGGCCACTTTGGATGATATATAAAATTAAATATATATGTATATAAGTAAAATGGACCCCCCTCCCGACATAAGTCTATTTCTTCATCTCTATTAAGCAGCACACAGGGACATTTATCCGCATGTCTTATCTATTTGCACTGCCAACTTTTACCAACTTAGATATTCCCAAGGCAAGCTGATGTCACTGCCATATACACTGGTCTCTTTAAGACATACGATATATGCCATTCTTTCATATAACAGGGACGCGTGTGAACATTAATAGTTTCCTTTAGTTTAGGGAACGCAAATGAACCATAATAGCCGATGTTTGCCTTTTAAAACTTTAATTCAAGCCAGAAATTACTTTCTATTCGACAGATTTAAAAAAAAAAGTTACTTTTACTAGAAGGGTGCCATTAAAAAAATCTTTTACTTATAGATTAGGACGGGTGACTACTTTTACTAATCAAGTAAGTGTAAGCATAGAAGTCAAGTATTACTGTTCAGATGTCATCGTAGACCAAAAGAAGCCATTAATTTTCACACGTGCTTCCGTCGTAACAAAGAACGGTATATTGAAACAACGTTTGCCTGTTGGTCCTTTCATTTTTTATTTCTTCTTGTATGGGTTAAATTATTAACAAAAGATTTTTAATTCTTCCAAAAAATTATCCACACTGTAATTAACTCAAAATTAATGACAATTGAAATATGTCAAAACTGTTAAATTCCGTAAAAGTTGAATGTACATCTGGATGGCGAAGCTATTGAGGTTGCCGAAGTTTTGTTACCTCGGTGATACAATTGGAGCACAGGGTGGAGTAGGTGCTAGTGTGATAGCAAGAGTTAGAAGTGGATGGAGTAAGTTCAGGGAACTTCTGCCATTACTAACCAGCAGAACGTTACCACTGTCAACGAAGGGAAGAGTACCAGGCATGTGTATGCAGTGTGATGATGTATGGAACTGAAACCTGGCCAATGGGGGTTGTAGACGTGCGTTGCATGGAGAGAAATAATATGTGAGAATTATCCGATGAATGTGTAATGTTTGTTTAAGATAGACTTAGTTCTGATGACCTCCGAGGAAGATTAAATCTGGAGAGTATAGGGAAATGTGTGCAGAACATGAGACTTCGATGGTATAGCCACATTGAAAGAATGGATGAGAGTTCTTGGGTTAGTAGATGTAGAACAGTCAAGGTATCGGCTTCAGTTCACAGAGGAAGGCCAAGGAAAACATGGGAGGAACTACTAAAAATGGACTTGAGTTAAATAAACCCCTAGCCAGATGTAGGTTACTTTAGAAGTCAATTTCTAAAAGCCGTCCAACGCATGCCAGCATGTAAAACGGACGTTAAACCGAATATGATGATTCAAGTCTGCAAACAGTTTAGCGTTGAATATTTTGTCTCGGATTTTACTCTAATAAAATTGTTCGTTATTTTATCCTCGTCAGATTGCATAAAATTGTTCGTTATTTTATCCTCGTCAGATTGCATAAAATTGTTCGTTATTTTATCCTCGTCAGATTGCATAAAATTGTTCGTTATTTTATCCTCGTCAGATTGCATAAAATTGTTCGTTATTTTATCCTCGTCAGATTGCATAAAATTGTTCGTCATTTTATCCTCGTCAGATTGCATAAAATTGTTCGTTATTTTATCCTCGTCAGATTGCATAAAATTGTTCGTTATTTTATCCTCGAAGTGTTCTATAAGATAGTATAAAATAAGTTGCATGATGCAAACGTATGTATGTAATGTTACTCTGCTTCTTTTTCTTGTTAATCTCCAAGAGCAATACTACTTGTAGTGGTTTAAAACCAACAAGTTTACCAATTGCTTTACTGGGGAAATAAAAACAAACAAAAAATTCTGCTCCTATATATAACTTGTTTTTTGTTTTTAATTTTGTATCTAAATTTTTCTGATTTTTTTTTTTTTTTTTTTTTCTTATACTTTAAAACGGTCTAATTCTGTCTCGTCTAAATAGTCTAAATAGAAGTTCTTCACTTCTCGTTTTCTTCATTGTTACTTACATAGCTGCCTGTCTACATATAGACGTTAAAACGGCCAAGAGTTTATTTATAGTTTTAAAGTATGTAGCCTTGCACTGAAGCAGTCGTGTTTTTGATGGGCTTTTTTTCTCTTTTTAGTTGTGTTCTCAAAAAAATATTTTATAATAATGACTGAACTTTTTTGCTTTCTTTATCATTTCGATATCCCCTCTCCAAACTATTATTCATATTAATTTGAATATTATTTTTGAAGTTAAATGAACTCGTTTCTTTGAACTAATTTGAAGTTATTTCTTAAATCTTATGCCCCGAAGACATTTTAATTAACTGAAATCGGCATAGTTACAACCTTGTACACAATTACTTTTATGAATGTGTGTATGGAAAATGAAAGAAGGAAAAAATATTATTTATGTATTCATCAACGTTTCGTCTTTATTTCAAGACTTCCTCAGGACGATTGGTCTAGAGAAAACAACACACAAAGTACAACATATTTGAAACAGTGGTAGGAGAAAAACTTAAAAATTAAAATATTTTGAGATTTTTCTTCAGACCAATCATCTTGAGGAAGTCTTGAAATAAAGACGAAACGTTGATGAATACATAAATAATATTTTTGGTTTTCCTTTTTTTATTTTCCATTACGTTAGAATACTAGTTCCATTTTTTTTTATGATATAATACTAGCTGAAGTACCCGTAACTTTTCTCTTCTGCATGTCAGTTCAAATGAAAAATATTTTTATTCTTTATTTTTTTTAAACTTAAAATCGCAGTAAAATAATTTTTTAAAATAGTAAGGTTTATGGCGATCGATATTGGTTAGGAAATAACTGGCACGCTAAAAAAACCCAAAAAAAACAATTGTCTGGTGAGATTCGAACCCTGGAAGATGGCATACAACTGAGCTGAAGGCGAATGCTTATCTACTCGGCCACCAAATAAACGATAATTACGGCATAATCACGTTGACACACCGGTTCCCGTTAAATCACAGAAGTTAAGCAACGTTGAGCCTGGCCAGTACTAGATGGGTGATGATTTCAGAATACCAGGCGCTTTGGGCAAATAGCGTTGCAGCGTGGCGACTATGGCAAAACGCCCTGAATGACAGTCACCAATAGGGTGTCGGAAACCAGGGAGGGGTTTCTCCTCCAGGAGTGATCAAAAACCCTGATAGTGTTTGAGTTTGGCTTAGGAATCTCTGTACAGATCTAAAATAGTTTGATTGTCTAAAATACAGAAACAAGTAAAATGTTTAAATAATATTAATAAAATGTATTTCAAATACCTACTATTATTTGACTTAATAAAAAAAGAAAGACTAAGCTTGACTTATTTTTATGTTTATTTTTGCTCACCGGTAGTGAAAAAATTCAGATTAATATAAGTATACTGTTCGGTCGACTGGAAAGAGGCTAAAAATGGAAAAGCATTTGTTTCTAATTTTATTTTTATGTACTTTTAATTTTGAAAAATAAGTTTAAAAAATGGTTCAAGAAATTCTGACCTCGGATTGAAGGTTCTGATTCCAAATCTACAGTTAGTTTGGTACTTAGATCAACTGTTTAATTGTGATGCTGCACCACACACAATTTTGCTTTTTATATATATATATATATATATATATATATATAGATAAAATGTACTTAAGCACTTGTAGTTTCACGGTATCACTGATAACCAGAAGTCTCTCTGATCAATCTATTATTCAATTGTTGTTAGTCGTAGACCAGAGGTCTTCAAAGTGGGGGTCGCGACCCCCAGGGGAGTCGCGTAACCATAGAAAGGGGGTCGCCTAACTAAAAACAAAACATCAAGCAAATTTGAAATGTATCGAAACCGTACTAAGACCAGCTTTGACAAAGTTAGAGCCTAGATTTGATCTTTTATGCAAAAAAATGCAATCGCATCAATCTCATTGATTCAAATGAAATGATATAATCTTAATAATGATATATGATTTTAACTGCTATTATCTTTCATAACCCCTTATTTTTTCGTACATATGCTTATTTCTGTGAATTCTTTTATAAATAAATAAAAAAAGTAAAATATATTTTATTTCATGTTTAGCTTATGTTGATTTTTCGAAGGAATAAACTTTTTCACTCCATTAACTTATTTTTTATTTATAAAAAATTTTGGTGGGTCACGAAAAAATTTTTTTTCCAAAAAGGGGTCGCGACAAAAAAAGTTTGAAGAGCACTGTCGTAGACGCTTTTGAAGATCGGTGATGCCGTAAAATTAAAGCTAAGTACATTTTATTATGTATCGTTGATATAGAGCTATCCAATTGGATATTGAACCCTCCATTTGTCCAAGATTTGTCTTGCTTCGGTTCCGTTTTGATTTGAGAGGTTTGTTATGCTTTCGTTTGTTTATACGAGAATACTCGTCCTAGAATTGGTAAAATTAATTTCGACGAACAGAACAGTTTTGCACCACTTTTAAGTTCATTGTTAGTTTTGGCAGTAGAGGAGCACTTGCTTGAAGACTTAGTTTGCCTCGTGAGTTCAAGTTCCATCGATGAATTCTTAAAAATCAAGATTTTCGATGTATCATATTTACAAAAAAAAAAAAAAAAAAAAAAAAAAAAAACTAGTATATTCAAATAAAATACGAATCTCATGACTCTACCAAAAGTAATTAGAATTTGTTTCTATTTTTTTTATACTAATGAGTCAGCGCTGATCAAGGCCGAAAGGCCACTTGAGGATAAGGATTAATGAGTGTCAGGGGGACGGTGAGACAACACCATGAGGATTAGTAACGATGATTAAGACTAGGCAGAATTTGATTATTTAAAAGGACGGTTTAACAAGAATGTGTTTACATTGGACTTGAAAACTACCATATTGTAGTCAGCTGGGATTTTGGAAAGGAATTCTGTTCATGGATGTTTCGTTTAGCTTCAGGTACACAGGAAGAAGAGAATATTATTTACAGTGGTTGTAACTAGACGAGTTTTTGCTGTGAATCTTTTTACTGGGAGGAACCAGAGATAGGTACCCGACTGGGCTCAAACCATGAAAATAATGATAGCGTAGAGAAAGACTAGCAATGTCTCTTATGTGATAAAGAGGCTATAGGAAAGAGAATAGAACTATATATATATATATATATATATATATATATTACAAATATTTGTTTATTTACATACGTATACGTTTCATCCTTCCTGAATAATCAGTGTGGAGATAATTATTCAATACTGTCGCAGGATTCGAAACACGAGTCAAGTTTTTAATTCAAATTTTGACGCCTTAGTCCACAACCACATAAATCGGAAAGTTTTAAACTTAAAACGCTGAGCTAGTGCGATAGGTAGTCAACATCAAGTGTTCACCTAATGAAGGAACATGCATTAAAGTTATGATTTTGACGGTTGTATTAATACTGCTCACTACAGTGCCCAGCCTGAGATTGGGGTGACAAATAATTATGAATAAAAAAAAAAATTAAACGGTTAGTTCGACCATACCGCAAGTTTTCACACACCTCAAATGCTGACTACTTTAAAATTAAGACAGAAAAGGTAGAAGAGAAGAGATGGGAAACGTGAAAACAAAAGGAAATAAAAATTTAGTACAGAAAATTAATAAGAATTGAATTCTGGCTTTAATTTACCTCCCCCCCCCCACTCCTAACCTAAATTGGTGATGACATTTTCAAAGCCACTATGGATTTCATACTTTATCAGAAAGGTAAAATTGTGATTGGAATTATTTCCTGCCATATTTTATGTGTATTTAGGCAGCATGTTTTCATTCAGATAAATTTTATTAAATAATTTTTTGCTTGATGAGGCTTTTCTTAAAAATTTTCTGAATTGTCTATTTAGTATTTCGGTCAAATTGGTGTATATAAAAGTTTTGTGGGGTTCTTGTTCATTTTTATTTTCCTTTCTTTTTTATTAGTACTTTCAATTTGATTCATCAAATCATACGGCAGGATTAGTCTTGGTGTATTTTACAAATGTTGTCTTTCACTGTTTAGAATTAAACAGTAAAAATAAGTTTCATCAAACCAAAATCTGTTATTTAATAACATTTGCCTGAAGTGTATGTATGTATGTATGTATGTGTGTGAATGAATGTGAACAAATTAACCAGAGTGCTTGATTACCGAAGCAAGAGCCTAATTTATTCATAGCTTGATACAAAAAAAAAACGCATTAGTTAGATACCCCGGGTTTTGTGGGTTACCCGTAACTTAGTTTTAATAAACCAAGTGTATTGGTGTGCATTCATCAGTTATAGACTTCCTGTTTTGGTTTTAACTGATCAATGTACACCAATACCCCTCGATTTATCAAAACTTAGTTACGGGTAGCCCATGAAACCTGGGTATGTAATTATGGCGGGTTTTTTTTTTTTTTTTTAGGGGGGTTGTTTATTATATATATATATATATATATATAATATATATTTTAATTAAAATGTTTTTATCTTAAATAATTTTGAATAAAATAAAACTCTATATACTATTAGAAAAAGTCATGGTGTTTAGGGAGTTTCTGTTCATATGCAAATACAAACATATTATTGGTTGACAAAGGCATAGGCAGAGTACACATTAGTAAGGCAGTTTTTCCACTGGCAATATCTGAGCTCAAATCTCACGTAAGTGTAAAGGATTCTTTAACTTGATAGAGGGTTATAAATTTAAAGAAATTAAGAAAAAATAAAATGATCTTTTTAAAGTAAGTGATTTTTGTTTTCCTATAATCCATAAAACCAGTAGACATAGACATTTGTTCAAAGCAAATTATTTTTGCTTGAAAACTTTTCTCATGTTTTTTGCCATCGTAGTTACTTACTCTCATGCAAATACTAAATTGCATATTTTTCCACAAAATTTCACAATTTTTTCTTCGTACTCTCTATAAATGGTAGAAGCAAGGTAAAGATAGAAATTTAGATACCCAGGTATTGTACCAACACTGCTTAAAAAGCAAGCGAGTATAGACTAGTAATATAAAATAGTTTATAGATAAATTTTCACTAGATTTTAACTAAAAATGTCTGCACACACATGGAGAAAAGTACAGTTGCATGGGTTATAGTAAAAAAAAATTTCTTGGTCATGTCGACTCTATATCCATGTAGATACCATTATCCAAAATATTTCCAAATCTTTTTTTTTTTTTTTTTTCATTATTGATATTTGTTTTAAACTGGTTCTCATCTCTGTTAATGTCTCTATTTACTTGCCTCCCCACAAGAACGGTTTTTTAATGTGGAGAAAATCCGGCTCCCCAAAAAAGTGGAACTCTGGATTATGACAAAAAATAGAAAATTGCCTCAATCTAAAAGGATTTTTCCTTTACTGACCGAGGACAGAAAAGACTATTTATGCAAGAAAAATGTCTTAAAAGATGTCAGAATTTATGAATTTTCAAATGAAATTAAAGTAGAATAAATTGCGGTAGTGGTTGTGACCCAACGGGTCACGAGTACATCTAGTATTTTACCATAGTGAAAAATATCGACTATATCGATTGATTTTTGGATGAAGTAGTTTTTAGTTCTAAATTAAAAAATTTTAATAATCTATTTGAAAACTTCAAATTGATCTTTAAGTAAAGCTTTGAATGACTGGAGGCCATGCTTGAAGATTATTATTATTATTATTATTATTATTATTATTGTTATAATTATCTGAATTGGGACAAAAATAAAAATTGCGTCAGTCTAGCAAGATTTTTCCTTCACTGACCGAGGACAGAAGATGAAGTGTAGTATCAGAACAGATAAGAGATCGTAACCAAAATGCTTTCTTAATGTCATGTTCACAATATTTTGACCATTGCACTCTGTAGACTTCTTCAGATGTTTCATTGTAGTCGGTGACAAAACCCAGAAAAATACCATACAAGATGTTTTAATTGTATGGAACATAGTGAGAGCAGTCTACCCGAGTGTATTTCTGGAAGAGTTCAGTTCAAAATTCCTAGAAAGTTTACTATGGCAAAAAACACCTGAAGAAGGTCAGAAAATACAACGGCTGAAATATGAACACAAGAACCAAGATGAATTTAACACTACAAAACAGGTAAATAATAATCATCATCATATAATGTGTCTCTTAGTCTAGATGACTGTTGTGGTGCCAACGATCACCTGGCAACCAGTTTTCTCCAGCCCTCTCTATTTTCTGCTTTCCTGAGCATGTTACTCAGCGCCAGCCCTGTCCACTCTCAGATGATTTCCTCACACCTTTTTCTTTGTCTACCCCCTCTATCTCTGTACAGTTCCTTGTACAATGGTCTTTGCGACACCTGATGATTGTATGACATGGCCATATCACTTCATTTTCCTCTTCTTCAGAGTGATCAGTAGGCTTGTCTGAGTCTGTTCTTCACTTTCTCATTTGTAATGTGGCCTTAGTATGAGATGTTAACGATTGTTCGGACGCATCTCTTCTCTGTGGCCTGTATCCTCTCAAAGTTTGCAATATAATAATATTTTGTCTTAAATATAAACCTCAAATATTTTCCACAAATTATTCAATAAGAAAATAGTGAAAATGTCTAAAACCGTATTTCTTAAAATATTAACGAAAGTGAATAGAAAATCTTGAATTGACATCTTTGTATTGATCTGCACTCTATTGAATATACTTATTTGAACTTGCAATGGCATTCACTTTAGTCTAAGTGGGCAAGCTTCCTCGCTGGCCTGCACCACATCCCAGACCATGGTGGCCCACGTGTGGTGTTCCTAAGAGGGAAAACAAGTGATGGGTATTGATTTACTCCTCTCCAGGAGTTAGGCACAAGGCCAGTTTTGATCTTACTCCCACAAGTAAGATGTGACCCAAGGTCGGGTCGGGAAAGTGGGGTTTGAAAAGCCAGCGCCCGAGAGGTGAGCACTCTGGCCATTATAAATTGCCTGGGCAGCCCCCGTCGGCATTCCCCGGTAGGAGCGCCTCAGGCAGTAAGCAATAAACTTACTCCTCCCCAAAGAGGGAAGGCGAAGCCTCGGAGGGTGGACCTCCTAGAACTGCAGAGGACAGACCCATAGACAGGCGTAAATCAAGCTCCAAAAGCCAAGACGATACCAGTCTATGGGGGTGCAGTATCCATCGGAACAGATACTACACTTTGATCTTAGCCAAAAGGCCAAGAATGATTCATCTGCTGAAGTCCTCCCTGATGGTTGTCGTTGAAGTCATCAGCTGCACACCGATATGCTAATGCCACCCAGGCAGAGAGGAAGGAAGGAAGGATTCCATCACAGATTAATTCGTCCTCCTCTGGGTAACAGGCTCAAACCATCAAAGACGTTGCTGTAAGAAAACCAACAGCAAAGACTTCAGGTTGAAGTATTGGTGGAAAACAGTAGTCTTGACATGGCCGGCCTGCCAGCAACACAGTATTAAGTAGTCATTTTCAGAAACTTCCAACTTCCGTCGATAAACTTCCTCTATGGTACCGAAATATGGCAAATGAGGGTGGTTGATCGGTGGAAGCTGGAAGTCTTCAACAATGACTTTCAAATTTGCATGTAGTTTATTTTGAATCCTGTCCCACCTGCAAACTGATGCAGGCTTGATGGGCTTGCAATGAATGTAGTAGGTCGGAGATTATATTGGCCAAACTGTAATGAATATAACAACCAAGACGAGAATCATAGTCCAAATAATCCAAAAAATCATTATAAATTCTCTCATTTCCTTATTCTATAGAATAAATTAGTTAATATTTGAAAATTCTTCGTTTTTATTGTTATTGAACTTTCATCATATTTGGTTTAATGTCCATTTTTACATGCTGGCATGCACTGGACCACTTTTAGAAATTGATTAACAAACTAACCTGTCTCTGGCCAGGTCTTTATTTATCCCACTTATTTTCAAGTCCGTTCTTAGTACTTCCTCCCATGCCTTTCTTTGGTCTTCCTCTGTTAACTAAACCTGCTACTTTAACTGTTCTACATCTACTAACCCAAGAACTCTCATCTATTCTTTCAATGTGGCAAAAGTCTATTCTGTGCACATCTCTCCATACTGTCCAGATTTAATCTTCCACTGAGCTCATCAGATCTAAGCTTATCTTACACATCCATCATATCATTCTCATATCATTTTTTTCCATGCAACACATGCCTTAAACCCTCACTGACCAGGTTTCACTTTCATATATGATCACACTGCTTAAACATGCCTGATAGACTCTTCCCTTGGTCGACAGTAGCACCCGCAATCACACTAGCACCTGCTCCTCCCTGTGCTCCATTGGTATCACCAAACTTCTCTACAACCTAAATAGCTTTGCCATCCAGATATACTTTTTCCACATCTGAGCTCTCATCCATCTCCATTATCTTATGTTTTTTGTACACAAACTGGTTATCCTCTCTGAACCTGTCAGTAATTCTACTGTATTTGTGTACCTAATGCTTACAAATACCACAAAAAATTGAATTGCACCCAACTTCCTTTCCACAAACAAAGCGGGTGGGCGGGGGGGGGGCTTTTCTTTTTCTGAGAGCTTTCCAACACTACAGCCACTTATAATCACTTTGGTCTTGGTCACATTCACTCTCAAACCTTTAATTTCTATAGCATTCCTCCAACTCTAACTTGACAAGTAGGATTTTATAGTGTTTCACAGGCAAGTACTACATCATCAGCATACAACATCTCTTCCAGGCAACACATATGGAATTCCCTAAACAAGGCTTTTAAGACACAAATGAAAAGCAACAAACTCTGTACAGAACCCTGATGTACAATTTTAACATTAAAGCTATCAGTAAATGTGATGTTTATTCCAACATGACTTCTGTACATTGCTTGAACAACCTTCACCAACCACTCATTTTCTCTTAGTTTACGCAAAGCCCACCAGTAAAACTTCTCTTGGCACTCTGTCAAAAGCTTTATCCAGATCCAGAAAAGTAATATACAGCTTCTTCTTATCAGGTACTTCTCTTACATTTGTGTCGGGATAAATATAGCACCAGTGGTACTTTACCCAGACATAAAACCAAACTGCATTTTATTTTTGCTTATCTGAATTATTTGTTACTCAATTATTCTCTCAATCACTTTCAAGACTTGATCCGTCACATATAAGACTTTGTAATTACTTTTATTTAATGCTTGTCCTTTTAACAATTCACAAAATTTACTAAGTCCCCAGTCTTTCGGGGATAATCTTTTATGATCTAATTTGTCAAGTCTGTGATCCCTTCAATGCCTGTTTCACCTGCAGCGTTCAACATTTCTGTAACAATGCCGTAGGGTCCTCCAGCCTAATCCTTTTTCATCGTACTACAGCTTCCTGTACCATTTCTCTCTCAATTCTTATAGCTGGACCAGATACTGATTCTGCAACTTAGAGATTTTTCTCGGTATTCAACAATTTCTCATTATGGCATTTCCAAGCATACCTCTTGTCCTGTTCATTTGTTGCTAACATGCCATTGTCATTTCGAATGCACGTCTTAATATCCATATTTGTCTTGGCCATCTTTTTAGCTATTCTGAATATTTGATTATTTTGGTTATTTCTTCATGGTATATCTGGAAACCTGGCTTGATCAATCTAATTTTGTAGATTAAAACAACTTAACTTAAACAAAATTAGTTAGTTTTATAGAAGTTTGTTTCAGTTAATAATGTAATGACTAAATGATACCACAATAATAAAATTTAATTTTCAAAATTCTGTTTAAAATAAATAATTTGATAATAAAAAAAACAAAGCAACTATAATAGTTAAAAAGCAGAACAAAATAAAAGTAAAGACTCGCAAGCAACTCCGGGTAGATACAACTAGAGTTTATAAATAAATTGCCTCTCTAACTGCAATAAACCTGTAAATGTCAACAAAACTTTGCATGGAAATAGTTTGTGACATTCCCTGAGCCATGATCTATGTAAAGTTGATCTAGGTCAATAACAACGGTCAAAGAAGCAATTTCTGATAAAACTGAACTTCAAAATCAAATATTTCAGAAAATAAAAATATAGAGTAACCCTAAAAATAGTGGAATCCCTCCAAAGTAAACAAAGAATCACCTGTGTTGTACATGAGTTTCAAACGGCAAGAGGTGTAATGTACCGTAATTTTAAATATTAAAAAGTGAGATGCAGTGAAGCTGATTCGAACTGTTGATCTCCAGGTTACAAATGATTCGTCATTTTGATCTCCATATAAGGTGGATGATTCGCCTGATCATTAGTTAAATTGGAACGTCTCTACCATTCATGTCATTTGTTGCTAGAGTTATTCACGATAACAGGTGTTTGTTCGAGGCGATGTTGGTTGGAGACGTGCAGGTCTTGGTCCATTCAGCCATTATTTTTGAGGGACTTTTGGATTATCGTAAAAATTAAAATACAAACAGTATCCTGTTCAAATTTTCACACCACAATCAAATGCGATGGGAATTGATCTCAATGACGTGGACTTTGAGACTGGGCTCAAAGTGTTTTATCTGTATCTGGTCTTGACTGGGGGGAAATTTTAATTTTTATCCCATCCAGAGTGCCTCTTTTAGGGCTACTGGATATCCCCCAAATAAAAAATATCGACTTTGTGTTTAGCCTTGCCCCTGTGGGGAGGCAAGTAAATAGGGATCTTTATGACATGCATTCTGGGTTCATACCAAACTCAACAAGATAATGCAAATATTTGTGTGTTTTACACATGTGAGATAGGATTTATTTATTTTCTATAAACACTTGAAGTTTGTATTAATTGTTTTTATCTTCATATCTTGCTAATCTCTGTATTAATGTGATTCTCGCCTATATGTAACTTTGGTAAATGTGCATTGAATTATTTTTATTTACTATTAATTTTTAATATTTAATATTAATTGAAATCAGAAGAACTAAAAATGTTCAAAATTCTTTTTAAAAAAAAAAAAAAAAAACGAAAAACAATTGTGAACGTGACAGTATTTTGAATAATTTTCCTTTAAGCCCTCCATCCGATCAACACCGGATAAATACAGCTAATGGATTCGTATCATTTGGATTATTGTTCTCATCTTGGATTTTATTTTATTTACCTCCCCTCCAGGAGGTAAGACACAAGGTCAGGTGTGGGTTTGATGAAAGTGTTTCTATGGAACGAACTGGGCTCTAACTCGGCACACCCAGGTTTCCAGTCAGTGTAGCTAACTACTTAGCCACTGTCATTTGGATGTTCTTCTCACAACGTTTCGGCCGATGTAACTTCCGACCTTCTTCAGGTGCATGATCCAAATACAAATTATCGATCCTCATCTAAAAAAATTCCAAAATGCATCGAATCTATTTTTACCACAAGTTGCAAAATTAGATTAATAGTGTAAAACATTTTAAGATGGAATTAAATCAGTTAAGAAATAGTGGTGAAAAGAATTAAGAGGACATTTTTGGACGAAATATTTAATATAATTTGATCTCTCTATAATATTAATAGTGTAAATTAAATTGAAAAGATAGTTAAAATGGGTGATGGCCAAAGAGGCATAATAAATAAAGTACTTATTTACTTGCCTCCCCACGAGGGCGCAGTTAGATACAAGGTATGTTTTTAATGTGTAAATGCAGCTCCCAAAAAAGAGGCACTTGATTAGGACAAAAATAAAAATTGCCTCAGCGGAGAAGAATTTCTCCTTCACTGACCGATGATAAAAAAATGAAGTGTAGTAACAGGAGTTACTACACGTTTCTCCTAGCCAAAAGGCCAAGTAAAAAGTCTTTTAAAAGTTTAAGTATAAAGTGATAAAAGAATTCCTTGTGTAAAACTGGGTTTCCACACCGGTAGAAAATTGAAACTTTTTTTTTTTAACCTGTTATGTTTGGAAAAAGATTATCTGAAATCTGTGATCGTCAGCAAGTGTCTAAACAGCGCAGATCACAACTATCGACCCAGTTGCAGATTGGTAGCTGGCAGTTGGCTTGTAAGGTCACATAGTCCGGGTTTTACATACAGCAATTGGTATTCCCAAATGGTCACTCATCGAAGTACTGACCCGGCTCAACATCACTTAACTTTGGTGATCTTATGGGAACTGATGTGAACAGAATTATAATCATGTAGTTATTTTTTTAAAATTCGTCAAATAAATTTGTGATTAAAATTATTTTTCGGAACAATTTTGGCCTTTGGGCTGGAATCCATGTAGTATTGTTCTATCCTCAGTTAGTGGAGAAGTTTTTCTAAACTGAGGTAATTTAAATTTTTGTCCAAATCCAGAGTGTCCCTTTGGGGGAGCTCAATTTTTATCAAATTAAAAACCGACCTTGTATCTAACTCTGCCCTTGTTGGGAGGCATATAAAATCATATAAAGAAACAAAAAAAACTATGTAGTCTGGGAGTGTTTCAGTTTAATGAAACTTTATTTTGAACTCTATGAATTATTCTCAAGTTAGCACATGTTATGGGTACGATTGGATTCCCTATATATATATATATATATATATATATATATATATATCAGCATCACTGCATCTAACAAAGTTATCTTGTCGGATTTTTAAAGTCATGCCCAAATAGCATTTAAGCTGACAAATAAACTTTCCTTCTGACCAGCTAATTTTTTTGGAAGAGGCTATATTGCCGGTCCCGGCAAAATAACGATTCCTGCGTTATTTTGTCGGCGGTTCATGTATATTTAACTAAATTGTTAAACATACAGTGACGCCCGGCACAATAATTATTTACTAATGTAAAGGGATCGTTATTATGCCAGTTCATTTTTTTTAAAAACCTAATTGTTATGGCCTTGCGAAAGAAAAGGTAATTAAATAAATAAGGGCAAATATTTAAAAACAATTTGTTTTCATCATCAGTTGTGTCGGTTAAAGAAATAAAAAAAAAATCGACCTGCCCTATTGTGTCGGTTAAAGAAATATCTGCTTACTTTTCATAATAGAATTAATGTTGATGAATTTATAGTTAAATAAACACGAGCCGGCAAAATAACGTAAGACTCATTATTGTGCCGGGCGTCACTGTATGTTTACAATTTAGTTAAATATACATGAACCGGCAAAATAACGCAGGAATCGTTATATTGCCGGTCACGGCAAAATAACGCAGGAATCGTTATTTTGCCGGGACCGGCAATATAGCCTATTCGAATTTTAATTTGTTGTTGGCAATATAATAGCATACTTAATTAGTTAGTCTGATCCAGACGACTGCTAATATGAAATATTTTGAATCATTCAAAAAAAAAAAAAAATCAACAAGGGGGATAACTCATTTTAAGTTCTAGAATATGATAGGAGTTATCTACCTTAAGTATTAAAATGTGCAAACAAATAAAAATTAAAAGTTAAGTGACTTCATTGCATCGCAGGGTCGGTACGGCTAGTCGGGTATAAATAAAAAGCAGCAGATATTGGTTACAGAAAGTCTCCCCTCCGCCTCCCGTTTCAATAAGTTTATGGAAAGTTTATGAATTCATCTAATGGGATGCAAATAATAACATCAAAACAACAGTGACGGATGCATAAATCCAATCCTCTACTCTATGATAAAGACCAATGTGTATTTATTTGTATGTATGTATTTATACGCCCCATCAGATAAAAAACAAACTTCCAGACGAAACCATTTCACATGCTTACAGGAAGGGAGAAAATAAATAAAATAATTTTTTATTTTTTAAGTCCAACACCATTTCCAACCCCTTCATCGTCCAAATTGAATTCGGAAATAAATTCCTTACTCTATTTCCATAATGAGACGTTTTTTCTTTCTTTCCATACCATTTGATATGTTGTTTTTAAAAACTTCACTGAGACATTATTTTATAGGAATATTAGTGCAAACACTAGCAAAGCATATTTTTTTTCTGTCATTTTTGACAGAGGCTATACACTCATTATAAATAATAGCTCCATTTGTAAAGAAATCTTGTCGCACGCTAAAAAGGTAGACATATGTTGTGTATGCTTTTAATTGCTAGCATAAAATATTCATTCTTTTTTAAGCCGCAGGCTTGGAATGGCAGGTCTTGGTGACCTGGTGCCAATAATGAAGACATTGGATAAATTAGCATCGCTTTATTCGAATAAAACACTGCCTCCTCGCATCTTATCATAGAACTATGACCTCATCTCAAATTCAGGGAGTAAATTCTTTTCCTTTTTTATATGAAAGTTTGTCTTAAAATCATTGGAAATGCTTTACCTATTTTACTTAATTTACTTATAGCTTACATTGTAAGTATGTAAACAGCAGTCGTTTATTCTTACACACACACAGACACACACACACATATGTGTGTGTGTGAAACCGACGTTTTTTTATGGCCGGTTATGATTGTAGAAAAAAAAAAAAAAAATATTACCCTCTTGCTACAGTAATTAAGCACTCTGGACAATTCTTCTAAAGGCAAATGTTAAATAAGTTTATTTGTTTTATGAGACTTTAATTTTCAATTAAAACGTCTCAACAAAACATACTTATTTAATAACATTTGTCATGAAAATGTACGCACAAGTGTTTATTTATATATATATGTATATAATGTATATACACTTAAAGTGGTATATATATATATATATATATATATATATAATGTATATACACTTAAAGTGGTATATATATATATATATATATATATATATATATATATATATATATAATGTATATACACTTAAAGTGATATATATATATATAATGTATATACACTTAAAGTGATATATATATATATAATGTATATACACTTAAAGTGATATATATATATATAATGTATATACACTTAAAGTGATATATATATATATATATATATAATGTATATACACTTAAAGTGATATATATATATATATATAATGTATATACACTTAAAGTGATATATATATATATATATATATATAATGTATATACACTTAAAGTGATATATATATATATATATAATGTATATACACTTAAAGTGGTATATATATATATATAATGTATATACACTTAAAGTGGTATATATATATATAATGTATATACACTTAAAGTGGTATATATATATATATAATGTATATACACTTAAAGTGGTATATATATATATAATGTATATACACTTAAAGTGGTATATATATATATATAATGTATATACACTTAAAGTGGTATATAATGTATATACACTTAAAGTGGTATATAATGTATATACACTTAAAGTGGTATATAATGTATATACACTTAAAGTGGTATATATATATATATATATATATATAATGTATATACACTTAAAGTGGTATATATATATATATATATATAATGTATATACACTTAAAGTGGTATATATATATATATATATATATAATGTATATACACTTAAAGTGGTATATATATATATATATATAATGTATATACACTTAAAGTGGTATATATATATATATATATAATGTATATACACTTAAAGTGGTATATATTTATATATATAATGTATATACACTTAAAGTGGTATATATTTATATATATATATATGTATATACACTTAAAGTGGTATATTTATAATGTATATTTATATATATATATATATTTATATATATATATATAAGATTTCGATCTTTAAGGTAAGAATAATAAACACTAGTTTATTACTGAATACACCTTGCATTGAACAATTGAAATTTGAAATAAATTTGGACAATCGTCGCATATTTATCACTCTTTTTTCTTCTATCTCTACAATTGCTCTATCTCGTATATTGAGCTAATCCTCTTCACAATAGGTTCCATCTACTAAAAGTTTTCACTTTGGTTTATATTTGATCCTATATATATATATATATATATATATACACACACATCAAAACAATCTCTGTGGATGACTATATAAGCCCCCCCCCCCCTCGCTCGGGTTTAGCACTGTTTCATATAAATATATATAATTTTAATGTGTAGGAAGAAATAATTAAAATGCTCAATTGCTTTAATAAGACTGAAGCAATTTTTATAGTTATTCTCGATCCAGAGTGACTATTTTTGGAGAGCTGGATTTTTCCTACATTAAAAACCGACCTTGTGTCTATCTCTGCTTTCGTGGGGAGCAAGCAATAAGGATATATCTCTTACAAAGTTTCTGCTTATCACCCTCTTCCTCTCTCAATGTATGTTGCGTACCCCCCCCCCCTCCCGCCCCGGCTCTTGTTTTATATCGTTAATAACAGCCGAATGTAATAAAGAAAGGAAAGAATAAAAAGATTGGAATAGTCCATTATAAACAAAAGGGAATAACTCACAAATAATAATACTATTTGACCCTTAGCCGAGAGGGAAAGACAGAAAAAAGAGAGGAGAGGGATATAGCGAGCACAAAGTGACTGATTTGAGATTTTTTTTTTTTTTTAAATATTTAGCTGGCTTTACAAATTCACTTTTTCCTAATTTAAACAATTTAACTAGCTGAATGGATGACCCAACGAGTCGCTTTTTTTTTCTAGTATATATAAATATAAATAACAGGCGTTTTCGGTTTTAATCAATTCATCAAGTCAGTAAATTGTTTTTTTCATTAAAGACATGGCAAAGAAAAAGTCTAAAATCCAAATCTACGAAATTCTCTTTTATTAGAATGAAATAGAAACTTGATATAAGTATGCTGAAATCTCTCTTCTATTTTTGTCAGCTAATGTCATTTTCATTAGACAACCAGTCAAAATGTTCATATAAAATTCCAATTTAAGCTTCTCGAACATAACAATCTGGACTTTGTCATTCTTGAAAATGGTAAAAGAAAAAGGGTGGATCTGACACTAAAGATGTGCCCCCCCCCCCCCTCTTATACAGATGCCTCTTTTCACCCGAGTTTCTCAGTTGGACGAGCATCCTCGTATTTAAAATAAGAACCTGTCTGTCAGTCAGGTTTATCATACTTAAGTTTAAGATGGCTTTCTTCATCTCCAAGAATTTATTATATTAAGGCTGAGGTAATCAACAGCCCCTAAGGCGTTTTCCCTATATATAGTAATTACACAAAATACATGTTAAACTATCCCTTGGTTTCGAGATTGAGTTATATAGTTTTTTTTAATTCCATTTTAATTGTTATAATAAGTAGTAATTTACAATTTACTCGCTCAGTCAGCTATCTTAAGTTCTTGCCCATTACTCTCACTCTCCCCCATCTTATTTTTAATAGTCTATCTATCTATGTGTGTGTATTTATTAAGTCAAAGTTAATAAAACTAATTATAGAACAAAAGATTGAAATGGTTCATAAGGAATATCACCAAGTATCAATACTATTTTAACCCATTTTTGATTTAACTGACTTTGCAAACTCATTTTTTCTTCATTTAAACAATCTAACATGAGTGACCCAACGAGTCACATTTTTTTCTTGTATTTTTTATATCAACATCTACAACACAGAAATAATACATTCTTTTTGAAGGAGAGGGGGATTATTAATGTTTTATTTATATTTACTAGTGAAACCTGTGGAAATTCAACGGTTGGTTTCTAGATATGTTATTAACTCTTAATAAAATGTCTGTCAGGGTTAGTAATATTTAGAAAAAATTTACTCTTTCCTCTGTTGTAAAAATTATCATTGTCAGTTAGCTATTTTTAAATAAATAGCACGAATATGGTTCTTGCTGTATTTACGCGACATTGACCGGGTGGGGGACAAAATAATTCAGAATATAGTCATAAAAAAAAAACATTCAATTAAAAAAAATTCTTTTACTTTTCCTCTTTTTAAAATTTTTTATTTCAATAAATATTCGATTAAAGGTTAATAAAAAAATCGTTCAATGTGTATTTACTTAATTCAAAGTTACATATAGATGAGAAATACACAAGATCTTTGGTAGTGTTATTAATAAAAAGATTAAGCATTTCTTAGAAGTAGCATTCAACAATGCAGCCAGAATGAATAAAAGCTTGCATTTAATTTTACGTGATAAAAAGCGAGTCATGTTTACATTTTTATTTTTAAATAGGATATTTTAAAATTTGATTTAGTTTTCGCTTTTATTTTTTTATTTCAATAAATATGTAATTTGAAGAAAAAATATCCAATATGCATCAAAGTTACATTAGGCGAGAAACGCGCACACACACAAGATCTTATCTCATAATTTCATTAATACAGAGGTTGTAACGATTTAAATCTGTTTAAAACGGTCTCTTTCTACCTACCTTAAAAATAATTGTCAGCTAAATTATTTAAATAAATAAAACGAATGTTAGTTAAATTTATATAACATTCTAAAATAACATTGATATTACATTAAAATAAAATGTAAAGAGTAAGTTTTTAAAGCTATTTAACTCGCCAAAACAATTCTGTTTATAACATAGTCGATTTGGGAACAATTCAATTTAAAATGAGTGAAAGGTAATTTTTGACACTCGGTTACATCAGATATTTCTCAACCCCTTCTCATATCTTTGACAATCGGACGATCTCATTTTTTTTTAGTGGGTGTGAAAGGTCATAACGTACAAACAAACTAAAGAACGCGCGTGTTATTATGTACCATATATTGGTTATTTTATTTAACAAATAATGTTTTAAATTTTAAGCGATTGATTCCTCACAGTTTTCATATTTAACCCCCTCCCTCCTCCCCTAATTGAAGGGGGGGGGGGGGCAAAAACAATCGTTCTGCCTTTTCTCCCATCCATTATTTTCATTGTATTATGTAATTATGTTGCTTCTTTCATTCTACTTCCATTGTAACTACGTTGTTGCTTTTTTTTTCTTAATAAGAATAGGATTTTGAGAGTTAAATTTGATTATTTTATTTTTTACTAATAAGTCGCTATTGATTCCTCACTCATCAAGGCAAAAAACACTCAAGGATTAGTGTTCATGAGATGGATACATTGACAGTTGAATGATGATGAATATTTGGAGAGGATTGAAAATCTCCATATGCCACCCACACAAAACAGCTGACTCGGAAAACAGCAACAAACATCACTCATGGAATGTGTGGACTAAAGGACAAAATAGGATCGAAGCAAGAGTTCCGAGACTGCCGGAAGTAAACATAGGTCTAATTTCTACCCTAAATGAATTCTAAATGAATTCTGGTGGATTTAAGTTTTTTTTTTTAATGGGATTTTCAAAATTCCGTTTTATTTTACACTATTACATTTTTGATTTCAATAAATATTTAATCAATGAATAAAATAAATTTACAACGCTTAAAAAAAAAATTTAAAAAAGGGGGTATTTAAATATATATATAAAACACCTATTTTCTCTGAAGGTATCTATCACCGAAAAATGTAAGATAAAAATAAAATTTAAAATATTTGCATTGTATGGCTTCAATATATAATTATCAAAGTTACGTTGAGGCAAAACATGCACATGAAGTTGTCTAATTTTATTATATATAAAAAAAAAATAGTAATCTCTAGTTTCTCCTTATAAGACATTCACAGCGAGAACTCGTTTTCTACCACAACAAAATTTCCATTCTTCCTCCATGTGCCTAACGTCAAGCTGATTTTTCATTGCCACAGGATTGCTTCCCTGTAGATTACAACATGGTTGTCTGCAAATCCAATGCCAACAAATTCCTGTTATGAACTATCCTCACAAGTATTCGAACTTCATCAACTCCAGCAATTCTCAATCCTCTTGTAATGTTCTTCACTTCTCAATTGACAATCATTTCATCTCTTATCCTTGAGTTGCCTTGAAAAGTGCTGATACATTAATACAAATGAAACAAAAATCTTTTGTCGTTACGACAATCTAACAACTTATGTAAATCCTTACGTTTTGTATCCATTCATTTGTAATGTTGGGATTGCATCTCTGAAAATTAAACATCTTGTATAGGTTTCGGAATTTTTTTTAGATGAGGATTGATAATTTGTATTATTTGAACTACTGTTCTCATCTTGGATGTTATTCTCAACGTTTCTATCCAGTCGTGGCTGACGGAATAAGAGCAAACTACTTCCGTGGATTAAATAAAGGGTTTCGTTCAAAATTCCGTACAGATTCAGAGTTCAACAAGATGCACCTGAAGAAGGTCGGAGGTTACATCAGCCGAAACATTGTTAGAATAGCATCCAAGATGAGAACGGTCATCCGAATAATCCCAAATCATCTTGTCTAGGATTTATAACTCCTTCATTTCACAATTTGCATTTATTAGTGCTCCATTTGGCATAATTGTTGGTGTTCGCTAAAGGGCCAGGAGACCAGGGTTCAATCCTTGGTCGAGTCATACTAAAGACTCAAAAAATGGTACTTGATACACTTAGCATAATAAGGTGAGGATCAAGGGTAACTCAGCAATGTCGAACCCATAACAACATCTCAGAAGGAGAGCAGACTACACCTGTGGACCATTTAATAATAAACATTTAATTTCCAAATCCATGAAAAGCTTTACGGATTTAAGACGATTTCTTTTGCTGAAATGTCCTGGGTACGAACATGAAACTACGTCTTGTTGGGTCAACTTTTAGCTTTGGCTGGTGTGAAATTACTCCTAAGTTGTTATTTATTACTCAAGTCTACTCTGACTCTGAGTGGAAGTACTAGTCAGAATTCCATCTATGAATTAAATAGAATTTATTATTTACAAAATATATGCCTAATTGATCTGCAAACAAGACCATCCCTATAACAGGCAGATAGATCTAACATTTGGAGGCTCTACTTTAGGTAAGATTTGAAGTCCAGTCAATTAGCAGATATATTTTAGCTACTAACACTTCACTCTCATTGGTTAGAAAATTCTGAAATGAAATTTGCTAGGGGACACATGGAAACTTTGAAATAGAAATATTTCCAATTTTCATGAAATTTGATCTGTAGTTATTAGACCCCAATTAAGTAAGATTCCCTGAATTTCAATTTCTTAAGCCCCAAATTTTAGACATTTTTCTCGAACCAAAATCATTTAATGGATTTTGATCAAAATTGCAAGAAGGATTCTAGAATTAATGTTATGTAGAATTATATTTGGTGCAGAGCTTGTTCGGGTAATTACGTTTCTCAACTAGCAGAATACTCGTTCTGTGACAGGTATTTTGCTGGTTAATAATATTGCTTAGATAACGGTTGAAATATTTTGTAATCTACATATACTCTGGACTTGAACTTTTCTATTCGTTTTTGACAAATTGCCAGAATAGGTCGAAGACTTGTTCATAAAAAAATACCTTCTAATGCAAAAAGAAGGAAATTTGAAGAAATTCCTTAAATTAAACCAACAAAAACCTTGTTTTTAATACAAGCTTGAATTCATAAACATCTGGCAAAACACGCATACACACAAACATAAAAGTAATAAGTAGTTTCTTTCCAAGAACGTTCTGTCTGTGGCACACATCACAACAGGACTGCTTCTCTGATGACTACAATATAGTTGTCTTCAAATACTTGTCATAAACCGTCCTCATTATAAAATTTTGTTCATTCTATCATTTTCAATCCTCTCATAATATTCTTCATCATTTAAGTGACAATCTCATTAACTCTTATCCTCAAGTAATTGTTGGTCTTCATAAATGGTGACTTATTAGTAGAAAACATACAGATTAAAACTTAAAACAGAATGCATAATGTAAAGCACACTCACATTAACACAAATATGCACACATGCGGGCAAATAATAAAAATACGCCCTTTATTGACTATTTCGTGACTAAATTATCTATAAAAATATATTTATATTAAAAAAAATAGCAAATTTCTCTTCATAAATTCCTACTTAAATTGAAAAACATTACATTCATCAGTTTCGCACCTATGACGTCATTCTAACAATAATTCCTACAACCAACGGTGAAAAATGGAGGCCTCATTTCGAAACTTCAGTTGATTTGAAATGACATATCCAATAACAGATATGCAAAAAGAAAACGCTAATCATAATTAATTCTCCTTTGGATATTATATAATTAGAACAGTAACTATTAACATTAAACATATTTTTGTTTAAAATCTTATGCATCATTAAAGCTTTTTAAGTAGTAGTGCGTGTGTATGTATATATATATATTATATATATATATATATATATAATATATATATATATATAGTAAGCTATGAAAATATATTTATGGCAATTAAGCTACACAGAGGCTCCCGTGTTTCATCCCCGGGGGGAATCTTCATTTTAGCCTGAAGATTCCCCCTGGAAATGAAACACGGAAACCTCTGTGTAGCTTAATTGCCATAAATATATTTTCATAGCTTACTACCTAGCTCTACTTACGTATCGAGTACTGTTGAAGTAAATATTGAAAATTGATACATAAAAAATTATATCTCCTTATAAAATTTTATGTGGATACATGAAATACTAATATATATATATATATATATATTGAATTTTTTTTTTTTTTTTTACAATGACAGCTTTTATGAACGCTTTCATGTTAAGTTCACTTCCTAAGTGATGGGTTTCCCCACTTTACAAATACATGCATTGAGTCACCCCAATTATGGAACTTATTTATATATTTATAAAAGTAATCTATATACACATGTTTCACTGTCTACCGATCTTCAGCATGGCTGACTTTGGCAAGATTTGACCCCATTACATTTATTTATATATATATATATATATATACATACACATTTGTGACATTCTCGTGTGTTTCTCACCTATGTGAATTAAACATTTATTTTTATTTACTACTACTAGCTCTCATTCTACCTGGTATTGCTCAGGATTCAGTAACATTATTTTTGATGTGTAAATCATGTATGATGTTATTTATACATAGATGAAAAAAAGAAATGCTCATGTAAGGAAGATAAATCCTATTTTAACTCTAAAGTTTAAATAGGAGTTATATTCCTTAAGTTATTTCAGTTATGATTAGAAAAAAAATACAAATTATCAATTCTCATCTAAAAAAAATTCTTTAACATAATTGAGTAATTAGGTTTGATTTTATTTTTTTATTAAAGATTTCCAATAAATTTTATTCGTTGCAAAGTTACACTTAGAATAACATTTTTTTTTTTTATTTAACTTTTTAGTGCGCCATATCAATCTTTGATAGGGTAATTTATGCTGAAACTGCACATACATTATGTACATAAATGCAAGGGTTCCCAACTTTATTTTCCCTGTGGACCTATTTTATTATGCATGGACCTAATATATGCATATATCATTTTTTAATATGAAATATTTGTTTCTAGGTTAGTAAAAACTAGCAATGAATCAATTTCGTTATATTTATAAGATAAAATCGGATTCCTGAAAATTTCAATAAATACACGTAGACCTTCTCGTAAACAAAACAAAATAAATAGAAACTTTTTTCGTGGGCCCTGTTAAAACTTCTGTCGATCCCCGGGGATCCATGTTGACTCTGATTGGAAGTCTTTGGTTTATAGATTATTTTATATTTTGTAAGTAAATAGTCTCTAAACATTAAATTCTATTTAACCTTTAGATGAGACTAAGTGCTACTATTCCGGATTTGAGTAGACCTGAGATTAATGGCAATTCAGAGGTAACTCCACATCGTCAAACCTCCCAAATTGGGGCTTCACATCAGATGAAGTTTAAACTGGTATTTACTTGTTCTTCATTGCATCAAGGTGGAGAAAGCTAGCTCCTTCGAAGGGGAGGGGCACTCTGGCTAGTACAAAAATAACTGAAGTGACCCGCCGGCATTTCCTGGTAGTGGCACTTATGTGATCGGCAATAAATCAGCCCCTCTCAAAAAGATAAGGTAATGCCTGGGAGGATTCACCTCCTCAGACAGTCAGACCATACCTTATCCTGATTAAAGAAAGCATGTAGCTGTTAAGTCAGCTCCTGGTCTGTCGGAATAATTGCTGAAGATAGATCCTCGAATAATAAATTTATATTCAGGACCAAGTTAATGTGTGGGGATTTCTATCTTCGAAAGAAAGTTCAATTCTTGCCAGAGAGAAAATAGGAATTATCTATTATATAAAGTGCAGTTGTCTGTATGTCCAACTAAAAGTCAAACACTACAAAACAAATGCCCACCAAGTTGGTATATTCTTGATCGGCGTTACCCCGGTTGAACATCTCAAATTTAGAAAGAATTATTCATTCTTTGACCCTAAACTGGCACAGATTTCATTAGAGGAGGTCGGTTTTCCAGCCATTTCATGTGCTAACTAAAGGGAAATTATTTCCCTGATGTCGGCTTTTTCCTTGAGGAATCTATTTGTGTGTGTATGTGTGTGTTATCCAGAGAGGAATGGTTTGGGCGAAGGAGAAAGGGGGAGTTAAGAGAGACACGGGTAGAAAGAGGTAAACAGATCGACGTTTAAATAGAACTATATTACACTTTGACCCCGGGCAACGCCAGGTAGCCCTGCTATTACTTCATAAAAGTTGAATTGGTGCAACAACTGTGTATATTAATTGAACCATTTTACTTATGCAAATAATAAAGAATGATATATAACAGAAAAGGGTAAATATACAAAATGAGTTTGAGAACACATGCATTTGTGGAACTTATGTAAAAAAGTTTTCTGTTAAAAGGTGTGCACGCTTAAGCCCCAACAGTTTCTGGCTCTTTTCTGTTGTAGGAGACTTGGTTTTGTTTGTCTAGGATTTGTCATAATGCAGTCAACCGTAGTAATGATAATAGAAAAAAAGGCGGTAGCTTAGAACATTTGAGTTTATATGGACTTATTCAGGTGACCTTTAAGGAAGAAGCGATCGAGTATACTATTTGGCCAATCTGTGCGACCCAGGAAGGGACATGGGGGAAAAAAAACACACTGATTCGTGTATGAGGGTCTTATAAGTTCCAATATGTTGAATCTCTTAACAATATATGAAATGTTTCAATTGAAAAATACAAAGACTCAGGGGAATTGTTCCCCATATTTTATTTTTGAACTCTTGTCCAATGTTGTTTATTTCTACTATTTTTCAACTGATGTGCCGTCTTGCTGTAAGGACACTGATCCAAATAAAAAAAATCATTTAAATGCTAATTCCTCCTCTGAGAAACTGAAATTTGGAAAACTTTCTGGATTAGTATCTTATATGTATGGTTAAATTAAACTCAGATATACATATTTGAAGTTTTATGGGGATTTTGCCCACATAGCTCCCTTAGGGGAGGAGGCTATGTAGAGATTCGGGACTACTTCCATTGTCTTCCCTGGAAAACTTTATATGAATACACTTTTAGTTTTTATGTAGATTCTCTAACCTTTCTTTCTATAGGGAACACATACACACACATTCATTTCTCAATAGATATATATATATATTATATAGATGAAGATATATATATATATATATATATATATATATATATATATATATATATATACTTACTAAAGTTGCCCATTCAATCAAAAAAGATTGGCCATGTTTTTTATATCAAGATAACATTTATTGACATTCAAACAATGAATATTTACATTAGCTGTTTCTTCTGGAACATTATTTAGTAACCTTTACTTTTGTTGTTGAAACAGCATTCATCCTGGTCAGGTCGAGCTGGCTTCTTCCCTGGCAACTCCTGCATGGCAGTTCTCAGCAACGTTGCACAAAATGGCTAACCAATTTGAATTCCACAATTGAAGAACCGACCACTTGTGAACTTGAGAGCTCAGACAAATCCTCCTTGATAGTTATTGTCCACTAATGTTTGCACCACCAAACATTTGATTGAAGGAAAAAAAATGAAAATATACTGCTTTGTACAGAGATTGAACTCGCATATTTCATATTATGAGATTTTTGTCTCATCAGATTTGCCCTTCATTGTAATCTTGTTATCATGGTTGAGTTTTGTTTAATTTTCTGTCGTATTTCCATGTCTGTCTTAAATTATGATTTCTTTTCTTTTTTTCTTTTTTTTTTTTTTTTGAAGTGGCAAAACTTTATTTTAATGTGTGAAAGCTCAAATCAGACCAAAAGTTGAAACGCAAGTCTCGAGTAAAAACTCTATGAAATATTTATTCTCATTCTGTTTAACACTTCTAAAACAAAACACTTTTTTCCCCAAAATAGTTTAATAGTTTGACAAACAAGTTTGGTTTCTCTGAACGCCATATTAACACATTTTTAGATTATTTAATGCCAAAGCAGAAGACTACCAGGCATTTCCCGGGGACATGGAAAAGAAAATGGAAGAGTTTAAGGAAGACGAACATGTAATGAACAACAAAATATCAATTTTCGTAAAACCAAAACGTAATGAGATCTTTGCAATATGAGTTTAAGTAGAAAATAATAAATCTGTTCGTCAATCTTTTGCCTTCATAAAGCTAAACTATAATGAGGTATAAAAGAAACCACCGTTTTTACAACGTTGCATGTAGAGAAATGATATGAGAATGATACGATGGATGTGTGATGTGAGTCTTAAAGAAAAACTTAGTTCTGATGACCTCAGAGGAAGATTAAATCTGGACAGTATAAAGATGTATGCAGAACCGGATACTATGATGATTTTGCCATGTTAACAGAATGGATGAGAGTTCTTGTTTAGATGTAGAAAAGTTGAGGTGGTAGGTTCAGTTCACAGGGGAAGGTCAAAGAAAATATTGGAGGAAGTGATAAAGATCTGGCCAGAGATAGGTTGGTTTGGAAGTCAATTTCTTCAAGCTGTCTTAAGCATGCCAGCATGTAAAACACACATTAAACCGAATATGATGATTGAGAGTAAGTAAAAATTTAATATATTGAAAAGTAGCTAAAAAGTAAATGTTTGTTGCCCTCGTGCGATTTAAGCTAATAGTGGAAAATTGTGATTTTTTATTTTTAAGGAATTGTATGTTAACCGCCTTTTAAATATGAGTACAAGTAAAAAAAAAAAAAAAAAAATTTTTTTAAATAAATTAAAAAAAAAAAGTTTGTTCACATAAACTCTTTTTAAAGTAAATTTTAAATTGTTATAGTGAGAATAAAGTTAATAGTAAAAATGTAGATTTTTGTATTTAAGAAAATGAACAGGAAAAACATTTGTAAAACCAAAATTTAATAAGGTTTTGCAATATGACGTTCTATTGCAAAAAAAACAAAAACAAAGCATATAAACCCTACTCGGGTTTTATATTTATTTGTATAATAATACAAAATGTGGCACAAGGGGGGGGGGGGGCGGGAAGCAGTCTAATATAACTTAAGCAAACTAACCTTGCTAGTATCATTTACCAACAGAAATCATTCAGTGTTTACATTACTTAAAACCCATATATACATTATGCAGTGAGGAGTTGAGATAAAGAATTTATATACAAACATAAATGAAATATATACAATGAAAGAACAAAGCTCTAGATTAGTAAAAAGACCCCCCCCCACACACACACACACACTTTCTAATTGTGGCAGATCAACTGATTTGTCAGTCCATAAAGTGAAGCAGGCCCTCTTTCGAAAATACAAAAGCAGAACTGCATCTCTAGCAAATCGAGCTACCTGTCACCTAATTGGGGGAGGGATGGCAAAATTATTTAAAAAAAAAAAAAACGGGGAAAAGAAGGGGTAATCAAAATAAGAAAGGGGTCCCCAATGAGATTATTCATACACTAGCTAAAAACATTCGTCTACACTAGTTATACAGGTCAATAATCAATGTTCGTTGGGGCTACCCAATATCATTTTGTTTAAGGCACGTCCAGATACCACTCAAGACTAGCTCCTCTCACCGGACACAATCACAAAATTTTCACCCACCTTGCATCAAATTTCACGAAGGGAGTTTCGGCCCTAATATGCACCTTCATCCATTTTTGGAAAATCCGAATAAGGCAGAGAGAAGCAAAGGTCCCCCCTCCATAAATACTTTCATACAAGTCGACCATATCACTCCTCTAATAACAGCTAGCAGGCTACAAACTATAAAACGTTTTTCCCTATAAGTTGTCGGAGCCGAATTGCTACACACGTTTATTGGTTCAAGTTCAAAAAAACCTTACATTCAGTATGCAAACCATGAAGCCTAACTTGACTAACAGTTGCATGGTATAGCAATAAATGAAGGCATGACTGTCTCGATTCCACAACTGCACCTCCGACAAATGGACGAATCCATCATGCCAGCTAAATCAAGTTTCTTGACGACCCAAAGAGTATTTCTTATCAGCCAGGTCAGATATGCCTCATCATTATTAAAGCAATCTAACTCAGGCGCCCAATGCCACATTGAGCGAATTTCACTCTTTGTCAAACTCGGCCCTTCAATGCTATAATCACAAACAGATTCCATCACTAATACTTGATATAATGCATTTCTAGACAACAGCTGAGTGTCAGAGAGGCTTTCTTTTACTTGTAAGAGGAAATTCAATGCTCATCGACACTCACGGTAAAAGGAGTACTCACCTCTGAGTCGCCTGTGTACATCCCTCTTATACAAGTGCACACTTTGGAAAGCCGGAAAGGCTTTCCAGAAGCCACCGTTTTCTTCGTAATGTGTAAAAATTCGATCCAGATAGTAAAGCCGAATCATATGGTGACGAATCTCAACACTGGCATAGCTAGACCGCCTTAGACGCATGCAGGTAACAGATCCCATGATGAACCATATGGGCCTTACCAAGCCACAAAAACTTTAAAAGAGCCCGCCGCAAAAGGAGTGGAAGAACTGATATCATATATAGGATGATCGGATATATGTATGAAATACACTTCCACCCTTCCCTTTAATGAAAGATTTTTAAGGGTCTACAGACGCGCTGTAGCCTTAATCACTTCCAATGTTTCCGACCAATTTTTCTCCAGCTGAAGATCAGGACCAAACCAGATGTTGAGTATCTTGCAAGACCTGTCTGTCGAGCTAAATGGTCCCTGTGGAGATACACCCTTCCAGGCACCAATGCAGAAGCTTACTGATTGGCCCCTGTTACCATTTCATACGATCTGATTTCTCTAATCTCAGCACTACTTGTTATAAGCACTGTAACGTCGTTGGCATAGGCAGAGTACTTTAACGAGGTGTCAAAGTGATCCCTCTTAGGACTGGATTCACCCAAAGTCTGTAAAAAAAGGACTCCAACACAAGCACATAAAGCATTCGTTAAAGCGAACATCCCTGACGAATTGACCTGAACAGATTGAGGGGCTTTGATCTCAAACCATTCACTTCCACCAGTGCACCGTGGTTGGCACACAAGAGACGAATCCAGGATCACAACTGCGGACCAAATTCCACAGCCGAAAGGACAGCCTCAAAGTACCGATGATTAACCCTATTGAACGCTTTCGACTGATCTAAATTGATGAGTGTGCCTTCAGTGTTGACTTTCTCAATGAACAAGTGTATCGCATGCAAGTTAACCTGAATAGTACTACTCTTGACAGCAAAAGACTGTTCAGGATTAATTAGAAGAGGCAGGACAATTGCAGACAATTCAGCACAAATGAGGGGGAAGTGGGTTTGATTTTTCAACCATTTCCAATGTTATCTATTATATAAAGGAGAGACGAGTGATTTATATTATTATTTTCAATAGAAAGGAATGGGTGGAGGTGAAAGAGGGATGTGGGAAAAGAGAAAGATAGACAGATTGAGAGCGGTAGAGAGAATAATGTTTTAATATAAAGATGTTACACACTTTTTAACGTTTTATTGTTTTTGTTTGTTTATGGCCCTGGCCAACGCCGGGTACTATTGTTAGTATGTATATAAAACATTTAAAGCATAAATAAAAACAATGTTTTTTAATGAAATTTTTTTTTTTTTTAAACAAAAAACACTAAAATTTTAACATTTTTATTCTATATAAGTATACCAGACCAACTCTCCCCTTAAAAACTATAAAATAGTGAAATAATAAAGATGTTTATTATAACACAAGGACAGGGAGCATAGGGTGCATGCCTTTTCTCTTAAACATTAATCTGATATATAGTACTATTTATAATGATCTCCAAAGTTGGAAGGTTTTGGATCTTTGTTAGCAACTTTTTGTGACTATTTTATTTACCAGCCGTCTTCTAAAGTGGCAAAGTTAGACACAAGGTTAGTTTATTGTGGGAATCCCCCCCCCCCCAAGGACATTTTAGATGGGTGAAAAATTTGCTATAATTGGCTTGGTCAGCATTCTTCGATCAAAGGATCAACAATAACCTCTCTTTTGTTTCCAACAGAGGAGGTAATGCCTGGAAGGATGGCCTCCTGACACCAACTAGAACAGATACTAGACTTTAATTTTGAACAAAAAGCCGATACAGATTTGATCAGTAATTATCAAAACTTTGCTTTCTTCCTGCGAGTGCCTAACGTCGAGCGGAATTTTAACAGAGCTTCTTGACAGGAGCTTGTAGAACGCCTTACTATGGGACTGCTTCCCTATATATTATAAAATAGTAATCTTCAAACCCAACTTTAACAAATTCCTGTCACGAATTGTCCCCACAAGTATTTAAATTTGGTTCATTCCATTAATCATTTTCAATCCTCTCATCAGGTTCTTTATATCTCAACTGGCAATCATTCCATTTCATTAATCCGTATCCTTGAATGGCTTCTGGCCTTGATAAGTGCTGATACATTAGTAAAATAAAACTGCATTCTGATGGAGGAATCCTCAATTGAGATGGGATCGCTTGTTCCACCCCCCCCCCCCCAATGTAAACACTTGTTACAGACCGGTGGTGATACAAGAGAAGTTAGGCACTTATTTTAAATGTTACTCCCATTTTTATTGCTTTTAATGTTCAATCTTTGCACTAGGGGCCCAGACCCTTTTCATTATCACCTTAACAATTTTATACCATCATAAAATCCCAGATGTTATCATTTATAGTTGTTGGCATAATAAAAACAAAAACATTAAAATGTTTAGGAAATAAAAATTTCTTTTGGTCTGTTTTAATCTTGAAGCTGGTATCCATGACTTACAGGCCAAAACCCTCCCCTCTCCACCCATCACTTTGTCTCTGATCTTCCCTGGGTTGTGCTGCTGAAATTCCCAGGAAGCAGTTGTGAGAGAGAGCATTTGATTTGGAAGTCAGTACCTCCAGTTTCTCTGTTCATGCTTCACTGTTGTATCATAAGAACAACATCTGATTTCGACACCTTGTTTAATTCAACTAGGTGTCCCTCCCAATATTGTACCTTTAATCCACTGCTGCCTGAAAAGGTGCTTTTAGTTGGTATCCCAAACCAAAATGTGATTTTCATTATATCTAAAATCTTTTAATGTGAGCACATAGATCGTTGCAAAACAATGGTACCAAATTTATTTTGGTAGCACAATTAGCCACACAAATTATCACCGTTCAAAGTTTGTTGGAAATTAGCCTGCTTCCCTGCAGATTACAACATCATCATCTTCAACTCCAATGTCAACAGATTCCTGTCATAAACCGTTTGCATGAGTAATCAAACTTAGTTCATTCCATTAATCAACCTCTCATGAGGTTCTTCACCTTTCAACAAGCTATCATTCCATCTCATTTACCCTTATCGTTGATAAGAGGCAACCCATCAATAAAAAGAAAAAAAAAGCCTGTGTCTGCTAGCATTGAATAAAACATGGCATATCAAGGCCTGATTTTCCATGATTTGAGATTGACTTTTAAAAAATTTATTTCGGAGCTTTTTTTAAACATTTATTTCGGAGCTTTTTTAAACATTTATTTCGGAGCTTTTTTAAAAATTTATTTCGGAGCTTTTTTTTAAAATTTATTTCGGAGCTTTTTTTAAAAAATTTTATTTCGGAGCTTTTTTTAAAAAAATTATTTCGGAGCTTTTTTTAAAAAAATTATTTCGGAGCTTTTTTTAAAAAAATTATTTCGGAGCTTTTTTTTAAAAAATTATTTCGGAGCTTTTTTTAAAAAAATTATTTCGGAGCTTTTTTTAAAAAAATTATTTCGGAGCTTTTTTTAAAAAAATTATTTCGGAGCTTTTTTTAAAAAAATTATTTCGGAGCTTTTTTTTAAAAAAATTATTTCGGAGCTTTTTTTAAAAAAATTATTTCGGAGCTTTTTTTAAAAAAATTATTTCGGAGCTTTTTTTAAAAAAATTATTTCGGAGCTTTTTTTAAAAAAATTATTTCGGAGCTTTTTTTAAAAAAATTATTTCGGAGCTTTTTTTAAAAAAATTATTTCGGAGCTTTTTTTAAAAAAATTATTTCGGAGCTTTTTTTAAAAAAATTATTTCGGAGCTTTTTTTAAAAAAATTATTTCGGAGCTTTTTTTAAAAAAATTATTTCGGAGCTTTTTTTAAAAAAATTATTTCGGAGCTTTTTTTAAAAAAATTATTTCGGAGCTTTTTTTAAAAAAATTATTTCGGAGCTTTTTTTAAAAAAATTATTTCGGAGCTTTTTTTAAAAAAATTATTTCGGAGCTTTTTTTAAAAAAATTATTTCGGAGCTTTTTTTAAAAAAATTATTTCGGAGCTTTTTTTAAAAAAATTATTTCGGAGCTTTTTTTAAAAAAATTATTTCGGAGCTTTTTTTAAAAAAATTATTTCGGAGCTTTTTTTAAAAAAATTATTTCGGAGCTTTTTTTAAAAAAATTATTTCGGAGCTTTTTTTAAAAAAATTATTTCGGAGCTTTTTTTAAAAAAATTATTTCGGAGCTTTTTTTAAAAAAATTATTTCGGAGCTTTTTTTAAAAAAATTATTTCGGAGCTTTTTTTAAAAAAATTATTTCGGAGCTTTTTTTAAAAAAATTATTTCGGAGCTTTTTTTAAAAAAATTATTTCGGAGCTTTTTTTAAAAAAATTATTTCGGAGCTTTTTTTAAAAAAATTATTTCGGAGCTTTTTTTAAAAAAATTATTTCGGAGCTTTTTTTAAAAAAATTATTTCGGAGCTTTTTTTAAAAAAATTATTTCGGAGCTTTTTTTAAAAAAATTATTTCGGAGCTTTTTTTAAAAAAATTATTTCGGAGCTTTTTTTAAAAAAATTATTTCGGAGCTTTTTTTAAAAAAATTATTTCGGAGCTTTTTTTAAAAAAATTATTTCGGAGCTTTTTTTAAAAAAATTATTTCGGAGCTTTTTTTAAAAAAATTATTTCGGAGCTTTTTTTAAAAAAATTATTTCGGAGCTTTTTTTAAAAAAAAAGTAATAATCAGTTGCAAGTAATAGTCTTTTGGAGGTTGAAAATTCAATCCTCAATACAGGTGATACTAAGAATACAATTAAGAATTACTTAAGGCTTCTACCCGATCATGCCTGGTGAACCGAGAGCAATCTCCCCCCCCCCCCCCCCCCGTGGATTAAAGAAAGGATTCAGTTTAAAATTTCATATAGATTTCAGAGTTCGACAAGATGGTCGGTTGAAACGTGAGAAGAATGTCCAAGATGAGAACAGTAGTACTAACTCCTAATAAGAATGTAAAATACAAAACAGTAATCACGTGCACTAATTTAGTTCCTGGTGACTGTGTTGTCGTTTTAATGCCAGTTTTACATACTGGCATGCGTTGGACAGCTTTAAGAAATTGACTTCCAAAGTAATCTCTGGTTTGGTCTTTATTTATCCCTCTTTCCTTCAGGTCTATTTTTATGACTTGCGTGTTTTCCTTGGCCTTCCCCTGTGAACTGAACCTACTACTTCAACTGTCCTACATCTACTAAACTAAGAACTCTCATCTATTCTTTCAATGTGGCCAAACACATCTCCCTATACATTCCAGATTTAATCTTTTTCTGAGGTCGTCATAACTAAGCCCGTCTTTAAGACTTGCATTACAAATCCATTGTATCATTCTCATATCATTTTTCTCCATGCAACACATGTCCTCAACCCTCACTGTCCAAGTCTGACTGCCATACATCATCACACTGGGTACACATGCCCGATATACTTTTCCCTTGCTCAATAGTGGAACTACTATGCTAATTAGTAATGGCAAAGTTCCCTGATCTTACTCCATCCACTCCTGATTCTTGCAATCACATTAGAATGTTCTCCACCCTGGACTTCAATGGTATCACCAAGGTAACAAAACTTCTATACAACCTCAATAGCTCCACCATCTAGATGTATTTCTCCACATCCGAGTTTTCAATAATCTCCATTGTCTTACACTTCTTGCACATAAATTGGTTATACTCACTCAACCTACCAATAATTCCACTGCACTTGTGTACCCAATGCTTGCAAATACCACATAATTGAATGGAATGATTATTACAGGATTTTTTTTTTCCTTGCCATAGCCAGGTTTAGGGTTATACTAAATCTGAAGTGTACCTTGTGTAGTTTCTGACTTTTAGACGGACGTATCCCCCTCAACACACAGAATTGACTCAACTTTATATAATTATTGAGTATTTTAATCAAAGCCTAATTATCCCTCACCCCTTTTTTGTCAGTGCATCATCTTTTCCATGTGAATAAAAACTTATTCGTTTAAGACGATTAAACATTTTTGGTGTCTTATCAAATCGGGATGGAGCTTACAAACCTGCAATTTGCTCGTATAGTGGATTTGATTCACACTGAATTGCCACTATTTGATCCCTGTAAATATCTGATGTGTATAAAACCCTTTTAATTCTATACATTTTCTAAGAGGAAAGTCAAACATTACTTCGCTAATTTTTTTCCTTTTTCATATAAAATTATTCCTTGAGCTCAAACTGATGCACTTGCTGCTTGATCGACCGTTATTTGCATCCAGCTAAATTATCTTCTAATGGCATTATGTACGCTTGTACTTTTATATTTGTATTTCCTTCTGTTTTTATGTTATTATGGATTTTATAAATAAGACAATGATCTATTGAAGGTTAAATTTCTACTTGAGTTTTTCTGCTTTATTTTTGATGAACAAATGTTAGCAAACGGATCGGATTATTCAGAATGTTTGTTTCTTATACTGTAACTGGTGAAAGTTAAACAGGTGATATCAGTAGAGTACATTTTGTAGATGCTCCAAGGTCGGCTATCGGCAATGAACAGGTTTCACTGCAGTTTTAGAGTTGTAAATCATGAGATCTGCTCCATTACCAACCCAAGCATTTCTCAAAAAAAATGCCTCTTCTTCGAATGTATCATCATGATGCACACCACAAACCTGCAGACTAAATGGCCTGACAGAAACAAAGCAGACTGTGACATGGACAATCAGCATCAGCCAATGAAAATCCTTCTGGCAATCCCACTTCCTGTATTTAAGATCAATCTGGTTACTTTTCAGAGCACAGCGACTCTATAGAACTGTAGTATTCTTCCCGTGACGGTTTTTTCAAGTAGAAATTAAAAATTAAAATTTGCCTAAAAATCAAAAATAATCTCATCAGATTAATAGTTTTACTTTTTATTCTTTTATTTTATAATTTTTATTTTTTCAAGCAAATTTTATTTTTCCTTTGAAAAAATATGCTGTTCTTGGTATATATATATATATTTTTATAGCTCACCCCAAGCAAGGCAAGACATAAGGGGCTACTGAGAATTATGGTGAAAGTTTAGGGGGTCATACTTAATTGGGAGCTGTGCAGCTTTATCCTTAATGTTCTTACTAGCTTAGATTTATTTTGGTATCATTCTGGCAACCGAGGGGCAGAGTTCGACCGTCAAACCTTTGTCATAAGGTATGATCCGGTTTGGTCTTAGGATGGGTACCCTAGGGCGTAGGTGGTTTATTGCCAATCACTTGAAGCACCTCTACCTGGAAATACTGACAGATCCATTTTCTGCTGTTTTTGTATTTGAGCAGAGTGCCCTCTCGGAGAACAGCTTTTCCCCACTTTCTAGCCTTGTGCTGTGCCATGTCTTGCTGCTGTAGGAGGCAAGTAAATACCAACGGGGTTGGTATCTGTTCCGATGGATACTACACCCCATAAACTGGTATTGTCTTGGCCTTCGGGGCTTGATTTACGCCGGTCTATTGGTCTGTCCTGTGCAGTTCTAGGAGGTCCACCCTCCCAGGCTTTGCCTCCCCTCTTTGAGGAGGAGTAAGTTTATAGCTTACTGCCTGAGGCGCCCCTACCGGGGAATGCCGACGGGGCTGTCCAGGCAATTTTTAATTTTAATGGCCAGAGTTTTTCAAATCCCACTTCCAACCTTGTGTCACATCTTACCTTGTGGGAGGAAGATAAATAAAACCAACTGTAAGTATAATTCGCCACTACCAGTATAACTTACTATATCTATTTTTTCTTCCTATAAACCAAGGTTTGTTTTAATAAATTTTGTACTTTGAATTGGTAGGAAATATTTTTAATCAAAAATATTTGCATAAAAAGGGATTTTGAGAAATTGTTTTATTGAATAGATTTATTTTTTAAAATCTTGCCTAACCAAACTAGAGAATGTGGTTACACACCAGAACGGGTATTCTTCTAGTATATATTTTTTTAATCCATAATTTTCTGTCTTTTTTTTTGTTTTTTTTATAGTATCATTGCAATAAGAAAATGATTCCTACTGATCTGTCCTTTTCGTTTTTTAAATTGAACCAAATTCATGTTAATGAGTTTATTTTACTTTAAAATGATATTTAGAATCTTTCACAGAACGCTCTTACTTATAGCTAAGTAAGTACTCCACCATTTCTTTTTTTTAACTGAAGTGTCACCACTAACAAGAGCTAAGAACCACCCGAGGATAAAAGTTAATTACTTATGAAGATGATTTATGGCAAGGGTTTATTGACATTAGATTTGAAGATGACCATGGTGTAGCTCCCAGGGAAGCAATCTTGTGACATGTTCCACAGGTAAGAAAATCTTGGAAACAAACTTTGTTAATGGAAATTCCATTTAATGTTAGGCACACGGAGGAAGAAAAGAAAGTTATTTGCAGTTGTGGTAATAAGACGAGTAGATTTTTGCTTGTGACTTAATAAATTAGGAAATTGTTGGGACTTAGGCAGTGATGTAGTCTGAGTCACAGATGCACACAAAAAAGATATAATTAAACATTTGACTATTTAAAAGCTGTAGTGAATATAAGTTTTAACAGTACTTTTATTTAACTTGATTTCAAACAATTCTAAAATTAATTTTTTTTTTTTTTTTTTTGTTAAACGCAATGTAGTTTTTAAACTTTTCATGTGGAAAAAGTTAAAGACAAGGTCGTTTTTTTATGTGGAAAATGCGGCTCCCCCAAAACTAGGGTACTCACAAATGAAAGTGCTTAAACTTGCTGGCAACAGACCCATCTCCCATATCAAAAAGGTGAAGGTAATGCCCGTCAGGTCAATCTACTGACAAAATTACTGATGACCATTTTTATTAATATATTTTTTTCTGCCAGGTTTTAGACAAAATATAAACATAGTGTGACAACATTCAGAATTGGCATCATCAGTCTGGAACTCCTATCTTACTCAGAACATTGACCAGCTGGAAACTGTTCAGAGACATGCAGCCAACAAAACACCCTTCATCAGACACTTACTATACACTGAATATCTTGCTTCCCTAAGCTCGGATTCATTAAAGGCTATGATGTATAGCAACTAACTTGGTAAACACCCACAAAATTATTAACCGTCTCTGCGTTCTTTTTTACTCTCCATGTGTCTAAAACATATGGACATGTCTACAAAGTCAGAAAACAGCACAATGTGTTTCAGAAACATTTTCACGCTCAGAATTGCTAAAGCATGGAAAAAAGAGCCTGCATCAGTTGTTAGTTGCGGAGACAATGCATCCTGTAAAACCCTCATGCTTCCTGAAATTTGTCAAAACTTCACCTGATGCCTCCCCCTCCCCCCTTCGTATACATACACATTTCTCCCTTGGTTCCTGAGACTCCCCCCCCCTCCTTTTTTAAACTTAAATTTCACTAAAACTGTCTATTGGCTCCAGCACAAGGTGCCATGAATCTACCATATTATTTATTTATTTTTGTATTCATTAATTTGGTATTTAATTCAATTTTATTTACCTAATTTATTTAAATGTTGTATATTTGTATACATTATATCACCATCTTTTTGGTGGTTTGCCTCTTTTTCTGCACCCTTCCACCATACCTTCTGAACATAACTTGCTCACAGCTATTTTTGTGTCGTCATACAGTCCTAACTTTCCAGGTTAGAGATGTGGTGGGTGAGTTTCATCTGATGAATATGAATACAAAAGTAAATATGTATGTTAGCAATCGGTTTAAGCTCAGGGAAACAAGGCGTTCAGCGTATAGCAGGTGTCTGATAGCCGGTATACACTTGGTTGCACGTCTCTGAAAGGTTCCCAGGTGATCAATATTCTGAGCAAAACTGATGTGAATTCTAAGGTGGTTGCACCATAGCTGTATACAGTTTTAAGTAGATAGCTGGAGAGTGGCTAACAAAAGGTCAAGCTGAGTGATGCAAAGACACTCCCAGCTTTCATATAATGAATGGTTTATTTAAGGTCAGTGAGGGTTGAGAAGATGTGTTGCATGTAGAAAATGATATGAGAATGATATGATGGATGTGTAATGTGAGTCTTAAAGACGGGTTTAGATCTGATGTCCTCAGAGCAAGATGAAATCTGAACAGTATAGGGAGATGCTTGCAGAACAGGAGACTTTGATGATTTGACCACATTGAAAAAATGGATGAGATTTCTTGGGTTAGATGTTCAACAGTTGAGTTAGCAGTGTCAGTTGGCAGCGGTAGTCAAGGAAAACATTGAGAGGAACTGATAAGAATGGACGTGAGAAAAAGGAATAAAGACCTGGCCAGAGATAGATTAGTTTGGAAGTCCATTTCTAAAGGCTGTCAAATTCATGCCAGCATGTAAAACGGACGTTAAACTGAATATGATGTTTCAAAATTAATGTTTAAGTGTAATTATTTGTTCATATGATTTTAAAATGTTAAAGAAAAAGGAAAGTACTCTATTAGTTAAATTTTTGTTGTGTTTAAAGTAAAATGAAAAAAAGAGAATCAATACATTCTGTTAAATATTTTAGGTGCTTCTGTATTATTCGGGACAGATGACATCTTCATTTTTAATTTAGAAGAGTCAGTTAGAAGGGGAGATAATTCAAACTTTCTTTTTTTTTTTTTTTTGTAATCATAACTCATAAGGAAAATCCAGAAAATTAGTAAGAAAATAATTTTTTAAAAGGGCACTTATGCAGTTTACAGACTGGGCTGAAATAATAATGTTATAATTTAGAAAGCCATTCTTGGGGCGGGGGTGATTAACTATTGTTTATTAAATTGTTAGGTGAAAGTATAGAATAGTTAATCTAAACCCCACCTCCCCATGTTAAGAATGACTTTCTAAATTATAACGTTATTTCATCCCGGTCTGTAAACTGCATGAGTACCCTTTTTTAAAATTTATTTTCTTATTAATTCTCTGGATTTTCTCTATGGGTTATGATTACAACAAAAAAAGACAGTTTGAATTATCTCCCCTTTCAACTGACTCTTCCAAAATAAAAATGAAATTTCATCTGTCCCCAATAATACAGAAGCACCAAATTTTATAATCTGACTTTTCCGAGATTTGAATATTTAATTAGTCTAATTTTGCCCAATAAAATCCCAAAACTGAGTACCAATTAGTTTTAACTTGTTGCGTTAATTACAGTTTCTTTAGTTAAGTTATTCCTTTCTATGCAATTAAGTACTAAAGACAAAAAAAGATTGACTGTAAATTTCTCTTGAACTATTCTTATATAAAGAAAAGTCGGTTTCTATCGTCTCTTTATTATCGATAGCTTTCTTCTTTTAAAATCAATATTTGATTCTAATTTGTCAGTTTTTTCTTGTGGGTCGTTGCAGAGTGTTGTTAAGAACAGTAAAATGTAATCTGATTTGATTCCCTCCAGAAAATAGTTTGATCGAATCGGAATTATTTTCATACCAACACCCTCTTAAAAAAAAGGAACATAACTCTAGATCAAGTTTTTTCTCTTTGATTGAAACAAAATATAATATTTTGGAAAAAGTAACATAGTTTAAAGAACAAAAAAACAGCCCCACAATAAAACAAAAATTACAAATAAATACACTAATGAGCAGCGCCGGATAGGTACACTGTTAATACCTTTCCCCTCTATTTTTGATAACAGATTTCCCTCAATCAACGATATTTATAATCAGTGTATTAATAACTCTGGTGCGGTGGTCAAATTGATATGACACCAGCCTGCTCAGATGCGATTCAGAGTTCAATTCTTGTCTGAGTACGCAATCCCCTCTCCCTTTAATTCATAACTCAACATATTTTTTGCACACAAAGAAATCCAATTTAAATCATGTAAATCTTCTATACATATAAAAGTTAACGTTTGGGTGTTATAGAAATCAATATCTGAACAGTTTGAACATTCAAATAAGTTTCAATGATAGTTAAACTTTTCAAGGAATCTAAAGATGTCATTGAAAGTTTTGTTTTTTTTTAAGTACAAGGGTCACTAGGGGCAATTATCTGTTAGGTCCATAAAATAGCTGAAATATTGAATGTGAAAAAACTTTTAATAGATGTTTTTAATTTCATAAAACAAAAACAAAATTAAACAAAGAATATCACTGAAGAATGTATTTAAAAAAGTTTCAACATTTAAATTTATTTTTATTGCTATTTTAAAGATTTGAAATAAATAACAAATTTATTTAGATTTGTTTAAACCATTTACGTTTTACAAAAATGCAGTATCGACAAGTAGATTTTTTTGTTTTGTTTTTTAAAGAAAACACAACACTAAGTTTTTTTTTATTGTTTTATAATGTGATCTCATATTCCAAATGTTAACTTTTCTTTCAAGGCCAAAATTGTAAACAGAACTATATTTGAAATTATTTCCGACTGGCAATGCTGGGTGAATACTTGTTTTTAATAGAAGTAGACTCCCAGGCAACGCCGGGTAAGGAGAGATAGTTTCAGATATAATGGAGTAGTAAGACACATTTTTGAATCTAACATGAAGAAAAACGATCAGAACTTTCGTTCAAACATGATGTCAACATGGTCTTGAAAGTTAGCTTTGATTTCTTCAAAAGTAATTGAAGATTTTGTTTGTTTTATAAATCACATCTTGAATGTAGCGGAGAAAACGGGCATGACGGATGTGGCAGCCCAAGAGATTACATGTACGTAGCATGCATTGTGTGTGTGTGTGTGTGTGGGGGGGGCTCTAACCCAGAAGTTAAAAATTGAGGTCGCAAGAAGGCAAGTCGGCGGATATGAGTGGGATGCACTGATTCGCTAATCAATCGCATGACTCAATGAAAAGTCCTTTATTATATAAAGGGAAGTCATAATTCTATGTGTGTGTGTGTGTGCCCTGTTAAAAGTCGGGAACTACACAAGATACACTGACAAACATAAAATTCGGTGTAACCTTGCATGGTAAAAAGAAATGAAGATAAAAATCATTTCTTTGGGATCACCAAATTTGTGCAGGATAACAGGAGGGGAAGGATAAAAAAAATTTTATTTTTTATTTTTTTTTACATTCTTACTGGCAGTGGTTTCAAAAACAGTCAACTTTTTTCTTTCTGTCTTTCTTTATTTTTTATTATATTGAACCAGTTGCCATAGGTAGAGAGGGTGAAGACGAAGGTAAAGATAGAGATTGTGCAGTTGAAGGAAAGTTAGAGTGAAGTCTTGATTTTTTTTCTTTTGTTTTAACTGTTTTATATTCTTATTCATGCCTCCACCCCCCCCCCCCCCCCACCCCGGATAACGCTGTGTAGTCATTTTGCAGAAAGAGTTCATCTTGCTGAATCTGATACTGAGTGGTGGGCAGGAAGGGCGTGTACCCATTGAATTATCGACCAGAGATCTGTTTCATTTGACACTAACACTCTACATATTTAATCGCCAAAGAAAACTTTTCTGTCATCTGCATCTGCACCAACTTTGTGCCTCTCTGTTCACAGCAAATTCTAATGAACGAATCATAAATGGTAATGAATGACATTTGCAGCATCCATGTTGGCAATGTTCATCACCTTCAATGTGACTAACATAACAGAGATGACATCCACATAGACTAAAATGAAATGAACTTTGGGAAGAAAACTCTCTTCTGTGTTCTAATCACAAGATGATTTATTTCATGTTCAATTTTGGGGCACATTATAGCTAACATATAAAGTTATTTTGGCGGATTTTGAAAGTCAAACCTAAATCTCATTTAAGCTGATGAATCAAAGTTTGCTTCTGACTAGCTGATTTTGATTTTTTTTTTTAATTGTTGTACAGTGTTATTGGCTATATAATAATGTATTTCCCTGCAATTTATTTTTAAATTATTTAATCTGGCCCAGACGACTGCTAATAAAACATTTAAATAATCACCTAAAAATAAAAATCAACAAGGAGATAACTCATTTTAACTTGAATATAATAGTTGTCTACAGTAAGTTTAAAACTGTACAAATAAAAATTCAAAACTAAAATGAATTTAGTATTTTTCGGGCGATATTAGTTAGGTACAGCTAGTGTGTGTGTGTGTGGGTGGGTGTGTAGATATATAGATGTGTAGATATATAGATGTGTAGATATATAGATGTGTAGATATATAGATGTGTAGATAGGTAGATATAGATAGGTAGATATAGATAGGTATGTCGGCCCACAAGTTCTGTCCAGATTTTAATTCTCTGAAATGTAATAAGTGACCAAGGATACTTGAAATATTGGTTTATAAAATTAATAAAATGTAACCCTTGAAGATGAGGACCGATCAAGACACCCGGTATAGTTTGATGAAGAGTACCTTCTGACATCACAAACACTCTACACTATCAGTTGAAGAATTGGCAATGAAGCTTTCTTCAAACTATACAATTGTTTCAAGTTATTGAAGATAACTTGGAAAGGTTTCTAAGTTTGGGAAATTGATGCTTTCTGATTTGTCTGAAAGCAACCATAATCTGCATTTTCGTTCATTCCAGCATACTTTTCTATAAGTCTGGAATATTTTGAGTTATCTTTAGGGCAGTATAAGTATACGGTTCGCCAAACCTATACACTTTAGCGCTCTCACTGGAGCAGTGCAAATCCATTGTCAAAAATGATCTTCCACGAACTCCAGTGTTTTCTCAATTTGTTAATGGTCGCTGGTCGCCACAGGAATTACAACTACCCGTAAAGAATAAAAGGGATTATAGTTCAAGGTGTACTCTGCTAGATCCGAGGTATTTTGTCTATGCAGATGCATATTAACCCTTAAATGTTTTTTGTTTCAAATATGACACATTCCAACAAAATACCTATTTAATATAATGTTCAACAAAAATGTGTCAAACAAACTTGTTTCACCTCTGCAATGTGCCTGTTGGCAAGTGTGGGTAGGTATTAGTATGATGTTGCATCAGCACACCCGCTAGATAGGTAATCGGTATCTTTGAGTGTCATCGGTGTGTCATCTGCCTAATTCAAGAGCCTAAATTTTTAAATCTGGTTATTATAATGGTAAGTAAAAATTATTTTATGATTCTCTAGTGTATTATGATTATTTAAATGCATATAATGGTGTTTTGTTATACATGTAAAATTTTATGCCATTTGTTGAACATTAGCAACGTCATTTATTTTTGTTATACAAATATTTTTTTTTTTTTCCAAAAATCATTTATACTAATTATTCCTATGAAACGTTTTTCACTTGATTGATAAAAGTTTTTCAAACCAATATAAAAAATAAAGACGTCTCGGAAAGTTACTATTCCTCTAAAACCCCTTTCAACCACCTTAGGGTTGTTCAAATTAGGAGGGATGAAAATTGAGGATTTTAAGATGAACACCAACGGGTATGAATCAAGGAGATCTGACTTTTGCGACAGCCAAATCATTTTAGCATGCTCTTCTGCATCTGTCATTAAAAGCAAAGGAGAGCATACACGATTCTGACATTTTTCTTTTAATTATTTATTTTTTTATTGACTTATATTAGACCTTCGGCTTTTTCTTTAGGATTTGTGAGTGTCGTAATGTCTCAACATATACTCTTGGATCATGAAATAGAATTCAAATCCTGCCTCATTTATGGCTACACACTATCGGGAGAGGTGTGAACCTCGTTACTTTCAGCAATAAATGAGTCTTTCAATGAATCGTTCCCAGTGGGTATCATGTCAGCATTGAATAACTGACAAATAGGGATTGATATGTTGTAAAGCAGACAACCCAAAACCCTTCGGGTTTGTTGTTTGCGGGGGGGGGGGGGGGGGGGGGGCAATAGGGCTTGACCCTATTTTTAGAATGTGAAATGCTGTGTTGGTAAAAAATGCCTCGGTCTAGAAGGACCCCTCCCTCACTTAGCGAGGACAAGAAAGATGAAGTGCAACACCAGAACAGTTACTACACCTTGCTCCCAGCCGAAAGGCAAATGAATTGTGGAATGCTAGGTCTTCATGATGCTCAACTGAGCTCCAATGTCTGGTTACTCCCCGTAAGACCATTACATCAAAAACTCCTTTTCTACCACAACAGCAAAGAACTTTTCTTTCTTCTTCCATGTGCCTAACATCAAACAGAATTTCCATGAACAGTTACTTTCTAAGAATTTCCCATCTGTAGAAAACATTACCACGTGACTGCTTCCGTACATGCTATAACAAGGCTATCCTTAAATCCAATGTCAACAAATACTTGTGATAAACCGTCTTCATAAGAAATCAAATTCTGTTTATTCCATTCATCATTTTTGATCCTCTTATGATATTCTTCGTTATTCTAATTTCTAGCCCTCTACATGAAGGGTAAGAATCTCTACTTCTAAAAACTAGGTAGTACAGATGGTATAATGGATTACACATTTCAAATCGAGTTCGTTTATGCTGTTATACCATTGGGTAAAAAGCAGCTTCTGATTAAAATTGCTAGTTTCGCCGTTAAATCTAAAAAGAGTCAATATGCTATAGAACAGACCAGCATAATTACTAAATCGTTCAGAATAGGTCTGGTGTTCTGGTAGTATTTAACACCAAGAGGGTTGATATGCCATAAACTTAACCGTTAAGACTGACAGTGCCTTGCTGCTTGGCTATTTTTCAGGTCTCTGTGAGAATGACAAAGACACAAAAATAACAGATTTATGTAATGGTTAACAATGACGCATTTCAGAAATTGACACTCATGGGGTTGTGCTGGGGGTGAGTTTATTTGTGTTAAGTATTTTACATCCTCTTTGACACTCGACCACTGTGTTGACTGTAGTATCTACTAATTTATAGTTAACATTTTGATAGCATTTTAATCTCTACTGAAGGATAATCAGCACAGATTCAAGTGGATCCTTGCTTTTTTCTTATATTCTTTCTTTTTCGTTTTTCTTTTTTTCCTTTTTTTTTTCTTTTTCGTTTTTCTTTTTTTCCATTTTTGCTTTTTTTGCTTTTTTCCTTTCCTCTCTCCTTTTTTTCCTCTCTCCTTTTTTTCCTCTCTCCTTTTTTTCCTCTCTCCTTTTTTTCCTCTCTCTCCTCTTCTCCTCTCTCTCCTCTTCTCCTCTCTCTCCTCTTCTCCTCTCTCTCCTCTTCTCCTCTTCTCCTCTCTCTCCTCTTCTCCTCTCTCTCCTCTCTCTCCTCTTCTCCTCTCTCCTCTCTCTCTCCTCTTCTCCTCTCTCTCCTCTTCTCCTCTTCTCCTCTTCTCCTCTCTCTCCTCTCTCTCCTCTTCTCCTCTTCTCCTCTCTCTCCTCTCTCTCCTCTTCTCCTCTTCTCCTCTCTCTCCTCTTCTCCTCTCTCTCCTCTTCTCCTCTCTCTCCTCTTCTCCTCTCTCTGCTCTTCTCCTCTCTCTCCTCTTCTCCTCTCTCTCCTCTTCTCCTCTCTCTCCTCTTCTCCTCTCTCTCCTCTTCTCCTCTCTCTCCTCTTCTCCTCTCTCTCCTCTTCTCCTCTCTCTCCTCTTCTCCTCTCTCCCCTCTTCTCCTCTCTCTCCTCTTCTCCTCTCTCTCCTCTTCTCCTCTCTCTCCTCTTCTCCTCTCTCTCCTCTTCTCCTCTCTCTCCTCTTCTCCTCTCTCTCCTCTTCTCCTCTCTCTCCTCTTCTCCTCTCTCTCCTCTTCTCCTCTCTCTCCTCTTCTCCTCTCTCTCCTCTTCTCCTCTCTCTCCTCTTCTCCTCTCTCTCCTCTTCTCCTCTCTCTCCTCTTCTCCTCTCTCTCCTCTTCTCCTCTCTCTCCTCTTCTCCTCTCTTCTCCTCTCTCTCCTCTTCTCCTTTTTTCCTCTTTTTTCCTCTTCTATTTTTTCTATTTTTTTCTTTTCTTTTTTTTTCTTTTTTCTATTTGTTCTTTTTTCTTTTCTTTTCTCTATTTTTTCTTTTCTCTATTTTTTCTTTTCTCTTTTCTCCGTTTTACCATTTTTGTTCTCATTTTTTAATTTCTAAAAGTTTTTTTGTTCAAAACAGCAGACAACACTTTACTTTATTTGAGAAATTCAAAACTGAGAATAAAAATGGCAATAATGATTTAAGGGTTATCTTCATTCAGTTCCTCTGAAGTGCCTGTGTGTATGAAATAGTTCTTTACTATCTGAATATTCGACACAACACTTTATAGACCAAAAACATGATGCATCTCTGAAATTTCAATCTCCTTGACCTTTGCCGCTGCCTGGAATATTTCTCAAATCTTTTCACTGCAGATAATCTGACACTCTGTCGTCTCGTATTTTCTACATCTGTTGATTACCAGATAAATTGAAATTAAAATGCAAGAAAGAAAATTGAGGATATTGTTCTAAATAATTGAAGCATTTAAAAACTATTATTTTCAGGCAAATTAAAGTGTTCAGTTTTTTTTGTTTTTTTTTTTGTTTTGTTTTTTTGAGGGGGAGAGATTGTATTTTAAAGAAAGAAAGAAAATGTTCTTGCTATGCAAAAAAAAATGTTGGGATATTTAATTTAAAAAAAAAAAAAATCTGTCACTTCCTCTGATTTAGATTTTTTTTTTTTCTTTTAATTTCTTCCAACAAAGAAAATAATCTGTCTGTCATGTCAGTAAAATGGTAACTAAAATCATCATAATCATATTGAGCTTAACGTCCGTTTTATATGGACAGCTTTTAGAAATTGACTTTCAAAATAACTATCTCAAGCCAGATCTTTATTTATCACTCTTTTTCTCAAGTCTATCACTTCCCACGTTTTCCATGGCATGTCGACTGGGCCACAAATTCGCCGAATGCAACCCCATGCAGAGGGTACTCCTCCTCTCCTCGAAAATGCGGCTACTTGTAAGGCGAGGATGGCGAACCGTGATGCCTGGTGGCTGAGCCATTCTTCCACTTCAGCCTTTATTTCGGCTAGACGGGAGATCGGAGAGGTTCGATCCGATTAATCGGCTGCTCACGTCATGCTCTAGTAACTATAAGTTCATCCACAACCGTATTATTCAATCTGATTCTTCAAAAAATCAAAACCTTTTTCTTTTTAATATCTTTCCAAATAGATACTAGAAGGCACTGGCTGAGGGTTAATCGTGTTGAGAACAAAGAATTACCAATGCCAAGGAGTCATTTTTTTAAAGAGTAATGTTTTCTAAGATTAATGTTCACACTCTCACTGTAAAATTTCCTTCCTATTTTTTGGTACTAATGACCGCTCCCTCGCTCTAAAATTTCCTTTAAAGAGTAATGTTTTCTAAGAGTAATGCAATTTCTAGCAATATAAAATAATTATCTTACCTATAGAATATTCGACACCTTTACTCGGCATAAATAACCCATAGATGGTTGATATGCCACAAACCAAACTTTGCTCTACCTCTGCTGTCTCTGCTCCCTCAACTGTTCTACATCTACTGACCCAAGCACTCCTTCATTCTTCTACTGTAACCAAACCAACGAAGTCTCTTGTTCTAGACACATCTCCCTATACTGTACAGATTTCATCTTCCTCTGAGGTCATCAGAACTAAGCCTGTCTTTACGACTGACATTACACATCCACCACGTCTCTCTCTCTCACTCTCACACTCACTCACTCACTCACTCACTCACACACATATATAAATAAATAAATAAATAAATCTATATATATACATACTAGCTGTGCCTACTCGGCGTTGCTCTCATACTGTTTTTACTTGCTATTTATTTTTCGTTTTTGTCTACTTATGCTGTTATTTTTTTTTTTCTTCAAAAATATTATATTGTTCCCGCTCAGGCTTTGCCTTCTCACCCTTTGAGAAGGGGTTAATTTATTGCTAATCGCCTGAGAAATGCCGACAGGGCTGCCCAGGCATTTTTTGTAGGCCAGAGTGCTCTTCCTCTATGGTGCTGACTTTTTCAATCCCACTTTCCCGACCTTGTGTCAAATCTTACCACCGTGGGAGGTAGATAAATACAATTTAGTGTCTGTATGAAAGTAATTCCGACCCAGTCAAATTATTTTTTATTAACATTAAATCTTATTGTCCTTAACATGCTGCGCTGATCTTTCAAAAGAACTGACTAGCCAAAATCAAATATTGATTTTGTAGGAAGAAAGCTATCGATGACAAAAATGAAGAGACTGACTTAATATATTAGAAGATATATGTAATATATAAAAGTTAACTTCTGAACAGAGCCGAAGCAAGACAGCAGACCTTGAATACACAAAGCTTGATATTTTAAATAGAACTATGACAAATTTTACTTAATCCAATAATCGGAAGTGTATTTAATATTTCTCAATGTTTTTATACATTGGAATACAAATTCAGACTTTTCAAAATTTCTATTCAAATATTTAAGAACGTTCAGGAATTTATTTCTTACACTTATGCTGATTGGATGAAACCATGAAACTGCAGTAAATTGTTCCGATGAGCCACATTATTTTATTCTTTTTACTTCCATAAAGTGCTTTGACTAATATTTTATCTCTTTTTTCAATCAAGTGTTTTTGATTTTTTTTCTGTACTCTGAGGTTATCTATTTTTCCAGTTCTCTCTCTCTCTCTTTCTCATATATATATATATATATATATATATATATATATAATTTATTTTTTTATTATTATTATATTGCTTTATTGTTCAGCGAGTAACTATATTAATATGCAAGACGGGTGCCTGTCCACTATTTTTTAGTTTTTCAGCCATAATTTGGAAAGAAAACTCTGTAATTTCAATGTATTCCTTCCGCTCGGCATTTTCTTTCAAAATTATTTAACGTTTCTTAAGCTACTCTTCAGACTAGGGAAGGGGAGGGCTTCAAGATACTCGGAAAGGGTGGTTTTTAGTAGTGTTCTAAAGGCATCCTTAATTTTATTTGAATAGTTTCATTAGCGCTCTAAATGGGAGCAATAAATGTAAGCTTAGTGGTATATAGTAATCCAAAAATGCTCAACATCCTAGATAGAGCAAATGTGTTTAAACACAGCGTTGCTTATCAGAAATAACATCTGTCTTTTACCTCTTTGTTGCCTGGGAGCCGTAATAGTAATAATACAGTATTATAATTGGTAAGTTATCTAAGTTAATCCAATGTGCTCAATAGCATAAATAGAGCAGGTGTGTTTACTCGGCGTTGCCCGGGAGTCATTAATATTCTAGATGGAGCAATCCTACATAGACCTTAAATGCCGTGTTACCTAGGAGAAAGATTTTCACTGTATTTTGTTATACTGTTGTATACGAGAAAAGGTACTGTGTTGCTCATGAGTTAGTGCTCAATATCTTAGATGGAGCAGGTGTGTGCAATAATACAGTAGTACATTTTCAATGTGGCATATGCTTGATTGATGGAGCAGATAAGAAACTCGGTGTTGCCCGGGCATAAATTAAAACAAATATAGATTTCATTGTATTTTTGAGAAGTGGTTTGGGGAAGAATTTCTGTTGCCTGGGAGCAATAACTTTAAAACTGAAAGGTTAGGTGAATGAATTACATTATTATTTTCAATACATCAAAACAAGAGAGGAATGGGTGGAGGAGAAAGAGGGGGGGGGGAGAGGAAGAGAGAAAGATAGAAGGATTGATATAGGTAGAGAGATAGGAGTTTTAATATAAAGATGTTACACACACTTTTTAACCTCTTCTACTTTGTTTTTTTATGGTCCCGGGCAACGCCGGCTAGACCTGCTAGTATATATAGATAATAAAAATGTTTTATTTATATATACTGACACATGCTATGTTTGTATAAATTAAACTTTTTTTTTATCATAAATAAATAGTTCTATTTATTATTGAGCATTATTATATAAACACTATAAAGATTCTCTAGATTTTTACCCTGTGGATACAAATCTTACCTGGATTACTATATACATATATATATATATATATATATATATATATACATATATATATATATATATATACATACTTAAGTGTATTTATTGCATTGGCATAAACAGTGTTATTTTTTTTTCTTTCTTTTTGCTATTTCTGTCTATATATTGGCAGCTGGATTACTGATTAATCATTAACATTAGGATTAAATCTAGCGATTAATTTAGTAATTCTATTTGGTTTGCCGTCTAGACATGGAATCACATTTTGACACGTTTTTAGAACTAATGCCTCTATTATTAACACCTCACTTTGGTAGATGCTTTCTTCAGCCTTCTTCAGGTGTATATAGTTTCTAGTCTCTATGAACTTAGTCTTACACTTGGCTAGCAAAGTTAAAAAATCATTCAGATCTTTTATATTCACATAAGCCCTGATAGCAGCTGGGAAGGTATGAACCTACACCCCCTCAATTATGACAAACGCCTTGTATTCAATGACTTGTAGATTTTTTGTAGAAGAGCCCTGCCACTAATCGAAAAAGAAGTTTTGCAAAAAGGAAGAAAAAAAAATGGCTCTAGTTATACTTAGTGGGTGCAAACCCCCTTGACCTACTTTTATTAATCTTGTCTAGACATGCATCAGGTTAGGGTCAAGGTCTCCACATTGAGACCGAAGAAACTCATCTCTTGCAGTACTAAATGCAGAAGTAACATCACTGCGAAAGCATCATAGAAATCTGTTTATGTGGAGGCAGAAATGTAATGGAAATGATATTTGTATGTAAATACTTAATGATATTAATGGATTCCATCCTACTGAGTAAGTAAAAACTTTCTTTTTTTTAAAATTTTTTCTCGGTACAACCAGCATTGTCTGTTTTCGGATGGCAGAGCGGATATTTGTTTGGGCGGGCACTTCTACAAAGTTTACAATAGGTATTGTTTTAGCATTTGAATAGACCACAAAAAAGTTGATATGGTAGAGTAGAAAGTGGACCTTGGGTTTACTTTCGGCAGCCTCATAACTCTTGCTTCTCTTATTTTGTCTTTTAGTCGTCACATTCCATGAGCAATGTTTCTGACAACGAGGGAAGAATTGCTGTTTTCTGGGTTGGAATCTATCTAACATTTATCGTTTTTAACCTTGAAGTAGTATTTTTTTTTTCATTTTGTTTTTAAGCTCCTTACATAAAGTGGCTTCATGCCTTGTCTGGAATGATTTCCATAAATAAAATATACCTTAAAACAAATGAAATGAACTTCTTAGTAAACCGGTTATAGTCCTATATGTTAATGTTTGTCCCCCCTCCCCCTTTTTTTGACACCACTAAGACTTTACTCACCATATTTCAGTATGTCCTCTCCAAAGTGGGCAAGAATGGTGTAATGGATGCTTCAGTGACTATGGAATAAACTAAGTCAAGATCCAAACGGATTTGTGGCTTTCACTTGCACCGTGACATTTGAAAAATTATGATCAACCCTAACTCCGACTCTGAATAAAATATCAACTTGTGTTCAATGAACCACTTAAAATAAATAGTTTCCAAGTTTGATCTCGCATGTATAGACTATACAGGGGAATTTTTAGGAGCGTCTTCCCATTTAACTTGTTGTTCATTTTAACTTGTTACTTGCGGTCGAGTTTACAACAGCGTTAATGTCCGTAGTACAATGTTAGATGCGAGTGAATGCTGGGCTCCCAATAATTCAGTCTTTCAGAGGAATGACATGGCTATCATTCAGTAGATATGTGGAGTGCAACTTGACGAAAGTTCTTACTCGCTGCTATTGAGGCTGAAGATGCCCAGACTGGAGTCAGCTCTGCGTTACAACCTCTTGTGGTAGTATGGAGATGTTGAACAAAACTTTGCTAAATAAACAGATGTACACACATCTCAGTTAAGGATAACCGAGGAAAAGGCATATCAAGACCAATGTAAATGATAGAATTTCATGAACAAAGTTACTTTGTACATTCATGGCCAATGTGCAGCCAATATAGGATGTAATAAATATACAGCATAATCACGTTGACACACCGGTTCCCGTTAGATCACCAAAGTTAAGCAACGTTGAGCCTGGTCATTACTAGATGGATGACCATTTAGGAATACCGGGCACTGTATGTGGGAAGAAGTCGACACCTCCCTGCAAGAACTGCAAAAACCTAACGTCATCATTTCCCCTAACCAGGATATACATGCGACTAGAGACCGCTTGTGAATTTGATACTCCGAAGGAAGCCGGTTCAATCCGCCCAGTGTGAATACCGTACCAGATACGTGGAAAAGACATGTTAAACGAAGAACATTGTTTTGACATAAATAACTAAAAAATGGTTGATATACCTGAAACGGACGACACAATTAAATGATGTACATTGCAAATCTTTTCAGTAAGTTATACACCTATTATTTTAATGGCTTTTCTGGGTAACCAATTATCAAGGCTAAAAGCAACTAAAAGATAAGGGTTAATGAGATGGATAATCAGTTGAATGATGAAGAATATTATGAGAAGATTGAAAATGATGAATGGAATGAAGAAAATATGATTACTTATGAGGACGGTGTATGGCCAGTATTTGTTGACATTGGGTTTGAATACAGCCCTGTTGTAGCTCGCAATGAAGCAGTTCCATGGTAATACATTTCACAGATAGAAAAAAAAGATTGGAAAGAAATTTTGTTTGACGTTAGGCACACACAGAAATAAATAAAAATTGTTTGCAGTTCTGGTAGAAAGACGCGTTCTTGCTGTGAATGTCTTACAAGGAGGAACCAGAGATTGAAGATCAGTCAAGCACCTTCCATTGAAATAATCATAGAGTAGAGAAAGACTAGTAACGTCTCTTTTGTGATAAAGGGGCTGTAGGGATGAGACTATCCCCACTAGATTGTGAAGTCGATTTTGTACTCTTGTCAAGAAAGAGTACTCTGAATGGCACCTTCCCCAGATGTGGTAGCAGTACTCCAACTTAGGATGTATCTGACCATTTATATATGTAGACGATTACATAAGGAGTCAGATACTTTTGGGAGCAGTAGAATGATGCAACCATTCCACAATTTTTTAAAGAAATGTAATATTGACAAAGAATAAAATTGATAAAACTTCAAATTTAACCTTTAGATTAACTTAATCTATTAAATTAGTAAAGATTGTTTGGACACATTTTGGGGTTTATATGGGCTTCACTTTTTATATGAGGTCTATAAAAAGTAACAGAATGAGTGTCACAAGCAATTTGTTTTAATTTCAACAAACTACAGGGTGCTCTGAAGGTCTTGTTTCCTCCCTACTAAAAATTAAAAACTAAAGTACTAAGTAATACAAAGGAACATGTATGGATTCAATTTATTCACTTTCATTGACAGCCATACATTGAGAAGGTCTGTATGAAAAACATCATTTTTGTGGCACAAAATGATGCGGCACAATGACTTACAAAGTTGTGTTCTGATAATTGTTCCTCTATTCTTGTTACTTTTTGGTAGAGAGTAACAAGACTTTTGGGCCACCCTCTTTGGTAGAGGGTAACAAGACTTTTGGGCCACCCTCTTTGGTAGAGGGTAACAAGACTTTTGGGCCACCCTCTTTGGTAGAGGGTAACAAGACTTTTGGGCCACCCTCTTTGGTAGAGGGTAACAAGACTTTTGGGCCACCCTCTTTGGTAGAGGGTAACAAGACTTTTGGGCCACCCTCTTTGGTAGAGGGTAACAAGACTTTTGGGCCACCCTCTTTGGTAGAGGGTAACAAGACTTTTGGGCCACCCTCTTTGGTAGAGGGTAACAAGACTTTTGGACCACCCGATTTTGTAGAGGGTAACAAGACTTTTGGACCACCCGATTTTGTAGAGAGTAACAAGACTTTTGGACCACCCTATTTCGTAAGATCTTTTTGTTCATGAACTGTTTTTAGGTATTTGGAAGATACTCCCATAACCATATATATTCTGAAGCAACATTAACGAGGCTGCTTGGATAAGTATATTTCATGTTGATTATCATTATCGTTAGGTTTGCTTTTGACATCCCTAAAAAGGAAATAACTATTTTATATTCTTAATAATTTGAAAATTATATAAATAAAAAAGTTATGGAAATGTTAAAGGTGTCGTAGGTTGAAGTAGGAGTGCATAGGGACCCTCATTCCTGGGAAAGGCTGGTTGGGTCTCAATGGGATTAAAGACTGATATACAGTGCCAAGCAAAATTTTACAACATATTACAAAAAAATAAAGGTTTCTTTATGTATTTCTAATGAAGTTAGATTAATGAAACTTTTACTGCTAATAATGTTTAAGTCTTTAGTAAAAAGAAAGAAAAAAAGACAAATAAATAAAAAAGATTCCTAAAATATAATCAATAAAAATATCCCAGAAAGAAAAGGATAATATTTTGTAGTGTAACCGTTATTGCTAATTACAGCTTGTAGGCGTTTAGTGTCGCCCCTTATGAATTTCTTTGCACGTTTGTTGGCTAATATTTTTCAATTCTTCACCAAAGAAAATAATTGAGTTCCTACAAGTTTTGCATGTTTCTTTGAGAATTTCTGAAAAGAGCTGAAACTGAGAATTAATCAGGTTGAGATTTGAAGATTGACATGCCAATTTTAGAACGTCTATTCTATTAGAATCTAACATTGATTTTGTAAGCTTTGAGTCTTTTAAGACAACTGTCATAAACATACTGAAATCTAGTTTCACGCCTAACGAATATGCACTGACGTAAATTTCTCTCCAAAACATCCCAGTAATATGATCCATTTATTTTCCCTTTTATTTCAGTGTTCTCTACACATTAGGCACTAAAAAAAACAGATAGTGATAGATCGATCTTCAAATTTTACTGATAGTATTCTTCAGCGAATATTCAATACTCTTCCTTCTCCAGACTTTTGCCACACGATTTCTGCTCCAAAATTCAATTTTCGTTTCGTTTGACCAAATTACATTTTCCAAAAATGCTGAATGTTTGATATAATGCTTGTTTGCAAAATCCAGTCTAGCATGAACATGTTTGCGCTTAAGTGTTTTCCTTGGATGGAGTCCTCGAAAGATATATCAAAAGAAAGAAAGGTATAAAATTCATCTAGAATGTTCTGAAAAAACAACCGCATCCTTTTTTTTTTTTAATTTGAACATTACTAGAATGATCCAAATTAGGATGGGATTATTTTTGAGAACGTTCCAGATTAAGTTTATAATAACTTTACTTAGCTATTTGTATTTTATTCACAACAGGTTATTAAATACCGGCTTTTTCTTTTTTAGTTAGAAAAACTTGAATACCTAAATATGTTCTGTAAGCAGTAAAAGTTTAATCAATCTAACCTAATCTACATAAACCTTTTTTGTAATGTGTTGTAAACTTGTGCATGACACTGTGTGCATGCGTGTGATATATATGACATAAGTAAATAGACATGCTTATTATCCTTAATAACAAAGACTGCAATCAGAGGGTGCTGATCAACCTAGGCAAGATGATAATCATTATTTATCCTTTGCGGTGAATTGGGCAATCACTCTGTTAACAGTGAAAGCGGAATCCCGAGGTTTGCAATGATTTGACACTAATTAAATCCACTTTCATATTAATATATAATATGGCACTCTGATTATAATGCTTCTTTGACCCTAGTCATATTTAAATCTCGATATATGATTGCTATATTTATGTGAAACACAAAAAATGTCTATGTATAAAATGTCGATGTTTCAAAGTTTTACGGCTTACAGTGTTGGCCGTCGACGAAGGAAACAAACGCTTTAAACATGTATGAATTATTTTTGTTGGTGTCTGTTTACTTTCATGTGTACATATTCTAAAACTGCATTAACCACAGTACTTGGAATTAGATAAGTATATTTCATATTGATCAAAAGAGATGCAACATTAGCATGGGGTCTGCGTTTGTGCTTGACATTCATAAAAAGAACATTTTTTTTTTTTTTTTTACTTTATTTCATTTTTAACTTGAAAATTATAGAAATTTTAAAAAAATAAATAAATAAATAAATAAAAATTTTTAAAAAATTGGAAATCTTAAGTTTCAGAGCTTGGAGCAGGAATGTATAGGGATTTTCATTGATTCCCCAGAAATGCTGGATATACCTTGAGCAGTTAGACTATAAGTTTACCGAAATTTATTTCAATTAAAGTTATTTTATTTACAGGTACTTTGACCCAATCAATGCTGAATACATTCTGAGACCCATCCTCAATAATGGAATATTATAAAATGTTAAAAAAATGCGAATAAAAACTGTAATGTAGTGCTATGGGCTAGACGACAAAAAGGACATAGGGTTCCTCATTCAATGTGCCTGGTATATATTCATCTACAGACAGCTGTTTCATCACTTCATGACTCTTCAGTGTAGCTAGACATAGCAAACGTATCAACAGCGAGATTCGAAACCCGGACACCAGATCACTTCCAATGTTGTCAGATGTTTTACCAACTGAGCTAACAAACTTATTACTAAGAGTGGAGGAAATTATATCACTTAAATGAATTTTTTCATTTGTTTATAAATTTTTATGATACTTGTAACCTAGAGAACGGTATTCATTTTAGAGAAGAGTATTGCATTACGCTAAGTGGAAACTATTATTCCCCTTCCAGATCTATTATACAAATAGAGGTACTTTTGCAGTTTACAGACTGTGCTATTTTTTAGATATGATTTTCAAGTTAGATACAATTTTTACGGTATCTTTTATTTATCAAATTGTTAGGTGAAAGTACAGAATAGTTAACAAAGCCCCCTCCCTCACTATGTTAAGAATGTGTTCTTAACGTTATCATTTCAGCATGGCTCATAAACTGCAGAAGTACCCAAATAGATATTAAAATATTTAGAAATCTCAATCCCTTTTCTTTTAATGCCAATGGGTAAAAATAAATTTATTTTTTATTCTAAATAATATTTATACAATAAATAGTAATAAATAATAGTTATTTAATGAAATTTTCATTTAAAAATAGATTTTATTCTTGAAAATTGAAAGAAATATTTTTTTAATTAATTCATTAATATTTAAAAAGAAACATTTAAAAATGTATTTGAAGTTGTAATTGCAAAAAAAAAAAAATCTTTGTTAATTCTTAAAAGTTGATTACGACTGATTAAAGTGTTAATTCTATTTTAGATATAATCAAAATATTTTGTAATTAAGGAATCTCTTTAATTATACATGGTATTCTTGTCTTGGAGTGTGGTGTAATTGTTACAGGTGTGGGCTTGGCGTTTCGAGTTCTGTTGGGGTTACCACAATTTTTCACTAATACTCTTTTCGATAATGATTAAATACAATAGACTAGACTTTAAAGCCTTATTGTTGTGCAACTTGTCTCGGAGAAGAAAAACTCTGAAATAACAAGTCTTTCTCTGTTTATCCGTCATTGTTCCCAGTTGTTCTTGTCTTCTTGGCACTAGACTTCGGTAAGGCTGGTTCAGGAAAGGTGCAGTTAGGGATTGCACAAACGTTGCTTTTCTATAGACTACCCATGCAGGCACTATTACACGAGGTGTCCATTGTCTCTAGAGACTAAGAGGAGGCCCAAAATTTAGGCCTTTTCCATTTAATGTCCACACCACATGATATTTTCCCCGTCGTATCTGTTCATTTGTTTGTTGATATCATTGTCCAAGGTAGTACTTTCTAGTTGGGGGAGGTTGGGCTGTGTAGTGTTTGTTCATTCGTCATGATACCATCCTCACAGACATTACGTTCACCTTTGAAGAGGAGGTAGAGGCAGTGTAATATCAAAATTTAGTGGTGGTCATTAAATGGAAAATATCCCCAAGTACTAGTGTTGCAGATTATTATTTTTAAAGACAGTTTTCTTTTCAATGTTCGTTGTTTCAATTTTTAGAATATTCTCTGCATTTAACCACAACTTACCGGTTCTTCGTGGCACACCCAGACCACAATGAATTAAAAAAAAAAAAAAAAAAAAAAATTTGATTTGATTTTATATCCGTTTCTTAACTGAAGAAAAAAAGTATAATTACAGAAAAAATGCTTTCTTTTTCTACTTAGCAAATAATTACATGTGAATATTTTAAAGTTTTGTGAAAAAACAGCTGGTGTCATTTTTTGGATTGAAAAAAAAAAATTATTTTATTTTTTTATTTTTGTAAAAAAAATTTTATTTTTTATGAAAGTACTGATAACATTGTTCAGTTCTTGATAATCTATTAGGAAAAGAAACTGATACATTTAAAAAAACACAGCTTTTGTTAATTATTTTTTAATGTCCTAAATGTATATAAAATGGAATTAATAAAATGAAATACTAGGAGTAAATAATGAGGAAAAGATATATATCTAAATGAATAAATGCGAAAGTTTTTTTCATTTATTACTCCTATCTAATAATCAAAACGGGTTACTGTAGAATGTAATTCTTTTGGAGGATGTTAATCTGCAAATTTACCCATATTTAATTTTTTTTTAATCTTATGCATTTTATTTAAAAAAGGGACGTATAGTTATACGTTCCTTTTTTATTATTTTAAGCAATTGAGTTTAGTTTAATTTTCCTGTGAAAATTGAGTAAAAAAAAAAATTAAAAAAAAAAGTTATAAATTATCTAACTAATTAAATACCTTATTTTTATGGTATTAAAAGTTTGGATATTATTATAAACACCCATCTCCCGATAAAATAAGATTCTACTTTTTTAGGCGTTTACGTGTGAATACCCTAAAAAACTGGCGGAAAGAGAAACAACAAAATATATTTTAGAATTTAGATTGAGATTAATTTAGCAAATAAATTTAACATAAAATGATCCTCTATTTTCGAGCTATTCTAGGGTTTTATGGCAGTTAACCATTTTTTGCCATTGGAGATGAATTCTGTGCGTTATTGTTTTGAGACGATTGTGTGTGGTTTAACGACCTTGCCAGTCGAACTTAGGATTAGTGTTAAAAAATATATTAGTTAAACGCCCTAATAATTTAGAATAACCATAAAAAGAAAAATCTCATTTTTTATGGGGGTGTAATTTAGCTGAATGTGTTAATCTACACATTTACCAAAGTTTAAGTTTGGAATGCTCTGAGTAAATTTTTTTTTTTAATTAACAGCCTCATATCCCAATTAATTACTGCCCGGGTAGGGTTTGCTAGTGTGTGTGTGTGTGTGTGTATGTATGTATGTGTATATATCTATATATATATATATATATGTACGAGGCCTGTCTAAAAAGTATCCGACCTTAGGCCAGAAAAAATATTTCAAATACGTGACGGGGTTGGGACCCTAATCCCCTTCAAAGTAGGCCCCCTTGTGCTTGCACACACTTAGCCCACCGATCCATCCACTGCCTGAAATACCTCTGGAAGTCTTCTTTTGAAATGGTGTTCATCTCTGCCGTCGCATTCGATTCAGCAGGTGTTTGGAGAAGATGCGATGTGTAACACAAGTTAAAGAGTGGTTCAACCGATTCAAAAATGGCCGCAAATCAGCAGAGAGTGACCAGCGTTCTGACAGGCCCCCAAACTGCTTGGAGTGCAACTATTGTTAAGAAGGTGCAAAAAAAGAGATAATGTGGAACGCGTTGTTTTTTGTCACAAAAAGTGACAAAAAATGTCTTAACTGAAATATATATTATTCATATTTCAACAATGCTTTTAACGAACCAGGATATTACTTATATTATTTGGACTACTATTCTCATCTTAGTTGTTAGATTCACAATGTCTAGCCAATGTAACCTTTGACCTTCATGTGCATCTTTTCAAACTTAGGCAACGACTCAGCTTACAGGATCTGCCCTGAAGTAGATGTTTCATAATAATTATCTCCCTTGTTAACTAGATGAGCAGGAGACAGCTGGTCTAAAGCTTTCTCATTTCAGCATGAAAATTGTCTAACATCTTACTGGGCTTTAACTTTTTAAATGTTCTGATTCTCTTTAGTTTAAAAGAAATTTATGGCCCCATCTCCCTTCCCCTCTCCCCCATATATACAGTCATCATCACCATCCCCATGCCATGTCACTCAACTTTGGGCCATAGGTTTCAAATCAGAGTTCTCAAGCATCCCAGTTCTGGGTAAGCTTTTCCAACCATCTCCATATATGGCCATGGGCCAGTTCTGTTTACATTTGCATTCAAATCACGATGCCAGCTTTCTTTTTCCTTGTGCGTTCCAATAAATGGCAGATTTTGTTGTCACAGATGGAGTTTTATCTTTTGCCCCCCAAATTGTAATCCCTGTATAATTAAACTATCAGACAAGATATTGTATGTCTGTATTTCTCGCCTGTGCGTAACTTTCACATGTACATTGAATTTATTTTTTCTTTACTATTAGCTGCACCTACTTGCAATTTGTTTCGCCTTATTTCAAAAGTATGCTATTCTATTTTTTCTAAGGTTTCTAATTTTTATTTTTGACAAAAGGGAAGTAAGTCTATCATGGACGATGACTGTTAGCTTTTTTTATATGCATTTTCTTATGTTATTTGATAGATTACTGAAATCCAGCTGAAAATATAATTTGTTAAATGACTTTATTAGAAAGAAAAGAATGTGGATGTCAAGACATTGCCTTCATTACTGATAAATTCCAGAGGTCAGTATGACATAAACAAGAAAATGGACAAATGATGAACGGTTAGTTAAAAAAAAAAAACGATGCCAAAGAAACATCTGTTATCGTAACTGCAGGAGCAGCAGACACGTGGAATTGTCTCCGGAAAATGAGGAGAGGGGGTAATAATGGTGTGCAAAAGTGAGAAGTGTATATGCCCATCAAGGCATCTCTATGGCTATCACTCATTTATCAGGCAAATGGTCATTGTGGTTATCGAATAAACAACCATTATTTATAACACTTATCTATAAAATTATGTGAGCCGGATTTTAATTTCATTCTGTCTAGCCGTTTTTTTTTTGTTTTTTTTTTTTGTAATACCAAAATGTTTTTCGCTTCAGTTTGTTTCGTTATGATAGTGACAAATTTAAGTAATGACTCAAATAATGCTATTTTCAATGAACATTGTTACGATAATAACTAAAATAATACAAGAGGAATAATTAATATTTTAACTGGCAAAGATTTATCTCCCTTCTATATTACTAATATTTAATAAAATAATAATAAACCAACATCGTTACAAAAAAAATCGAAATTGTGTATGTGAGTTAAAATCTCACAATAAATTACTTAAGAAAAAAAGACAAAAATGTCTGAGAGATGGATGCAAAAAAAAATTGAAAGTAAAAAGAATACAGCCAGTTTATATAATAAAGATGAACCCTTATCCGTTAGTCTGTTTGTACATCTATAGGAAGAAAAACTACTGGACAGATTTTTATTAAATTTGGAACACAGATGTTATAGGTAATGTAATGAGCTATGTTTGAATTATTTTTCAGGACAGCAAACGTGTAGAAAACCCTCCTTGAAAAGAAATATAATTCTTTTTATTTACTAAAGAATCACCACTTATCAAGGCTAAAAGCCACTCGAGGATAAGGGTTAATGAGATGAATAGATTCTCAGTTGAATGATGAATGGAATGAACAAAATTTGATAACTTATGTTGTAGTTTGCAGGGAAGCAATCCCGAGGCAATTTGTTTACACGGGTAGGTGATTCTTTTAAATAAACGCTGTTTATGGAAATTCCGTTTGATGATAGGTACACAGAGAAAGAAAGGAAAGTTCTTTGTGGTAGAAACACAAGTTCTTGCTGTAAATGTTTTACAAGGAGAACTAGAGATTGAAGCTCACCTTTTCATGGATTCTAAAACTACGGGACGGCTTTTATGAAAATTAGAGCATAGTTGACACAAAAGTTACTCCTTAGTCCTTTCTCTCCGGTTAAATGTGATGTTATTCTTTCCTCCCAATTTCGGTAACCTTACTCGTTTGATATAATTATTGTAATAAATACAATGATATTCGTTAATATAGACCTTCTAAAAATATACCGATATCACCAACATTCTACATAGGCTTGTCAGGTTAGACCAACTAGTCACATTATGAGAATGACTTGTAAAAAAGAAATAATGGTTTTGTCAAATTTTGTATGGCAGATTGAGAACTTGCACATGTACAATCTAAATTGGCACCTCCGTGCGGATGAGCTCCATGGGAGCCAACAGCCATAAATACTGATCGAGATTAGAAAGTGGACTGTGAGTGTAATTTTGGCAGCTTCGTAACTCTTGCTTGCTCCCTATTTTGTCCTTTAGTCTTTACATTCCATGAGCGATGTTTCTAACAAAAGGGGAAGAATTGCTGTTTCGAGTAGTTGGTATGTGAGAATTTTCAATCATCTCAGAGTATTCATCATCATTCACTGTTAATCTTTGTATTTCATCGAGTGGTTTTAGCCTTGATAAGTGGTGACTCATTCAATTTTTTTTTTTTTTTTTTTAAATCACTGCTCTGAATGGGGATTTAATACTAAACTAGACAAAACTGATATCATACATGGTGTTCAACCAATGAAGTGCAAGCAATTTACTATGATCAAGGCTGTAAAAAGAAATGAACTTTGAACAGATACACTTTCACTTGGAACTCTGCAGCGATTCTTGTAGGATGGAAAGACTCTCCAAAGACATTAGATCCCTGATATATTGCTCACCCATTTTATTAAAGGAAAATGACTCCTAAGTTCAGTGTAATGTTACGACACTAATAAGCTGTTTGTAATGTTAGATAGGGAATCATTTCCACCTCTCCAACTGATTTCCCATTGTCTTGTTGACAAACAGCTGGGCTTGTTGACATGTATATAGTCTACTCAATGGGTGGTGGCGTCTCTCAGTAGCAGTGGTGGTTGTCATAGTGGAGATAAAGCAGCGGAAGTTTACTTGTTTTGCAAATAAAATTGTCCGCAAACTGATGAGATGTGCACAAGACAGTTTTCAGATGGAGGATTTTTGCTTGCCATTGAAGAGCCGGATTGATGTTTGACCAAATTGATATGCTGGGAATTATTACCTAAACGCAATCCGCATGCATTCTGAATCCCCACTTCATTTTCTGCCTATGATACCCCAGCTGGAAAGGAGCACGTGTCTACCCACAAATCTATTTCCTGACCAGTAACACACCACTCCCCCTACCATGGATCATTCTCTCATCTTGGAAATTGTTACTCTTATTTTTAAGGGAACATCAGTTTTGTTTTTCTTTTTCATTCCAGCCGCAGGAAATTATTTTTTCCCAGCGTTTGGTGAATCCAATGATCATTTTGGGCCGAAAACAAATGTCGAACGAGTATTTTGCAAAGAAGCACATTCCGTCGCATAATTTGGTCAAAAACGGCATTCCCTGTTTCCATCGCAGAGTTTTATCCTCACCAAAACTTTCAAACTCAATACAATCATCCTAACTGTCTGATGCTCTGGATCCTTGCTGTTGAGTTCAAAACTCAACAAATGCCACTTAATCATACATCGCTGACACAAAGATATCGAGGTCAATAGGTGCTTTGCTTCCTTTACTTCTTCCTCCCATAAAAGTTGAGCTTCAAATGTTGAGACCAAATTTCCAAGCATGTCGGGTAATGTCTTGAACTCCATGTTCTTAAGTAAACACACTTTTTTTTTTATTGTATTAGATCCTGGCAATTAGGGGAACGAGTCATTTAGATAAAACAAGCTTTTCTTTAGAGTAGAGCCCATACGGCATAATCATGTTACCACACAGGTTCTTGTTAAATCAGCGACATTGAGCCTGGTGAGTACCTGGTTGGAGACTATTTGGAAATACCAGCTGCTGTATGTGGAAGGACGGCAACACATCCCTGCAAAAACAATGCTGTCATCTCCCCTGATCGGGATATACACACTTGTGAATATTCCCAAGAAGCCGGCTCAATCCACTTGGGGTGAATGCCACACCAGGTACAAGGTAGGTAGGTAGGTTTGAAGTAGAGCAGCCATTCTCTATTTAGTATCCAGTGCTGAAGATCGGCTTTGTAGCACTTCCTGACATCTTTAAGAATTCAATCCTCTAATCTATCATTACACAGAGCCTCTGGTGCTTGTCCTCTTAACCATTTCCATTTAGCAATTCAATAATTCTCTGATAAAACTGGGCATAAATCTGGCTTATCAAGTCTTATTGCTGCTTGCATGGTCCTCTTTTTTCTGGCAAAGCTCACTGCTCCAACTTGTCTAATGATGATGATGCTAATCTATTCCCAACTTTATCCGGCCATGCCTGCAGGATCTCATGATTTTTTTTCAGCAGCTGTCAACAGGCTTGCCTTCAGGACTGGTATATTTACAATTATACATTTGTTGGCAGTGTCTCTTTCTTCACTTACTTAGGGAGCAAGCTAACTCTGATGATTTCTCCTCTGAAGAGTTTCCCTGCCACTCAGACGTGACATGCCCGGCTATATTACACCAGAAGCATTGGATCTTTCGAATTAAGGGGCACAACTGATCAATGGTTTCCTCTGCGCATCACTGGTCAAGTAATTTCGTCTGAAGAACTTATAACAGACAATTTCATATTTTCATGTATCAGTCTGCATGTGGGCCTGTTCAGCGCAGCGATTTCTATTGGGGCATTGGTGTCAGCCGTAAGGGTGCCTCGTTATTTTAAATGAAGAATACAATTTATCATGATAATTGAGACAAAAAGAATGAACTGTATTTCATCATAATGTTATTTCAAGATCAGTTTGACAAAAATACACTGAACAATTCACTAAATATGGATTCTAAATTTTCATAAAAAATATAGACAAAAGTATTCCCTCCCTCTCCCATCTCACCTTTCCTCTTCTCTCTCTCTCTCATATCCCACCTTTCCCCCTCTGTTTCTGTCTCTCTTACTCCCTCCTCTCTGTTTCTGTCTCTCTTACCCCCTCCTCTGTTTCTGTCTCTCTTACCCCCTCCTCTCTGTTTCTGTCTCTCTTACCCCCTCCTCTCTGTTTCTGTCTCTCTTACCCCCTCCTCTCTGTTTCTGTCTCTCTTACCTCCTCCTCTCTGTTTCTGTCTCTCTTACCCCCTCCTCTCTGTTTCTGTCTCTCTTACCCCCTCCTCTCTGTTTCTGTCTCTCTTACCTCCTCCTCTCTGTTTCTGTCTCTCTTACCCCCTCCTCTCTGTTTCTGTCTCTCTTACTCCCTCCTCTCTGTTTCTGTCTCTCTTACCCCCTCCTCTCTGTTTCTGTCTCTCTTACCCCCTCCTCTCTGTTTCTGTCTCTCTTACCCCCTCCTCTCTGTTTCTGTCTCTCTTACCCCCTCCTCTCTGTTTCTGTCTCTCTTACCCTCTCCTCTCTGTTTCTGTCTCTCTTACCCCCTCCTCTCTGTTTCTGTCTCTCTTACCCCCTCCTCTCTGTTTCTGTCTCTCTTACCCCCTCCTCTCTGTTTCTGTCTCTCTTACCCCCTCCTCTCTGTTTCTGTCTCTCTTACCCCCTCCTCTCTGTTTCTGTCTCTCTTACCCCCTCCTCTCTGTTTCTGTCTCTCTTACCCTCTCCTCTCTGTTTCTGTCTCTCTTACCCTCTCCTCTCTGTTTCTGTCTGTCTCTCTCTCTCTCACATATCCCCCCCTCCCTCTCTCTCTCTCTCTCTCTCTCTCTCTCTCCATATCACATTTAATCCGTAGTTGGAGAGAGAAAGAGGCTAATTTTGTTTCTTTTGTAAATATTCTTTTTTATATTTAACTAGCTTTGAAAATTAACTGTTTTCATTATTCAAACAACAATTTACCCGAGCTCAATGAGTAATCTAACAGGTTATGTTGTTTTAATATCATCTATATATATATATATATAGGCAATTCTAAACTTTGGAGGTTGGGGGGTTAACACTATTGTGGTCAATCATTTACCAACTAATACTGTTGGGAAAGATATGAATCTGCAAATCTCCTAGTGGTAAAAGAAAAGCAACTTGATCATTTACAAGAGATTTTGAGTTTTTGTGTTGAATAAACCAAAAAAGGTTGATATTTTCTAAAACAGATTAACCAAACCAGGTTTCAGCCAGATAATTGTCAGTCAAGTCACGAGAGAGGAGGAGCTAGACATTGTTAGTCCCAAATTTCAAAAATCAAATCCCGATTATATTTTTTGTCTGTATTTTTTAAATGAAGAATTTTGATATTCATTATTTTTACGCGATAAGTTCTCTTTATCTTGGTTGTTACATTCCGTCTTCTGATGTCTGTTACGCTTTGTAAGCTGAGAATTTACCCGACTGACTGAAGAAATGTGACGATAACACTCAAGATAAGAACGCCACTCCGATGGTAATTTACATCTCGTGTGTCATAAAATATCACGTTGAATAATATTTCATGGATATTATTCTCTATTTTCACGTGGAATGAAGTAACAAATATTTGTTTTCTGTTTTAGTTATGTGTTTCAATAAAATCCTCTGCAAATTTATGTATGACTTAAAACTCTGGAGATCTTACACATTAAATCTGTATCTGATGGAAGGAAGGGCGAATGAGACGAGAAGTGGTTGGAGGAGGGGAATAGAGGGATTAGTAGCAGTAATAGCATAAAAGAAGAAGCGTAAAATATGACATGAAGAGAGTATTAGCAGCAGTTTGAACTGATTCTGAAGGTAAATGTATACGCTAATGTAGAATGTACCTACATTGGTCCAACATAATATAAATTATAAGATTTAGTTTCTAGTAGATCCCTTGTATAGTGTGTGTGTGCATATATATGATATTAAATTATATTTTTAAATATTTTACCTACGTACAACGTCGTTTTAAGCTTACGACTCATTAGCGCAGGGAAATAACAATCTGACGGTCACAGAGCACGAACCCGGTTCATAGAGACACCTTGAATCTGTAAGCGTTCACTTAGTCCCATAGGCCACAGGAGATTGTTATGTGATAACGGAGAAATTAAGTTATATTTAACACTGAAAGTGGCGAGTGTAAATATAAAGACATTCGATAGGACTCGACGACAGAGCTGGAGTATTTCACTTGGGCTTCAGGTGAATGTCTATTTTTAATCTCTCACATAGTGCTCTTACTTTTATTTTACTTACAGGAGCTTCTAATAATAAATATGTTTTTATTTATATATATATATATATATATATATATAGATAAAAGGAAGTTATTTGTCGCACTGACCGTGACATTAAAAACCCACTTCTCTATTTAAAAAGTAAAAACAACTTAATATACTCAAACGTGGATATGTGAGCAACTTAAAAAGGATAACTAATTTGCATATTCATTTAATAAACGAACTCTCATTAATTCACTCTTTTTTTTTCTGTTTACTTTTGGATGATTGGTTTCATTTAACTATTACGCACAGTTCTATTGATGCATATTTTCTACATTATGCATAATTGCATAGCATTTAGGGCGAAAATGTTCAAGCACGCACACATGCATATGTATATATGATGGAATGTTTTAGGGGGGCATAATATGGGCACAACCTCTCATTTAAAAAGTGAAATATTTCAGATTTGCATTAAAATTGATTCAGTCATTAGACACCAACTTAGCATGTTTACCTGAATTTGAATTTCTTATCAAGACTTAAATTTTTGACATTTTATAGAATCAAAATCACATGTTTATTTTAATCTCTGGAAGAGGACATAAGTGGTACAAAACTGGTCTGTTCAGAGAATTAATTTTCCCTGCCCTGAGACGGGTATTCTAGTGTGTGTGTGTGTGTGTGTGTGTATATAATGGTCGCCTATGTTCTGTTTTATTGTATGGCGTCATACTTTTAATTTATCATGTATAACATCATAAAGTATCTCTTTCTAATGTCATGCCGCCTTACATTCATGATGTCGTAAATCATCTTCCCAATGTCTTTTACATCTGTTTTAGTGGATGATGCCATCTATCTCTGCACGACTTGAGTACGTTTTGTTCGTACCAGTCGGGATACGTCCTCGACAATCAGGCAGACAGTGGCTTTGTTGCTGTCAGGCTGAGGTATGGTTCTGTTCAATTCTAGGGAGGCCATCCTCCCAGGCTTTACTTTCTTTCTGAGAAGCGAAAGTTGATTGCTAAACGCCTGAGGAGTCTTTACCATTTTTTTTTTTTTTTTGTAGGTAAGAGTGCATTTCACCTAGTGCACTGGCTTTTCAAAACCCCACATAACCTTGTCTAACCTCTTACAGAGGAAGCAAATACTCAGTGTGCACAGGCATAAACTAGAATTTTAGTAGTAGGTAGATATTGACAAGAAACCTTCAAAAACTAAATGTAGCACACAATTAGTTTGTGTTGTGTCTAATAGAGTAATATACTTTTGGAAAAATAATGACATAATCAGATTAAGCCGAGATGGAAATCGCTCCAGACAAGCCATGAAGCCACTTGATGTAAGGAGCTAAAAAAGAAAAATACTACTTCAAGGTCAAAAACTAGCCAACAATAAGTGTTAGATGGATAGATTCCGATTCAGAAAACAGCAATTCTTCCCCCTTTGTCAGAAATATCGCTCATGGAATGTGAGGATTAAAGGAAAAAAATAAGGGAAGCAAGAGTTACGAGGCTACCAAAAGTTCACTTTCTACTCTCCATATTAATTAAAACAATAACTGACCAAGGCAAAATAAATAAATGTCTAGCCGAAATTGCACATTTCTCCATAGCCACCACTTTAAAATCTGAAACCTTAAAAATTCTTTTACAAATAATCGATCTTCATCTATAAAAATTTCATTGGATTATTCAGATCGCTATTCTCATCTTAGTTATTTTCACAATATTTCTGTCGATGTAACCTTCGATTTTGTTCAGGTGCATTTTTTTTTTTTTAAGTTTGTTCACATAGGTCTGTTGCGTAACCGCTAAAGGCGTTAAGAAACAATCAATTCTAAGTGACAGTCTTTTGGAGGCTGAACTTTCAATCTTCACTGAAGGTGATACTGAGAATGGAATAAAAAATAATTTAACACTTCTACCCTTTCATGACTGACAGAACGAGAACAATCTACCCCGTGGATAAAATAAAGGGTTCAGTTCAAATTCCTTATAGTTCGAAAAGATGCACCCGAAGAATGTCAGAAGTTACATTGGCTGAAACATTGAATAATAACAACCGATTTGAGAATCGTAGTCTGATTAATAAAAATAATACTTGAAAATTGTCTTATCTCATTGTAATATTACTGTTGCTCGAGTCTGCATTAGTCCTTCAAGATGTGTATATGTATTACACCTTGCGATAAAGAAGAGAATAAAAAATGAAAGGAGACACAAGGTCCGATTATCAACAATTTAAAAATGGAAAAATATTTTTATTCATTGAAATTTAAAAACAAAATGTATCGTCATCTATTCAACAATTCTTTATTTTTCTTTAATATATAGCTGACATGCATTTAACAAAAGATATAGTAACGGTACAAAATTTTAAAAAAAAAAGTTCTAAGAAATAATTCGATATGAACAAAACTATATCAAAGTATAAATTACGAAATTGCCGTAACTTTGGCAAATTCCGGCTATTTCTATTCCACTAAGCGTAATATTACAGGTCACAAGTCTCTTCGCTATTGTAAACAGCTGAACAACGCATGTCATCTGTGTTGTAATGTTACATCTGCAACGTTTGTCGAAGATACATACGTATATGTGGTGGTAGTAGTAGTTGACGTAACTGCCCATGTTTATCTCTGCAGTTACCAATACATGTTAACAGTGCATATCAGTCTACTTATTAGCATCAGCAAAATAAAACAACTTACTCATTTTCGGTTTTGTGTTTTTTTTTTTTTTTCTTACACATCTCTGCAGAAAATTTTGAAATCATTTTTTTAATGCTCATTACATGTTACCTTTCCAAATCCTTCTGGAATGTTCCTCCATGGTGGGGGTGGGGGACTCCTTCTGAGCCTTAAAAATGTGCGTTTATCCCAACCCATCTCTCAAACCAAAGAAAGCGACCAATCTTTTTTTTTCTCTCCACATATTTCCTGTAAAAACCACATTGGCTTCATATTATTACAAAAAGTTTTCTTTTATTAATTGGTGCATCAAATGCCGTGTAATTTACACATATCCTGTTAGTCTATATATTGATAGGCATCTTTCACTCTTGGAAGACTATGGTGTTTATTCTAGTACAGTATAAGACTTGTAACTGGTAGACTGCTACTTCACATGTTTTGTCGGCACTGCAATGCTGGAGTGACCTCTCCAGGGCGCAAAGACTGGGTAAGTAAGTATGAAGGGCATGCTATTAGACATGAAGCAGGCTCTTACCTCTGTCGTTGGAATAGTCCATTAGATAACAAGCACTGATACACATGGTTGCAGTTCTGTCGCAGGAGTTGCTAAAATGTTGCTTTATACAGCTCAGATTTCCTTAAGGATTCTGGCTCCAGATTTTCTCTCAGGGTTGACTCACAAAACCTTTTTTCTGAATGTGTATAGCTGCAAAGCAGCATAAGTTTGAGATGAGTCTTCCTTGTCTCAGATGAACAGACTGATAAGCCCCGTCAACCTAAAGCACTAGTTTTTAGCCACCAGATAACCCACCTTCATCTTTTCTATCAGTGGCGTCAATTCCGTCCGGATTATATCTAAGCCACATGGGCATTCTAGGAGCTGAACTTGAGTATTAAAGGCTGTTTGATATGCGCGTGCCGTGATGGCCATTTTATAGACAATGAAAGCTTGTTCCCATTGTCACCCCTTCGGTTATGACAACCTTGGAAAAACACAAATTTGAAGAAAAAAAAAAATCTTTAAAATTAGGTGTAATTTCAACTCTTCTCTTTCATTTGAGTCTTAAGTTATGGAAATCCCTCCCTCGACTAAGACTGATCATTATACAATTATGACAATTTGGAGATCACATGTATGACATGGGCAGAGGTCGTGCAGTGTCAATTGTATATATGAATTTTCTATAGGAACTTTTCATATACGGTAACTTTTAATGCCATCTAATATGAGGAAATTTTTTGTACCTTTTTGACCAAGTGTATTTTCAGCAACCCAATTAAGTTAGCTGTTGAAACGAACATGTTTAGCTTTTCATCCTATCTGACATCACTCAAAGGCCATGCATGCCTTTTCAGGTATACACATATTTTCAAATTGAATTAGTATCAGGTCTTAGAATGTTATTTTTATTTGAAAATTTACAAAATAAAAATTCAAACCAATTTAATAAAAAAAAATATTTCAATTTGACAAAGTTAATTTAATCAGCACATTATTTTCTTTATGAATAAAAATAAAAGAAAGAAATACCGGTAAATATCTTGCAATCTTTTTGACTACAAATTTTTCTTATATATATATATATATGTTTGTATTTGAACTACTATTCTTTTTTTTTTCTCAGGTGCATTGTTTTTGAACTGGTGAATCTTTGTCGAACTTGAGAATTCACATGTAACTTCGAACCGAATCCCTTATTTAGTCCATATGGGCAGATTGTTCTTATTTCGCCGGCCATGATTGGATAGAAGTGCTTATTAATTAGAATGCTATTCTTAGTTATTATCGCCTGTTGTAAGAATTGAACCTTGAACCTCTAAAGGACCATCCACTCGGAACTGATTGCTAATCAACACACTAAGTGATGGTCTTCTCGAGATTGAAGGTTCAATCCTTGCTATAAGCAATACTATTACAATCAATTAACACTTCTGCTCAGTCATGGCTAACGGAATGAAGACCATCTGCCTCGTGAATTAAATAAGGAAGTTGGTTTGAAGTTCCGTGTGGCTTTCTGTGTTTGACAGATTCCTAAGTTCACAAAAAATTCGCTTGAAGAAAGACATCGGCCAAAACGTTGTGAAAAAAATTGCAACCAAGATGAGAATAGTAGTCTGAATATTTCAAATGATACAAATGATCAATCCTCATCTAAAAAATTCCACAACATAATACACCTTTATTTGTACTGCTTCTAGTAACCATAAAAAAATAATTTTTTAACTCCATCGTTTAAAACAAGAGTATTGTGTTCTAAATAAATTCTCATATTTCTGACAGCTACTTACACTAAACAAATATTGTACTAAAAAATGATAAATTGTTGGTTAATGCTCTCATGCCATTTTCAGACTGGATGAAAAGTGAATCATTTAGAAAAATAAAGTTTTTTTTTTTAAATAATTTCTAATAAACAAATCTAAGACCAAATCGATTTGATAATCTTTTCTGTTTATATTTAGAAAGGAGTGCCGGCCACTAGGTACGGTGTCATTCTAAACGTGTCGCTTTCAGTTACTCGCATAATTGGTGTGCTGAAGATACATTTGGTCCTATCTTTTATTTCCCCTTATTTGTTTTGCATTAATGTTGACCTTTTCGTTTTGTCCTTTTCTCAGATGCGTGCACATTCTACTGTGATGATTCCAGTTGTCTGTCAGACAAGTTGCTAGTCTGTAATGGCAAATCTGATTGCGTCGATCAGTCAGATGAACAAAACTGCAATGAAAGAGGAGACACTAGTCCTGCACCTACAGAACAGCCTTTGAGGAGTAAGTCCACCACAAACATTCTACATCTCATTTGCAAACATTCTACAGAGTGTATTATTTGAATTATTTGAACTTCTGTTCACATCTTTGATGTTATTCTAATAATGTTTCGGCTGATGTAACCTCTGACCTTTTTCAGGTGCATCTTGTCGAACTAAGGAATCCGTACAGAATTTTGAACTGAACCTTTTTTTTTTTTTTTTTTTAAATCCAAGATGAGAACAATAGTCCGGATAATACAAATTATCAATCCTCATTGCAAAAATTCCGAAACATTCTACAGTGTGTTTGGAAAAGCGATGGCATAAATTGAGGATTGTTCTATTTATGTAAATAATGAAAATGTTTCTCCGTAAACATATGTTCGGAAGTACGCGGTTGCCAAGTTATAAGTCATTGAAACAAATCCTGATCAACATTCTTTATTGTAAACATCTAACGCGTTCAATGTGTGTGATTAGTGCACTGTTATTTATCAGATAGATAAACATTAATACCTGTGACAGGATCACAGGTAAAATAAGCCTGGTACTGGTGTTGCCACATATACGAACAAAACCATGAAAAACTGACATTAAACAAATCTAAAAGTAGTGGGGCTTAGAAGAACGATCTGAGTGTCATGATTTGTACAGGCTCCTTTGATAGCCAACATAGCGGACCCGGTCAGCATCCTTCAAATGTTAGGCCTTCTTATTTCAGAAAACAGACCAAATACAGTTAAATAAATCAGCACAAACGAAAGACCATGCAGAAGAAGAAATGAACCACAAAGGAAATTTGTAATGAAGTGCTATTACAAAATCAACCCTCCCCACACAAACATGTTCTTTCTTTACACATATAGAACATAATCCTGAGGTTATGCCATTGATTTTCCAAACATCCTCTAGATTTTATTTACAAATACAAATGTAGCCATGATATCAAAATAATTATAATTACCCCAATAAATCAAAGTAATAATGGTCAATTACGTTTTTAGAATCATTTTAAAAATGTAACCTGTTAGGTCACCCATTGAGCTCGGGTTAGATTATTTGATTTGAAAGAAAAAAATGAGATAACAAAGCTAGTTAAATATAAAAAAAATTAGACAAAATCCCAAATTAGTTGCTTTCTGCTTACTATATACCCCCTCCTCTCTCATTCTCTCTCCAACTGCAGGTTAAATTGTACCACTACTTGTAGTGTTATTTCCTTTTATTCATAATGGACTGTTCCAATCTTTTTTCTCTTGGCTTTAGGCTATATTGTTTTACTACATGTGGTGTTATTCGTTTTCATTAATATTTCAATTTAAAAAATTATTTTCTTTATTACATTTGACTGTTAATAAGCACAGAGGGTGGTGGAAGTGACAGTGATAGAAACAGTATAAAATAAAAGCGGGGGGTCAAACAAGACACAGTGAGAGAAAAAGAGTGATAGATGGGGGACTTGGTTAGTTAATTGAAAATTACAGTTCATTAGAACAATTAAAATGGATTTTTTTTTTTTTTTTTGCAAGCATAACATAATCTCCAAACCAAGGAATATTGTAGCATGTATTTTGTGTGATTAAAGTATATCAGAAAAAAGCTTTATGGAAACAAATGTTAATTCAACTTCAGCATAATAACCGATAAAGATGGTGGTGTAGTTTGTCTGAAGCATTATGTGTATTGATAAAGTATTTTATTGATAATCTATTAATAATGGAGTTTATATATCTGTCTGTCTGAAGCCAAAACTATATTATTTAAGACTATTGTACTTATGAAATAGTATAGTAAATATTATTTCAGACTAATGTACTATATTTAAATGCTCAATTCATGGGCATAATGTAGTGTAGTATCTGCTCTGTTACGATACCGTCCTCCCAGACATTACCTCCTCCTTTTTTAAGAGTGTGAGTGAATTTTTTTTTTTTTAGTAGGGGGGGGGGGGGGAAATAAATTTTTTTTTTCTTTTTTAACAAAAAAATATTTTTTTGTCCGAAACAAAGAAACTCAATGTCTAACCCACCCAAGAAATATGACTGGGGCGCCATCGATTTACGGGTGGGCGTTTATTTCTGACGTGGCAGCCTAACAAAAATTGACGACCGTAGGGAGGCTATTTTAGCTAGTACATATTAATGATTGATGTCATTATACAACGTTAATATTTGAAGATATTTCTGAGATGGAGTCAAATTATTTACACTATTTGTGGACTGTTATCCGAATCGTGGATTACAATTGAAAAGCCAACAAATATTTTATATCCTTACTTTTACATTTTTAGTGATGCAAACAGGTGATCACCATTTTTTTTTTTTTTTTTTTTTGCATTATCATGGATTACACACACGTGTTTTGGAAGATAGAAAAAGGACAATAGTGAAGAAACTGTTGGATTTACATATGTATACATTTAATCAAAAAGTTCGAAGACAAACGTAAAATTGGAATACAAAACATTTAATGTGGTACATAATATTAATACACAAAGAAAAAAAAAACAAGACATTAGTGCTAAAAAAGTAATTACATCATGGTCCCAATTACAATGTCAAGATAGATAATTATGTATGAGCATTGAATAAGTAAATGTTACTTTGTGTTGTATGTTTCTGAGAGTCTATGTGACTGCTATAAGAAGACGTAACCTAGAGACAAAGCCTGCAAAACTTTGGGACGGCATGTTCCTAGGAAAACTGTACATGTTTATGAGCTTCAAATGAATCGCCAGAAAGAGACTAAGATTCTCATGCTAAATTCCACACATTTTCTTAACTTTCAATTTCTGTAACATTGGCTAGTATAAATTCAAGGAAGATAACACTGGTAGTTCTCCCTCAACACAATATTCACAATATTCCAGTCGTTATACTTGCAGGTGTTGTAGTTGGTAAATAGTTAAAAAATAAAAGTGTAGAAAAATGCAGTATGAATAACGGCAAATACTGATGCTGGAGACATGAAATTTATAAATCCAAGAAATTTATTCTAAATTTTTCCTCCTGGACATGTGTATTTGTTAAGAGATTCTTAAATGACTTCTAATGATTGAGTTCAACTTCAATCCTTAGAATTAAAGAAAAGATGAATTGACTGATACAAAACATCTGAAAACATGGAATTAGAAGAGTCTATCCACAAATAATGGGTTTCGTTGGAGGATTACCGACTATAGCACCCAAATGAATGAAATGTTGTGACAATATTGATGTCCAAAATATAATAAAATGAAATCATTGTGTACAGTGTTCAGGTGTACTACAACCCATCGGGGGTGAAGGAGACGACCGGGGAAGACAGAGATAGTACTTTTAATAGAAATATGTTTCACCTTTGTCCTGGGGGAGGGAGTGGGGGCGATCGGGGAAGAGACATCTTTTCCCCGGGGAAAAGAGATTGTTACACTTTTGTCCCGGGCAACGCCGGGTAACCCCTGCTAGTTTATTATATAAAGGAAAGTTTTATTTATGTCTGTGTGTCTGGCTAAAAGTCAGAACCATCAAAGATACAATTACAAACCTTACATGTTCCAATTCAGTATGACCTCAAACTGGTTATGATAAAAAATAAATATTCTAATATTCGTTTGTTTGAGATCACCGGGGAACAAATTAGTGATTACTTTTATTCTTACCTGTGACTGTTTGACAAAGAATGCTAAAACCAGGTCAAACAGTTAGTCGGCTGCTGATAACTTGATCATTTTCTTTGCTTTCTTTTTACTTTCTATCAGTTGCTGTAGTTTGTACATGAGATAGAGAGGGGTGATTGTAGGAGAAGGGGGGGGGGGTCAAAAAGTCATGTGACTGAGCATGTGTGGAGAAAGCTCCTTTATTTTCTTTGCTATGACCCCCGCGCAATGCCCTGCAAGTCAATAATAAAAGAAATAATATAAAAAAAGACATTAAATGAAACTTTTACAAAATTATTCTATAAAAATGATTATGGAAGAAAGTGTGTGTGTGTGTGTGTGTGTGTGTGTGTGTGTGTGTGTGTGTGCGCGCGCAAGTGCAAGTGCAAGTGCAAATGTCTCTCAAACATAAAGTTGTGATTATTATTTTTTATTTTTTCATTTCATGGGTGGCTGAGATATGTTCTGTGTTTAGTGTGATGGAATTTGAATATTGATTTTGTGGTCACCCTCAGTCATCTGGATCTTTTGCAGCGTATCCGAGCAAAAAAGAGAAATGTGTCAATGTTCAGAGTTATTCCTCCATATTGTTCAGAAGTACCACTTAAACGTTGTTCAAACAACGCAGAATTGTTTGTTTTGTCACATTGAAAGATTGGATGCGTGTTTGGGTTACTAGATTTAGAACAGTTGAAGTTAGTTGAGAGGGGAAGGCCAAAGAAAACATGGTGATAGGGATGAACTGTAGAGAAAGGGGTAAAATCCTGCCTAGAGATAGGTTAGTTTTGGACATCAATTTCTAAAAGCCACTCAATGCATGCCAGCATGTAACACGGAAGTTATACTGAATATGGCAATGTTTGTCCACAAAACTTATGCCCGATCATATTGTTTGGCACCAAAATGTTCTGATATTTGTTATAAAAGTCAGATAAAATGCTTTGCATGAGTAAATATGTATCCAATTAGTGTGTCTTTACCACATCAGATGTTGCATGTTGGTCGTGGTGATACGAAGTGAATCTCTTCATGAAATACCCGTTATCATGGAAAAATTCACTGAGAAACAGCCATGGTCAGAATTGAAGCAAGGTTTTACAGATTGATGTGACGGTGCAGAGACCAAGGGATAAGCAGCCACAATTAGCATTCGCCTGCTGCAAGGAAACTGGCTGCATGCGGGAGTGAGCCCGGAACCGTTTGGTTTCGAGACAAGGGTCGTGATCATTCAAAATAGGCGCTTTCAGCAGTCAAAGATAGCTGAATACGGGTGAGATTTTTGCTTGAGGAGGAGATATCTTTTAGACGCTTGTCGGTTTATCCATTGTTTTGGACTGTTGTTGGTGAAGAGAAGAAAGAAGTACTGTTGCTGATCCTAGGAGCGAACATCTTTGTTACTGAAAAAGAAAATAATCCGGCACGAGTGTGTTCTTTCGACTCTAAATAATTTATGCGACTGAAATAGCAATTAACCAAATCTATCTTATACTGGATACCCTTCCTAATGCTAACCTGTTAGAAATCAGGTCTGTGTGCATTATTGTGACACAACCTCTATGGGTTACCAGCCAAGGTCAACAGTTCTCACTCAATTGAATCGGTCAGTTAGGTTTTCAGATCTCTAATACCTGCCCAAACCCCTTCTTTTACACAGGGCATCTGCTGCCATTCATGGAAACGCAGCCTCTAGAATTAACTGCCAGTTGGTCTAGGACTGCTGATCGTTTGAAAGCCATTCCCCAATTGATCACTCAGGGACTCAGTGGATGGGAGATGATCAACCATTTCTCTTGTGCACCCAAGCTGAGAAGAAGTAATGATCTCAACTACAAAAACACTAAATGATCGTTAAATTCAACATATTACTATTAATGTAAAAAGAAACAAAAAAAAAGTAACTTCAACAATACATCTTTAAAATGAACAAAACTCGCATGCGACAATTGTCAATGGCAGATCTTAAAATATTGATTTTTTTTTTTTTTTTTTTTTTTTTTTTTTTTTTTTTTTTTCCCCCAACTCTAAAGTCGCGTTTTTTAGGATATCACTTTGTGGATGCAGTTTGTGAACATCTGTCCAATTAAGGTATCAAAGCAGACAAATGTTTTAACTAGTGATGCAGGTCCCTCCACAACAAATGGTGACTTTTCTGTGCAATTCGTTCACTGTGACAACTATCTGTATTTCCAGCTACTTTTCTTAATACAGAAAGGAAGTAACTACTTTAAACTAATTTTTTTTTTTTATATATATTTATATATATTTATATATATATTTATATTCACCCCAAACAAGGCACATTGCCACTGAGACGTAGGGGGCTACTGAGAATTAGGGGTCATATTTATGGGGCATCCTAAGTGGAGAGTTGTGCAGCAAGATGTTTGTTTACATTACATTTAAATTTCTGTATGTTCGTACAGTCGGGAACAGGGAGGGAATTCCAAAGGCAAGTTGTTCAAAGAAAAGGGGTGGAATTTTGCTGATTGACGTGTTGGTTGGGGGTATTTACGATGATAGGGGCACAAGTGCAGCAAGTTCGTCAGAGTACCCTCCATTGAAGTAATGGTAAAACAAGTACAGGGATGCACGATGGGAGAGGCTGGAGCTTGGTTGCAAATAAACAAAAATGGAGATGTTTTCAACTGCTATGAATTTCTGAATTTTGTTTTTTAATGAATCACCACTTATCAAGGCTAAAAGCAACTTAAGGATAGAGGTTAATGAGATGGATAGATTGACAGTTGAATGATGATGAATATTATGAGAGGATTGAAAATAATGAATGGAATAAATACAATTTATGAGGACGGTTTATGTCCAAGTGTTTATTAACATTAGAGGACTATTATAGCCCTCTGGAGTATGTGAAAACAAACCCATGATAACGTTCTACAGAAAAAGGTTTTGGAAAGAAACTCTTGCCAGTGACAGAAAGAAACTCTGTTCATGGAAGTTGCCACACAAAGAAAAAGGAAGTTCATTGCAATTGTAGTAATAAAACGCGTTTTTGCTAAAAGAGGTGACTGTCTTACTAGGAAGAACCAGAGATTGAAGCACAATCTAGCATCTTCCATGGAAATAAGAGAAAGACTAGCAACGTTCCATCTATAAAAAAAGGTTCTATTGAGAACAGAAGATATCTTTTCTCACTAGATGGCAACGTCCATAAATATTCTTGAAATATTGTAGTTTTCTGTATTTCCATCATATATATTAACAAGGTGGCGATTTCTTTTTTAACAATACATATATAAATAATATTTGCTGCCTGGTTATAATTGTAATGTTTCAAATATTCAATGCTTGAAATATGACCCATAAATAGTTTCTTTTGACAAAAACAGAATTGCAAATATTGTTGTAAAACTGAAATTTGACTAACCAACCAACCATTTCGTTTGGAAATTTTATTTATCAAGAAATTCACAATAAACTTTATTTTTTGTTGTAAGTTTTTTTTTTTTTTAAACCTATCGGCGATTATTCTGATAGCATGAGGCTTTTTTAGCAGCTGCTTGCATGGCAGAAAGAAGGAATTTCTCCATGGTTTATAGAGAAAGATATGGCTTAATCTTTTTGTGTCTTCGAAGCATGTGGTTTATATATATAATATATATATATATATATATATATATATATATATATATATATATATATCTCCTCCATTCCAAAAGCCATTTGCTTCATAGTTCTACTCACACCTAAAAATCTAAAATTGGAAAGGAGTTTTTTTGTTATAATAAGATACTCTGATATAAAACCTGCGTTCTACAACATCGTCTTTCAGTTATCTCATCTCGGCTTGTCACTAAAACCAGACTTTGTAGAAGGAGAGAGAGCGTGCTATGTGTGTCGTACAAGCGCACAACATGCCCATCTACATGTACATACATCCCTACATCAGATCCAATGGTAGGAGCCAACTAAACAAGTATCAAAGAGTGTATATAGCTATGTACAAACGGAAACCAGTAGCCTTGTATCACATATCTGTAGCAATACTTGTAAAAATATGTCGTGCCTGCTGAGTCGTCTGTGTATCCATAACCGGACATTGTAATCTTGTAGGTATGGCCTTCTTTAAAGAAGTGACAATAACCATATATATATATATATATATATATATATATTTATGTAATTGTTTTTATTGGTGATTAAAGCGTCTGTTTTTTGGCTTAATATTTTGATTCTTTCACTTCCTAAGTGATTATATATATATATATACATTACCTGGAAAAATTGAGATAACAAAAAACCTGTTCCCAATTATTTGTTTATGAGAAGAGGGGATACTCACTAATTTGTTTGTTTGGCCACGGCGTGTGTGTGGGTGGGGGTAATTTACAATTTATAATTGCTGCTGAAAATCAAGTCTACTCAGAAGTAAATTTGACCGGAAAGGTTTTCACCAAAAATGCCCATCGTTTATCCAGGATATATAAAAATATTTGTCAATAAAACAGTTATATTAAAATATTGCAATCATTGATATTGAAAACAATAGAAATGAATACTTAATGAGATATCCGTTTGCTAAGCAATATGCAAATTAGTTAACCTAATGAAATTGATCGTGTATGCATGATCAGTGTATTAGAAACTATTGTTCGTCGGCATTTTAATCTTACTCTTAGAGTGAGAAATGGCGCCTCTTTTAAAGTATACAGATGTATATAATTATTTCATGCATACACGTATAAAACGTGATAAAATATATTGTGTATAGATTTTCACTATTTACTTTAACAGTGCTCAACACGTGAGTAGAGCTTAGTAAAGTATGAAAATATATTATGTTTATGTCAATTAAGCTTCACAGGCGTCCGCGTTTCATCCCGGCATTGAATCGCCAGGCGATGTTTCAAAGTGTTTGGTAGAATTCGCAGGTAATAGAAGCATTCAAGTAATACCTACTATGTTGACCCCCATCGTTCATAAAATGTATTCTTGAAGCAATTGACAGTATGTGCATGTAGGTGTAACTTTGTTCCTTTAGTAAAGGAGGCACAAGTAGAATCATGGATATCAACATGAACTATGAAATCCGCTAAGCAGAGTTCAAATTCAGTTGTATCGATGTTCGATTATACGATAATACAAAAAAGTTTGAATACCCCCCTCTCTAGCTATGGGTAAAAACAAAGTGTTCATTAAGAGTATTTCCGTGTAATCTGTATTGATAATGTTTATATTTTATCTGCTATTAGCTGCACTTATCTGGGATTGTATTTACTCGCAGTTTGTTTTGCTTTTTTTTTTAAGTATGCCATTTCTTCTTTCCAAAATGTCTTTCTGTTTCAAAGAAAGGGAAGTAAGTATGTATAAACGAATACAGAGTTACCTCCTTTTAAAATATTTAATAATTGAAAAAGTCTCAAATTTTACACAAGTTTTCTGTTTTATAATTTTTGTGAATATAACTTAAGAAAAATCTTTGTCAACTTTTCTAAATGGATTTAATATAAACATAATGCAGATGGCAAAGCTGTACTTCGAGATAAAAAGGACAGATTCTGTAATCTATAAATCTTTCCTGCAATCAGACATGGACACAAAGCAGCAATCGATCACAGACTGGCAACTGAAGCTAAATGCTGTGGACAAGTGTACCACCATGCATTTAGGGAGGAAAAATTTGGCGTCCACATATATCCTCTATAACAGTAATATCAAGAAATCTTCCCATAAACATGACCTGAGTATCACTGTCAGCAGCGATTTGCATTGGACAAAGCACATTCATAAAATTGTCAAGAAGGCCGAGGGTGTCTCTGCATTGTTCAGCAAGACCTTTGTTAGCTGCTCTGTTTCAGAATGTTGACCGCCTGGAAACTGTTCAGAGACGTGCAACCAAGTTAATACTTTTCATTAAATACCTGGGCTTCAATTAATTGAAGCTCTGATGTCTAGCAACTGATTTGATAAACTATTCCCTAAATTATTAAGCTTCTTGGCCTTTTGGCTACGAACAAAGTGTAGTATCTGTTCTGATGTTACACTTAGTCTATTATGTCCTCGGTCAGCGAAAGAGAACTCCTTCTAGACTGAGGCAATTTTGATTTTTTATTCAAATCCAGTGTGTCCCTTTTTGTGGAGCTGGGTTTTCCCCACATTAAAAACCGATCTTGTCTAACTTTGCCCTCGTGGGGAGGCAAGTAAATAGGAACAACCCTGAGCACCTTTTTGATCTGCATGTGTTTAACACACCGGGACATGCTTACTAAGTCAGAAAACAGCACAGCTTCTATCTTTTATCGGAAACATTTCTTCACGCTCAGAATTGATGAAACATGAAACAAACTGTCTGCATCAGTTGTCGGCTGCAAAGACCCTCGTGCTTTCTGAAATTTCCCAAAATTACATCTGATGTCCTCCTGCCATCTCTCTCTTAGCTATCTACGTATTATACCCCCTGTTTATTCAACCACTCTCTAATATTTCTTAATGTCTCTGTGAGCATTTAGCATAAGAGTGATTCTCTTTTCTCGGTGTGGCCATCTAATTTACATACATGTCCGTACACACCACAAACATATATTTAAATCAGATGGCAAAGTAATAAGTCTGTTTACTTCTATATACAATAATAATATTTCTATATAATAGTAATGATAATGATGTTGATAATATAGATGTAAAAAGATTAATTATTTTTAGTTATGAAAGAAGAATGTCTGAACAGATATATCACAGTTTATGAATTTTCGAATGAAGTCAAAGTAGAATAAGTCGTGACCCAATGGGTCAGGGATATATTGTTTTAATATAAACGCAAGTTCTCATTTGTATTTTTTATTTTTGCATTTCATCTGTTTTTAACGTCTATTTTTGTTTCCCAAAACTTAACAGATTATTTGAACTCTTTTCCAGGCAACTCGAATATAATGCCAATAATTGTGATAATCATAATCGTGGTGTGTATATTAGGGGTGATCATTTTAGGACTCTGTCACTGCCGCGTTTCTTCATGGATGTGTCAAAGTGAGGAGTCTCGCAACCGGACACCGGAACATGAAAATTTACATCCCAATTCACAAACCAATTTTTCCGAGGTATGTATCTTTTTCTTTTTTCTTTTTCAAATCGTTAAACGGTAAAATTATTTGCTTTTCAAACTAATTAATTTTCTCGAAATGGTTTAAAAGCATAGAAGGATTCTGCTTAATTTTCACTGGCTTACACAACTTTTAATTTCCTAAAATAAATGTGAAAATTTTTTGAGGGGTGGGGGATTATTCAGACTATTATCATCTTGCTTGTTATATTGGGCCTATATAGGTTAGTTTGGAAGTCAAGTTTCTTAAAGCCATCCAATGCATGTCAGCTAGTAAAACTGATGTTAAACTGAATATGATGGTGATAACCTCTGACCATCTTCAGGTGCATCTTCCATTATCAAAACGAAGAAAAAAAAGGACTCCACTTATGCTGCTGGGTGAGAAGAATAGGTTTAGCATACCACTGTAGATGACATCACTCAAAAATCTTCACATTTCTTATGTAAAAAAAAAATTGTATATTTTCTAATTGCATTGGTCTCAAAATATTTGTTTTAAAGAAATAAATGTAAGGATGATTTATAACTATTCGGGTGGAGTGTGTTTTTATCAAAACACACTCCACCCAAGTGGTTATCAATATATATATATATATATATATATATTCTTTATAAACACCAATACCATCCTAGTTTGACATTACATTGGTAAATAAATAGTTAATCGAAAATTATTGAAATCTTTCAATATTGTCATTTATCCTGTTTACCTTGTCTTGTATCCAACAACGTTTTTTTTCTACCAAACTGCATTGTCATAGCCTTCAAACAACCTATTTTTGCTCATAATTTCTTATATTTTCAAATATTTGCTAAACAGTAATAGAAATTTTACTGCTTTATTCTTCTGATTTTCTTCTGATGCTAAGAGCTTCTTTTTGAAAATCCATGGATTAAGGAAAAAAGTTTTTATATTCCTTGTTTGAAATAATTGATCTAATAAAAATTGTATTTTATCCAATTTTTATGTTCATCATTCATTTTCATATATATATATATATATATATATTACACACAATGTTTCAAGCAAACAGCATAAACCTTTTTTAATGTATTTTCAAAACGAAAACTAAACAAAAACAGTTAAAAAGTGATTATGAAAGATGTCTATTTTAAAAGACACTGACCTCTAAAAGTCATAATTTTGCTCCAACTCTGATTCCGACTTTCGACAAATTTATAAAATCTTTTATAGGAAACATCCCGCTAGTTCTGGAATCGTTTTTTTTTTTTATTTAATGTTTTTGTTTCTTATCTATTTCCAGGATTTGTCTGGTATTCCGGCTAAGGAGCAAAGGGCAATCGCGCTGTTCAAAGAAAATCAAACCCGTCAAAAATCTATAAGGAAAGACATGGAATTGGGTCTTCCACCGAGAATTCAAATATCTGAGGACGGAGAGGAAGGTTACATAACGAGTCAGAGAGTGTTGCAGAATTCTGAACGTTCTCAAAAAGCTGACAGCCAACCATTCTGTCCTCCTCCGAACAGAACCATTCGCAATGGAGAGAGTCCTTCGTCCTTGTGCCATGCACACCCCACATCCAACAGCGGCTTTCTGGGATTCTCGACCCATAAGCAAACCTCTCTTACAGCAGTAAAATTAATCAGAGACTCTAACGGACATCCGACAATTAATAGTTACAGCTATTTGGAAGGCAATCGCCATCCACCTCCCAAGTCCAAATCTCACACACGGACTTCGTGTTCGCCAACTCTGCAAACAAATATAAGTAATCCCGCCGGTCAGAATTTTCAGAAATTTGATGGACTTGGTAATTACTCTCTAGTGTCGTCTGCCAGAGGTGCAGGCGGAAATGTGTACAGTTTTCCATCAGACAAAAATGTATGATCGTGGGTTTTGTCTAGTAATTGTTAAGTGGGGGGGTATGGGGAAAGGTTGGGGTCGGAGACTGAGCAAAGAAAAAAAACGGAAAGGTAAAACAAAAACTACTGCTGCTGCTGATGCTCTTGTTCCTGATAAAAAAAAACCCAGTTTCATTGATTGAAAAAAAAAAAATGGGTATCGTACAAAAAAGAAATGGAGAAAAGACAAGTATATATATAAAAGATGGAGCAAGAAATTGTATGAAAGTTAAAGCGATTGACGAGTATATGTGTTTATGAGAGACGGTGAGTGCGAAATGAAAAGAGAACAAAGCAGACAAACAATATAAAAAAGAAAGATGAAAAATTGATTGTAATTTTTGTGAGAAAAAAGATTTAAAAACAAAATGAAATATATAAGAAAGCAAAAGATAAAATGAAAGGAGACACAAAAAAACAAGGGAGATAATCTCAAAGTACTTGGTGTGTGATTAACCACTTTTGGAGTTGAGCGTTTCTTTTTTCACAAACCTCAGCTGCAGCCAATCAAATTCTATGTGAATGCGCCCTGTGAATGTCTTTGAGATGTCCAGCAAACGTAGCTTCTTAACCTGGGATATCAGTGCCTCAATGTCTATTCTTGTGAATATTTTGTTTACATAATGTTTAGATCTCGGCTTTTGTTATTAACAAAATATCTTTTTTTTTTTTCTTTTTTTTTTTTTTTTTTTTAAGTTGCTGAACATTGGTTTTCCAGAAATAGTTCTCCGTCGTGGCTTTTTTAAACCAAGCCTCGTGGGAACTGATGGTGATGTACTAGGTTAATACTACTATTACTACTACTATTAAACTATTACTACTACTCCTACCACTTCTACCATCACCGCCACTATACTACCACTCCTACTACTAGTACCACTAACATACTGGACATGTCTTTCACAAAATCCCAGTGCTGACACATATGGACTCGAGTAGGCAAGACTTTATTTTTCTTGGACTAAAAAACAACAAAAACACAAAAAAATAATAAATAAATAAATTGGCTAATATCTGTGAATAAAGAATAAGGACAAAAAATAAAACAAATCTAAATAAAAAAAAAAAAAGAAAGAAAAAATAAATAAAATTATCTCATTGCCTAGTCGAATAGTGATCAGTTATTGCTTTCTTAGTGCGACTAGGCGTCGAGATTTTTTCTTTATTTTTTTTTTCCACATTCATTTTGATTATCAAAATTTTTGCAGCTGTTTTTTATGCAGCAAAGCTGCACATTTAAAAAAAATATTTTAAATATAACACATTTTTTGTTTCAGAATTTTTTTAGATGACGATTGATAATTTGTATTTGAATTATTCGGACTACTGTTCTCATCTTGGATGTCATTCTCACAACATTTCGTCAATGTAAATTCTGGCCTTCATGTGCATTCTTATTTAACTCGGGAACTCTTTATTTAATCCACAGAGGTCTCGGCTATGACCAGGTCGAAGTCTTAAGTAATTCATAATTGTATTCTTAATATCGCTCGCACTGAGGATTGAACCATCAACCTCCTGAAGACAGTCACTTAGAACTGATTGTTACTTAGTTCTTTATCTGTCATGTCACAAGTCCATGTGAACAATTCTAGTATGATTTTTTTTTTTGAAGCCTTGAACCTATTCTTGTTTTTAGATGCAGTGTTACTACTTTTTTACAACTATTACTTTTTGTTTCATTTTACTTCAGTCGAAGTTCTCAGAAATCAAGGGGCCCCTTCCTATATGAGATACAGACATTCAAATATTCCATTAGAGTTCTCCTTTACCTGTCAAACGTTATGTTAGTAAAGAAGTTAAGAACATTAATTTTCCTCTCCCCAATTGACCAGTTAACTATGTTATAGTAGATCTTTCTTGTGGTCTCTTGGTCTTACCGGATTCCAGGACAAGAATTCATCTAGTCTGTTGGAGTATCCAGCTACGTGCTGTTACTTGAGGTGAAAATTTAATAAATAACTTTAAAATGATCTAACTAATTAAATATCTTATTTTTATGGTATGAATAAAAATATTGAAAGTTTGGATATTATTGTAAATTCCCCCCCCCCCCCCCCCCTTCCGATAAAATGAGATTCTACTATTTCGGCGGATTATGTGTGAATACCCTGAAAAACCTGGCGGAAAGAGAAACAACAAAAAATAGTTTAGAATTTAGAGTGGGGATCAGTTTAGCATATAAATTTAACATAAAATAATCCTATTTTCATGCCAATCTAGGGTTTTATGGAAGTTTACAATTTTTTTTTTTTTTGCCATTAGAGATAAATTCTGTGCATTATTTTTCAGGGGTGGGGGGAGCCTTTTTGTGGCGATTGCATGTGGTTTTTGACCTTGTCAGTCGAACTTAGGGTTAGTGTTTAAAACATTATATATATATATTATATTATATACATATATATACTTTATGAAGATTGCAGGTTTAATCCTCAGTATAGGCTGTATTAAGAATTACTTAAGATTTCTACCAAGTCATGGTTGATGGAATAAGAGCAATCTACCTCCATGGATTAAATAAAAGGTTCTGACTAGTGAGGGTTAAGGCCATGCGTTGCATGGAGAAAACGGATGTGTATAATGAGTCTTGCATACAGGCTTAGATCTGATGACCTTAGTGGAAGATTAAATTTAGACAGTATAGGTAGATGTGTGCAAAACAGTAGACTTCAATAGTATGGCCACATTAAAAGACTGGATGAGAGTTCTTGGGTTAGTAGATGTAGAACCATTGAGGTAACAGGGTCAGTTGGCAAGGCCAAGAAAAACATTGGAGGAAGTGATCAGGATGGATTTGTCGAATAAAGATCTGGCCCGAGATAGGTTACTTGGAAAGTCAATTTCCAAAAGCCGTATAACACATGTAAAAACAAACGTTGAACCGAATATGATGATGAGTTCGAAATTCCGTAAAGAATCCAGAGTTTGACAAGAGGTACCTGAAGAAGGTCAGAGGTTACAGTGGCTGAAATGTTGTGAGAATAACATCCAAGATGAGAACAGTAGTCTGAATAATCCAGATTATACATAAAACGTTTTTATTATATGCATGTGAAGGAAACATCAGATATAAATATTCACTAAATAAGTGGTCGATGGCTTTGGATGAATTTCATTCTATACGGATAGAAAAGTAATAACAAAGAAACATATTTTGTAATCTTTGCACACAAGAAAGGCAATGGAATTACAGGTAAGTTGAGAGGATAACCAGTTTTATGTTCAAGAAGTGTAAGACAATAGAGATGGACCAGAACTCAGATGTGGACAAAGTATATTTTGATGGCAAGGTTATTGAGGTTGTCCAGAAGTTTTAATATCTTGGTGACACCATTGGAGCAAAAGGAAGAGCTGGTGTGATTGCAAGAGTTAGAAGTCGAATTGAGTAAGTTCAGGGAATTTCTTACATTACTAACCAGCATAGAATTATCACTGTCAGCCAAAGGAAGAGTCTATCAGGCATGTGTACGTAGTGTGATGATGTATGCAAGTGATGGCTGAGGATATGTATTGCATGGAGAGAAATAATGAGAATATGATAGATGTGTAATGTAAATCTTAAAGACAGACTTAGATATGATGACCTCAAAACGAAGTGTAATCTGAACAGTATAGGATAATGTGTGCAGAACAGGAGACTTCATTGGTTTGGTCACATTGAAAGAGTGGATGAGTTTTGGGGTTAGATGTAGAACAGAAGGCCAAGGAAAAGATGAATTTTGAGAGAAAGAGGGATAAATCAAGAACTGGCCAGAGATAGGTTAGTCAATTTCTAAAAGCCGTCCTCACAGTGGGCCAAAACAGGTTTTTGGAGGACATTTGGGCATAACTTTAGTTTTACTTGTCCATATAAGCTGTTTGAGGGCTCGTTAGAAGCGAAATTTCAAGAGCTTATCGGAAAAATCAAAAAAAATTCATAAAATCCATTTTTCGGGGTCTGGGGCCGAATTTCCATATTTGGGCATAACGGCCCAAAATCACATTTTTGGCCATATCTTGGCACAAAATTGATCATAGAAGCTCAGTGAGGGCTCGTTAGAAGCGAAATCTGAGGGCCTTTCTAAAAAATCAAAAAAATTCTGGTAACATGTGACATGAAGTAGTATTTGACACACTTCTTTTCTTTCATTTGCACACCTTTTTACACACTTTAATTTCCTGTCAAAGCATTTTACAGGAAATCACTACAGAATTTTCAAATCTTTGTTTTGTTTATTTAGATAGAGTTACTATCAAAAATGGAAGCGGTCAGCGATAACGCACTTTTCCAAGTGTTTACTGTAGAAGATGCAAAAACTAGAGACCATCTATCCATCACCGCATGTGTTCAATTGCTGGAGCAAAAGTATCTCATCCAGTTAACAGAGGAGCAGAAAGACGAGGTCAAGAAGTCGCTCAAAAGATACCATTCGCTGAAGAAACGACGATATACAGATAAACGGATTGCTGTTAACTGGGATGAGCTGAGCTCACTAGGTGAAGCTGAAAATGTTGTGTTCCGTTATTACAAAAACCCCTCGACGCAAACTGCATCCAGGAAAAGGGCCCCTGAAGAGTTGGGCAGCCGCAAACAGTTGTTGAGAAGAACCAATGATATCTGGTCAAAAATTCAGGCAGTGGCTGCAGAGGAGAAAGTGACTTCTTCCCAATTGATGGGGTTACTCCTTACTCGTTGCCCTGATCAGGAGTCGAGAGATTTTGGTAATGCTCTTTGGAGCAAGTCCACACGTGACACAAGCGAGAAACTTCCGGCTTGTCTTTTGAAAAATCCGGGATAGGGCACATAGATCCGCTTGGTTTTTCATAATCTATACCTCCATAGCTTTCAGAAACATATATGGTTTGGTATGTGCCCTATCCCGGTTTACAAGTTATTTTCTGATGAATATAGAATTTTATCGCTAATTTGAGCCAAAAAAGAGGGAAATTTAGCTCAAATTTTCCTAATTTCTTTCATAAAAAGAGCTAAAAATCGACAAATTGGGTCCCAAAGTGGTCTATTTTTGCATTTTCACAAATGGTTATCAATAAACCAAAAAAATATGCAATAATAAGTAATTCCACACTGATTTTTGGAATTTAATCATGGAAATCTGAAAATTATAATTTTGGGGGGGAAAATCGTGGATGTTTCGCGTGAGCTGGAGAAAAATGCGAAATATCACGAATTCAATGTTGCATATTTTTTCAACCGTTTAACGATTTGACTTACCTTTTTTTTTGTTGAATCAGGAATATAGATTAGTTTATAAAAACACCAAACATCAGCAATTCCTCCGACATTCTTTTTTGCCTAATGTCCACCCCCCAGCCCACTGTGGTCCTACACTTGCCAGCATGTAAAAAAGGTTAAATCGAAAATGATGACTGACTTCGGTAGAAAATAACTTATTTTTATTGTGGAGGAATATCCTGAAATTTAAAAAGAAAAAATGGGAATTGGATCGGATCTACAGTAGGCGTTACTTGGCAATAAATATTTACAAACTCGGAAACCCATCGAACCAAGAAATCAAGTTAGTAAATTTTGCTTTCAAAATAAAATGTCAATTTTTAATATTTTGGTTTCAGTTTTTGTTTGTGTAGAACAAAATGTGATTACTAGCATTATTAGGTGAATATCAAGGGTAAGTGGAGCAACCCAGAGAAAGCAGTGACGCTCTCCGATACATACACTGTAGTAGCCAATAAGGGAAGCTTTAGGTCACCCTCGACCATGGTCAATTTATTAGTCCGATTTGGCATAATAGTTAGAATGTTTGCTAATGGGCTGAGAAACCGGAATTAAATCGAGTCATATCAAAGACTCAATAAATGGTACTTAATGTCTCTTAGGTAAACACGCAGCATTAAAAGGTGAGGATCAAGGGTAAGTGGTTGAATCCAGTAAAGGAGTGTTGCCTTCTCCTACATCTTGGTGTAACATCCAATTAAAAAGAGCCTTTTGGTCTCCCTTAACTACAACCAATCTATTTAAAACAAATTTTTAAAATTATTTAACTTTTACACGAACACACATAAATTAATATAAGAACATCTTTTTTTATGTTTAGGAACAGAATTATTTAAAAACATTTTTGGCTACTAGTCATCAGAGTTGAAGATAAAAAACTGAGTACTGCAGGATTAGTGGTCAAAAATGTGTTTTCTAAATTGTTTCCAACAGTAAAATTTATAACATTTTTTATATTAATTTATTTATACACTAGTTCTACCAACCCAGCATTGCGTGGGAGGTATTTTGTTGCGCTTTTCCATTGGTTAGCAAATTATTATTTTTTGTAAATAGGATTTTAAAAGATTCCCTCTCAAATCTCAAAAGGTCATAAAGTAATTCATTTTTTTCTTTCTTTTTAAACTATTAATAAAAGATCAAAATGACTGACTTGTTTATGTAGAAACTGAAATGCATCATGGTGGATTTAATTTTGTAATTATTTTGTAAATAGGATTTTAAAGTTATTTTTGGTACTTCATGCTATTGCATTTTTGATTTAAGTAATAAATAAAAAAAAATTTAAAATGTGCAAAAAAAGAGTAAAACCATTACACTTTATGGTTCAGTGTATCTTCCTGTTGTCAAGTGTCCCTTTGTTGATGATCGTCAAAGGAACTAAAACTACTCGTAAAGATGAGAGGGATTTTTCTTCACGGTTTACTCTTCTATATCAGCCGTGTTCTGTCTGTGCCATGTATATTAACAGGCTTACTACATGCAGAATGTGGCTCTTCATGCACGGCGGTCATTCACTATGCACAGATTTTATTTTTGTGTATCACAGAATGCTGGGATGCATGGAAACTAATGGAAGAGAAAAAATAAATGAAACATTCAAATTTCTTTTCCACCTCTTTTGGTTCCATGCTAAGAAATAAACTGAGTGGTCAGCTAGATTCTTTCTTCAGAATAAATTAATACCTATCTCCAAAATTCTATGAGTTATACATAAATATATCTGTATAAATGACAGAGATTTTAGACCTATGCTTTTTCTTTGAATTCAGAAAAAGTAATTTCTTTATTTTTTTAAGCAAAGAATGAGTTTTCTGAATCGTTAGACCTTTAAGTCCTATTTTTTTTTCTCTCTCATTTGGCTCAATTTAGAGGGAAAGTTGGAAAAAGTGGATCCTGAAGGAGGAAACATCAAAATCGCTGAATCAATTTTGTATCGTATCTACTGAATTTCGAGGGTAATATCTTTTCCAGATTTGTTATCAATCAAAGCGCCTTTCAAACATAGAAATTGATACTTTGGTTTTGTTTTTAAAAAAAAAAAAAAAAAAAAAAAAATTTTTGTGGTTTCAATTTTAAATTATACATATACATGCAAAAAAAAACAAAACACCCATCATCTGGTGGCTATTAATTTAGCTCTAAGTATTCTTTTTAAATGTATAACTTACATTCCATATCTTTAATATAATTCTCTTGTATGTTTCTGAATTTTGTAGATGAAGATTGATAATTTGGATTATTCAGACTACTGTTTGCATCTTGAGTGTTGTTCTCACAACGTTTCGGCCGATGTAACCTCAGACCTTCTTCATATAGTAATATGCAGGAATATATATATATTAGTGATGAATAGTAGGACTGCACATCTAAAATACAAGAATTGTCCACAAGGACCCGTGGCGTAACGGATAAAGTACGAAGTAAAATTCAGTTTTAGGTTCAGTCTTCTGACGATTGAAGGTTCAATCCTCAGTGCGGGCAATACTAGGAATTGCAAATCATGGTTGACGAAACGAGAGCATTCTACCCTCGTTGATTAGATAAAGAGTTGCATTCAAAATTCTGTGCAGATTCTCGAATTCAACAGAAGATTCCTGAGTTAGACAAGATACGGTTGTTGTCTTTAACAATTACACACCACACATAATAATACATGAGGTTGCAATCAGGCAAGTTGAAGAACCAGATGTTCAGACTGGTGAAGTTCTTGGACAGTCACTTCTTGGTTTTTCCAGAGGTATGACACACGTATGGCCTTTCTGCGGTCATCCTCTCCAACCAGCACTTGACAATAGTGGACAGCAACTCAGTATAACCATCAGAATTGAATTGGTTCTTATGTCGGACAGCATGATGTAGTCTTTGCTGGAAATCAAAGACCATCAGTTTGAAGGAACTTGATCTTCATGACATGCAGACTGTAGACAAGCCACCTGAGAAGAAGTAGAGCATCCCCAGCTCAACTGGGTGTTTGACCTTATTGAAAAGTTTCTTAGATTTTTTTCAATGGTTTTCTCTGGTCTTGTCAATTCTTCTATGAGGAATAGCAAGGATCTTCGTTTAACACTCTTCATAATCGCCGCTCTCTCTCTCGTCAAGGTCCACATCTCAAACCCACACAAACTGCACAGAAATAGTTATCCTTGCACTTTATCGCTATTAAATACTTCAAATTGTTCTGAGATGAAAGAATATAAAAAGAATTATCAAACTTGGCCCAAACACCTTGTATATTCTATATTTAAACCTGGTGTATATTCTATTTCTCTATATATCTATGTATGTAATATGTACATTTTCTATTTTGTCTGTAACCCAAAATCATGCAACAATGTTAGATACTATACGTTTCGTTGTTCAAGTAGATTATTTTTGCTTGTTAAAACTTTCGTCTCGTGTCTTCCTTTGGAAATCCAGTGGTTGAGTGTGACAAGGGAGATAACTCCTGATAGTTTGTGTTCTCTCTTCAAAATCATATTAAACACTTGGGAGTTTTCCAGAGAGATTCCCAACCAGAATCTACATTTGCCGATTCTTGATTTAAACAATTTTCTAATTGGAAGTTTTTCAAAAAACAAATACAGCATTAATTGCTGTTTTTAAAAGAAAAGTATAGATTTATCATTCTGAACTTATAGTAAACAATACTTTTTAAATATATAGTTATATAAGTAAGTTCAAATATCTTGATAAAATGAACTTAAAACCAATATTCTTTTCAAAAGTTCTTCATTCAAAGTAGAGCTTTATAAATTCATTTATATAAACATTACAATGGCCTATGCAAATTAACTTATTGTGTAGGCTGTTCTCATGTTATATAAAATTATATATATATATTACGCTAGGTGGGTAAAATTAATCTCGTAAACAAGTTTTGCACTACTTTTATGTCACCTTATGAAGATTAAAATTAAGATATAAAAATACTAAACCTTATGTCTAGAATCGTTATTTCAGTTTTGATCAAAATCCATTACATGATTTTGATTCTAGAAACTGTCTCAAATAGGTTCTTAAGAAAGCGAAATTCAAGGAATCTTGCTTAATTGGTGTCTGAGTATGGATCAAATTTAATGTCAATCTCAAATATTTTAATTTTCAAATGGGAATTTCTGCACAGACTTTGCCCCTAAAAAATCTTTATTATTGTTAAAATTTCACAAAGGTATCTGAAGTATTTGAATTTTCACAAAGAGCTATCACCCAATTTTTACCCTCTTAAATAAAACTAAATTAAACTTATTATAGCCCACAATACGACTCCTTGGACCCAACAACTGTGTTCCACAATCCATAATAATCAGTTATTTAGTTTAGAAGTGAATCCTGTAAACATAACTAACTTAACACACACGTGTATGTATATATATATATATATATAAGGACTGTAAGGTACTTTGCTTGAACATTGAATTCTAATAAAATTTGATTCGCACCTTATTTTATTCATTTTATATTATGCTATATATATATATAGCATAAAGTGTGGTGGAAAAGTCTTGACCTATAGACAAGCTACTATAAAAATTATTTTTAACAATTTTATTTATCTCACCTAGATGACATAACAGTAGAATTTCTGCGAGAAGTTTCAACAGAATTGCAGCTTCATCACATTTTTGCAGATATTTGGATAACACATATCCAGGGAAATAGAATGGACGTCGAAGGCTGGTTTAATGGTCACCAAAATCTCTGGATTTCACTCCTTTCAATTTCTCTTCTAGAAATATTTTAAATTAGCCTAAATTTGAATCTGAGCTGCGAGATGTCTGTTTACATTAGTTTTAAATTTCTGCATGTCAGTACTGTCAGGGGGCAGGGAGGGAGTTCCAGAGGCCAGCAGCACGAGGAAAGAAGCTATTTGAGTAGAAGGCTCTCCGGCATCTGGGGACCTCCAGTGAATGAATGAGATTTAGTTGATTGTCGAGTTAGTCTAGTGAATTTACGTCGAGGGGGGCTTGGCTGACAGTGAGGGACCTATTAGGTAGGCGACTCTTTTTTGGACCTTGTCAAGGAGGGAGAGACTAGTAGATGATGCACCAGCCCAGATGTGGAAACAATACTCCATGCATGGGTGAATGGTGGCTTTGTAGAGATACAGAATAATGTCAGGTGTAAGGAGTTTACCAGCACGGTAGAGGGAGCCAACCTTCTTTGCGGCAGCCTTGGCAATGTCTTCAATATATTTGTTCCAATTCATGTTACCTGTGAAGGTTAGGCCGAGGAGTTTGAATGATGAACTCTCAGGTAGGGTGTTATTTGCCATGACAATCGGTGGTTGGAGAGGCTTCTTGTAGTTATTGAAGGAAAGGAGCTTTGTCTTTGCGGCATTAAAAGTTACCAGCCATTTATGACCCCAATCCACTACAGCCTGGAGGTCATTTTCTAAAGATTCAGCCATTGCCTCGGATATGATCGCGTCTGTTTTGCCAACAAGGCGAGAGTAAAGCGTGGTGTCGTCAGCAAATAAACCAATCTCAGACTCTATGTCATCAGGGAAATCGTTTATATAGATCAGGAACAACAAAGGTCCAAGGATAGATCCCTGGGGTACACCAGCATTTATGTCATGTTGCTTAGATGAACGGCCATCGAGGACAACCTGGATTTTTCTTTTGTTTAGGAAGGATCTAATTATATTAAGTAGTTGCCCAGTAATACCGTATGAGCGTATTTTCAGGAGAAGTCCTTTATGCCATACCTTGTCAAAGGCCTTGGATATATCAAGCGCTACTGCCCTAGCTTCACCTGCCTTGTCGAGTGTATGATACATGCATTCAGAGATGACCGTTAGGATGTCTGCAGTAGATCGTGCTTGTCTAAATCCATACTGGCGGTCAGATAGAAGTTTAGCATTAACTAAGTGCCGTACTATTGCTAGATTGATTAAGGATTCAAAGATTTTGGCAAAGATTGGCAGTAGACTGATTGGGCGGTAGTTCTGAGGGTCGGTTCTATTCCCAGAACTCTTGTAGACTGGTACCACAGAGACAATTTTCCAGCTATCGGGGAAGCAAGATTCAGCTAGGCATTTATTGGAGAGGACAGGGGCCAGTTCAGCAGAGCATTTCTTTATTACTATTACAGATATAAAATCAGGCCCACAAGCTTTAGAGGTGTCAAGGTTTTTTATGATGTCTCTGACCTGGGATGGGGTAATGACCAGGTTATCAAGTATGGCTTTGGTTCACAAAGGGAATTCAGGGAGAGGGTGGTTATCTCAGTCTAAAGTAGAGTTAGAAGCGAAACGCTGTGCAAGTAGTTCAGCCTTATCAGTGACCGTGCAAACGACATCATTGTGGTTTGATAGTGGAGGAATCGTAGATTGACCATTATTCACTACACTATTGTAGATTTTCCAAAAAGTACTCTGGAGATTCAAGAGAGTACCTAGTTTCTGTGACTGGATGCGTTTTTTTGTTAACTCATTATACCTTCTCTTCGCTTCGCCTATCACGGCGTTGCAATTATTTCTTGACGCTATAAATTTATGCCTATTAATAGCTGACTTATAGCGGCCGAATTTACGGAATGCTTGTTGCCTCTCAGAAATGGCAGCTGCACGTTCCGAAGTGAACCATTGAGGAGAGTGGGGGCTTGCTAAAGAATTTTCACATGGGGACATAGGCTTCAATGCCTGCTTTGACCCATTCAGTTAATTCGTTTGCACACTGGTTTGCAGGGAGTGAGAAGGTTTCCCTCCATGGGACGTCACTGATGTGATCTCTGATTGACTCAAAATCAGCCTGCTCGTATCTTGTTTTGTTCATAGACGAAGTCACTTTTCTTACATAATAGACGGTTCATCAGCTTTTGGACGACTTTTGAGGGTGATATATATCATTAGCACAATGTAATCAGCATTCCCGAGTGGGCTATAAGCTTTCGTCACACAAGCCTCGGGTATTGAGGTCAAGAAAAGGTCTAGAAGTGAGGCTTGTTGATCTACTCGATTGGGGATGCAGGTTGGAAAATCAACAGTCTGAGAGAGTGAGTGAGCTAAGGAGAAATTATACGTAGAGTTGCCGGCTGCATCAGTAAGGCTGGAGAATCCCAACCAGTCGTGGTGGTGGGCATCAAAATCCCCAAATACATGTATCTGGGCATTCGAGTCAATTAAGAGTGCTCTATCTATGCTTTCAGAGACAGAGTTTAGCAGAGTACAGTCCTGGGTCGACGGGGAGCGGTATAAGTAATATAAGTAACTGACGCTGTGATGTAAAGTCAATCTAAAGCACATGTAGTCGTGGTCATCTGATTCTAACCTATGTTCTCTAGTCAGGGGGAGGGTGTTCCGAACATAAACTCCTAGCCCGTGCATGTGTTTGTCAGAGTCTTTACGGTAGAGTGGGAGGTAGTCAGTCATGTCAAAGTGGTGAGAGGAGATTGAGGATTGAAGGTTAGTTTCACTAAGAGCTAGGATATCCGGGGCGTTTGTCAGGAGAAAGGTTTCTATGTCGTTGATGTTGGTTCTAAGTCCCTGGATATTTGAGAATGCGAGCCTCAAGGGCGGAGGCGAAAGTGTTTTTTGTTGGGTGTCTGGTTCTCCTTAAAGAAATATCGGCTTGATTATCTCTGTGTCCGTGAGTCACTTTCTTATTGATCGTCTAAAGGCTGGCGATGGGGAAATTGATAAAACTGGTTTGTCTGATGAAAGTTTTGCCGATGCTTGATATTATCTGGATCAGTCTTGCACTTCCCTAAAAGAACTTTCATTTCCACACTTTTGCCATTATTTGGAATTTCATTCACTGGTCACATGGCCCACTTTGGATCTCGTGGTGCATCTGCATTTTAAGACCTTGACATATACATGAACCCCTACTCCACCTTGTACATCCTGTGATTCGGGTGGAAAGACTACATTGATCCACCAGATTCTGACATGATACTTGTGCATTGTATCACCCGGGTTTGTAGAGAATAACCCCTGACTTTGGATGTCACATTGTCTAAGTTCACTGTGTCTTGTAGTGTCCATTGCTTCACTGTTGCAATGATTCTTATAGATCTGTGATCTTTCACGCTCAGTAAATCCATTTTGAGCCGAAATGTAGATGTATCATAACTGCACACTCTAGTCTATCAGAAAGTCTCTGAAGATCCTGCAAGTAAAGGCGGTGTCGTTAATTAGAATTTTGGTGGATGCACTCACAAAAAACAACTTCCAACAATCATATTGACTGAGTCTTGGTGTTGGACGATTCGCCATATTGTAAATCAAAATTTAGTGCCCGCCACTGTAATGGATCTATTCTCAACTTTCTCTCGTTTGTGTCAATTTCCAGTTTAACCCTTCTCTAATGAACCGGACTGATTGATTATCATTCCATGCATGATTTTATTTCTGAGTTCACTGTCTTGTTCATAGATGAAGTCACTTTTCTTACATAATAGACTGTTCACCTTATTTCAGAATGCCAGCTATGTCCAATATTTTGGCAGTGGCGTGACCATTTTTTTTAAAAGCCACTTGAGGAGAAGGTTTATGAGATGGAATTATTGCCAGGACCAAGGTCAAATACTTATAGGAATGGTTCGTGACAGGAATCTGAGACTGGATTTGAAGACAACCAAGTGGCAATGTGTTCCGCAGATAGGAAGCATTTGCGATAAAGCTCTGTTCATTGAAATTCCACCTAACACTAGGCACACAGAGGAAGCGATGAATGTTTTTGTTGTTGTGGTAACAAGACAAGTTCTTGCTGTGAATGTTTTACAAGGAGGAACCAGAGAATGGAACTCAGTGGAGCACCGTCCTTAAAAAGAACAATAAAGTAGAGAAAGACTCGCCATGTCTCTTCTGTGAGAAAGAGAACGTAAGTAATAGAAGAGCTCAGCTCTTCCGCCCACCACCACTACCACAACTAGATTTCGGAGTCGATTGTGAACTGTCGAGGCAACAAAGAGGGCTCTGAGCGGCACGTCCCCAGATGTGGCAGCAGTACTTCATCTTCATATGTATCTGATTCTTATATAGGTAGAGAATTGTATCAGGAATCTGGTACTTCCTGGAGTGGTTCAATGATCCAACAATTTTCCAGCAGCCTTAGCAACATATTGTGCCATCTCTTCCCCTTCGGCCAATATTCTTCAAAATTTGAAGTTTTCTCTTCACCAACATTTCTCCTGTTACTTTAGTGCACACTTGCCGATCAAACTATTCTAGAGTCAATGAGATAAGCTCAAGCGGCCATTTGAATGACAGATTGATTTCTTTTATTATTGCATTCAACTCGGTCAAATTGACCTACTGGGAGTCTTTGTTATAGTTTTACTGACTGATTCGTTTATAAACCATTATACACTCGTGTCATTGACGTCGTGAGCCCAGGTTTCGTACATGAGAGAAAGACTTTCTTTTTATCAATTCAAATGAACGCCTAGTTACACTGTGCACATGTCTTTTCCAGCTTGAAGTATCGACAGACCAAGAGCCAGAAAGTGTCCACCTGGAAGTCAAGTGCTTTCGCGACTTCCATCTGGGATCATCTCTGACCCTTAAGTGTGACTCAAATTTTTCCATTCAAACACGACCATCGTTATACAACAGCAATCAGCGGGAATCCCTGGTCACAACTCCATTTTCTTTCAATGATAATTCAGTTGCAAAGGAGATGGGGATGGCTGTGGTGATGTGGTTAACAATGCGGACTGACAACCTGAGGGTGTCAAGTTCGAATCCAGTCGGTTCTATGAAACCACTTTCACTTCACATTGTCCCTTCTGTAAATACTTGATTCTAGAAGAGATCAGCTAAACCAGTAAAATTATTTCGGTCAAAAAAAGGTTGTATCTTGCTGATTCATACGAATTTACTTTGTTAGCATATTGTAATGGATTGAGCCCCCCCCCCCCAGCATAAATTACAAAAAATAGCCTGTGCTGTGCATGAAATTAGTCCAGTTGAATTCATAAAAAGAAAGAATTTGAAAATTAAATCAGAAAACTGGAAAGCGGCAGGAACGACGGTTGATTGTTAGACGATTGTCCCGGATTTTTCATTTTATTTTGTGCATTGCTTTCTTACAAGCTATCTCAGCATCATGATGGAAGATAAGATTGATCTGAAGATTATATAAGAGTTTAGTGGTTTCGACCCCAGCCAATCCATCATTGAATGGATTGAAAAGGTTGAGCTTGTGTGTCGGTTGTGCTCTGTACAGAAAATAGAATGCATAATTCTTATGCGTTTGACAGGTGGCGCCTTTGCGGTGTACCAACAATTGAGTGAAGAAAAAGGAGGATTATTCCTCCATAAACGAAGCTTTGTTTACAACATTTGCCCTGGACTCCTATCCAGGGTATGCGCAGTTTGTGGCATGCCGCATGCACCCGGATGAAACCATAGATGTTTATCTGCGGAAGCTTTGTACCATTCGATTTTTTGTTTTGTGCGTTGCTTTCGTACATATTCAAGGGAGTATCAGTCAATTCTTAATCCCAGTTACAGGAAATTGTTTTAGCTCAGCGTTTCATGAATCTGATGGCCTCTCTGAGCCAGCCACATAAAAGGAGATGTCCTATAAGCTTTCCATACAGAGAAAACATGCCATTGTAATTGGGTCAGAAATGTCAAGAACCGTATTCTCTTGCTGTCATAACAGGGTGTTGTTGTTTTTCCAGTACATTACTTCCTCCATTCTGGATCTGTGCTGTTAACTCCAAAGGATGTCAAATGCTTCTCCTTTATATATGTCAGAATGGGTAGGTTTATTATGTAGAAAACTTTGAAGGTGTTCTCTCTGTCAAACAGTGGTACAGAAACCAACAACAACACTCTATCTCCATCCATCATAGTGGCACAGCCCAGAGAGCTATAGTAGTGCCATAACATGCCGACTGGATAAGTCAGTCGATGACGCAATTTGATCTGAAGTTTGAATAGTAGATCCTTCAGATGTTCTGGGGTCCCTATACTTGGAGATAGCATGTCGAGTTAGGCCCTCACATGTTCTAAGGACAAGAGCAACGACCGTGACGTGTGATGCAATCCATCATTAATTGCTGATAACTGAATACTGCTTAACGAATGCCCCCCAGCTCTTACACCCGTGTTTCCACTACATTTGTCAGGTTTCCTAATTTCCACCCCAACACCTGAATCGTTGTGGTCAACCAGTTTATCTTTTGCCCATTCTTAGTCAACTCCACTCTGTTTACGTTCAGAATTGACACGCTGTCCCTCGCGAGTTGGTTATCCTCTAACATATTTAATTTCCTTCTAATTGCCTTTAAATCCCCTCCCGACAGCGTTCCAGAAAAGTACATTCAGTGCCTTGCCTACGATTGGTAGTACCGCCCATTTGTCTCTCTACCTTAGTGACCATATTTCCCTCAAATACTCGTTCATCCTTCTTGTATTCCTTAATCAAGACTAATCTTTCTTGCCTCAGTCTAAAAGGCAGTCTCGAATAACCTCCATGTCCAAAGCTCCGGTGCTCATCGGCCACTTTCTCACCTGTGCTTTGGGCGAAGTCGATCTCCTCCTCCGGTTTCTTCAGCAATATCCCAAAGGGTTTTAAGTCGATCACAAATGTAATCACCCATTTGAACCTTGTCATCCTCACCTCACTGGTCTTTTTGAAAAGGTGTTGTGTACCTGTTTCCAAGCCTCAGCAGTGGCTACTATCCTGAAGAGCACCAGTGCTCTCAGACAAGGCATCCTGCAAAGATAACAGATCGACTGAGTCAAAGGGCTTCTGAAGGATCCTATGTGTCCCCCTTACTTGAACCCCATCACTTCACCATTCACGGAACCAGATATAAACATTTACTGCACATGCCGCGATCGTCCCTCTCGTTGTGCCAGTCCCAAATTGTTGTTCAATTCAGTCAGTGCTGCAACAAAGGAATTTTCCATCCAAACAAAAACCATAACTCCAGTTTTAAAATAAATTAGCAGAGGTTTATTTTCCCTTGGTTAAAATGGTACTCGTTTTCTTAGGTTGAATAGCAGGCTTGCAAAATGAGATTTTTGCCTGACCAAACCAAAATATAAGTCCAATGAACACAATCCTTTAGTTAAAAGCCTCAAGGGCTTACCTTGCCTGGAGAGGCACACCGGCCCAACTGACCGCCAGCTCTCAGAAAAACAACTTTTCCCCTCGAACGTCTAACTCCAACTCCTGCCCAGATGACCGGCTCTGACTCTTCCCCTTCCCCTCACCTGGAATATTTTCACTCCTGATCGGAAATCTTAGATTCTGATCTTTCTCAGTGGTCACCATTCGACCACCCAAGGAATGGCTACTTGAGATATCCACTAGAGATAATATCTAGACAGTGTCCACTCAAAGGGGTTTATCTGGAACCAATCTAGCAACATGACTTTTCTCAAGTTGGCTGGTCTCAGCATGATTCCCTGTTTAATGAGGCACTTATTTTATTTCAAACAAAAGATAATTTCTGTGTAGTCCAACTCATAATCAGAGATATTTTCAAATTCCTCTGTGCCCCCCACCCTCATTTTTTCTTTTGGCTGAACATCTATCACCTGCAACGTCTGCCATTCGCATGCACCACTAAAACATGCAGCCTAGTGTATGTTTACAATGCAAAGAACTTTCCTTTCTTCCTTTGTATTGCTAATATCAAATGGAATTTCCTTGAACTAAGTCTCTTTCGAATAATTTTCCATCTGTGGAACATGTTACCATGGGATTGATTCCCAGATGGTCAAATCCAATATCAATAAATATTTATCATAAACCATCCTCATACATAATCAAATTTTGTTTAGTCCAATTATAATTTGCAATCCTTCATCATTCATCTGATAATCTATTCACCTCATTAATCCTCATCCTCAAGTAGTGGACCATTATTAGTAAAAAAAACATTTTTTTATGGTTTTAATTGTTATAGCATAATAATTGAATATATCCAAATGTGGGAAATTTTCATTTAAAACAAATTAATTTTGTTTTTTTTTGTTTTATGGAAATTGCTCCAGACAAGGCACGAAGCCACTTGATGTAATAAGCTAAAACAAATACTACTTCAAGGTAAAAACTAGCCAACGCTAAGTGTTAGATGGATAGATTCTGACCCAGAAAACAGAAATTCTTCCCCCTTTGTCAGAAACATCGCTCATGGAATGTGAGCACTAAAAGACAAAATAAGGGAAGAAAGAGTTATGAGGCTGCCGAAAGTAAACCCAATATCCACTTTTTACTCTCCTTCTTACTATTTAGTATGAAGTGTCTGATAGTTTAAAAAAAAGAAAAGAGACATTGCTGTGGTCATAGCAGTAGTTTTCAGATCGCCATATTTAAAAAAAGATAATTTCTTGAGACCACTTTTCAATTAAGCAACACACTAATAATTTTCAAGTTATCAAAAAGTTACAATAAATGCAGGTGATGGGCATCCAGTTCCATTATAATTGAAGTTTGATTGTGATAGAAGGTCCATCTTATTTCATATTTGAAATAAGTAGACAACATTAGATGACATTGAAGGTTAACAATAAATACCTTTTATTTTTGCAGTGTTGAAATAAATTAAAAATAGCTAATAGTCAATGTTTACAAAAATAAGACGGGGGGGGGGGGAGGCACACATCATTGTAGATTCCATCCTAGGCTGGTGAGTTGTTAGAGCCAGTTACAGAACACCCGGTTAGTACCCTATCAAAATTCCAACTGATTGAAAGTGGAGAAAAGCTAGACTGCGTGTATGCTAGAAGGCTGAACTACTTGCCCAGCGTTTCGCCTTAAACTTCACTCTGGACTCCGCAAACCACTCGCTCTCAAATTTCCCATTGCGAACTGAAGCCACACTTAATGACCTGACCATCACCCCATCTCATGTCCAGGACATCATAAAAAACCTTGACACATCCAAAGCATGTGGGCCTGATCTTATACCAGTAATAGTAACTAAGAAATGTTCTGCTTAACTGGTCCCTGTTCTCTTCAAACTCCACAACAAATGCCTTGCCGAATCTTGCTTTTCTGATAGCTGGAAAATTGCCTGTGTGGTATCTTCAAGAATTCTGGAGATAGAACTGACCCTCAGAATTATCGCCCCATAAGTCTACTCCTGCTCTTCGCTAAAATCTTTGAATCCTTAGCGATAGTCCGTCATCTCGTTAATGCTAAACTTCTTTCTGACCATCAGTATGGATTTAGGCAAGCACAGTCTACTGCGGATATCCTAACGATCATCTCTGAGCGCATATGCCATACACTTGACAAGGCAGGAGACCCTAGGGTGGTAGCGCTTGATATATCCAAGGCCGTATATCCAGGGCAATAGCTAAATCCTTAGAAAATGACCTCCACTCTGTAGTGGAATGAGGTCATAAATAAATGGTAACATTTAATGCTGCTAAGACAAAGCTCCTTTCCTTCAACAATTACAAGAAACCTCTTCAACCACCGATTGCCATGGCAGATAACGCCCTACCTGAGAGTCCAACGTTCAAACTTCTCGGCCTAACATTCACGGTAACATGAATTGGAACAAATACATAAAAGACATTGCCAGGGCTGCTGCAAAGAAAGTGGGCTCCCTCTACCATGCTAGAAAACTTCTCACACCTGACAGTATCCTATATCTCTATAAAGCCACCATCCACCCATGCATGGAGTATTGCCACATCTGGGCTGGTTCACCATCTACTAGTGTCTTCCTTTTAGACAAGGTTAAAAAAACAGTCGCCAACTTAATAGGCCCCTCACTATACACCAAGCTCGAGCCCCTGTCCCATCGCCACAATGTTGCATCCTCGTGCTTGTTTTACAAGTTCTTCAATGGAATGTTCTCCGATGAACTTGCTACTCTGGTGCCCCCTCGATATAAATACACTCGACCAACCTGACAATCAGCTAAATTCCATCCTTTCACTGTGGAGCACCCCAGATACCAGAGAGCCTTCTACAACTGTTTTGCAGACTGTACCGACATGCAGAAATTTAAAACTAATGTGAACAAACATCTCGCTGTACAGCTCCCAATTTATGATGACCCCCTAAACTTTCACTCTTTCTTGGAGTTCATACATTAGATCCATTGCTTATTCTTCTTCTCGTAAAGACAGTTCTCTCTATCACTCTAAACACTTTTGGATGATATCACTCTCTATTCTGGTGTTGCTTCTCATCCATCTCCCTCAGATAAGTCAAAATACGCAGCTGATTTAGAAGTTGACCTGGGTTCAGTTGTTGATTGGGGTACGAAATCGCTTGTTTCATTTAATTCTGTTAAGACTCAGCTCATGTCTTTCAATCGTAGGTGTCCCTTTTCTTCCTGAGATTCTCATGGATGGCTCTGCAATTGAGGAGAAATCGACTCTGAAACTTCTTGGTCTTTCTCTCTGATCAAATCTTTCTTGAAGTTTATACATTAGATCTCTTGCTCTTTCTGCTTCTTGTAATGTCGGTTCTCTCTATCGCTCTAAACACTTTCTCACAACTGAGGCTATTCTCTATCTCTACAAATCTATTATCAGACCATGTATGGAGTACTATTGTCATATTTGGGCTTGTGAATCTCTGTTCCATTTAAGGGTTCTTGATAAGGTGCAGAAACGTATCTGCAATTTGATTAGCCCTTCCTTTTATTCTTCTCTGCACCCTCTCTCTCACAGACGTGATGTTGCTAGTCTCAGTCTTTTCTATAAATACTATTATGGCATGTGTTGTTTCAGAGTTATGTGATCTATTCCCTGCTTCCTTTGTTCCAGCTCGTTTCACTCGTTGGTCTAATACTTTCCATCAATTCGCTGTTTTAATACCTCATTGTAATACAGCTTCCTATTCCAGTAGTTTCTCTCCAAGAACCGCAGGCCTATGGAACTCTCTTCCTGCTGACTGTTTTCCTCCTACTTATAGCCTTGGTCTTTTCAAGACTACGGCCAATAGGCATCTCTTGTCTTTGCGATTCATATTTTGTTCTTGTTAGCTCTTTACATCAAGTGGCTTCATGCCTTGTCTGGAGTGATTTAAAAAAAAAAATCTCAGTAGCCCCTTACGTCTACAGTGACGACTTGCCTTGTTTGGGGTGAACTAAGTTAAAAAAAAAAAAAATTAGTCCAGCAAATTGTATTCATATACTAAAACATCTAATTGGCCGATGGGCCAATTACTCGGTGGTAAAACCTGTCTATTTACATCAAGAAAAACTAGAAGGTCAAAATATGTGATTGCTACAAAGTAATTTGGAAAATTACTTCATTTTTATGAGTTGGGATTCATTTTGTTGTTACTTGATTATAAACAAGCCGAATCAGTTCCCTACATTGCTTGGAAAAATTGAAGAAACCAAGAAACTACTGTTCCCACCCCTGAACCCCATATTACTATTTCGATTCAATTTTTTACTTTCTATAAATATCAATTTCCAAGTTATAAGTAAAAGGATGTTTTAACCCCCCCCCCTAAAAAAAAGTTTATTCACAATATAAAACATATTCGAAAATAGAACTGTGTTATATTAAGATGAAAGCAATCATTGAATTAGCAAACAATAAAAACGAACAGTTAATTAATAAGATGTCCCTTTGCAAAGCAATATGCAATTCAGTTAACCTTACTGCCTAATTGAAAGGAGATGATGATGAAAAAAAAAAAAGGTTACAGACTTCGGTGGTTTCCGTAAATTGGAGGCAGCCGGCGGCGGCCATTGCGAAATCTAAGTCTAAATCTTAAGGAGAAGTTAAATGTAAATAAAAACGTGTTAAAATACTTTCAAACACACAAAAAATAATCCAGGTATATAGAAAAGTAACTTTTATTGCGTTTTGTAACAGTTATTTGTTGACTATTTGTTTTTTTTTGTTTTTTCGCCCTTTATTCTTTTGGAAATTCTTAACAATCGCTATATTATTCATGTATGGTTTTATTAAAATCCCTCTTCTGGCTCAATGTTCTGTTAGCCGTGAGTGAAGCAACTCACATGTGTTATGTTTCAAATCTAAAATGGCTAGAGTAATTTACTCCTCTCCAGGAGTTAGGCACAAGGCCAGTTTTTATCCTACTCCCACAAGTAAGATGTGACCCAAGCTCGGGTCGGAGAGTGGGGGTTGAAAAGCCAGCGCCCGAGAGGTGAGCACTCTGACCATCAAAAATTGCCTGGGCAGCCCCGTCGGCATTCCCCGGTAGGGGCGCCTCAAGCAGTAAGCAATTAACTTACTCCTCCACAAAGAGGGGAGGGTGGACCTCCTAGAACTGCACAGGACAATCCCATAGACCGGCGTTAATCAAGGCCCGAAGGCCAAGACAATACCAGTCTATAGGGTGCAGTATCCATCGGAACAGATACTACACTTTGATCTCGACCAAAAGGCCGAGAGAGAAGGAAGAAAATGGCTAGAGGTCGTCTTTTTTTTTTTTTTTTAATTTTATTTACTCCTCGCGGAGTTAGGCACAAGGCCAGTTTTATCTTACTCCCACAAGTAAGATGTGACCCAAGATCGGGTCGAGCAAGTGGGGTTAAAAGCCAGCGCTCGAGAGGTCGTCTTTCTTATGTAGATTGCGAAGGGAACATTAAACTCGTTCAAGGGGAGTAACTCTGTTTGGTTAAACGGACCTTCATTGCAAATATGACTTGCCAACACACGTTTACCCCATTTAATGTTTGTTAACTTTCATAAAACCTTCCTTTACTTATTAAATTTGAAAGAATAAAAAGAATAGTATTTAATGTAGGTGCTTATCCAGAATTACCGAGACATGGGGAAAACATAAAACAAACTGAGAAATATATGTATGATTTACGTATCTGTCAAGGAATGAATATATCGTATACAAAAAAATCACGTAGATTTATTTTATAAAAGAAAATCAAATTTTATCGATAAATGAGTAATGTTCATATATCGGCGACATTATTAGTCATATTCAAGGGAACTAAAGGAGATAACACCCAACATTTCAGACTTTAGTCTGCAAAAGTTTGGATTATCTCCCTTGATAATAACCAATATGGCGCGGATATTTCAAACTTATTCGTTGATCGATAAAATTTGATATATTTTTTTATAAAATAAAAACTACTTTATTAATTTACATGATTTTTGGTATACGATATATTCATACCGTCACGGGTACTTTACATACAGATATTTCTAAGTTTGTCTTATTTATTTTTTCCCATGTCCCAGTAATTCTGGATAAGCACCTTAATTTACTATAATTTGAGAATGGGAAAGTTTTAAGTCTACAAAAATGGCCGGTTTACTACACCAACTATTAAAATGATCCTAGACTTCCTGGTATTGGTGGTAAGCATTAAGATTAGCAACCTAAACAGTTTCTTCAAAAAGTTGAATAAAATTAGTGTATAGACTTAAATATATATAAAAGTATTTTAGAATTTGGATGGGAGATCAGTTTTACATATAAAGTAAACGTAAAAGGACCCTCCATTTATTCTGCGCGTTTTTTAAATTTTTTTTTATTGGAGGGGAGTGGGTCTACTTTTTTTAGGTGACTATGTGCAGTTTTACTACCTTGCCAGTCGGACTTAGGGTACGTGGTAAAAAATGTTAGTGTTTGTATAAATCGCCATCCGAGGTAAATATGCTAGGTAAAAACAAAATAATTAGAAATTTGTAGGAAATACTTACTTGTGATGGTAAATTATTAGCGTTCACCAAAATGTACACAAAACAATCCAGTATTTAAAAAAATTATTTAAGAAATTCAAGTTTCAATCGTAGGCGTCACGTTCAGTGGAGAAGACAGGATATTCGTGTATTTCAGGGGGAGATAAATTAAACTCAAAAGATTATTTTTTTGTTTGTTTATTTATTTATTTTAAACAGGCAAATAAATGAAATATCAAAAGACAATAAGGAAAAAAGTAAATATTTTTAACAAATACTTATCTAGAGAAGTAGCTTTTGTTGTTTAACCTTAACCCTAAACTAACCCTAACCTTTCGGTTTCATCTCTATCTTCCTGCCACATGCACAAGTCTCTGAGGCAGATAGTAATTTCTGCACTTGTAAGAAGTCAATCAATCTCACCAAGTCTCTCGTTAAAAAGAAGGATTTCTCTAAATTTTACTCATTGGGATACATTTTCAGAGCAAGAGCCATTTTCATAAAAGTATTTGTTAAAAATGGTTACTTCCACTGAAAAAACTCTGTTGAAATAGACAAAAATGGCGTTGTTTAAGATGAACTCACAATTCACTTGAAATTTGAATTTCTTAAATAATTAAAAAAAAACTACTGCATTTTTTTCCGTGAATTTTAGTGAATGCTAATTTTTTACCATCACAAGTAAGTATTTCCTAAAGTAGTCCTGTTACTTTATTTTTAACTAGCATATTTATCTCAGGTGGCGATCTATACAAGCACCAACAAGCACCGCTGCTAAGTCGTCTACGGACTCCAGCCAAGCACATAGATTTGCAGCTATGCAGAAGGCTTTTGAGCAGTTCATGAAAAAATTTAAAAAATTAAAAAATATAAAAAGAGTTTTGTTTGTCGGTAGAATAAAGAAGTAATAGAGGTATTCGCCGAAATACGAAAATAAAGGAAATTGAAATTAATACGAAAATTATGATTTTGGATTGATTTTTCCTGTGGTCACATCATAATTTTCGTATTCATTTGGTATGCAACTATATATATATATATATATATATATATATATATATATATATATATATATATATATATATATATATGTGTGTGTGTGTGTGTATGTGTGTGAGGGAGTAAGTATAAAATAATATTTTCTATAAAATAGAGAATTAGTTTATGGAATGTACTTCATTATAGCTGAACCAAAATATTTTGGTTGATTCGTTCGACCATATTCATTTGATAAAATGAGCTTTATTAAATAGAACTCGACATTTTATACAGTGAAGCGTAGAAGATAAACCTAGTGGTAGCGATTTTAAGAGTTGGAGGGGGGATAGATGCTTTATATAGTGGGCTGGGTACGTGAGACGAGCAGTATGTGGGGATTAAAGACAGGGAAAAAGTGTGAGGCGAGTTGTGGGGAAAATGCACGAGGAGGGTGTGAGTGGAGGATACCAAATTTATGACATCATTAATATTTTGTAATGATGCTCCAAAAAGTTCAGCACTCAACAGTATTTCTCCATGTGTACACACCTTTCAGAAACTCAATTTTATTTTCCCTTTTACACCATGGTAAAAACTTGGCAATTTAATGATAACATTCCTTATCAATTCTAATTCAGGCAATAGTCATGAATTGGAAATGGAAATATTCGCAATAATTTCAAAAGCAAAAACAACATAAAGTTCAGAAGGATCAGAAATAGTGCAACATTTTTTCAATAATGACTGGCGAAATAAGTGAGATTAATAAAAAAAAAATCACAAATACATTTCATGCATGGAGTATTGTTGCCACATCTGGGCTGGTGCATCATCTACTAGTCTCTCCCTCTTTGATAAGGTCCAAACAATGGTCGCCAACCTAACAGGCCCCTCACTGTCAACCAATCTCCAGTCCCTGTTCCATCGCCGCAATGTAGCATCCTTGTGCTGCTTTTACAAATACTTCAATGGATTATGTTCCGATGAATTGGCTACTCTGATGCCCCCTCAACGTAAGTTCACAAGACCAACTCGACAATCAACTAAATCCCATCCATTCACTGTGGAGGTCCCCAGATGCCGGAGAGCCTTCTATTCCAATAGTTTCTTTCCTCGTGCTGCTGGTCTCTAGAACTCCCTCCCTGCCCCCTGTTTCCCCGACGGTACTGACATGCAAAAATTTAAAACTAATGTAAACAGACATCTCACTGTGCAGCTCCGAATTTTCTTCTCCCTTTTTTTCTCAGTAGCCCCTTACGTCTACAGTGGCGGCCTGCCTTGTTTGGGATGAACTATGTTACAAAAATTTTTTAGGGGCTATGACTAGCTTCAAAACATTTTATAATGGATCTTTTTTTTAAAAAAGAAGCTCAATTTCTTAAGAAAAATCAACAATCTGAATAACAAATGAAGTTCATGGTTCAAATACTTGTGAGTGAAGGAAAGAATCAAAAAATTATTCAGGCAAGTTTTATAAACTATGAATTTAAATTGCCAATTTACTTACTTCAAGTGAGCAAAAACTGCTGCAATGACATTTCAGTCTATTTCACTTTATTCCCTATCTTTAGCTTGTCTATGAAGACTGGAGCAAATTAAATGAAACCCAAATGAACTTTTAGTACTTTATGCTAATTACTGTTGATCTCGAAAGTATTTATTTCTTTATTATATTACTTCATATCTAAACACACACGGGTTTTTATATATTATATATATTATATTACTTACAATTATATTTTGGTTGTTAATGCTATGTCATTAATATAAGATTGAAATCATTTTTCAACATTTTCAAATCAGACAGATTTTATTTCCATTCTAACAGTTTCAATATGTGATAAAGATAAATGACGCTTATACATTTATTTGGTATGATTTAATTTCAGATTCTAAATTCCTATCTTATTATTAGTGTATACAGTTCGATATAGTATTATAAAGAAAAGGCGAACCTTAAATGGTTATATCTGAACCTTAATTTCTACAGGATGACCTACAACAATATACAATTATTATCTATAAGAAGCTTCACAAAAAATATAGACTACACGAGCAGATACAATTAACAGGATTAATTCAGAGGTTAAAACAATATTATCTTAACTAAAAATTGATAAATTCACTGAAATTGCAATTTCTGGACCATCAAGACTCGCATAAAAGGGCTATTAATATGATTTTTACAATAATTTTAATGGATTTCTGTCTCCACTTAACACGATCACAGGCTTGGTCCGGGTGAAGGCCGGTTTTAAAGAGATTTTGGTTCCAGCTTCTGCCCCTCTCATCATCGGCCTTGCTTTCGATCACTTCTAATTCAAAAGCATGTTTCTCGACAGTGTTGTTTTGGGCTCTAAGCACATGTCTAAACCATCTGAGTCGCCATTCCCTCATCTTGCCCTCAATCGGTGCGATGCCGTAGTGTTTTCAGATATCTTCATTGCAGACATGGTTGTGTAATTCCAGACATCCAGCAAAGACTTTTGGTTTCCATAATGGTGAATCTTCACTGCGCCTTCCACGTTGTCGGTAAGTACTTAGAGCTGTACAAAGCAGGAAGTCTCACAATTGGACAGTCACTGATCTTGCAGTCACAGTGGTAGTGCACCACTTATGCAATATCGCATTTATGCATGCACCAACATTGCTGAGTGTGAAACCAAAATATTTCAAGACATACCTTTGTGGAAGATCCCGTCTATCAACTTGAACGGTCCCATGTTCGTTTTTATCAGTCATTAAATGTTCCGTTTTTATGACGTTCAGCTGCAGACCAAACTGCGCTAACCTGCCCTTCCAGGACTAGACTTGTTGTTATAGGTTGGATTAACTTTCTGAGGCGAGCAGAACATAATCTGCATACAGGAGTGTCAAGGGCATGGGACGGGACAGGTCCTGGGTGATGACGTCCATGACAAGAATGAAGAGCAGCAGAAAAAGGGTTGAGCCTTGATATACTCCAACCGTGATGGGGAAGTCCTTAGACATACCAGTGGCGGTTCGCAGCAGACTCTTCGATGAGTCGTAGAATAGTCTGACACAGCTAGCCAGCTCCTCGGGAACACCATGGTGTCGCAGCACATACCAGATAATATTGTGTGGCATGCAGTCGAAGGCCTTTTCCAGATCTAGGAAGGTAATATGCAGCAGTTTCAACATCTGAGCATGCTTCTCTATCAAGAATTTTCAATGCGTTAATAGCATCTGTTGTATCACAGTTCTAAACAAAACGTACATCAATCGTGTAATCATGACAATTCTGTGGTCAACAATTCACTCAAAAATGTTCAGTGCGTGCAAAAGAAGTCGAATTAGTCTGTATTTGCTGCATTCAGTGGGACTATTTTTTCTCTTGAAGATTGGCACTGTGACACTGTGGTTCCAATCAACCAGGACCTTCTTTTCTGCAATGATTTGATTGAAAAGCTTGCCAGCCACGCCAAAGAATCCCAGATTCAGGAGTGCCACACCTTGGTCATGATGTCGTAGGACCAGCCGCCCAACCTGACTGCATGTCTCACAATGCCAAAGAGACCTCAGCAGCTGTGATCAGGTGTACATCACCCTGGACAGGGTTGGCAGTGAGGGTTGGTTCCAGGGGAAATTTCTCTATTGAGAACCTCTCGAAACACTGATAAGTCAAAAACCTTGTTCTTGTCAACGATCAGGTCTCCACACTCGTCATCTGTTCAAAGAATTGCTCGATATCCGGTGATCTCTAGTTGCGTGCCTTTAGGAGATGATAAAATCACGTTCGCTTTCGCGTGTGTCGAAGTTTGCATCAAGATGACTGATTTGAAGAAAAACATGTAAGTAAATATTTGAAAATACGTTGTGCGTCTATGACGTGAAAAAAATTGATTTGGGTCTTTTTTCGAATGAAACATAGACGTTAGAATTCAAAATATGTGGTGCGTTTATGAAGTCGAATAAATGTGTTTTTTTTGTTTTTTATTAAAATCTCTCTCTCACTACATATATACTAATGTACATCCTTCGTCAAAATAACCGCGGAAAAAATTATGCTTATCCGCTGTTCGCACTCGCCATTTATCTCATATAAAATTATAGAATTGCATATGTAATTTAATTTTTCATATACACATTATTATCATTTCTGAAGACCTAAAGACAATAAACACCCACTATTGTTTTTTATTACAGAGTGAAGAATTTCTTTCCACATTCATTTCAGTAAGTTTGAGGTGGTTGTCTAATTTGCTATTCGCTTACTCACTTCCTCTCACCATTTGAAATAGTTTCATCCAGAGTTTAAAAAAAGGCACGTCTTTTGCTTGCTAACTTTTCCATGACGGGATGGAAATGCATATATATATATATATATATATATATATATATATATATATATATATATATATATATATGTGTGTGTGTGTGTGTGTGAATAAATATACAAATGAATACACATTGGCCTTTATTATAAAGTTGAGGATATATATATATATATATATATATATATATATATATATATAAGGAAATTGACAACATCTTTGAGGCACGCATGAGAATGTATTTAAGTGAAATATTTTGAGAATCAACAATCGTGCAATTTAAATGAAAAATTCATTTATTTAATTTTTTTTTTGCAAGCTTTCGTTGTAGAACAACTTTGTCAGGCGAGACTATTTTATAGTTTTTTTTCTTCTCTTCTTCCTCTCCATTTTGATGGTATTAATATATATATATATATATATATATATATATCTTGCACTCTAATAAAGATCAATGTGTATTTAGTTGCCGGTCTAGCCACACTGAAGAGCTATGATACAGCGAAACAGTCCGTCTGTTGATGACTATATAAGTTTCCCTTCTTAGGTTGACCACTATGGTAAGTGATATCGGCAACTACCATTAACGATAATGCAAAACATTTTGTAAACCCAAATGAACCATTTTCGGTAGTTGACAGTGTTTATATAAGCATTGAGATTTCACTTGCTAACAGCTGATTGGTTAGAATCGCTGACTGTCAACTAGACGTTCCTAGATTCGATCCCGGCTTGAAGCAGTGGCCTGTCTACCCCAACTGAAGAGCTGTGATACAGCGAAACAGTCTGTCTATGAATGACTATATATATATATATATATATATATATATATATATATATATATATATATATATATATATATATATATATACAGTTCGAATTTTTTTCTACAATATTTAAATTGTACAATAAACAAATCCCAGAAAAAAGAAAGACATCTTGTATCTGGTTTTACAACGGCCATAAAAAAAGATGTGGTTTTTTATTTTTTTTATTTTTTATTTTCGGTCCCTGCCTTTTCTTCTTTCCCTTCTAATCTATAAACACACAAACCGAAATTGTTTTTGTCCGCCTCGTTTACACTGCTCACTTATCAGCCTAGATGCATTCTATCAGTTACAAACCAGAATTGGATTCTTTCAATAACGGGTCGTACGGTGATGGTGTCAGGCCCGATTTACCCCCGAACCCGAACAAAACGGGTGACTATTATCGCTTCTTTTCTTTATGTACACTGAAAGCATTGTCGGTGGCGGATGTAATGTCGGACTTAAAATACATTATCAAGTAAAAAAAAAAAAAAAAAAAAAAAAAGAAGAAGAAGAAGAAAAGTAATTTGATTCGCCTTTTTTCTGCTGCAGTTAATATGTGTATGCGTGTGTCTTATCAATGCGCCGGTAGTTCGAGGCTGCAACCTGAATGCACAGCCAAAGTTGGGTAGAGACGAACATGCAGGCAAGACGGGCGAGAAGGGGGCGGAGAGCGCACATCTCTAAAAAAACGTCTGGACTTAAACCTTACTGATAACCTTGCAGGAGATAGACCTCGTGTTATCAGCGGTTTTCACATCCTCATGTTCGGCTCTAACCTAAAATATACACACATATTAAGCGCGTATTTATTTTCCCTAACAACTCATTTATTGAAAGGGGTCTCTAGAGAAGGTAACAATCGCCCTCAGTTCGGCGACTTTGTAATTTTATCAAAGATAAAAAAAAAAAAAGTTTGTTGTTTACGTAATGGCTGGCATGAAACCGATTACTAAAAAAAAGTTTTACAAAAAAATTATTTATTTTACAAACAATTATTGTATTTAATAAATAAAATAGTTCCTATTTATTTGTCTCCCCACGAGGGGAAAGTTAGACACAATATCAGGTTTTAATATGATAAAAATCAAACTCAGTCAAAAGGGGCATCTGGATTGGGAAATGAATAAATGCCCCCTACTCTGACTGAAGACAGAACATATACTACACCTTGATACTATCCAGACAGCATAGTCTTAGCTATGATATAAAAATACACGTTGTGTCCCCGTTTTAATATCTAATAATCGGGATACACATATATAAAATAAAGTCAGTCTATTGCTCCATTTTTGTCATCAAAAACAATATGTGATTCTAGCTCGTCAGTTCATTTGGTGGATCGTTGAAGCATGTTGTTAAGAACAATAAAATGTAACTCGATTAATTTCTTCTAGAAAATATTTTGTCCCAGTTGGAATTATTTTAATACGGACGCCATCTTTAAAACATGACGTAACTCTGTATTTGTCAATGCAGAGTTACTTCCCTTTGTTTGAGAAATCTTTTTTGACCCCATCCTAAAAAGACAGCATAGTCTAAAAATCAGTAAAACTACATAATGTATTAACCCAAACACGCCCCAAAACTTTTTAAATAAGTAAGATACAAAAAATTTAGAGAAAAGAATTTCTCTACATCAAATTTGGAGTTATATTAAGTAATCAATTTTTAAAAGGATCGGTGCATGTACTTGTTAAAATCCTAAACTATTGAATTTATCGTTATGAATATGTATTCTAGGTAACAGGGTGAGTAATGTGGGCACATTATTTTTTTTTGTAAACTTTACCATTTAGGGGAGTGCCATTGAAATCGTTTCATACTCCATAAAGAAAGAAAAGATATTAAAATTTAAAACTAATGCTATATATTTTGCTGATACCATTCCTGGGACGAGTATTTTACTAGGACACACACACACACACATTATATATATATATATATATATATATATATATATATATATATAAGCAAACGCTGTTGAACGTCACAGAACTTTCGCGTTTGCAAATCTTCTTCGTGAGGTTCTCAAACAGTCAAGCAATCCTCCTGGTTTCAGGTGGCAATCCATAGAGTATTTCGCCGGTTTTTCTTAATTCGGCCATTTTCTTTCTAGCGCTTTCGACCTTATTAGTCGTCTTCAGAAGTATGTTTTATAGGTGTCATTAATTCCCTTTATCGACGTATTAATCAACTCCAGTAACCCTACAGAATACATGACATTAACATATAAAAAAAAACCCACAAATAATAATCCGAACCTCCTCAACATCACAGTGAATGCTCACAAAAATATAAAATAGCACTTATCAAAAATCTTGTTCGTCGCGCACACACTATATCCTCATCCAAACAAATATTTTATAAAAAATTAACCAATATTAAACAAACATTAATTAACAACAATTTCCGCAATAAAATAATCGACCAACAAATAAAATCATATATAAACTCCATACACGATAAAAACAAAAATAAAACCCATAACAAAAAAGACACGATCAACCTCTACTACAACAAACAGATGCGCCCTAACTACAAACTAGACGAAAAAGCAATACTTCACATAATAAAACGATACACTAGACCTAACAACCAACAAAAATAGATCAAACTAATAATTTACTATACAAAATTTAAAACAAATAACCTAATTATTAAAAATAACACCGTTAATACAACTCTCAGCCAAACTAACGTTATATATATATGTTCTCATGCCCTTTTAAGGAATGTCTCCCTAAAACCCAAACATAACAAGTACATAGCACCTATATTGGCCATATTACAACAACTCTCTCTCGACGTCTAACTTAACATTTAGCCGATACCAGCGCTATCCAACGTCACAACGTCACATTACTACACATAACAAAAGACTACAGTCGGTCGATATTCGGAAAATATTAATATCTAACACAAAAATAATACACAAAAATAACTGCATAAACAGACTTAAAATACTAGAAGCAATATTCATTAAAACTAAACAGCCTAATATTAACAAAATAGCTTTCAACACAGGCACTAACATATTAAAAGTATTCCATAATTAAATGAAAATAAATTAATAATAAATAAATAAATAAAAGTAATAATAGTAATAATAATAATAAATAATAATAAATGAATAAATAATAGTAATAATAAGAATTAATAAAATAAATAAATAAATAATAAAACCAAATACACAGACAAACAGATAGAATAAAATATAATTTAATAATAATCAACTCAACCACACACCCTCTCTTTTCTTTCATTCGCCCTTAATGACACCTATAAAACATTAACTCAAGTCTTCTTATTTAAAAAAAACAAACTACTCCTGAAGACGACTAGGAAGGTCGAAAGCGCTCGAAAAAAATGGCCGAATTAAGAACAATAGGCGAAATACTTTACGGACAGCCACCTGAAACCAGAAGGATTGCTCGACGGTTTGAGAACCTCACGAAGAAGATTTACAAACGCGAAAGTTCTGTGACGTTCAACAACGCTTGCTTGGATAATGACTTGCTGCCTAAGTATATATATATATATATATATATATATATATGCATGCTCAGGTTGGTGTCTGCTGGTGCAGGAAAACTACTTGGATATATTATTTCTCACTCAGAGGTTTCACACGAGTCGTTATCATTGATTACTTACTGGCAATAACAAGTGGTGTTCCCTAGAGTCTGAGTGACAACAAGTCTCCTAAGATTTCCAGCACTCTCAACCTCTTTTGATTACTATTGCAAATCAGCCGTTTACCATTGATTCTTAACTGGCAAGGACCTTTCTCTAGAATTTGAGTGGCAATAAGCCTCCACAAGTTTCCAGTCCTCTGCACATACTTCCAGTGAAGGTCTGCTTGGTGCTTTATTTCCTTAGGGTTTTCCATCCTTCTCGACATTTCATAATTATTTTGTGTTGAATCAACCGAGGCTGGGGTGGGGGTCGAGCAATGTCAGTTTATAGGATTTCTGGTAGTTTCAGTTCCCTTGACCTCGTCTGATATTCTTTATAGATATTTTTGTTTTATTTCTATTTCACCTTACCTGTGTAGTATTTCTGCTGTGCTTTAAAGAATGATGACACCCTGATATATGAAAATATAATGATATAGCTTTAATCTTTATTGTTCGCGTCGATGAAGAAGTGTGGACTAGTGAGTATTTATTTACTCCTCTTCAGGAGTTAGGCACAAGGCCAGTTTTTATCTTACTCCCACACGTAAGATGTGACCCAATGTCGGGTCGGGAAAGTGGAGTTTGAAAAGCCAGCGCCTGAGAGGCCAGCACTCTGGCCATTAAAAATTACCTGGGCAGCCCTGTCGGCATTCCCCAGTAGGAGCGCCTCAGACAGTAAGCAATAAACTTACTCCTCCCCAAAGAGGGAAGGCGAAGCCTGGGAGGGTGGACTTCCTAGAACTGCACGGGACAGACCTATAGACCGGCATGAATCAAGACCCGAAGGCCAAGACAATACCAGTCTATTGGGTGCAGTATCCATCGGAACAGATACTACACTTTGATCTTAAGTGAGTAAAGAAGATGCATGCACAGGAATTCGACAAGTGTTTTTCTCGGGGCCTAAATCGCCTGACAATATCAATTTCGGTTTGTTATTATATAACAATTTGTGACTAGCCCCTTATCCACCCACTGTGAAACTCCGCTGTCAATGTACCTATGCCCCCCAGGGCGTTTTACTTAGCAACGGGATGTTTTCTTCTGCCACTAACTTTTTGTAGGTGGTTCCAATCAACGATTATTTTTTTTATGACAATCTATCATATTTGTTTTTCCTGATCAAGTGGCCCGACTTAAGCTAACGATTATTTTATTTTTGACAATCAATCATTTTATGCTGTTTTATCAAAACAGATACTACACTATTGTTGTCTTCTTGTTAATATTGGATGAAGTACTTCAGATGCGAAATCTTTTATTACACAATCATTTCTATTATTATTATTATTATTATTATTATTATTATTATTATTATTATTATTATTATACAATATCTCAGAAAAAAATCGCCCACTGTTGGAGAATGTCTTCTTTATTTGAAATCATTTTTCCATTCGTATCCTAAATGTTCTCACTTATGCTTTTTTCCGAAAAGACCCGTAGCGCAACGGATAAAAGTGCTAAGTAAAATCAGTTCTAACAGACAGTCTTCTGGAGGTTGAAGGTTCAATCTTCAGTATGCGCGATACTTAGAATACAATTACGAGTGACTAAAGACTTCTACCCAATCATGGCTGACAGAACGAGAACAATCTACCTAATCATATTCTTACACACGGTCTCTAATATTGCTACAAAATAATAACCAATTTTTTTTTCGTTTCGGAAGGAAATAATCACATATTTGTTTTTCATTTCTTTTTTATTTAATTTAATTTTTTATTTTATTTTATTAAAAAAACAAACCTTTATTAATCGCAAACAAGGCATCTTGCCACTAAGATGTAAGTGGCTACTGTAATTAGGGGCATGATTTATGGAGGGCATCCTAATTGGGGAGTTGTGCAACAAGATGTTTCTTCATATTATATTTGAATATCTGCATGTTGGCACTGTCGTGGAAACAGATAGCAGGGAGGCAATTCCAAAGGCAAGCGGTCCGTGTGAAGGAGCTATTAGAGTAGAAAGTTTCCTAGTATGTGTGACCTCTACAGTGAAGGAGTGGGATTTTGCTACTAGTCAGGTGTGTCAAGGGTATTTAGGTTGAGGGGTAAATGTGCAGTAAATTCATTCAGAGCACATTTCGTGGAAGTACATGTAAAACAAGCACAGGGATGTAACATTGTGGTGATGGGACAAGGACTGGAGCTTGTTAGACAGTGTGCGATCTTATCCCACCTAATGAAAAAGAAAAACCGAAAATTGTTTATATATTCATCAAAATTTCATCTTTATTTCAAGATCTTCTTCTTTCGTGTGAATCAGATGATTCTAGTGTTGGCATTAGTTTCCCCGATGTTTTTCTAGTTAAAAATCTTTCTGGAAAGACATCAGGTATTATTGAAAGCACCACGAGAAGGTTGCCAACATTCCTAAGTGAAAGTGGTACTGTGGAACCGACTGTATTCGAACTTGGAACACCCAGGTCTTCAGTCCTTGTCGTTATCCACTTAACCACCGTAAACTCCCACTTTATCAAGATGACTGATTTGAACAAAAACATACAAGTCAATATTTGAATGCTGCATCTATGACGTGAAAAGAATGTTTTAAGAAAAAATTCGACTGACTATCAAATTATATGGCTTACTTATCTGACCTAAGTGCAACCATATCTTTATATAGCATTATTTTAATTTTAATTCTATAGAATCATTGACGCTCATTTGCGCACCGATCCATTAAAAATATATTACTTAATATAACTTAAAATTTGATGTAGAGCAATTCTTTTTTATCTATAATATTTTTTTGTATCAAACATATTTTAAAAGTTTTTTGTCGACAGGTGCGAGTTTCGGTAGGCCTACCCTCTAAATGATAGTTTACAAAAAAAAAACAAAAAAAACATAATGTGTCGATGTTACTCATCAGGTTATCAAGAATATATATTCCAAAATTTATAATGATCGGTTAATTAGTTTATAAGTTTGCTCTCTACAGCGAAATATATTACTTAACTCTATATATATGCCCCCCCCCAATAAATGTTAAAATTTACACACAGAAAAGATGTATCCATGTTACTCACCGTGTTGTGTACGTAATAGTTAAATGAAACCAATCATTAAATAAGAAAACAGAAGAAAAAACGAATAATGAATTATTGAGAGTTCGTTTATTTAAGAGATATGCAATTTAGTCATCCTTTTTGAAGTCGCGCTCGCATTTCCCAAACTGAGTATAAGTTGTTTTTACTTTTTAAATAGAAAAGTGGTCTTTTAATATCAATGTCAGTGCGATAAGTTTATATAGATCTATAGATATAGATGTATGGATATAATCGAGGATTACCCGTCTAAGAATGGGTTAATTGGATTCCCCCAAAAGAGAACAGTTTACACCACTTGTATGCCCCGTTATATAGATTAAAACCAAGATCTTATATTACTAATTTTTATGTCTAGAATCCTTATTCTAATTTTCATCAAAATCCATTACATGATTTTGACTCTAGAAAATGTCTCAAATTTAAGGCTTAATAAGAAATTGAAGTAATCACGTCGTTTACCGACGTGATTACTTTATATGAAAAGCGATATGCAGTAGCTACAAAAAACGTTTTTCTTTTCAAAAGATTATGACATGCTGAACGTATTGGCGTTTAAATCAATTTAGTATTATGTAAGAAATAGGAAAATGAAACAGTGTTAAAATTAGTAAATAAACCGACATACTGACATATTTATTGATTTTAACGCCAATACGTTAAGCATGTCATAAGCTAAAAAAAAAAAAGTACATTTTTTTAGCTACCGCTTATTTTCAATAAAATGATCACGACGAGAAACGACGTGATTAGCGAAATTGAAATTCAGGGAATTTTTGCTTAATTGGTGTCTAATTAATACGGAACAGAGAAATTAAAATGTAAATACTTTATCTTGAATTCGTCGATTACTGAAGTGATGGAAGCTGTTTATATTTTATCGCTAATCTAAATTTAACAATTAGATATTTTCTTTCTTCAGAATAAGCATTATTTTATATAATACACAGGCAATGCCGGATGGCGCTGCTATTTGAATATAAACTTGTTTTCCTTTATTATAATAAAAAAATATAGAAATACATATCATTTTTTAGATGACGTTAGTCAAAGGGAAGTAACTCAATAAAACACAATTTCATAATTACTTCCCTTGAAGCTTGATCATTTGTTTTCACATTACCTAGGTCATCGAGACCTGGCCGACGCAGTTGAATTAGTCATTAACACGTTTCGTCAGTAGAAGTAAGAATACAAATGATAAAAGATAAATAGTGTTCGCACTCGCTATTTATCTATTATATTGCTAAAAAATTCATATAAAATCATAAAATTACGTTAGTAATTAAATTTTTCATATATAAATTAGTATCATTTCCGATGAAAAACAACTCCCCTCCTCCCAGTTGACTTTATTTAGGGAGCGGAGGATTTTTTCCGAATTCATTTCTGAGGTGGTTGTCTTACTTGTTATTTGCTTTCTCGCTTCCTCTCGCCACTTGAAATAGTTTCGTCTGGGGGCTAGAAAAAGGCACGATGGAAGAGCGTGCGCACGCACG
>OY744517.1:152869381-152981881 GCA_963556195.1 Sepiola atlantica | reverse complement strand
CGTTATTTGCTTAGAGTGTTATGTATATTTGTTTAAATTTAGTGTAAGGAAGGTTTAATAAGGTTTGAAAAAAAGGGGGTGAAAAGTAACAGTTGAGATTTAGAAATGGAAAAATTTTTTAAATATCAGAAAATAAAAAAAATAAAAATATAAAAAATAAAAAAATATTTCTATATAAATCCAGTGAGTCAATGTTTATAAGTAGCGTATATTTGACTGTTACTGTTTTGAGGATTATACTTATGAAGAGATAAAAAAGGTTAACAACACACACATTAAATTAAAGTTTAAATCCTGGTTTAAAGGACTTTAAATCAATCCAAAAGGAATTTAAATAAAGATATAACCCGGGTCCGGTCCTGGCAGTTTGTCGATCGGTCTAAGTGCAGTAACTCTGCAGGGTTCTTGAATGATTTGTATTCGCGATTTAACATTATTAACTAAGGTATAGTGAAGGCTTATGGGAGTAATAATATTGGTATACTGATTAAGACTGTTTTAGAGATAAGAGTAAGGATTCGATAGGCAAGATTGAATCTGTTTGGGAGATATGGGAGGTTAGCATTTTAACTAAGAAATAATGGGGACTTATAGGAGTAATAATAATGTGAAATGGGGATGTTACCCTTTTAATCACTGGAAAATTATTATTGGAAAATTTATTAATTATTGGTCTTGAGTAGTGGTGCGAATATGGGCCGATTAAGGTATTTATTCCTATTTTTTTTATTTATATTTATGCGGGGTGTAGTTGGGAGGATTTTCCGGAGTGGAAGTCGGTATTTAGTGAGGCAATTATGGGGTTATGTATTGCTAGGCCTTTATGTGTATCGGCAAGTCCAATTTATAAGTAGTGCTTGTCTCCTGTGGATGCATCCTTTAAATATTTCATCTCTGATATTCAAACAAACTGTATTTGGGTCAATGATGGCCCTTAATATATGGCATTTTTCTGCATCACACAGAGGACATCTATTTATGGCTGGAGAGAAGGATGGTCTTCTCTCTATTACTTTTCATTTGATGTTGAAGGGTGTCTTTTCATCTTTAAGTTGCCATATCCGGGTAGCAAGTGCTGTATTTGCATGGTTTTTGTATCTGAAGGTGTTTATGTATGCGTACAATCTTTTCTTGAATCTTCCCTGCGTAATGCCTATACATTTTTCTGCTCTACCGCTAGTCTGCTTTGTGACGGTGACTTCACATACGAGGGAATCTATTTTGCAATTCGCCTCTAAGGGGCAATTGTTTTTGTCCTGGCATGAGCAGCCTGCGTTTACTATTGCTTTAGGCTCTGCAGAGATGATTTTACTTATGGATGAGGTAGTAGAGTAGCTAACCTTAATATAATTTCTGTTAAAAAGTTTGTGTAGATTGTGTGTGTTGGGAAAGTGTTTGTCGAGTAAATTGAGGAAAAGGTGGCCTACACTTGTCTTGGTATTGGTAGAAAAAGGTGGGGGAAACCAAATCACCGACCTCCTTCTATTGCGGCTCCCCTGTGATTGGTCTCAGGTGGGAATGTATGAGATCACTTCTCTGAACCCGCTGTCGCGGAGCGCTTTATTGCAATAGAGTGCTGCCTGGTTGAAATTTTCAGGATTGGATGAGAGGTTTGAGATTCTTTGGCTAATATTATTGACTAAATGAAAAAAAAAACAGTGGAGGTGCAGGATCCCTTGTGTATGTATTGGAGTGTCTCATTCGGTTTGTGGAAAGGTTTGTGTGTGTTGTTTGTAAGGTTCAGTGTGGTGTCTAGGAAATCTACTTGGTCTAAATTCGTTTTAATGGTGATTTTGAATCCGAGTTATTGAAAGGTGTTTGTTAAATCTTTTCTAAATCTATCTTGTGTGTTCCCATCAAGCAAAGTCCATCATCTCTGTAAAGACCAAAGAAATGGCCCGGTAATTTATTTTGGAGCGTATCCAATATGAGCAAGCCGACTAAGTCGCAGATGTCTGCACTGCCATTCCACATTGCAACATGAAATGGGTCCTCTGCGTTTTATTTTTAACTCAGTCTCTTCCATTGAAGAAAATTAGGGTTTGTCTGGCTTGTGGTATTGTGCCCCTTTCTAGTTGACTGATGTTTGTGTATGAAAGTGCAAAGGTTAAGGCCTTGTCTAGGGTGTATTTTGTTATAGATGGGTAGAAGTCTACTATGTCTAATTGTGTGAATTTGCATCTGTGTTTTTCCTGCTATGAAACCAATTTAGGACTGTATTTATATTGCCCCACAGACTTAGGTTTGTTTTTACCTTAATTTTATTAACTATATTTTTAACTATTGATTTACTTGCCAGTCCTAGTTTATTTTTAGCTGGGTTGATTAGTCTGCAGGAGAGCTTATTCCTGAAGTTATCTTTGTAGTCTTTTAAAGCAACAAAGGTCTTCCTCTTTTCTAGGTAGTTAGTTCTGTATTCGATACTTAGTCTAGTAGCTATCTCAGTGGTTTCATTATTAATGGTCTCATGTGTATCTGTCTTGGCTAACTGATATTTATCAGTAATAGAGCTAATGGCTAGATCTGTTATTTCCTTTTCTTAATTTTAATTCTAATTCTCAATTAATCGATCACTCTGCTGGGATTTTTCCTACTATATTACAAAAGAATATATATATATATATATATATATATATATATATATATATATATATATATATAATTTCTCTCTTGCTAAAAGCATTTACACGAGACCATAATCATTTTCTGTTTCAATATGGAAGGGAGATAATTCACTCAGATTTTGACCATAAGTTGCCGCCCTTGCATTTGTATTGATGGTCAATTTTTGTGGTTACTCGCAAACAGTACTTTTGTATTTTTGAATACGAGACCCTTAAAATAAATGTAATAAATAAACAAAAATATAGTGATTCAATTTTATCACCTGATTGTAAACTAATTCCAATCTTATGGGCATGATAGGTTATATTAAAAACTTAGAACAACGTAATGAAAAGACACCCTTCACCATCAAATGAAAAGTAACAGAGAGAAGACCATCCTTCTCTCCAGCCATAAATAAATGCCCGCTGTGTGATGCAGAAAAATACCATATATTAAGGGCCATCATTGACCCAAATAAGTCTGTTTGAATATCAGAGATGAAATATTTAAAGGATGCATCCACAGGAGACAAACACTACTTATAAATTGGACTTACCGATACACATGAAGGCCTAGCACCCCCCTCTGCGTAATACATAACCCCATAATTGCCTCACTAAATACCGACTTCCACTCCGAAAAATTCTCCCAACTGTCACCCCTCATAAATATAAATAAAAATAGGAATAAATACCTTAATCGGCCCATATTCACACCACTATTTAGTACATTATGCACTGGTTGTGGATGGAAGAATTTATATTTAGTTACTCATTTACTCATTGTATATTATTTTTCCTTGAATAAATAAATAAATAAATAAATAAATAAACGTTCAGGCATCCCACTAAAAATATTAGAATGTTGGTTTGGTAATTTGTATAATTTTCCCTTTAATTTTTATGCATATATGCAAATTAGCTTTAATTGAACACCTTAAACTCATTTTTTTTCATAATACTTGGTACCATATAGTTTCGTACATCTATACTTTGAAATGACTCTCTCTCTCTCTCCAATTTAACTCTGAATTACAAATCTTATACAATGATTATAATTTATGAATTGATTAAGATAATTTTATGAATTAGTTTATATTAACCTTCAACCAAGTTGACTATTAACTCTTTGTTATATATATATATATATATATATATATATATATATATATATATATATATATATATATATATATATATATATATATATATATATATATATAACAAGCATGAACGGAAAGGAATAGTATTGAAAGATCAATAACGAGAGAGAAGGTTGTAAAAATAAAAGATTTTTACTAGACTGAAGTTTACACAAACAGGGGAGTTTCAGGGGAAATAACTGAGTGACGCTAATTGTCCTGTGTATGCCCCACATGTTGATGATGATGATGATGATGATGATGATGATGTTACAGATATCAACACTCTTATAGTAGTTTTTATGGGGCAATATTGTGCGTATTTTCTCATGGATTTACTTCATAACACTTTTAGGGGTAAACTTTTTGCCAGCCTTCCCATTGAGCTATTGAAGGACTTATTTTTTTTTAGCTAGCCTGTTTGAAGTCCATGGGATTGAATTATGGAGGCTGAGTCTCTTTCAGGTTTGGTTTTTCTTGAAGTGATTCAACCTTCCTCTCCCTTTTTATTATTATGCCGTCTACAAATCCACACAACAAGCACCTTACTATTTCTTATAGTAACATCAGAGGTCTCAGGTCAAACTTTCGTTATGCTCAGTCCTTTCTCTTGGGAAAATATCCTCACTTGCTCTTTGTGAGACTAATCTGGATTCTTTTATCGATAGCACGTTGCTACACGTGGATGGTTAGTTGCCTATCGTCCGCTTAGACTCTTCCACGCATTAATATGGTCTTGATCTTTTTATTCACAGGGATCTTCCCATTGTACATGTCAACAGCCTTGAATCTCATGTGTGTCATTTTATCTGTCTGAGTTTGTCTTTGCTGCACTCCACTTCCTATTTGTTCTTCTTGCACTGTTCTCCTTCTGACAATGACTCTGTTTTTGATGCTATATCCAGCAGTATTGATGAGGCATTGCAAATTCATCCATGAAGCTGCATTTTTGGTTTTGGTGACTTCAATGCTCATCATTCTGACTGGCTCCCTCACTCTAACCGCATAGATCTAGCTGATGAAATCTGTCTTCACGAGCTCACGCATATAATTATACTTAGGCGACGTTGAAGATGCTTTCTAATAGGGTAATAAAATGTATAAAAGAGAGTTGAAAGCGGTCAAACATACTCAATAAACTTAAATGATTTAAAGTAAAAGAAAGGGAGCGGCGCGAATGCGTAATTGGATATGAATTTTGTCTGTTTACTTATACACCCATCCATTTAAGTTCTATTTATGCGAAAAGAGGCACGCATAGAAATACTTACTAGAGTATTCAACGAACGTTGTCGGAATATGCCATATGAATATGTTTATAAATATATATATATATATATATATATATATATATATATATATATATTCTCTTTCTTGTTCTTTTTCTTCTTTTTCGTCTTCTTTCTCTTTTTTAACATTTCTCGCTTTCCTTCTCCCTTTTCTGTTGTTTTCTGCATGTGACTATTTCTTCCAATCGCATTCTTTGTATACATTTGAAAACTTTTCCGTTTTTACTTAAAGTTCACCAACCGATTGATAATGGTCGTATTTTAAACGATTGAAATATTTCGGCAGACCTATACAACATTAGTTTTTGAGTTTATTTTTGTTAGTTGTTGATTTGCTTATCCTTTATTCCATTTTTATTTTTACATATATATATATAAACAAACAAGATTTGATTACATTTCAAAGGCCAAGATTTTATTTATCTTACGAAACATTTTTTTGAAACAATCACTTTTTGTACAATTTTACGGTTCTGTTACTTTCAGCAGTGGCCCAACCTATAGAATAGAAGGTACATGGTAAAACATATATTTTCGCACCCCCCACACACATTATATATATATATATATATATATATATATATATATATATATATATATATATATATTGGGTTGGGTGTTAGTCTAGCCGCACTGAAGAGCTGTGATACAGCGAACCACTCTGTCTGTAGATGACTATATAAGCCCTTTTCTCGGGTTGAGCACTGTCGTTAAATGCTGATACCTTGTGTAATGTAAAACTCTTTGTAAATAAACAAATCGAGCACTGTAAAGTGGCAGTCAATGTTTATATAAAGGGATTGTAGATATAATTTCCGAGCGCTTTTCCCGTGGCTTAGTGGTGAGAGCTGCCGGCTATCAACTAGATGATTAGTGGTTCGATTGACCCATGGCTTGGTATGGATGCTAGTCTAGTCGCACTGAAAAGTTTTGATACGGCGAAACAGTATGTCTGTGGATGACTCTCTCTCTCTTTCTTTCTCTCTCTCTCTCTCTCTCTCTCTCTCTCTCTCTATATATATATATATATATATATATATATATATATTCTGAAATCGATCTGTCTGGTCGGCGTAACCCATAACGAACGGCCTTGTACTGTCTGTCCTGAGTGAGCCCCACCCAATTTCGTTCCATTGGATTTCTTGTTGCCGGTCAACTGAACGAGCACCTTTTGTAGATCAGCGGGATCCGAATAACCGTCCGTGTCTATCAGTGGTCTGTTCTTCGAGTAAAATGGCCCGCTCATCTCGTCGTCGACTTGTCAGCCAAATCGATCGCGTTCGCCATCCTGATCGTCGTAAGTAGCTGCTCGTTGCTGACCTAGTCGGCCTATTGAATGCCGGTCACGTGGCGATCGATAGCCCCCCCCATATATATATATATATATATATATATATATATATATATATATATATATATATATATAGTAGTATAAAAAATACTCATGGCATATTAGTTGTACAAAAATATTTGTGTTTCATTCCCGAAAGAAATCATCAAGCTAAATGCACATATATATGCATACGTATATATACATTCATACATATGCATAATTCTATATGCATATATATACATACATACATTTATTCAACAATATTTCATTTGATTTGTTCAACTATACTTTTTAAAAATTTAGTCATAGAATTAAGCGCAGTTATAGTAGATAAATAAGTATATTTCGTTTTTCAGCAATAAACTATGTTTCAGATTTTAGTAAGACCCTAATTACAAAACGGCTAGAAACAATTATAAAAATAAAATGTACTATTTCACCTTAATAACGTGCGTCGCTGCCAGGTTTAAATCATTACTATATTTCGATTAAATATAGTGGTATTTTATTTTTAAAAATCGGTACTGGTTCGTCTTTTTCCATAGTCCGTGTTTCACAACTTTTTACAGACCATTTTATTTCATTTTTTCAGTGTACACTTACCTATTAAGCTACTAGAGAATTCTGGTGTTTTTAGAATTTTTTTTCAAATGTTTTACATTTTAGGATGGGGGATCGGTTTCCAATGTAAATTCAACGTAGACTGATCCCCCTCTTTTTGACCATCTCAATTTAAAAAAAAATTTTTTTCGGTGTACAATTACCTATCATGTTGATAGAGAATTCCGGAGTTTTTGGAAAAAGAATTCAACAAATTTAGATTTTAAGACAGGGAATCAGTTTTCAATGTAAATTCAACGTAGACTGATCCCTCTCTTTTTGACCATCTCAATTTAAAAAAAAATCTTTTTCGGTGTACAATTACCTATCATGTCGATAGAGAATTCCGGGGTTTCTGGAAATTTATAAAAAAACCCTCAGATTTTAAGACGGGGGATCAGTTTTCAATGTAAATTCAACGTAGACTGATCCTCTCTTTTTGACCATCTCAAATTTTTTAAATTCTTCTTCTGTATACAATTACCGATAATAGTTTTACATTCATATTTTTCTTTTACTTATATGATTCATTCATATCCACTGTTTATTTAGCATCTCTTTAAGTTTTTAAAACTGGTGACGCGATATTAATTAAAAGTAAACACATGTTATATTTTTTATAGTTTTTTTTTAGTTTGTACATAGTACAGCGTTTCTTTAAGTTTCTATTATGAGCGAGCGTCACCAGTGGATTGTTTTTTATTGTTTAACTATTTTTTTCTTAACTATGTGGATTTCACATTTTCCCTGATATTATGACTTTTAAATATTTTATTTATTTAATATATGCTCCATTAATGCATTATATTAATGAAAACGTCATCAACATTTTTAATACAAGTCATCATATACTAATAAAACATAGAAATATTCTGATCCCTACTTTTAGTGGAACCTTAGATTATTTTTAACTCACGGGTCGGTGAATTGAATTCGTCGGTCATGCTATCAACAAAATTCGAATAATATTAGATCACTCCATAATTAAACCTGTCAATTAAAAAATGCAATCTGCATTTACTACACCTACCAATCTTATACTAAGAAGAAAAATTGAAAAATTTCAGAACCTCCCATTTTCAGAAATAATAAAATAAAATCTAATATATATATATGAAACAAAAATGACACAATACTGGTCAACTCTGATGATGGAATTTTTTTCCGAAATTTATTAAGATTAAAGTAAAAAAAAATTAATCTTGCATTGATAATGGCTTCTATTTTCAATTTATAATACTGACCCAGCAATGCTTTAAAACTGAACGACCCATTTATTAAACTATGAGCACGCCAATGCTCTCTTCGTTCGACAACCAGAATTTGAATTCATAACCGCCAACGACATCGGCGTGGATACATCATAACAAGGATATTTCATCAGAAAAACAAAAGAAAAAAAATTGTTTATTTTTGTTTTTGTGTTTTTTTTTATGAAAAAAAAATGACACAATACTGGTGACCTCTGATGATGGAATTTTATTCCGAAATTAATAAGATTAAAGTAGAAAAAATAATAATAAAGTAATCTTGCATTGATAATGGCTTATATTTTCAATTTATAATACTGACCCAGCAATGCTTTAAAACTGAATGACCCATTTATTTTATATATATATATATATATATATATATATATATATATATATATATATAGAGAGAGAGAGAGAGAGAGAGAGAGAGAGTAAGATAATACTTTAAAAATATAAATAATATCTTTAACTTAACTATATGTTAACTATCAAGATAAAAGCAAAGGTCAATATAGTGTATAGAGCAATAATATTAATCGATAGAATTTTGTTATTAATTTACATACACCCTGAATACCCTCTTCATTGTCATCTACTGCATCGATAGTAAGTAAATTTCCCGCCTGGGTAACGTTTTCGATTTTTGGATTACCATTCACTACCTGGATTGTATTTTAATCAACTTTGACATTTTTCTTGAAATTGTTTTAAACTTTCTGACTTGGATAAACTGTATAAGTTTAACAAAACAATGTGTTTTTGGCCAATATATTTGATGTTTTATATATTTAAAAAATATTTTCAAAGCTTAATTTTAATTACCAGCAGTAATGCCATTGCGGTAATGGTCCTCTGAGGAGAAGATTTTCTTTGAAAACTAATGAGTTAAGGACGCAGTATCACTCCTTGTTTTTGAACTTTAACAAAATCTGATTAATTTCTCATTTTATTATGTCATTATATCCGGTTTCGCCATCTCTTAACAATGGCTGTATTGAGGGATTTTAAAAAGGAGGGGGGGGTAGGGAAAAGAGAAAAACAGCAGCGTTATGGTATATGTACAATCATGGACGTGTCTTAGAAACTGATCATGTCAAGTCCTAATAGACACTCCCGTTTCAGACGAACATGGATCGTCTCCAATATTTTTAGATGCTATAGTGAGTGAGCATGACTCAAGATAGTAAAGGAGTCAATGTTGAAATTCCGGCGAGTTTTTAAGCAAATGCTCCGTAATTGAAGACCCGCATATGTTATTTAGAATGTCCGTTGAACAAAGGTTCGATTCCTAATTTTACTAGATATGTGTTGTTGAACTCTTTTATCAAATCTCAACGTCTTCCTACTCACGTAGTCGACACTGCAACCACATTTAAAAGGATAAATCACATTATTATTATGGTGGGTGGGGGTAAAACGTATTTTTCAGAGGACGCCAATAAAGGTTTTGTAGAGAACACAACACGCACATTTGTTAAAATCCTTCGATACAGCGTTTGTTAAGAGAGGGCGAAACCGGTCGGCTTAAAAAAAAACAACTTTTAATCTTGAACGAGAAAATTCGGCTTCCCTTCATGATTGCGATAATAAAATGTTGTACTCCCCCCAAATCATGATATCTATCTATCTATCTATCTATCTATCTATCTATCTATCTATCTATCTATCTATCTATCTATCTATCTATCTATCTGATAAGACATTTTCCAGTATAATGTGTCAAAGATGTCATTTTTGAAAATTAAAAATACTAACCGAAAACTCAGAAAAAATTGCATTGTTTCACATTCTTAAGAGTATTTTTTTTATTTGATATATAATGACATCATAATTTTGTGTACACCTATGATCGTTAAAAAAAACAACAACAAATGTTTTTTAGATGGTATTGGTAATTTCTTAGTTCATAGGCGTAAAACCGCCGCTAAAATGTTATTTAAACTTAAATGAACTTACATTAAGTAAATTATCGGATTTAGGTAGTTCAGCCTAACCAACCCCCTCTCCCTTTCATCTTTCTCTGTCTGTCTGTCTGTCTGTCTGTCTGTCTGTCTGTTATTATAGTATAGTCTGAATCCAAGAAAATACAACGTGTAGAAATATGTTGCAGTGATATCGGGCATTAGACTGCAGAGCGACAATGTTCAATCACATAGAAAATGAGATCGGCCGATCAACAAAGATGATGATTGGTGATTAATCTGATATCGCTAAGGTAAAATTCTCTGGCTTTACCTATTTTAAAATGAATTGTTCCAAAATCGAATTCCGCCGCCCCGTCGACTGAAATAGTACTGACGATTCCGGAAGGATGAAACGTATGCCCATAAAGAAATATATAATAATAATAATAATAATAATAATAATAATAATAATAATAATAATAATAATAATAATAATAATAATAATAATAATAATAATAATCCAGATAAAACATCCACAAGGTAGTAATCCAAAGAATTTCAACCGGGTTTATAAAAAGTGCTCAATATCAAATAGAGCTTTTATATATGATTATTTTTATTTACACAGACATGTACAAAATCTGCGACACTGGCATGTCGATGTTATCGATCAACAGCTATTATAAACTGAGATCTCATCAGGCAGAGTTAGAATCCGATCTTAACCTTAGATCATTCTGTCCAAATATGATCTAAGGTTAAGATCGGATTCTAACTCTGCCTGATGAGATCTCAGTTTATAATAGCTGTTGATCGATAACTTCGACATGCCAGTGTCGCAGATTTTGTACATGTCTATGTAAATAAAAATAATCATATATATATATATATATATATATATATATATATATATATATATATATATATATATATATATATATATATATATATATATATATAAGTAGTGCATAAACGTTCTTTTCGGATGATTAATTTTACCCTATTATACAACAAATAAATGTTGTCATCGATGTTATTCATTTGTGCTCATCTTTGTATGTGCGTTTTCAATGGTTGTTCTCTTCGGCCAGGTTTATTATTGAAATAGGTTTTCACCGTTGATTTCATTCTATATATGAAATCCTTATTCTCATCAATGATTTTCATGAATGTTAATAGCTGCGTCTTTTCATGTCGATATTTTGACACAAGGTCAAAAGAAATAAACGTTAATTTATTCCCGTCAGAATATTGCACGAGGCGGAAAACTTACGTAATAGATTACAACACAATAGATAGCATCTATAACAACATTTATCTATTTGTTGTAATTCAGCATTATATATATATATATATATATATATATATATATATATATATATATATATATATAAATGAATAAATGCGAAAGTTTCTTTTATTTGTCCAGACTATATTTATAGTAAAACGCGTTAAGCTCATTTTATTCAATTTTATATTTATGTATTTTCAAACACATTATATATACCTAACAGAAAAATACCCAAAACACTGACGAATATATATATATATATATATATATATATATATATATATATATATATATATATATATATATATATATATATATATATATATATATACATATATATATATATATATATATATATATATATATATATATATATATATATATATATATATACTAGCAAAATACTACTCGCCCGCTGGGCAGCAATTAACCGAGCTGTAGTGTTATATATAGAAAAACAAAGAAATCATTTTCTTTTCACATTTTGGTAATTTGAAGAATAACAACAAAAAGATTATTGTCATGGTGTTATTTGATATATTCCAATGTTGAGATTTGATTTTATATTAGCATCAAAATGAATTTCCCATAATGAAAAGAATAAACAAAAAATCCATTGTCAAATTGTCAAAAATAACCGACACAAAAAGGGAGAAGAAAACTAATAATCAACTAATAAATGTTACCAAAGGCAACAGAGGTACTTTTCTACCTACCTGCCTATTTTTTGTTTGTTTTAAAGCGTTTTAGTTGCATTTTTATAATGCGTTTAAATCAGATCGCGTAACAGTTCCATTTTCAAGATTGTGTAGGCGAACATCCTAAATAGTGAACAAATAACTGTCCCAAACACTTTAACATGTATTTTCTACATAATTGAAAGGAGAAAAGTACAAAAAAATCATCAAACTTCGGAGACTGTCGGCGATCGACTGTCAGTCATCTTTGTTTTTCTAGTTTAACTTAATATATTTGACCGAACTTTTTAATTGAAATAAAAAAACGCTTTAAGATACTTTAAAACACAAAAAATTAAGGCAGGTAGATATAAAAGTAAGTTTTATTGCCTTTGGTTGCATTATTGTTGACTATATGTTTTTTTGCACCCTGTTTCTTTTTGATGATTATTCTTGACAAGGGATTCACATATATTTCCAGAATAACTATTGAGTCTTAACCTTTTTCATCGTAACCTTTAACTTAAGATATAACAATCAACACAGAAAAATATACTAGTAATTTTCACATGGAAAAACAAAAGTTCAAAATTAAAACAAGCCGCGCGTGCGTGGCCCCCCTCTATATGTGACTCGATGTGGTGAGTGTAAAATGCAATAAATTTGGGCAATTTGGGGCATTTTTGACCCCCCCCCTTTGACCCCCTGGGGGCGCGAACCAGAATTTTTCTGAGGTCAAGGATGCTCATTTTATATCCAGAACAATTGCCTCTACATTTTGGCCAATTTTCAGAAAAATTGAATGGATGGATCAAACGTTATGGGAGAAAAGGGTTACTTTTTGGCATTTTGGGGACTTTTGACCTCCTGGGGGCGCGAACCAGATTTTTTCCAAGGTCAGCGATACTTATTTTCTATTAGGAACAATTGCCTCCACATTTTGGCCAAGTTTCAGAGAAATTGAATGGATGGATGAAACGTTATGGGGCAAAAAATGTCATTTTTTGCCATTTCGGGGCCTTTTGACCCCCTGGAGGGGGGGGGGCTAACCAGATTTGTTTTCAAAAATCGGAGAATGGCACTTTCTAACCTGACCAAAGTTACAACTTCATGCAAAATTTCAGAGAAATTCAATGGATGGTTGCGGAGAAAAATCCGGACAGACGGACGGACGGACGGACATGCTTCAAAACATAAGGTTCCCGATTTATAAAATTGGGAGACCAATTAATATTATGTTCAGCAAAATTACTCTACGCATGGGCGAATGATGGCTTTATAGAGCTATAGCTAGCTGGGGTTATACGTTTTCTAACACGTTAGAAGAAGCTAACCTTATTGGCAGCAGATTTGACAGTATCTTCTATGTATTTATTCCATCTCATGTTGCCTGTGAATTTAAAGTTACGATGAGTTTAAACGTTGGACACTCGGGAAGAATGCTATTAGTCATGACAATCGGTGGTTGAAAAGGTTTCTTATAATTTTTATAATTGATACTGCCAAGTAACTGTTAAGACATATTTTATTTCGACATAAAAATGTGAAAAATAAAAAAACGTGCCATTTATGATATATATATATATATATATATATATATATATATATTAATAACTTTTGCAAAAAAGTAAAATAATTTATATTTAGTGTTTTGGAGGTTTCTGAAACAACTTAAAAATATAAGAAATGTGTACCAATGATAAAACATAAGTCGATTGTGACACTGCATATCTACACCTGACAACGTAAGGATGAGCCAGACTTTTATCTGGGTCTTGCTTCTCCATATTGTATGAAGTATTCCCGAAGTTATGCCATTGAAACGTTGATAACTTTTAAATTATTTATCTGATCAGGCTGAAATTTTTCACGGTGATTACTGTTATCAAAGAACATCGAATCCATACATCAACTTAGGCAAACATTGGAAATTAAAATTCCGTCAAAATTTTAACAATGACCGAACTTTTCAAGGTCATGGTTACATATAATGTGAGCCTTCATTAATTACAATATGGGCCAAGCAGTGAGTCTCTAAGATGAAGAGAATCAAAGTCATCGCTCCAAAAATTACTTTCCCTTTTTCCGTGACCTTGATCTTTGACCTAGATATTTCAAAATTGAATCAGACTATGACCGATATTTTGTACTAAGGTTGGTGACGATTAGTCAAGCGATGTGGGCGCTAAGCTGTACACAAACAAACAAACAAAGTTACAAACTTGACCGCAAACAACACCTTGGCAACGTAGGTGTAAGGTTTGAAAAAGTTGCTATTATGAACATTATGTGTGACATAACTTAATTCGTTAGTTTCTCGCTTTCTTTTTTATCATGGCGCGCCAGCTTGAAATGTTCATTATTCAATGTGTGTGAGACATACCTTTTTCTCACTGTCTTTCTTCTTCTTCTTCTTCTTCTTCTTCTTCTTCTTCTTCTTCTTTTTTAAAAATTTCTGACTGTTCTGCGTGTGATTCTCTCGTTTCATCGTCGTTTCTTTCTCTCGCTGAGTGTTTTAGTTTTTATTTCGGAGGGTAATAACTCATAGAAGAGAGAGAGAGAGAGAGAGAGAGAGAGAGAGAGAGAGAGAGAGAGAGAGAGAGAGAGAGAAATGAGAGATAGAGAGAGAGAGAAAAAGAGAGAGGGAGAGAGAGAGAAAGAGAGAGACACACAGAGAGACTAATATTCTTTTAACTAATTTTCGCCTTTTAGCGATTTTAACTTTTCTTTAGGTATTACATTTTTACCGGCGATCCGTCCCGTTTCGATTTCCACGAATGACTGTTTCAAAACCTTTGTTTCCTCTCAACTAAACGAACGTGACGCCATTCGTCATATCGACTCATAACCCTCTGTATTTATCTACTGTGACCTGTTTAACTTCACACCTTACCTTACAGGTAATCTCTTCCTGTTATCTTTCATGGGGACTGGTTTATTTCCAAAAATTCGTGTCATTTTGATCTGTACTTAGTTCGACCGTTGTCAAGATTAATACTAGCTGATGTAATCGCTATCCGACATAAGGCCATCTATAATGTAACATAAGTAATACACTCCTCTCTCCAAAGTACTCAGCTTTTAGTTCGGTTTATCTTTTATTTTAGTCACGTACCATTATTTAGAGTGAACTGGGCATCGACGTTACTCCCAAACAAAATATGTATTTACCTAAATCCTGTTTAATAAAAAGATTATCTCCCTTTCTTAGCGAACATTGAAAAAAAAAACCAAATAAATAAAATATAAAAAATAAAGTTAATATTAAAAAATTTTTTCACTTACCTAAATTGATAAAGTTGATGCATAACCGTCCCTCGAAAAACGTAGCAATTAAACATTTCGTTTGTTGTACAGGAATAATTTTAACTTAAAAATATTAATGTTTTCTACTTAACTACTATTTTAAGAATTTTAACAGATTTTATTATTTTTTTTAAACAAAACAATTTTCACATTTCCCATTTTTAGTGAAAGAAAGTGAACTTAACTTTATTCTCTTTAGGCCCCTATTTTCTTGCCTTCACACGAGGGAAGAGTTAGACACAAGGTCGGTTTTTAATGCGGGGAAAAAATCCAGCTCACCAATAAGGGACACTATAAATGGAACAAAAATAAAAATTGTCCCCTAATCAAAATAGATTTCTCTTCCTTCGTGTCCGATGACGCGCTGTGGTTTGTTAAATAATTTGAAGTTACAAAAAAGAAATTAATTCGAATCTTTAAAATTGAAAATTAAAACTGGTGGAAAAACCCTTTAAAACAGTTATCGTTTAAAAATTTAAGTAAACAAACAGAAATGTTGAAAGGCGGCGATCGGCCATATTTGTTTTGACTCTCCAAGAAGGCGAGAATTATTTCGGAATACACCCACACGTGCTATTTATAACTAATCACTTTAGTTTGTGTACAGTGACACATTACCATTTGTTAAATCATTTGAATTTAGAAAATGAAAATCCGAGACGTTTTAAAATTTTTAATTTTAAAACTGTAACCTTTATGGCGTTATTTTAAAAAAAACCTTTTTAAACACTCACGGTTTAAAAAATTAAGTAAAAAAAATGTTTATTATTTGGATATACGCCAACACGTCCTATTTATAACTAAAAAAATGAAACAAAAATCTCTTGCATAATATCACATTAAAGTCGGCCATTTTATTATTTAATTGGTTATTATATCATATTCAGTGTTTTTACGTACTTCAGAACAAATGTTAAGGTGATTTGTTTAAACTTCTATTTGGATATCAACACATGTCGACGTCAGTACACAAATTTGAAACAAACGCAACGATTCGTCAAATGTATCACAAATTATGTATATTAGCCAATTAAAACGCGGCTCACATAGAAAACGTCTAGAGCCGTGTTCCGTATGAAAATAAAGAGGATTTCACTTATTGAAATATGAAATGATAACGTGTTACAAAAATAATTGTCTTACTAATTTTGTCGCCTGTGTTCATGAGTGGCCGGAGGAGGTGGAAGAGGTTGTTCCTCCGACTCTCTCTATAATATTACTAATCAAAACAAAAATGTCTATCAGATTAAATATTAATGTGCATATAATCGATTGGAAATACTTTTTCTTGGGAACATACTCGAATGAAGACCATTTGTTTATATCGAAAGTATGTACCTTGTATTAAGAAATCTATTTAAATCAAAGATACGGAAGAAAACCTGATTCTACTCGTTTTAACTTCTACTACTTTTTTCCATTTTTTTAAAAACTCCTATTTACCCTATATTAATGCTCTATTTCCAATATTGAGCATCTATTATCGTATTAGGAATTGTTCACGATATCTCTGGATACCATCCTCTAAGATACTTTGAAAATATGTTTATAGAAAAAACTTATTTATAATATCATCGGACAATATATATATATATATATATATATATATATATATATATATATATATATATATATATATATATATATATACAGGGCTTTACGCGCTCCACTACTTTTGGAGCTACTCCCGCTCCTGCTCCAACGCCCAAAATTGGAGCTGGCTCCTCTCACGCTCTCCATTTTCAAAAAGGAGCCGCTCCAGCTCAAACTCCTATAAACAAGGAGCGGCTCTTTTTCAGTGCTCTATAATGAAAATGTACCTTCTTTCATAAACTTTATATTCTGCCAATGAGTGGTCGAAGGATAGGGGTGGGCGTCAAAGGTTTGGACCGGGTTTTTTTTTTACATAAAATTTTCAAGTTAAATTCAATTTTTACGATATTTTCTGTTTATTAAATTGTTACGTGAAAGTACAGAATAGTTAACAAAGCCCCCCCCCCCATTGTCCCCATGTAAAAAATCGTTGTCTAAATAATGTTATTATTTCAAGCCGGTTCGTAATTAAGTTACGGGATTAAATCCATCATAATTCATTGAATTTAACTTGAAAATTTTAAGTAAAAATACCCCCGGTCCAAACCTTTAATTTCGTAACGTAATTACGAACCGGGTTGAAATAACATTATTTAGAAAGCCATTCTTAACATGGAGTGAGGGGGGGGTGCTTTGTTAACTATTCTGTACTTTCACCTAACAATTTAATAAACAAAAGATATCGTAAAAATTTAATTTAACTTGAAAATCTTATCTAAAAAATAGGCCGGTTCGTAAACTGCACAAGTACCAAAAAATAATATAAAAAATGTTCTGCACTGGGGAGGGGGGTAGCCCCGTATTTACAAGTATATCTCCTGTAAAAACGGTTCTAAAATCTATTTTTAATCGATATTTATTCGATAATTGCCGAATTTTCCTACTTGGCCAAAATTGCCGAATTTTCCTACTTGGCCAAAATTGCCGAATTTTCCTACTTGGCCAAAATTGCCGAGTTTTCCGTTGACGAATTTTCCATGACGAATTTTCCGTTGCCGAGTTTTCCTATGACGAGTTTTCCGGGCACCCCTATAGTACAATTGAATATAAAATTATTTCTCTAAGAACACGAATATGTCTTTTAAGATTAAATAAAATAAATAAAATGTTATCAAATCTGTGTAGTTATTTAACATTTTCTTTGTTTACTTCGGAATTTCATAACAGTTGATTATAACAGTTTAAACACAGTGCGACTCTTAGAACAAAATACAAATGTGCTTTTTTTCTACCCTTTTTTATTCTTGGACCAAAAATACAACCAATTTTCAAGCAAAAATTAAGAAGTTAAAACTAAAACATACCAGTCAATAAAAAAAAATGTCGGAAAAATGATGGTGGGTCGGGTAAGAATTTGACATAAAAGTTTAATTTTATATACGTTAAAAAATAAATTCGAATGTTATGTCAGGACAAAAAGTACAATTTCACACCGAGGATCGATTTTATCCAATATTTGGGCGAATTATTGGCCTTTTGGCTAGGATCAAAGTGTAGTATCTGTTTCGATGGATACTACACCCTATATACCGATACCGTCTTGGCCTTCGGGCCTTGATTCCGCCGGTTTGTCCTGTGCAGTTCTAGGAGGTCCACCCTCCCGGGCTTTGCATTCTCACCCTTTGAGAAGGGGTTAGTTTATTACTAATCGCCTGAGGCGCCCCTACCGGGGAATGCCGACGGGGCTGCCCAGGCATTTTTTGAGGGTCATAAGTGCTCTTCCTCTAGGGTGCTGACATCAAATCCCACTTTCCGACCTTGTGTCACATCTTACCGCTGTGGAGGTAGATAAATACCACCATCAAGCGAAATAAGCGAGAAACTCCAACGGGTCCTCATCTACAATTGAACCTAGTTTTTGCTTATTTATAATTAAAACTTAATTTATTTACTACTTTTTAAAATTAAAATAATAATTTAAAAAGAAGATACAAGAACAATTAACTGAGAAAAATCGATTTTGTTTGCTCCATCCAAAACAATAGAGTAAATACTTATTTAAAAAAAATATTTATTTAAAAATATTGAAACGGGGGGGGGGGGGGATTTCAATATTTTTAAATAAATAAGTATTTACTCTATTGTTTTCGAGCAAACAAATATTAAAAATATAGGGGAGTGGGCCTAGCCCCCAAATCACCCCTCCAGAACGGTCCTAAAATCTATTTTCAATCGATATTTATTTAATAGTTACCTAATTTTCCTACTTTGTAAAATTTACCGAATTTTCCATGACCGAAGTTTCCTAAATTCATAGTTTACATTTAATTTTTAAATCGTTTCGGCGGACTTTAACCGAGCGCTCTTTTGATATGCTTTCTTTTTATTCATGAAGTGAGACAAAATGATAAATACATTTATTAAAATTAAATATTAAAATTATTCCGGAGGACTTTAAAGAAGAAGAATATTTTAAAATGTTAAGTTAATTTTATAATGAATGTAGAATATCATTTTCACATAACTAGTAAAATGAATGTTATTTTTTTTTTATTTACATGAAGGAGGACTTTAAAGAATACTATTTGGAAAGTTGGGAATCTTTTACTATAATTAACAGAACGAAAAAAAGCATTAAAAAACAAATGCATTATACAATAAATGTCAACAATCATGCGAAAATGTAATGTTCTATCAGTTTCTATCAGTATATTGTTTAGTTTTTGATTTTTTTAATCGATTTTCAAGCCCTGGCCATGGACGAGCCTCCATTTTGAATTTCTTTTCGAGTAGTCAACACCGACTGTTTTGAACAAGAAAACCATCCTTTAAAATGAGTTAAAACACAAATAAAATTATCCAGGCAGGTAGATGAGTAACTTAAATCGCCTAAAAAAGGTAGAATCTCATTTTTATTTTTCGCTAAAATTAGAATACGATGAAATGATCCAGTAATACCAAGTTTTCTTATTAAAAACAATGTTAGAACAAATAAAAGAAATACATTTTTTTAGGAAGTCTCGGTTTTATCGTAAAGAAGAACACATCACAAAATAATGAATTTATAAAAAATCAGTTGAAAATATTTTACGGCGTCGAAAGTATGAATTTTACCAATATACAGATAGGCATTTAAAAGATGTTGATAGATGTATTGTAAAATTTTAGTTAACTTACAGTTTCGGGGCGAAAAAATATTTTCGTCGGTGTAGCAGGAGAGTTCTATTTTCAAGAGTTAAAGCGATATGTGGTATTATTTCGTTAGGTGGGGAATAATATATAATGGGTAGGAGTCAAATGGCTTAAAAACAGATGTATTTAATTGTTACGAAAACAAAAATTTCTTTAGTTATTATTACCGTTAAAGATTTTTTTAATATCTTTATTTGAAGAAGAAGAAAAAGAAGAAGAGCAGTAAGATTTAGTACAAAAATAAATTGTCTGTAAATTGAAAGAAAAATTGGCTTATTTCTTCAATCATCAATAAACAATCCTCGTCATGAATACAATAAAAAAGTTCAAATCTTTAAGAAAATAACTTCAAAGACATCTATAGACTATGTGGCGTCGCATTTGAAGACGTTTGTCGCCAAATTGTCTCCTGCCCTATCAAAAATCTAACATGTCCACGTGAAAATTTACAGAGAACTTAAAATGTTCTCTTTTCATGTGTAACTCTCTCCCTGCCTCTCTCCCTTCCTCTCTCATATACATTTACAATATACATAAAAAATAACTCAAAGATATTTGCTGAAATAATCTTTTCTTTTCCTTTTTATTGCTGAATAAAAAACTAATGTTTAAAAAAAAAAAAAATCAAATAATTTTGGAGCGAGGAGCACGGAGCGATAAAACCACCGATCTTTAGTCCAAAATGGATTTGCTCCCGCTCCACTCCCGCTCCACTCCCGCTCCACTCCCGCTGAATATAAAATGAGCCCTCCTCTCCAGCAAAAAGGAGCGTGCTCCATTTTGAAGGGCTCCGTAAAGATATATATATATATATATATATATATTGTCCGATGATAATAAACAAAAAACAAATATTTATATAATAAATATTTGTTTTTTGTTTATTATCTATGTACGCATACGTTTCGTCCTTTTTAATCGGGACTCATCAGCACAGATACATAACTATTAACTACTGGTCGCGTAATTCGAAATCCCGGGCTACGAGTACTTTACAACTCAAATTCCGACACCTAGAACCACTCGGCCACCGCTGGATAGCTAAATAAACAGTGATAATTTTAACACTTATTTCGACTATATATATATATATATATATATATATATATATATATATATATATATATATTAAAATTTATTTATTTTGTTATTTATTTATTTTGTTGTTTTATTTTCGTATTTTTTGTTTTCGTATTTAAGATTTTTTTTAAAATATAAAGTAAAGTAATTATTCTCTCATTTTAAATATTCTAGATTTTATTAAATTTATTGATTATCATATATTCAAAAATTATTATTAATTGTGAGTTTCATCAAATTAGTTATTGAATTAATGTAATATGTTATTTATTGTAGGATTATAACATTATAATGTTTTCATGTGTGAAGACAATGTAAGGGAAACCTTTGCTTGTTATTCGGGTCATTAATTTATTTATCAAAATGTACAAAAATACATAAATGATGTGGCAGAAGGCCAAAAAGGGGTATGGGGGGAAAGTGGGGGTCGGAGGTCGTCCACATGGTCTAAACCCTAGAAACTAGCTTCAGTTACCACAATACCACATTCACTCTATGGACTAGCTACTTAAAATATTCCCAGGTGTTTGAAATGAATTTTATTTACAAAAAGTATATACATGTGTGATGATGGCAGTGGGATAACAAAAACTAAGCCTTCAATAATCCCCCAAAAATAAATAAAAATAAAAGGGATGGTAAAAATAAAGAACAAAATAAAATGCTAATTATGGAAAGTTAGTAGGACCCCCCCCCCATCATATCTAAGGTATGTACTGCTCGCTGTCTTCCGGTAAAGACCGAAAGCAAGAGAGTCAGTTCCTAGATGGGAGTGGGCGTTTCTATGGGGGCAAAAGAAATGGTGGGATGGGTTTGTCGGGATGTGCGGTGTTCTCCAGGATAAGAACTATTAGGGCGGGTCAGGGATACAAAATAAATTTGGGAGCGGGCATCCTGGAGGAGTTCTGACACCTAAAATAAAAATGGGGACAGAGAGCTCATTTATACTACTAGCTAAAAGGGACTGATCCAACAATTTGGATGGTCATAGAGAACTTTTACAAAAAAAACCTAAGGTCGGTGTGTGCCATGCCTAGGCAGGGAACACGAACTCGAACTTATTCCGCGTAAACACGCATAAACTTGCGGTGTGTATCCACCTACTTTTAAAAAGTGAGGAAGGCAATCTCCTTCTATCAGATTTGATTTTGATTTTAAGCTGATGCTTAAAATACAAAATCAAATGAAGATGAGAAGGCGACGCCCCCCACGCCCTATTTCTAAGCGTGAAGTATACACAACGAGTCTAGCTACGGCTAAAATCGCGAGAAAAACCATACGTTTCTCCCTGGGCAACAAGTAAGACAACAGAACATATACTACAGTACCCCCAAAATAGGAGAAGGTAATGCCTGGAAAGATGGTATTATGACAACACAACAGATACTACCTCATTCAATTGAGCATTGAAAGATAGTACATAAGTCTGAAATAGTATAGTAGACTGAATATACAGATAGTACAACAGTGTATCTAATAGAGTACTAGTATAGTTTCGGTTTCAGACAGACAGATACGAAATCTTTATTCGTAATAGATATATGTAATATATCAATTAAAGTGGATCCTCCCGATTTCCGTGCTCGATAACTTCTGAACCAAAAAGGCGCATACATAAATCAGTTTAGTTAGTGATGTCTATCAACTTTTGATCTTTAGTGTAAGAAAACAAAAGTTTACTTTCGATAAACTTTTATATTTTCTGCTGATCAAAGCATTAGGAATTTAATCTAACTCGATTATTTGACACCGGTAGCAAAATTTAATAGGACCCATAATTTTGTATGCACCGGTTGGTCTTTTTTTTTTACTATTACATATTGAAAAAAATTGTTTTCTGTCTAGAATCCTCCCCCCCCCCCCATCGAATTTAATACTTTTCCTTTTTGTTTTCATTGTTTTCATTAAATTTTGGATGTTTCAATTATTGGAATTTATACGATTTATTTTATTTACCCTCGCGATTATTACTTTTATTGTTTTTCAATTACGGTGTCTGTAATTGTCCCTTATCTAATATGTAAAATAATTTGCTTTTTATTGGTTATTTTACTCATAACTTGAAAATGGATATTTAAAGATAAGGATAACAATAGTAATATGACGTTCAGGGTTGAACACAGAAATAGTTTGTTTATCTCAGCTCACGTTAGTATATCATTCACACACGACAGTGTATATTTACCCAATCGTGACCAATTCTTGGGATTGTCATTAATTCAGTTTTCATTTAAACTTGATGCGTTTTTTTTTTGTGCACTAGAATTGATTTGTCCCAAGCCTTTTTTTGAACATAAAGAAATTAAAATTTGGTTCAGTAGAAAAAAAGTTATTTAAAATATGTGTGGTCATCAGCGTGTAGGATAACGCCCCCCCCCATTGACTTAAAAAAAAAAAAAAAAATTATTTTTTATACCCAAAATGTAGCAAACAGCACAAGGAATCTAAAAATATAGATATCTCGAAAGGAGTTTAAGATATGGAAGGGTTGAGCAGCTTAAATTGACAAAAATGCCAATTGAGTAACGCTCCTCATGCTCTTTAACTCGACATAACATTATAAATATTATTTAAAGATGGAAACATAGAAAAATAGAACCTGATGAGCTGATTCAAAATATGTTAGTATTAAAAAGATAGCGTCATAGAAACAGAGTTGTGTGACTTTTAATAGAAAAAAAGTGATAATTGACTTTTGAAGCTGAATTTTTCAGGAAAAGGGACCCCAAAAGACCAAATTGAAAACTGAAGCCACGCATTTAGATGAAAGAAAAGAAAAAAAAAATGACAAATTGAAAATTCTCTTTATTAATGAAGACAATGAAGAAAAATTGGCTATATTGAAGATATTAACTCTTGGGTATGTTGAAGAGGTTAACCCCCAAATATTTGTGTCTTTTTTCTATTAGTTTCCTATTGTTTTCTTAGCGGTGAAAGCAAAGATGTTCCCTATGAAATTGAAACTGTGGACTTTTTATATATGCTTTTTGTGGAGAATTAAAACAAATATTTTAATAATTATTTTGTTAAATAAATAATACTTTCTATAGTATATATATTAATTTTTATATCGTACTGGAAGACTTTAAAGAATATTTGAACATGCTATATTTAAATAATTGTCGATACATGTGTAGATAGATACACTCAGCCCCCTCCGCTAAACAAAAAAGAGATTATCCTTCTTTTAGGCGATTACGTTTTGGGAAAGAAAAACAATTATTTCAGAATTTAGAGTTTTGCATATAAATTTAACGTAAAATTATCACTCATTTCTGACCGATCGTTATCGGGATAGCGTTTGAAGAGCATATAACCATATTTTTTTGCAAAGGGATATAAATTGTGTTGTTTTTTGAGGGGGAATAACAAATCTATTAATCCTATCACTAATCCTAAGTCTCTGTGGAAACAGCCCCCAATCACTTATCTGTATCTATAACCTTAAGTCTAGGTGGCAACCCCCAAAATGTAACTAGAACGGTTACATACTTTCTTGGCCTTTTGGCTAGGAGCAAAATGTAGTATCAATATTTGTATAATTTTGTATTTTTTGTGCAAATAAATATTGCAAAGTATAGTATCTGTTTTTATACTACACTTCATCTTTTCTGTCCTCGGTCAGTGAAGGAGAAATCCTTCTAGACTAAGGAAAATTTCATTTTTGTTACAATCAAGAGTTCCCATTTTTAGAGATCTGGATTAACCATAAATTAAAAAACCGACCTTATGTTTACCTCGGTGCAACGGAAAATTCGGCAACGGAAAATTTGGCAAAGGAAAATTTGGCAAAGGAATATCCGGCAAAAGAAAATTCGTCAATTTTGTCAAAGTAGAAAAATTCGGTAATTATGGATTAAATATCGATTGAAAATTGATTTTAGTGATGTTCTTGCGGGGACATAGTTGTAAATAAGGGCTACCCCCTTTCAACCAAAAAAGAACACTTCTTGTATTTTCTTTTTGGTATTTGTGCAGTTTACGGACCGGGTTATTTTTTAGATAAGATTTTCAAGTTAAATTTAATTTTTACGATATCTTTTATTTATTAAATTGTTAGGTAGAAAGTACAGAATCGTTAGCAAAGCCGCCTCCCCATGTTAAGAATGACTTTCTAAATGGTGTTATTATTTCAACCCGGTCCGTAAACAACAACAGTACCATCATTTTCAATTATTATATTAATAAAAAAGTTATGAATTAAAATCCTATTACGAGATTAAATCCATCATAATGCATGTCGGTTTCTTTCGTAAACAAGTGTTCGACATTTGAAAGGAATTTTGAAGTATTTAAACTATCGAATAGAAAGTCATTTAAACTTGCTTTTAAATTTTTAGCAAATCTTCATGTATTAAAAGCTCCCCGGATAATATTTAGAAATAAATGTTTTAGAGGGGAATAGTTGTATAAAAAATATTTTAAAATATTTATAGTTCCTTTATGTTAGAGCGGCACGCGCGAAAATGTTTTTGTTAATTTTAGTACACCACGTACTACACGATGTCGTTTAATATCTAAATTTAAAAAACATTTGTTTTCAATAAGTTCAAAATGATAATTGACTTGTCGTTGACGCATGAATGTGTACTCAGCAGTGTAAGAAATTCATTTTTTTAATCTTGCAAACAAAACATATTAGAAAGATTGAGAAACAGAAACATTCCAAAAAATTATTTAAAAAAGTAGTCTAAATTTTACTAACAATTAATTTCAAATGTATAATAAACAATTAAATACACGGGATGATCACCGTCACACACTATCTACTATGCGACGTCATCGAAGTTTTACTTACTGACAATCATTCAGTTTCCAGTTTTACTTTGGAAAAATAAAATGTAATTTTCACAATTCAAGTTTATACATTTTTTAATTAAAACAAAATAGAAAGGTTAAAACTAAAACATATTCGTCGATATTTAAAATTTTTAATATCATTTTAAAATCAGATCGGGAAATAAAATTTTATTGAGACCAATTAAAACTGTAAAAGTAACTTTTTAATGAAAATAGATTTACTGTTTATGTTTATTCTAATAAAACTATAAATAAATAAGTGAACATTATTAGAAAACTATCTGACAGATGGTTTTCTAATAATGTTCTATTACAAATCCATACCTTCTATATAAAATGAAAAATAATAGATGAAATTAATAAAATAGAATATTATAGCGATAAGTTCTTCCATACTTTGTTTTCTGTCGGCAAACTAATGGTTGCTATTCTCATCGCTGGGACATTTTTTTGATCGCACGGATATTTTTTTGGATAATTACTTAACTTTTAGTAAAATATACGTAATTTTTTTAATTCAGTGTCTTAAAATCTTTGAAATAGTTCCAGAAAAGTGATATTTATATTCAAAAAGATTAGCAAAAAATAGATTTCTTGAAATCTCAAAATTTACTGAATTTATGTGTTTTATAGCCATAGTGGGTACATTTTTCATTCTAAACGTTTTTTTGACACGTAGAAATAGTTTTTTTAGATTAACTATAGGCTTTTACCTTTCGAAAATAATCAGATTTTATCTTAAACAATTAAATGGATATGATGAAAATGAGTTTAAAATGAATTGAATTATAATATTTAATTCATTCTGAAATAATTATAAATTATTTGAACTTATTTGAAACTCAGAAATTGAAATTTATTTTTATTATTCTGAAACTTATTCTGAAAATCAGTTTTTCTGAATTTATTAATATTTGAATTTAAAATATTCAACATATTTATATCTTATTTTGCTTTAATCTAAAAATTAAAATTGTAAAAATTCTGAAAAATTTGTAAAATCATTTAATTTGAATTGGAATATAGAATTAGTATTTAAAGAAAGAAAACACCTGAAAATATTAAATATAGCTAATAAGTAAAATTGTATTTTATTATTTAAAAATATGATGTTTAAATAGAAGAAATATTATTATTTTTTGTAATTCTTAACTTATTAATAATTGAATCTCTAATAATTGAAAAGAAACAGAATAAGGTTTATTTAAAAGCAAAACAAAAGAACCACAAAACGAAGAAGTAAATAATAATAAGAACATTTGGGGGATTTTAGAGGGTTCTAAGTCACCCTATTATTTATTTTGCTTGTTATCTTATTTTCAATAATTTAACTTATTTAAGTAAAACTCTAACTATTTTAATAGAATCTTGTCATTTGTGATTTTGTCTCCGTGGGCAGTACTGAATCATGTAGTAGGGTTGCCCAGAAAAGTCTGATGTCTGTTTTGATAATATTCTAAAAATATATTTAATAAATTACAGAAGTACCTATATTGTTTATTGTTTTGCTATTTATTATATCCAAATAACTTCATTTTAAAACTTTATCTCTAAATTTATTACTAAAGTATAGGCAATTGTGGTTTTGTTGCTATGGGCAGTACTGAATCATGTAGTAGGGCTGTACAGAAAAGGACAAGGTTTAATTGATTATATTCAAATTATGTACTTTTACTTTTTATAAACTAAAAAAGTGAAGTTATTTTAAATTGCAAGCTTCATTAAGAAATTTATAATAACTTCATTTGTAAAATTAAAATTTTGTATGATTGGGGTATAGTCATTGGTGCTTTGTCTTTATTGGCAGTGCTAAAAATGTAGTAGGACTGCCCTAATAAAGCAAATGTTTCATTTTATATATTCTATTAACACATTTTTTGTTTCAAAATATACACGTGAAGTTATTACTGTTGCTAACTTAATGATCAAAGTTAAATTAAAATTTATTACAATATAATTTGTTGTGACTTTGTCTCTATGGGCAGTACTGAGTCATGTAGTCCGGCTATCTAAAAAAAGCAAATGTTTTTAACAATGATACTAAATATACTTATATTCTTCTGAATTATGATAATGTAGTTAGTTAGAATTTATTATTATTGCTGTTATGCAGATAACAAAGGAAAGTTTCAATTAATTAATCTTGTTACAGCGGATAAGAAGTAATAAATCCAAGACTGGTTCACTAATGAATTAGATGCTTTCATTATTGTGATGTCATAATGATTATTGGTTCAACTCAATTAGCAATTGTTACTAATATTTCCACCACCTCAAAGTATAGGTGACTCAAGGTTAACCTGGACACTGATAATTTGGGATCTTGTTACTTGTCCCTTTTTAAAATATAACAAACATATATTGCTCATTATCAAACTGCAATACGTTAAAAAGTGCAAAAGACTGAAAAATGCGGACGCATGTGTATTAATATTCTTAAATATAAACCTGGAAAAGTACAATACAAGTGGAATTAACTCTTAAAATATTAAAGCTGGAATTGAGATTTGAAGAATATAATGTAGAGTAAAATTAGCAATATAAAGAGAATAACAAACAATAATGAATTAGATGATTCATTAAATAAAGTCTAATTTGCCAAAAGCATCATTCAAAATGTGGAGAATTCATGAGCGATTGCTCTTTACCACATTACCTCGAGTCGAGTCTAATGTATTCTGTGGCTGACTCTTCTCAGCTATGGAATCTGCCTGTATTTAACAATGTATCCATACAACACAAGTCAAGAAATTTTGACTTTTTTGTTACATGTAAAGCACAGGTGTTTTTTTATTTTAATAAAAAATGAAACCAAACTTTGACATAATTGACTTACATTCAACTCTTCCTAATAGTTAACTCTCTCTAATTGTCAACACCATTTTGTTCCCACTTTTATTTTTTAACTTTTCCTAATTGCAGTAATGTTTTGCATTTCTTTCACGTGACAAATAGATTCTTTTTTAATTTCAAAATTTTCAAAAAAAATTCCAACTTTATTTCAAAAGGAAATTTCAAAATTAAGTTATAAAGTAATCAAATGATAAAAGGTTAGTGATTAAGCCACTTAATCTTTGGGTCACTAAATCAAGTCACAAATCAGTTAGCCTTACTTGTTAATTTGCCTAAGTCATCACTGTATAATTAATGAAAATATTTTGGGTGTTTTATGTCATTCTTGTGTTAATCCAAACACCAATATCCAAGAAAGAGCTAAGAAAAACCATTGCATATGTCTGCTATTTTAGCAACCTAGTGATTTAGTGCGATTAAATGTATACTTAACTGTTCAAATCTCAATTCCAGCTTTAATGTTTTTAGAGTTAATTCCACTTGTCTACTTTTCTAGCTTTATATTTAAGAATATTAATACACATGCGTCCGCATTTTCAGTCTAGTATATATATATATATATATATATATATATATATATATATATATATATATATATATATATATATATATATATATATATATATAATTTAATAAATGTTCCAATTTTTTTTCTTAAAAACGTATTCATCGATACATTTTCTCTGTCTATTTTCAAAACACACATTTTTTCTTGATAATAAATTTAAGGTGTTTTAAAAAGCATATGTACATATATATATATATATATATATATATATATATATATATATATATATATATATATATATATGGTTCACTATCACTATATATATTCTTTTGTTAGTAACTTTATTGATACATGATCATTTCTTCTATTTCATGCCGTCATTCGAAAGCTGAAATCGTATAATTTTATATCATTGTTACACTTAAGGAACAAATCCGAGCTGCCATTGTTCAAGTTTCGTTACAGCTGGGCGCCAAAGTATGACGCTCAGTTTCTGAAAAGTTGAGAAAATGCATTGAGCTCTATCGAGAGAAAACATATCTTTTATAACTGCTTTGATAAACATCATGTCTTATGCTGCAAAAAAATTAGATGTACAAACACACACACACACACACACACACATATATATATATATATATATATATATATATATATATATATATATATGTTTTCACACACATATACACGCATATATAGGAGAGTTTGAATGACGTACTAGACACCATCCTTGAGTGTCGTAAGTCTCTCTGTACAATGGTTTGTCAGGACAACCGGACATGGAGATACTTCATATTGCAAGTAAACCCTGACGAAATATTAAAAAAATACATAGTATTCGCAGCACAATTAAGATCCCCTCAGCACGGCTATGCACATGCTCATACGAGGAATGGTGCACCGTCTCCTAGTGATGTTACCTCAAGTCACAGCACTTAACTGGATACTCTACCATACGAGATTAACTATTGTCCTGGAATCCGGTAAGACTAAAAGACAACATCAAAGATATACTATAAAATAGTTAACTGGTCAATTGGGTTGAGAAACATTAATGTTTCTAACTTATTTACTAACTCAACGTTCTAGAGGTAAAGGAGCACTTTAATGTAATAATCGAATAATTATGTATCTCATATAGAGATCAAGTGTTAGCTTCAGGAAGGGTCCCCTTAATTTCTTATAACTTCGACTTAAGTAAAATGAAACAAAACATATATAGATAGTAAGTTATGAAAATATATTTATGGCAATTAATGTTTTTATCAGCCAATGGTATGTCTTCTCTCACCACCTGAAAAAATAAACCTTGAATAAGCTAACCTAGAAACATTTCTTAAAAACATACCAGAACCTAGCAAACATTGATGCATTATTAAATTAATTAAAAATAAACGAACGAACTTATACGTCGTAATATTCTGTTTCGGAATCATATTCTATGGTTGTAATATCTGGTTTTAAAATCTTCAAGTTCAAGTAAAAGTTAGCCGAAATTTTGTTTAAGAGAAGCCTTGCCATTGACTGATTAAAACAGCAACCCGTGGGAGGGAATAACCATGAATCTGATTGGTTAGCTAGCTAGACTAAACACCACGTGATATAACAAACTCAGTAACACGAATTCCATGCATGTTAGCCTGGCGATTCCCTACGGGGATGAAACGCGAACGCCTCTCTGTGACTTGATTGCCATAAATATGTTTTCATAAATTACTATCTAGATATACTCACGTTGAAGTAAATACTGAAAATCGACATATAATATATATTATATTATTATATATGGATACATTAAATAATAATTATATATATAGACACAAATACAAGAACATATATATGTTTCTAAATGTCCAACCATGAGCTGTAGAGACTAATAAAGCAGCAATTTGCAGTTCATGGATATAATTAATTTTGTTTTTAATTTTTCAAATGCTGATATTACACACACACACACACACACATACACACACACACACACATATATATATATATATATATATATATATATATATATATATATATATATATATAGTCTAAAGAAGCTTTAAGTCATTTTAACAAAAAAAAAGGTAAAATACAGTTTAAATTCCCAGAGAAACTAACTAAATCCAAGATATTGCAGACTTAACATTCGTTGGAAAATTCATAAATAAATAAATAAATAAATAAATAAAATAAAAAGGGGGGTTAAGTATCTAACAGTGAAACAAAAACAGTAGACCGTAAGCGTCTAATATTAACACGGGGATCATCAGCTGTTTACCATGTAACTGTTTCGGAGATTTAAAAACAGGACAGTTATAATATTCATGGCTCTCCAATGGTACTGATAATACTACCATTTCTCCTATAATCAAGTGTCGAAATAATTCAGCTTAAAATTTCACTAATATATACATAAATAAATAATAATAATAATAATAATAATAATAATAATAAAATAATAATATTAAGACTACTGTATGATATGGTAATTTGCATATCAAATAACATTAATTATAACAATAATATATATATATATATATATATATATATATATATATATATATATATATATATATATATATATATATATGTATAAGTAATAGTACGAATTTATATAAAACGGTAATCACATGGCTAATTCGCACAGCTAAATATAATTTATCAGCACAAATTATATTATTGCAGATCAATCTAATTTAAAAATTAATTCTCATCTCTTTTTCAACCATAACATGATTTAAAGTCTCGAGCGTATCGATTGAAGACGTCTTTTTGGTAGATATACAAATGTTATATTTATTGTGAATTTTAATGTTAACTAATAAGAAGCTTCTGAGATTTAAATTCGAGAGTCGGGAGATAATATTTTTGTTTTTTGTTTGAGTTTAACGTAATTGAAATCCATCCCTCCCCAAAAAGTAGCTGGTCACGTTAGAGAAAAAAAGTTAACGTTATTTTTTAATTTCGACCAAACGTTTGATAACTTTGCATCAATTTATTAGACAAACATAGGAGGGGAATCTATCGTCTTTTTAAAATATATATTTAAGAGTATCCTATAAAACTTATACTATGTAATTAGGTAACATATATAATAATAATAATAATAATAATAATAATAATAATAATAATAATAATAATAAGGATTATTATTTTTTTAATTAATTTATTTATTTTTTATTTATTTAATTTACTTATTTATTTATTATTATTTTTTTTTCGTAAATGTGTCTTCATGTATGTATGATAGTGCACTCTGAACCTCATGAAAATGAGAGAAACACTATCCCTGTTACAGGATCACAGGTAAACTAAGCCTGGGCCTGGTGTAGCCACAGACACCAAAGCATGATAAATGTCTATAAATACAAATAAACGCTGTGGGATCCAGAAGAAAGATTTGAGTGTCATGATGGGCAGGTGCTCTATCGATGGCCAACATGGAGGACCCGGTCCGCATCCTGCGAATGTTGGCTCTTTTAATTTCAGGAACAAGACCACGGACAAAAAACAGGTAGGTAACCCATCAAATTCTAAATATGGACATTGACCAAACACAAGAAAACAAGAATGAAAATAACAGACCAAAAAGCCATAGAAAGAAATGGACCCCAAAAGAGAACAGACTGATAATGGAATGCTACTACAAAACCGCTACCCCACAGAAAGAGGATACCGTAAACGAATGAAAGATCTATGGGACATTTCTACTGACTACCATACAACGGCACAAAGGATAGCAGATCAAGCAAGACAGATACTCAAGAGAGGGTGGTTCTCGGAGATGGAATTAACGGAAATTAAACAAAAGATAAATAGCGTGAAAGATCAAGACACACCACTTGACGAAACCCCCCTGGAAGAAGACGGGAAAAACATAAACACAGAAACTGAAGAAGGCGACGACAACGAAACTATAGAACTATCTGAGGAAGAAGCACAGATCTAAACAACTTGATATATGCGGGGGCAAAATCAGTATGTATGAAATTAAAAAGAGAAAAGAAGACTGACCAAAAGAATGGACAGACGAAATCTAGATGGGAGATCAGACTGGAAACCCAGATCACCAAACTTTAAAAGGAAGCTAAAACCGTAAATAGGATGAAGGAGAACAGTAAACGATGGAAGAGCAGAAATCTGAATCGCAAGGAAAGACTAAATAAGAAACATGAAGAACTAAAACAAAAGATAGCAGCAAAAGAAGGAAGATTGAGACGATACATATACAAATCGGAACAGTACAAACAGAACAGGACCTTTGAAAACAATGAAAGCCAGTTGTACAAAAACGTAAACGAAGAAAGAACAACAACAGAACAACCGGACCCGACAGAAACAAAACATTTCTGGAGCAAGATATTGGAAAAGGCTGAAGATCACAACAAAAAGGCTAAATGGCTGAAAGACATGAAACATAAACTTCTTGAAATTGAAGAAGGAACGGAAGTAGAAATTAATGAAGAAACTATTAAGACAACACTAAAGAAAATGGCAAACTGGAAAGATGATTCATCAATATTCAAATGGTTTTACATTCTCCTTTACAATGATGAAATCATTTATGAACTTATATTGTTAAAAAAAATGTTTTCTCTCTTCTTACCCCTCTCTATCCACCCTCTCTCTATTCTCTCCCACATCCCTTGCTTCTCTCCCCCTCCCTCCTTTTCCCTCTAATCACTTATATCTCTATTTCTCCTTTTTCCGTTCTTCTTTATTTCTCCACTTTCTCTTTCCTCTTCATCACTAAACTTCCCTTTACTTTGCAAATGGTTCAATATGAAAGAAAGAAAAAAAACTTAACTGACTGTTTGACCTAATTTCAGTGTTTTCCATACAACTATTAGTAACAACGAAAGGAAAAATAATATTGACCCCCCCCCCCCAATGTATTAATCTGGTCCCCAGTGACCCAAATAGAATCCATATTGCAGTATTTCTTTTGACCATAACCAGGCCGAAGTCACGCTTAATCCGATTATGTAATGTTTGTAAGTACATCTTTTGAAGTTTTTGACTTTTAATCGGTAACACACACAAAAAAAGAACGACTTTCCTTCATGGAATTAAAGTCGATTACATAAAACATCACATTTATATACGTTAAATATGTATTCCATTTTCAAATGGGAGGACATAAAGTACAATTTCACACCAAAGGTCGATGAAAAAGATCACTCTAAACGTCGACTCTAAAATTGTGTTCTAGTTGCCTCCCAAAAGAATGAATATTACAAAAATAAATGTCCACATTCCGTCCGAACCAATGCTTTTAAGTATCAGCTTTGTGGGGGTGTCTTGTGTAGTTTACAACTTTTAGGTGCACAAAAACAGACAACTGCACTTTATATAATAGACTAGCGGTACTCATCCGGCGTTGCCCGTGTGGAAATATATATCTGGTCGGGAATAATTTCAAATATCGTCATGTCTACAATATTTTGCTTTGAAAGAAAAATGAAAAATAATATTTGTAATATGAGGTCAAATAATAACAAAAATGGTTAGCGCGGTAGTATTTTCTTTAAAAAAAAACAGGTATAAAACAGATATTAGCTTCGAAAAATCGAAACGAATTTGTTAATTTTAAATCTAAAAAATACCAATAAAAATAATCATTAAATGTTTACATTTTTTTTTAAATACACTCCTCACTCAGATATTCATTGTTGAATTAAAATTTTGTAAATCTACTTTAAAAAAATGAATTTAGCTTCTTTACGCTCTAATATATTTCAGTTACTTCATGGGTCTAACCGATAATTGACCTTAGTGATGGAATCAAAAGAAAGATTTCAATGATGTCCTTAAATCATGTGAAAAATGTAATCCTTATTGAAACTTATTTGAATGTCCTGACTGTTAACATATTGATTTCTATAACACACAAACACACATTGAATTATATATATATATATATATATATATATATATATATATATATATATATATATATATATATGAAATCGACAGAAGAGAACTATGTTGCCTTCCTTTTTCTGTACATAACCGACATCCATGGTATATATAACAATGAAGGCCTATCCAACACGATTGTGCAGACAGTAACGCCACACACGCCGCAGTAATAGACATAATCCAATCATTTATACAAACATTGCGTTACTTTAGAAGAAAGTGTTTTTCAACATGTCAACCATTTAGCATAAGATATTTCCTGGAAATCAGCCACAGCCCACTTAACATATTGTGAGAGACATTGCAAAAATAATTGATAAAATCTCTCTCTTGGTTGAGCGAGTATGAAGGACACATTTGAGTGAGGTGTGTCTGACTTTACAGCGCGAAAGTCAAGAAACATATTGTCAGATACTCAGAGGAAAAAACAAACATGACACGGCTTAATGCAAAACCAGCACTACCTACTCGACGTTGCCCAGCATTTTTTTTTTAATTTCATTTTTGTTACACTTCATGTAATGCCGTTTGGCCTTTTATTAAATAATATTTGGTTTTAGTAAGATTATTTATATTTATATGATTTTTAGTATGATTATATCTGTGTTTTTTTAAAAGATTATTTGTATTTGTTTTTTAAGTTGGATTATTTATATTATTTAAGTAGGATTATTAATATTTCTTTTTTAGTACGATTATTTAAATTTGTTTTACAGTACGAATATTTATATTTGTTTTTTTAGTACGATAATTTATATTCGTTTTTTTGTAGGATTATTTTTTTAAGACTATTTATATTTGTTTTTAGTAGATTATTTATATATATATTTTTTTTAATTAAGACTATTTATATTAGTTTTTAGTAGATTATTTGTATTTGATTTTTAATAGAGTTACTTATATATTTATTTTAGTAGGATTATTTATATTTGTATTTTTTGTAGGATTATTTATATTTGTGTTTTTGTAGTATTATTTATATTTGTTTTGTTAGTAGGATATTTAATATTTATGTACATTTCCTTTAGCATTTCTTTTAGTATGTTTGTTTCTAATTCAGTGAAATTATTTATATTTGTTTTAGTAGGGTTATCTCTAATTCTATCTTACTATGATCATTTATATTTGTTTTTTAATAAGTTTATTTAAATTAGTTTTTAGTATTATTATTTATATTTGTTTTTTAGTTAAATTTGTTGTATTGTTTTTTTAGAAAGATAATATAATTCTTTTTGTTTTAGTTAGATCATTAATATTTGTTTTAGTAGGATTATTCATATTTGTTTTTTAAAAGGATTATTTATATTTGTTTTAAAAAGGATTATTTATATTTGTTTTTTTAGAAGGATTATTAATATTTGTTTTATTTATATTTGTTTTTTTAGCTAGATAATTTATATTTGTTTTTAAGTAGAATTATATATATTTGTTTCATTTAGTAAAATTATTTATAATCGTCTTCAGTAAGATTATTTATATTCGTTGTTTTCTAGTAGGATTATTTATATTTGATTTCTATTTGGATTATTTATATTTTATTGAGATTATTTATATTTATTTTTAGTAAGTTTATTTGAATTTGTATTTTAGTGACAGTATTTATATTTGTTTTGTTTAGTAAGATAATATACTTGTGCTTTTCTAGAAAGATTATGTACACTTTTCTGTTAAAATTATTTAAATTTGTTTTTTTAGTAGGATTATTTATATTTGATTTTTAGTAGAATTATCTGTATTTGTTATGTTAGTTGAATTATGTATATTTGTTTATTTAGTAGGATTATTTATATTTGTTTATTTAGAAGGATTATTTATATTTGTTTATTTAGTAGGATTATTTATATTTGTTTATTTAGTAGGATTATTTATATTTGTTTATTTAGAAGGATTATTTATATTTGTTTATTTAGTAGGGTTATTTATATTTGTTTATTTAGTAGGATTATTTATATTTGTTTCTTTAGTAGGATTATTTATATTTGTTTATTTAGTAATATTATTTATATTTGTTTATTTAGTAGGATTATTTATATATGTTTATTTAGTAGGATTATTTATATTTGTTTATTTAGTAGGATTATTTATATTTGTTTATTTAGTAGGATTATTTATATTTGTTTATTTAGTACAATTATTTATATTTATTTATTTAGTAGGATTATTTATATTTATTTATTTAGTAGGATTATTTATATTTGTTTATTTAGTAGGATTATTTATATTTGTTTATTTAGTAGGATTATTTATATTTGTTTATTTAGTAGGATTATTTATATTTGTTTATTTAGTAGGATCATTAATATATTTGTTATTTTAATAAGGTTATTAACTTTCTTTTTAGTAAGATTATTTATATTTGTTCTTTTTAATGGGATTATTCATATTTATATTTCTTTGTTTGATTATTTGTATTTTTAGTACAATTATTCATATTTGATTTTTTGTAGGATTATTTGCATTTGTCTTTAGTAGCATCTATATATTAATACGATAGCGTGTGTGTTCGTGTGTCACGCTCCGGCAAAAGCTCTGCGCATGCGTGCCGCACCTAGATTTGGAAAAACATTCAACTCGCTTAATTTTTGAAACATTTTCAAGTATTTCCCTTTGGCGCAACGGTTAGCGACGTAGTATTTTTGACTTCAGCCCGACTGGTTTATAGTTCGATCCCAACAAACCTCTAAGATTTTTTTCTACATTTCGAGGGGAAGAGAGGTAGAGAGGAGACGACCGGGAATTCTATAAATTAATACGATAGCGTGTGTGTTCGTATGTCACGCTTACATAAAAAACTCAGCGCACGCATGTCGCACCTAGATTTGGAAAAGCATTCAAGTCACTAAATTTTTGTAATATTTTAAAGTATTTCCCTTTGGCGCAACGTTTAGCGACGTAGGATTTTGACGTCGGCCCGACTGGTTTATCGTTCGATCCTATATCTAAGATTTTTTTCTACATCGAAGGGAAGGAGGTAGGTAGGGAGGGGACGATCGGGAAGACACATATTAATATGATAGCGTGTGTGTTATTTTGTGTGTTACACTTACATAAAAAGCAACGACTTTCCGAATCTTTGTATGCTACTCATTAATTGGGGCCAAATTTAATTCAATCTAAATCATTTACAAAGTAAGGTTTAGTCGTCGAAATCGGAATTAGTCGATCGATCAAATCGAGAAAAAAGTGTGACGGACGGACGGACGGACGGACGGACGGACGGACGGACGAACGACACGAAACTGCTTTTATTTATTAAACACAATCCTCTGGAATTTTTTATAGGTAAGGAACAAAATAATTAGTATTATCATTTCGTGTAATTTACACGGGTCCCGCTAGTTATTATTAATATATATATATATATATATATATATATATATTAGTGAAATAATTTATATTTGTTTTTATTAACTAGGATTATTTATATTTGTTTTGTTTCAGTGGAATAATTTATATGTTTTTTTTAGTAGGATTATTTTCTTTTAGTAGAATTATTAATATATTTGTCGTAGAATTATTTATATTTATTTTTTTTCAGTCAGATTATTTATATATTTTTTTAGTATGATGATTTATATTTTTATTTTTAGTAGGGATATTTATATTTTTATTTTTAGTAGGATTATTTATATGTTCTTTAGTAGGATCATGTGTATTTTCTTAGTAAGATTATCCATATTTGTTTTTCAGTGGGATTATTTATTTCGTTTTAGTTAGAATTATATTCATGAAATTTAAATAATATGTATAAAAGTCCCTGATAATAGAAGTGGCCCCGAATCTCTAAGTGCCCTTCTCATCTAAGAAACTATGGAGGCCAAACGTCCTTTAAAACTTCAAATATATCATATTTTAATGAAATGTATATCATATGTATAGAATTGACTGGAGAAGAAAATAAAACTGTTCCCGAATTTTTGCATTACAATCTATGTGCAGAATATCAATGTGCTCCACCTTTAAGTGACTCATAGGGGAGTAGAACATTCTATAAACTTCAAATATTTATATCCGATGTTAATGAAATTTAAATCATATGTATGAGACAGTAATTCAGAGAGCTTTCCAACATTTCAATTTCTTTCAGACTATATTAGGGAACGAAATGTGAAGAAAGGTTTCAGTAAAACAAAGTAATACGGTGTTATTGGCATCGTAAACGATCTACATAGTAATTTTCATTGAATCCCGAGTAACGTAGTGTCTACCTACTACCATTGAACAAATAACAAATAAAATAAACAAACAGGTAGCAAAATAAGCAACAAATTCTAGAGACTCTACATCTAAATGAATAAAACAATAGACACCCAACGGAAATAACCAATTGAACAAATAACAAATAAAATAAACAAACAGGTAGCAAAATAAGCAACAAATTCTAGAGACTCTACATCTAAATGAATAAAACAATAGACACCCAACGGAAATAACCAATTGAACAAATAACAAATAAAATAAACAAACAGGTAGCAAAATAAGCAACAAATTCTAGAGACTCTACATCTAAAGTAATAAAACAATAGACACCCAACTGAAATAACCGCATGTTCTGAATAACATGGGATGAGAAACTGCCTGTCACCGTGGACTGTTGATCAAATCTCTACATGCTTGGACCTACATAAGCTCTATCAAACATATTAATCACTCTCACATATAAATATAGTCATGTAACTGACGTTGGTGATAATACTATTGAGGGAAGCTTTACTGAAATAAAAGGGCGTGTTCAGTAATACAACTAGAAAATATGTAATCAGAGGTTAGATATTTTTGCTAGTTTTCACTATCACCTAATGAAAAACGAGAAAGTAATCCCTTGGAGGATGTTATCATGAACACAAAGCATATACTACACTAAACCGTTTAAACGAGGAGGTAATGCATGGGAGAATGGTCTCATGACAACAAAACATATATTACACTACCTCCCAGAGAAAGAGATGATATCTGAGAGGAGGGTCTTATGACAACAGAACAGATCATACAGTACCTTCTTCCCTCCCCCAAATCCCGCTAGGACGATATAATGACAAGAGAACATATACTACACTACGATCCTCTGACTGGAACATTAACATGTGGTACATTAGTCTGACATAGTAAAATAAACTGAATTGAGCATTAAAAGATATTACGATAGTAGAACATTAATATAAGCAATAATATAATTTCGGCTTCAGAAAACGACCCATTCTTATTTCAAGAATATTGCACATGATAATAAGTATGTTACGCAAAATTAGGTTACCAAATGAGAGTTACATGGCTGAGAAACAGATAGTGACGTAGCCAACAGGGATGCGTAGAACAAAGAAAGATTAGTGACGCTATTTTTAGTTCTGTCTGCAATACTCCTCGGCCTAACTTTAACAGATAACATGAATTGGAACAAATACATTGAATACATTGCCATGACTGCTGCAAAAAACGTGGGTTCCCTCTACCGTGCCAGTAAAATTCTCACACCTGACATTATCCTATATCTCTACAAAGCCACCATCCGCCCATGCATGGAGTATTGTTGCCACATATGGGCTGGTGCATCATCCACTAGTCTCCCCCTCTTAGACAAATTCCCAAAAAGAGTCGTCAACTTAATAGGTCCCTCATTATTCACAAATCTCCAGTCCCTGTTCCTTTGCCGCAATGTTGCATCCTTGTAATATTCGCAGGGTGCTGATCTGGTTCGCCACGTGTGGTATCAAAACAGCCGCTACTGATCATGTCACTCAGACCTTTCGTCTTTTACATTTGTTTGGTGTCATGTTTTCATAGTTTCGTAGGTGTATGTAGCAGCACCCGGGCCAGGTGTATTTAACCTGTGATTTTGTCACAAAAATAGTGTTTATCTATCCTCTATATAAAAATAACAGTGCACTATCACACACGTTTTACGTGTTAGATGTTTACAATAAGGGATGTTGATCAGTATTTTTTTCAATGGCCCTATAACACGGAAACCAAGCGTTTCGGAAGCGATTTTTATTGAAATTTCTTTAATTATTTATATGTATAAAACATAATCGCGAGGGTATGCAATCGATCTTTCAAACACCCTATATATATGAATGGGTCAGTTTGTTTGTTTGTCTGCTACAGAAATCGATACAGAAGGTACCAATAAGGGCCAATATGGATATACCTTTTAGGAGGAAGCTAATGCGGTGATAAAAATAGACACTGGGGCTAATTTTGGGACGATAGGGTTCAATTATCTGATATCGTAGCAACGGGAAAAACGGGGAGGATTCCGAGCCGGAAAAATGTGACATTTATTTTTTTCGGAATAAACATTATTCGCACATTTGTGCAGTAAGTGTTGTTTTACCTAAACGTTATGATATAAGTGACACCATGACAACACACACACATCACGTAATCGCTATATATTAAACATACCTAACAGAATAGCATGACTATCCTACGTTGTTTGAGAGCATGAACACCAAAATAGACGAGTTAAAAAGTGTGTATAACATTTACTGTTAAAACGTCGCTCTCTATCGATCTCCACGTCTCAAGTAATATTGCTTTTTGAATACCCCACACATCTTGCCTGCATGTTTATCTCTTTCACTCTCTATTTCTGGCAACTTATTCAATATTGTAGAAATAACTAAATAAGAAAAGACAAAAAGGAAAGATAGAAAAAGAAAGGTGAGATTTTGACCAAATTTTTGTTATGCTTTTTTTTTAAAACAACTAGCAGTAAGAAAGAACAAGTAATTCAACAACTCCAATCAACTAATTTTGTCCCTCCTAACCAGAAACCAATGAATATTACATCATTTTCTTGCTATAACCAGTTCAATATTCTATACTGAGTTCAAATATGTAAGTTTTATAAGTGTATCCTATGTAGTTTCTGACTTTGTTGACTGGCTTGATTTTGTTGCTGACGTTCTTGCCGGAGGGACCACGTGGAGGTTGACAACACCCCTTTGTGAAAGTGATAATATGGAACCGACTAGATTCGAACTTGGTACACCAGGTCGTCAGTCCGCGTCGTTATCCCGTTACTACCACCACTTTCCTATAATAGATATATCTTATATATAAAGTAAAGTGAATTTCCTCCTATTTCGTTGACAATTATAGTTTTCGAACCAAAACTGGCATATGCTAATCTGTTCTGTCAGCCATTTAAACTAATTTCTGATGCGTGTTTGTATAAAATATGCGTTTGTATCGTTCTCTTTCAAAATGTCTTACATTTTTTCCGGCTCAGTAACCCATCCTAACACAAGCAGTCACAAATTATGTAGGATGTATTTTCACTCTCACAATAACATCTACTCCCACAGCCACCTATTTCACTGGGACTATTCTTTGTAGGTTCATTATTTGGGGCAAACACCGTTATTATTTCATATTTTCGTTTCTTATATTGTTTATAGACAACACTAGATGTTTAATCTAAATACAAGTTGCTCCCTTTCAAGTACTCTTTTCTTATTTCACACGTATTCAAGAATAATAGAATAAATGGATAGCAGTTTGCATTAAAAACACTACTATAGTGGTCTACTAAGTCAGTGCATACATTATTCATACTTTTAACTATTCTTTTTTTTCTTAAATAATTTTCTTTCACATTTATAAATTTTTTATCATATGGTTCATATAACAACAAACATTTCAGTTTCGGGTCACACCGGATACATTAACATTTTACATTTCTATTTTGTATGTTTATTTCTCGATTTTTTCCTGTTTACGCGTTAACACCTTTGAACACAGATTCAGTAATAAAAGATCGTCGGAATACCATTTTCGAATTGATAACGAACAACTAAGATGCGATTCTTTAACATGATTGCTGCCTTTGATTTCATTCGCTGAGATAATTCTATTTTGTTTTTCTTTTGCTTTAAAGATTCTATTTCATAGTTTCTGTGTGAACATATACTTCACCTACCCAGACGAGACTATTTAACGATTAAGTTTTTTCATGTCAATTTACACATAACGCACAACATTTTATCATCATAAACCAAAATATATCTCATGTTTACATATCAGTTCAGAATACGGGAATATAGAACTCACTGTGTGGCTCGCATTCGTTTACACAGTGAGATGTTTTCTTTCTTTCTTTTTTTCATTTCTTTTTTTACTTTTTTACGTTGTCCTTTCTTTCTTTTACTTTTACATTGAGACGTTTTTCTTGTATTTCCTGTTTTATTCACAGGTTTTTGATTGCGCCGTTTTGTGTCTTTCTTTTCAACCGCTTTGTGAAAGTGATAATATGGAACCGACTAGATTCGAACTTGCTACACCAGTCTTCTTAAAAGAAACACATAGGCGTCGGAATCTTTTTAATGACTGTTGATATTTTGTATTGTTTGGCCTATACGGACTACTATTCTCATCTGGATTTTTCTATTGACAGCGTTTTGGACAGTGTCATCACCCGCCTTCTTTACGTTAGCCACGAAGAGTCCCGAGTTCACAAAAATACAACCGAAAACGGTCAGAGGTTACATTGCCCGAAATGTTGTGAATATAACAACACAGATGAGAATTGTACTACTAATAATATAAATGATCAGAGGAAAAAAACAACAAATTTATCATTTTTTAGTGATTCCTATTTTAAAATTTCCAGCAAAACTTACTTTTAAACTTGATCAGAAAATGTCGTGAAAATGCAGCAAATGTTGAACTAGACACCATGTTTTTACATTTATTATTGGTATAGCTATATTCTATAGGATAACGAAGCTCTTTGTTTATCCAAGATCTGCTGCATTAATTAAATTCTGTTCTGTTAAATTCTGAGAGTTGTTTCCCGATACCCCCATATATATATATGTCCATCTCGCCTTTTCGACCACTCGGTCATATTTTTGATTTCTTTTGATAATGAGAGGTTCCACTCTCGAAAATTAAAGTTTATTCCGGACCTTTTTAAATTGCTTGACAGTAAACTTTTTTTCTATTTACTGTTTTGGTATTTAAACCGTGAAATACTAATAAATTGATTTGAGAGTCCATTCATATTTTCTCCTCTCATTTATTTTTGTTCATCTGTTCTACCTTCCGGTACCTATATCGCATTGCTCCTGCCTCGAATTACGATCTTACACACACACACACACACACACAGACACACGCACACACACACACACACACACACATATATATATATATATATATATATATATATATATATATATTATATTATAATTTAATATCATTAACTAAAAGTAACATTGTTATAATAAGATTTAAGTTGAGCCCTGTTCGGGGAAGTTAAAAATAGACTTGCACGTAGCTATATGGCATATACCGACAACGTTCGTAGAATCTTTAGTCAATCTTTCTAAATATGCCGCCCTTCGCATAAATTAATATATATATATATATATATATATATATATATATATATATATATATATAAAATGAAAAAAATAAAAAACTGAAAAATAATCTATTTCATAGACGCAGTACACATATTCAATTCTAACGGCTGTTTCGTTCTAACAAAGAACAAAAACATTATTTCCATGTCACAAACGAACAAAACTTTAAAAAATATTTGTACTTGTGCGTTATTTCTCTAAACCAATCGCTAAAAATCTGTTTTTAGAAAATGTTCCTGTATCCAATCAATTTATTATTTGTGGTGGCTATCTTCAGTCCTCGTATATAAAGAAAGAAAATAAGGAAATTTTCCAGGCAGGTAAAAACTAGATTACAGTCTGTACTCATTTTTGAAAATAAATATCTTGGTGGTAGGCCGAAACAATTGTATGCTGGTAATAAAACAGATTTTTGTGAAATGGCGTGACTCTGTTCTTCCCTACATTTGATGTGCTTTAAATTTAATTAAAATATTTTCTAGCATAGCTCTAGCCTCACACTATTAAACTATTACAATTTCTTTACGTTATAAAATTTATATTCTAAGTATAACATTTTAAAAAATTAAAAAGGCACACACACAAATACACACACACACACACACACACACACACACACACACACACACACATATATATATATATATATATATATATATATATATATATATATATATATGCGCGAGCGCGTGCATGTGTGTGTTCAGTAGATTTTACGACATGCAAACGTGTACAGGCATAAGCTCATACCACTACTTCAAACAAATATACACCAATAAACACGCACACATATATACACAGCTAAACAAACATATACATATCCTACAAGAGCATAAAGACGAGCAAAAATACATACATACATACATTATGCCATAAAACATTATCTCAAAAATAGTTACAAACTATTATTATTTAGACTTCATAAAATGAAAATGTTTCAGATATATAGGGTTATGTGGAGTTATTGTGTACTTTGTTGTGTTTACAATTAATTAATGTTTCTGATTTTTTGTTAAGAAGTTTTCATTGACACTAAATGTAATGATTTCTAAATAGAGGTGTTACATGTATTTGTTTGCGTAGATATAGTCACATGTATTGTATTAACCTCGATCGGTTTGTGTTTAAGTACACTTACTATTGCCTTGTTTGCTGGCATGTATATGTTTGTTTGTAACCAGATGAGCATGTATGTGTATATGCCTATGTTAATATGTGTATCTTACGCGTATATATATATATATATATATATAGGTATGTCTGTATGTATGTATATGTTTGTGCCGGCGTATATAGCTATAGAGGTAATATATTCTTGGACAAGTCCGTATATGTACGTGAAGGCTTACCAGTTTTATATTTGTCCATGTTTGAACTTAGCTACATTTGGTAGCGTAAGTTATTTTTCAGGATTTATACGAGAAGATATTTATGCATTTATATATATTGGAGACCATATCTATATGTGTAGGCTTGTGTGGTGTTTATAGTTTCGTGTATGTGGATGTATGCGTTCAGATGAATGTGTGTAGGTTTATGCGTATTTGTGTGTATATATATGTGTATATATATGTGTGCATATATATGTGTACATGAGTGTACACATTTATATCTATCGGTTTGCATATTCTGTGTATTTATATGTATGTATGTGCATACATCTATGCGTCTGTGTGTGATATATTGTATCTAGTTGGGTTTACTTTTGTCCGGCTTTAAATTTGTAGCAATATATTATGTATTTTAAATCTTAACTTTCATTTGAGTATTAATGGTTTCATCTTAATCTGAGTGGTAATATATATTCATGTGTGCATCTGTGAAACCCAAGTAGTAATTAAGCTATGTTATTTAAATAATATTTTTTTTAATTTCATATAAATTCATTATATGTTTTTTGTTTTTATATTTTTATATTTTACTGTTATTTTATTTTAAAAATATTTTATCTTTCATTCATTATATTTTATCGAAGTGGTTATATTCATTTATTTGTGTGCATTTGTAAATCCCAGAAAGTAAATAACATATATTATCTTAAAATTACATTTTTTTTACAAAATATTTTCTATTTTATTTATATTCATTTTTATTGATGTTTTGTCTCCTTTGGCTGGCGTCTGCGCACGAGCGTGTGTGTCTTTCTTGTGGGCTTTTAGTCTTACGTGATTCCAGGACAAGAATTCATCTAGTCTGGTGGAGTATACAGCTTAGTGTTGTTACTAGAGGCAACGTCACTTGGAGAAGGTGCACACTTCTTAGTATAAGCCAGTGTGGATTAGTCATATCGAGGAAATCTTATTTGGGCTTCAAAAGACAAGCACCATTTATTGCGGACATCCTAACGGTCATCTCGGAACGAATATATCATACACTAGATAAGAAAGGTGAAGCTAGGACGGTAGCGCTTGGTGTATTCAATGCATTTGACAAGGTCTGGCATAAAAAGCTTCTCCTAAAAATATACTCATATGGTATTACTGGACAAATATTTAATATACTTAGATCCTTCCTAACCAAAAGAAAGATCCAAGTTGTCCTTGATGACCGTTCCACTAAGCCACATGACATACATGCTGGGGTATCCCAGGGATTCATCCTTGGGCCTGTACTGTTCCTGATTTTCATAAACGAACTCCCTGATGCAATTCAGACTGAGATAGGTATATTTGCTGACGACACTACGCTTTACTCCCGTCATATGGGCAAAACGGACGCGCACATATCCGAAGCAATGGCTTAATCGTTAGAAAATGACTTCCAGGCTGTAGTAGATTGGGGTCATAAATGGATAGACACCTTTAATGCTGCACAGACAAAGTTCCTTTCCGTCAATAACTACAAGAAACCTCTTCAACCACCGATTGTCATGTCAAATAACACCCTACCCGAGAGTTCATCATTCAAACTCCTCGGCCCAACATTCACAGGTAACATGAATTAGAATAAATACACTGAAGATATTGCCAAGGCTGCTGCAAAGAAGGTGGGCTCCCTCTACCGTGCTAGTAAACTTCTCACACCTGACATTATTCTATATCTCTAAAAAGTCACCATTCGCGTATGCATGGAGTATTGTTGCCACGGGCTGGTGCATCATCCATTAGTCTCTCTCTCTTAGACAAGTTCCCCAAAAGAGTCGTCATCTTAATTGGTTCCGCTCTATCCACCAAGCTCCAGTCCCTGTGCCATCGCCGCAATGTTGCATCCTTGTAACTGTTGTACAAGTGCGTCAATGAAATGTGCTCCGATGATCTTGCTACTCTAGTACCCCCTCGACGTAAATACACTAGACCAACCCGACAATCAGCTAAATCCCATCAATTCACGGTGTAGGTCAACAGATGCCGGGGAACCTTCTACTCCAATAGCTTCTTTCCTCGTGCTGCCGACCCCTGGAACTCTCTTCCTGCTCCCTGTTTCCCCGACTGTACCCACATTCAGAAATTTAAAACTAATGTAAACAGACATTTCGCTGCACAGCTCCCAACTTAGGATGACACGCAAAACCTATTCCTTAATTCTCAGTAGCCCCTTAGGTCCACAGTAGCGGCCTGTCTTGTTTGGGGTGAACTATGTAAAGAAACGGGGTTACTTGTAAAAGGACGTATCCTCATGTCAGGTTGTCCTGACAAACCCATAAGCAGGGATAGCTTAGACACATGAGGAAAGTATCTAGTAAACATTCAAGTTCGCTTCTGTGTGTATATGTGTGTTTTTATGATACGTCAGGTTTAAGTGTATGTGTGCTTTAACTTACATGTGGTTTCTATAAATGTCATGTATTTTAACTAACCGGATATTGGAATTCACACGTGTATATACGTTATGTAAACCTCGACTCGGTAAATTTAGGTCAGGGGTTAAGACGAAAATAAATAAACATCTTGTTTTTAATTTAACAGACGGCAATATCTTATCGATTTTAATTAGTTTATTTTATGAGCTGATAACGTGTTATGTTTCAGAAAGTAATTTTGTCTCATTCCACTAAATGCAACCGCAAAGAAAAGACGTAGGCCTGAAAAAGGGCTGGCTATCCATGGCTCTGATCAAAACACGTCTGCAAATGTGTAGGCTGATGATGTTTGTATGAAAAAATATTTTTTTCCTAATATATATATATATATATAGTGTAGTGTTTTAATAGTATTATTATTACTATTATTATTGTTATAATTAGTATTATTTGATATTCAAGTTACCATATCATATTTTGTTTTAAGAGTAATGTTTTATTATAATAATAATAATACTAATAATAATAATGAAAATAATAATAATAATAATAATAATAATAATAATAATAATAATAATAATAATAATAATAATAATAATAATAATAATAATTATTATTATTAGTATTATTATTTAATCACTTATCTATCTATCTATATATATTTATTTATTTTGGTACATAAAAATTAGTACAACATTCGTACCATCGGTTTCAAGCGCAGAAGGACTTAGCCATCCGGCTCTCTTCAGCTTCTGTTGTCATCTATTTAGTTAAAAAAACGAAATTGTTTCTACATTTTGTTATTGGGGAAGTGGTCATTTTATCAATACTACTGGAGATAATCCCCGTTTAATATTTCACAATTCAAATTAAGGCCCCCTGTTTTTGTTTCACTATTATATACTTGAATCCCCTTTTTGTATTGTAAATTTTCCAGAGGCAAGTCGGCTTATGCAAGTGTTAAGTCTGCGATACTTTGGATTTAGTTTGTATCCTGGGAATTTAAACTGCATTTTCTTTCTTTGTTTAAAATGACTCTAAGCCTCTTTAGACTATATATACAGGGTGGCTCAAAAGTAGGTTTACAGTTATCATTTAATATTTGAAGTTTTTTAACTAGGTTATTCGAAAAACTTGAAATAGGTTAAATATTTATTTGAAAAATAGTTTAATAACTGTAAACCTACTTTTGGGCCACCCTATATATATATATATATATATATATATATATATATATATATATATATATATATATATATATATTATATAGTAAGTTATGAAAATATATTCATGGCAATTAAGCTACACAGAGGCTTCCGTGTTTCATCTCCAGGGGAATCTTCAGGGTTTTGCTTATTTCTATTTTTAGTGTTTATAATTTTGTTCTTCTTTGTGTTATTTTTCCTATTTTTGTCACTTTTTTATGTAATTTGTTATTTTTTTTCTTCCTCTCTGCTGTTCTCTTTTAATATTTTGTTATTGTGTGACTTAATTATCATTTCTATGTTTTCGCAGCAGCTGTAGGACAGTTTTAGGTTATTTTTATTGAATATTTTATGCAGGTGATTGATTACGGTGAAGTGTTTTTCAATCAGATTTATGGAATTTCTTGCCCAGTTTTGTTTTTAGCATCTGGTTATAGGGCGGTGTATACCAGATTATATTTCTGTTTCATTTACTTTTTAATTTTATTATATTTATTGGTGTCTTGTTTCTTATATTGAATTACGGTATTATGGTAACCACTACTTTTAGAGCTGTATTGTAAATGTTGCTTGATTTTTAAAAACATTTTCGTTGCTAGAATTATAGATAAGTCTACATTCGATAGAATTCAGAATCTGTTTTATGATTGATGGGGGTGATTAGACTTTGGGTTTACGAATATTATATTAGCGTTATATTTTAGGCATGGTTCGTAAGTATTTTTATTTAAGTGTAATGTGACATCTACAAAGTGAGTTTTATATGTTAGTCAGTACTTCTACTTTTAGACCTAGTTTTTTCATACAACAAATTACATAAAAAGTGACAATTATAGCAAAAATAACACGAAGAACAAAAATATAAACACTACAAATAGAAATAAACAAAACGCTAATAGTAATCACCTAAATAGAAATAAAATAGTTAACAATGAAGAGAAAAGATGTAACTGCATAAATCGTACACTTTGTCCACTACGAAATAAATGCCTAACTAAAAGTATTGTTTACAAAGCCACAATATTTACCAAGGAAAGGCCGAATAACAAGAAGTAATACGTGGGTATGACCTCCCTAGATTTTAAAACCAGATATTATGACCACAACAGCACATTTAAAAATAGAGAACGTCGAATGAAAAAAAGCACTAGAAAACCACTATTGGGAGCTCAAAGAAAATGGATGCTCACCAATAATTGAATGGAAAATAATACGACAGGCCAGTACATGTAAAATCTGAGACGCAAAATGTAGATTATGTCTGAAGGAGAAATTTTAAATCTTAAACTTTAAAGACCCCAAAAATCTATTAAACTGTAGAAGTGAGATAGCAAACAGCTGACTACACAGAATAAAATTTACCTTACCCTAACAATACATTAATAAATAAAATAAAATAAATAAATAAATAAAAAAACAAATAAGTAAGAAAAACTAAACTAAACTAAAACCTAACAATTTAAAAACTAAAACGTAAAATAGAAATACAAGGAAACACGTGTAAAAATAAGTTCACCCATTATATTGACATAACAAAGGAACAGGATATAGGCCATTCTATAGAAAACAGAACAATAGAACAGGAAATAGGAAGTAACACTAACCCGACCTTTGTTCGTGAGAAGCCCAACAATTGGCTAAAAGAACAACACATAATCTGATTGGTTAACTAGCAAGGCGTGTATATAAAAGCACCCGGCAAAACTAACCCCATGCATTTAAGCTTGAAGATTCCCCCTATGGATGAAACGCGGGAGCCTCTGTGTAGCTTAATTGCCATACATATATTTTCATAACTCACTATCTAGCTCTACTTACGTATCGAGCACTGTTGAAGTAAATACTGAAAATTGATACATAAAAATATATATCCCCTTATAAAATGTTATGTGGATACATTAAATAGTAATATATATATATATATATATATATATATATATATATATATATATATATATATATATATATATATATATATGTGTGTGTGTGTGTGTGTGTGTGTGTGTGTGTAAAGTAGCTGGCAAATTTCACAGTAGAAGGCCATCTCTACAAGATTACAGTGCTCCGTTGTTGATACGCAGATTGTTGAGCAACCCCGACTCACTTTTACAAGTATTGTTGCAGATATGACATGCACAATACTAGGTTTTCGCTTTTATATGGCTATATCCTATTATTTTTTGACACAGGCGTAGTTGGTTCCTGTCATGAGATCTCATGTGGCTCAGTATATATATATATATATATATATATATATATATATATATATATATATATATATATATATATATATATATTCGCGCTTTTCTCTATGCGGTTTACATTCAAGCGTTCAAAATAGGCCAGCATGATAATAACGTTCACTTCTAACAAAGAAACAAATGTTGTCATAGATGTTATCTCTTCTGTTTACCTGTAACGTCTGATGCAATCTCCTAACAAGAATAAATTAGCATTTTCTTTCTACAGTGTTTGTCATTCAAATATGCTTTCGCCGTTGATCTGGTTCGGTTATTAGTCACGTATGCTATGCTCATGTTTGTACAAAGGTTTTCAAAAAATATTTTCACACACACATATACACGCATATATAGAAGAGTTTAAATTACATACTAGACACCATCCTTGAGTGTCGTCGGTCTCTCTGTGCATGGGTTTGTCAGGATCACCTGACATGAGGATACTTCACTCTACAAGTAAACTCTGACCATAAATTCAAAATAACATAATATTCGCAGCACAATATATATATATTTAGTAAGTAATGAAAATATATTTATGGCAATTAAGCTACACAAAGGCTCCAGCGTTTCATCCTCGTGGGAATCTTCAGGCTAACATACATTGAGTTAGTTTTGCCGGGTGTTTTTATATACACGGCAAACTAGTTACCCAATCAGATTCTTTGTTGTTCTCTTAGCCAATCGTCGGGCTTCTCACGAACAAATGTCCGGTTAGTTTTACTTTCTATTTCCTATTCTATTGTTCTGTTTTCTATAGAGTGGCCTATATCCTATTTCTTTGTTGTGTCAATATAATGCGTGACCTTATTTTAACACGTGTTTCCTTGTATTTCTATTTTACGTTTCAGTTTTAAGGTTTTTAGGTTTTAGTTTAATTTTTCTTACATTTTGTTTATTTATTTATTTATTTCTTTATTTATTTATTTATGTATTTATAGCCTAAGGTAACTTTTATTCTGTGCAGTTAGCTTTTTGCTATCTCACTTCTACAGTTTAATAGATTTTTGGGGTCTTTAAAGTTTAAGATTTAAAATTTCTCATTCAGACATAATCTACACGGTCGTCTAAATTTTTACATGTACTGAACTGTTGTATTATTTTCCATTCAATTATTGGTGAGCGTCCATTTTCTTTGAGCTTCCAATAGTAGTTTGCTAGTGCTGTTTAAATTCAACGTTATTTGCTTTTAAATGTTTTTTGTGGTCATAATATCTGGTTTTAAAATCTAGGGAGGTAATACCCACGTATTACTTCTTGTTATTCAGTCTTTCCTTGGCCAATATTGTGGCTCTGTAAACAATACTTTTGGTTAGGCATTTATTTTGTAGTGGACAAAGTGTACGATTCATGCAGTTACATCTTTTCTCTTCATTGCTAACTATTTCATTTCTTTTCGGGTGATTACTATTAAGGTTTTGTTTATTTCTATTTGTAGTGTTTATATTTTTGTTCTACTTAGTGTTATTTCTGCTATAATTGTTCACTTTTTCATGTAATTTGTTATTTTTTCTTCCTCTCTGCTGTTTTCTTTAAGTATTTTGTTATTGTGTGCCTTAATTATCATTTTTAAGTTTTTGCAACAGCTGTAGGACAGTTTTAGGTCATTTATATTTAATATTTCATGCAGGGGATTGATTGCGGAAAGTGTTTTTCGATCAGATTTATGGAATTTCTTGCTCAGTTTTGTTTTTAGCATCTGGTTATAGGGCGGTCTATACCAGATTATATATTTTTTCTTTTCTTTTTAATTTTATTATAAGTATTGGTGTCCTGTTTCTTATATTGAATTTCGGTATTATAGTAACCACTATTTTTAGAGTGTATTGTAAATGTTGCTTGATTTTTAAAAACATTTTCGTCGCTGAAATTATTGATAAGCCTACTATCGATATAATTCGGAATCTGTTTTATGATTGATGATGGTGATTATACTTTAGGTTTACGTATCTTGGATTAGCGTAATCTTTTAGGTATTTTAAGATAACTCTAATTCAATATGTAGAAATTTAGACGACCCGTGTAGATTATGTCTGAATGAGAAATTTGAAATCTTAAACTTTAAAGACCCCCAAAATCTGATAAACTGTAGAAGTGAGATAGCAAACAGCTGCATACACAGAATAAAATTTACGTTAGGCTGACAAAACATGAATAAATAAATAAACAAACAAATAAGTAAAAAAACTAAACTAAACTAAAACCTAAAACTTTAAAACTAAAACCTAAAATAGAAATACAAGAAACCATGTTTTAAAATAAGGTCACCCATTATATTGACACAACAAAGACACCGGATTTAGGCCACTATATAGAAAACAAAACAATAGAACAGAAAATAGGAAGTAAAACTAAACGGACATTTGTTCGTGAGAAGCCCAACGATTGGCTAAGAGAACAACAAAGAATCTGATTGGTTAACTAGCTAGCCGTGTATATAAAAACTCCCGGCAAAACTAACTCAATACATTTTAGCCTGAAGATTCCCCCCGGGGATGACACGCGGGAGCCTCTGTGCAGCTGAATTGCCATAAATATATTTTCATAACTTACTAGTTAGCTCTACTTACGTATCGAGCACTGTTAAAGTAAATAATTGACAATTGATACATAAAATATTATATCCCCTTATAAAATTTCGTGTGGATACATGAAATATATATATATATATATATATATATATATATATATATATATATATATATATATATATATATATATATATATATATATATACACACACACACACACACACATATATATATATATATATATATATATAAAACATATATATATATTATTTTTAAATAGGTTTAATGGAAACTAAAATAAATATAAAAATAATATAAAATAAATAATAATTATATAAATACATAAAAATATAAATAAATAACGGGGGATGATAAGTAATATAATGGAGTCGTTAGAACGTTATAAAATACAGTAGTCTTGTAAATATACAAACCCATTTTTTTTTAAAACACAGGCAAGGAAAACATTTTTAATAACAAAAAAGGTTAGCAAAAATTTAATATTGAGCAGAAAAACAAGATCTGATATCCGAAACGTTTTCGTTCTTACTTTTTAAGAGTGGTGGTGTCTGATCAACACCACTGGTACCATAAGATTAAATACTACTTTGTTTTTAACTCCCCGAAACCGTTTTTCATGGTAAACAACCGATGATCCTTACAATAATATCAAAACTAGCGTAAGCAAGCAAATGATCTGATTGCATAAGAAATTAGTTTTCTAACGAAAGACTTGGGACTAAACATTTTTTATATAATTTGAAAGGTTGAACCCCCTCAAAGACTATATATATATATATATATATATATATATATATATATATATATATATATATATATATATATATATATATATATATATATATAATAAGAAACGAAAATAGCGAAAAAAATAACTATAGTCATCAACGTGTCGTCTTTATTTCAAGACTTTCTCAAGACGACTGATTTGAGAAAATAATATAGAAGACAACATTTGAAAATATATGGTGCGCTTGTAGTGTGAAAATAATTTTTTGTCGAACAAAACATGGTCGTTAGAATTGAAAATATGACGTGAAAATAATATTTTTGTTCTTTTGTTCGAATGAAACATTGAATGTTAGAATTCAAAACATGTAATGCGTTTATGAAGTGGAATGAGTGTTTTTTTTATCGATCTTATGTACAAAGTTTTCTTGAGAATGTGGTTGTCTGGATCTAAATTCAAGTTCTGTTCGGTTAGTATAAATATTGCTGATCAAGAGGTATTTATTATAGAAGCCGTTACGTTATTTAATTGTGTCAGAGTTTATGATGAGTGCTGGTTCAAGAAGTCTTTGGTGAGATTTATTTAAAATGAATTTAATGAGTCTAGCTTGTATAAAGTTAAAGGAATGGTCATGTTTTAATGCATGAGAGAATAGTGCATTCAGGGAATTATTATATTTTATATCTCTTTTATGTTCACCAAGCCTTTTATTGAGTTCTTATTAAGTTTCACGAACGTATATCTGATGGTAATTATTGCATTGAACAGTATATATTTCTGCATTAGATGTGGGTGTTTTAGGAATATGTTTTGTTGTTTTTAGTGTTTTTTATGGTTTGTGATGTAATTTGTATTGTTGGAATTCCTAGTTTATTTAGAGTGTTGTAAATTATTGTTATATTGGCGTGGGTAGGTAAAATAAGATGTGTGTTTATAAGAGAAGTGTTCAGTGTATATTACGTTTGCTTATTGCTTCTGGAAAATATTTGTAGGGCTTTTTTCTTTTCATTTGATGTGAAGTATGTGGGATATTTCAATGTTTTGAATGAATTTGTGATGTATTTGAATTCTTCAAGATATTGTGGGCTGAAAATTCCTATTGCACGTAAGAATAAAACGATTATCGAATCTGTTTTAATTTTGTTATTATGGTGGGATTAAAAATGGATGTAGTCATTTTTGTGTCTAGTTTTACGATGTACTTTAAAAGTTAGATTATTGTTGGATTTTATTATAAGTAGGTCCAGAAATGGTATTTTCTCTGTTTCATAGGTAAATTTTATGGAGGGTTCGACTGTGTTTAATTTGGTTTCTAAGATTTTTTATATGTGTGCTTTCAGGAAGAAAAAATAAAATGTCGTTAATATATTTAAACTATTCAGTATTTGGGAGTAAATTTAAATTGGCCAGATTCTAGAAATTCTAAGAATAAGCAAATAAGTCATGTCAGTGATTAATCTGATTATTTCTATTAGGATGTTGTGAGAAAACAGTAAGTTAATGTCGACTTATTTTTAGATGTTTTTGGAATCAATTTGAATATTTCTTACCGGGAACATTAGTATGTAAATATATTACGTCAAAGTTGTGTATAGTTTTGTTTTGTGTATTAATGTTTTTATTTTGCTTAATGAATTTCAGAAGTGTTTATGTAGGAAGTGCTGGTGGTGCCTGTTAGTGGGGTTAGAATATCATCTAAAGTTCGATCGATCAAATGCGTGGGGCTACAGATGCCAGATATTATAGGGCGCATAGGGATGTCCGGTTTGTGAGTTTTGTGGAGGCCATAGAATGTGGGAATATTGGGGTGGTATTCAATATATCATGTGTATTTTTTATAAGGTTTTTGAGAGATTCAAAAAAGGTTTCACTGTATGTATTTTCGTCAGCTAGTAGTGTATATATTGTCTTTAAATATGTGCTTTTCTCCATAATTACTAAATCATCACCTTTATCTGCTGGTAATATATATATATATATATATATATATATATATATATATATATATATATATATATATATATAATCCAGTTAAGTCTATTTCTACAGAGTATAATCCAGAGAATACTTATAATGTTTATATAAGAATTTTTAATAATAAATAAAGCCGTATATTTATTACCAGCTTGAATACAAACAAACACATTTTATTTATATATATATATATATATATATATATATATATATATATATATATATATATATATATATATATATATATATATATATACTATAAAATGTATTTTGTATTATAACTGGACAGACAACAAATTCACACACCCAAAATGGTTCAGACTCATATGTATGTTCAAACAAATGCACGTGTTTTTAGCAAATGTATGTGCTATATACTGACGGATAAATTTCTACCAGATTTCGCATTTTCGTAACAAAATGATGAAGGACGATGGTCGTCCGAAAATTATTATACCTTAAAATGAAGGAACAAAATCTATCGATATGTGCTTTTAAATGTCCTAAGACATGCCACAAAGACAAAGCAATGAATTGCAGTTTTCTGTATTTAATTGTTTTTTTTTATTTTCCGGAAGGTTGATATAACACACACACACACATACACACACACACACCCACACACACACCCACACACACACACGCGCGCACGCACATATAGCAATATAGTACAATTCATAGCATAGAAAACATTCTTTATATATAAAACTCAATGTGTGCGTGTGCGTGTGTGATGTTTGTGTTCCCTATATGAAAAAAGTTTAGGGAATCCACATAAAATCTAAAAGCGTATTCTTATGTAAAATTTACCGGGGAAGAGCATGGAAGTGTTTCTGAATATCTAAGTGTACCTATAAGGGGACTATGAAGGCGTAATCCCCTTAAAATATCAAATATATTCTATTTTTATGAAATTAAAATCCTATGTATACAATCTTCTGGGGATGACAATAGAAGTGGTCCTAAATCGAACCGAACCTCCTTCAAAATTTCAAATATATCCTATTTTGATGACATTTATATCATATGTATAATATTTTCCAGAGAAGACAATGAAAATGTTCACGAATCCTTACATTACCTAATATATGCGGAATATCTATGTGCTCACCTTTAAGTGACTCATGAGAACAGACCTCTTTAAAACTTTAATTAACTATATACAAATCTGAATGAAATTTACACCATATGTATAGGACATCAAGTCAGGGAGATTTCCAACATTTCAGCTTTTTCCGACTATATTAAAGAGAGAAACGAGAGGAGGAAGACAGTACAAACAAAGAAAATAATATGGTGTGATGAGCATAGTGAAAAAATACATAGTAGTGATCCTCATTCAATCCCGTGCAACGTCGGGTTTTCTTGCTAGTATAAAATAAAATTGAAAAGGCGGAAAATGTAAATATATCTAAAATTGAAATTTCATGTCTAGCCTTTGTAGAACAAGGTTTACCTTCTCTTTTCGCATTCTTCTATAACTCTGCTAGTCCTCTTTGATCGTTAGTGGCGTTGTATATTGAGGGTTGGGTATTCCATCTTGTATAGTATAATTGTGAATGTCCTTAAAGACATTCAAGGGCAGCGAAGAACGGATTGTCTAGCGAGGTCAAGACGGTCAGATGTAACAAGCCGGTTGAACGGCAAACAAGAAGTGAAAGAAGTGTGAATGGCACGAGATGTCACGTCATCGAAAACGTTAGAAAATATGTTTTTAAGTGAGAAAAGCAACTAGGAAGCGAGCTGAGATAAACGTATTAAAATAAGGTCTTAAAAAGATATAGTTAGAATAAGCTGATGTTCTCTCTTGGTCTATTTTAAACTGAACTTGGAGTTTGTCCTATTGATGTTGAATTCACTGTAATGCTATGTGGCAGTAATAAGCCAATTGTAACTCTCTATGCGAGAATCTCTTTCAGTCTCACGTAGTGGCACGTAATTCACTTGTTGACAGAAAACAGCCGTTCGTTCTCGCTCACTCATAAAGAATCGGCTCATTAGGTAGTGACGTCTCCTTTTTCAATTCTCTTTCTTCCTGTTGTTGCGAAGCCGTCTTTCTAGTCACGATGAAGAAAGAGCAGCAAAATTTTCTCATGTTTTTCTCATGTCTCCTTTGGTTCTGCAATAAGGTAACAAAATAAAATAAATATAAAAAACGCCAACAACACACAATTTTTCAATGGTGACATGCTCTTTGATCTCTTATTTATTCACACTACTGTAACGTTAGATATTTTCATTGACCGTTTCCCGGAAGGGTGGGCGAAGACACAGCTTTATATAAAGCGATGGAAGCATTTCAGTTCACTAGTCAAAAACATACACTTTTCTCTCATCTTCGCCACGTCTCGTTTCAAACCTCGCTGTACGCGACGTCATATCCTGACACGTAATCCTAACCTCTAACTTGACTTCTAATGGACAATTTTCTTTTCTTACTAAACCCTTTCCGGCATGTTTTATTTTTAGAGACATTCTACTGATTTCTGAAAAGTCTCGTAAAGACTACTAATGGAGGCAAAACGGATTCCTGGATGTCCCCTACTTTCACAAAAACAAATAGAATTGGTCAAATCAAAATCTATTATAATTCATAACAACTTTTCTATTTGTTGTTGTGAAACAACAGTATACATGAAAGGGTTAAAGTAGCCTCGAGTGGAATTTTCGATTTTTAAACTTATTCCCCCTCCCCCCCGCTACATTAACAACGCTTGCATAGTACGTCCGGCCAGAAGAAGCTTTCCATTCTTTAATCTTTTAGCGCAGTAAATATAAGGCGAAAAAAAAAACTTTCTTCAGAACTCAGAGTCCAACTTCGATAATTGTCTAGCTCAAGCTCAACCACTAGACGGTCGAACGGCTACGACAAAGACGACGATGAAAATATGAAGATATAAAAGTGGGATTTGTTTTTCAGTTTATTGTTCGTGCTGGTTATACAAGGAGTTTTGCATTTTTTAATTGTTATTTTTGGATCCGTATAAGAAATCTTTGTGTTTGCTGTAATACAAATGGGAACCTAACACATTTGTAAAGATTTTCAAAAGAGATTTACTAACAGAAGCCCTCATGTACACTCGAGTATGTTGTATATTTCCATAACAAGAACATAATTTAGTTGTGAGACTATTTGACTTTGCCTGGCAATGTAAGGAAGGTCAAACACTTACATGGGCATTGTTTCTTCATGTTTTATGACATTTTCCTGAAAACAAACGTTGATAACACAAAAACTATTTATCTGATCAGGCTGACATTTTGGCATCAGATCCACACATTAAATTTGGAAAAATCGAAAGTTGAAATTCTATCTAAATCCTGAAAATCACTGAACTTTTTTCGTCTCTTTGACCTTTGTGTCTGACGTAGATATCTCAAAATAAAATCAGTTATAGGAAAGATGATTACCAATATTTTGACCGAGTTTGGTCAAGCGTTGTGGACGCTCGGTTGTACACAAACAAACATAGTGATAAATTTAACCGAAAATATAACTTCCTGTGCTGAGGTAATAAAGAACAACATGATTGGCTTAGAGTCGCAGTTTTTATTATAAAAATGTATATACAAAATCTACATATGACAATAAACAAATTCTATAAAATTCTTCCCAATTTAAAAAAAAAGGTGAAACTTTCATTGTGCTCCCAATTATCGTAGCTTTCTTGGCGAAAGATATACATAGAAATTGGGTGTTTAAATTTTTCAATATGATAAATGTAATTTGAAATTTAAAATTAATGCGTGTTTTATTTTTTTTTGTTTCATGCATCGATGCATTTAATCACGTGTCGCAGATAGTAAATGTAAACAACATTTTCTAATGCAATATTCAGATATTATAATTTTGTTTTTTAATTTCTGAAATTAGTTTTTTCAGTTAATCTATATAATACAAAAATACTGATAATCTTGATGTTTTGGCACCTAAAATAAAGGAGAAGGATGTGAAAAGACGAGAAGTGATGGGAGGAGGGCGCGCGAAACACAGACGTTTCATAATTAGAACGCTGTGAGTTTAATCCCTGTACAGACACTAATTTTTAATTTCATCTTCAATCACAATAATAATCCAAATGATACATTAGATGATAGTTTTAAAACTAATACGAATTAAGAATGCATGAACGGGAGAATCTTGGAAACGAAATGTATAATCTAAATTATCACTGGACACAAAAAACAGATCAAAACAGAGTTACGTCTGAAAACAAAATACGCTATGTAAATACAATTACCTTGTTGAAGGTAAGGTTTAAGTACTTCCAGCTTCAGCGGAAGCCATTTTTGATAGAATTGCGGAGATGCACAGTACATTATCTAATATATAAAGAAAAGTCGGTTGGATTCTCGTCATTAGATCAACATAGCATTTCAGCTGACAAATCAATATTAGATTCTGACTAGATTACTTTTATTTATTATTGTTGCAGCATGTTCTTTGTAATAAAGTATACTTCGCTTCAATTTCTTGATATATATATATATATATATATATATATATATATATATATATATATATATATATATATATATATATATATATATATATATGCATGTATTTTAACGATTTAAGTCAGTTTTAAAAATAAAAGTTTGTATTATATAGATATAACCAATGAGAATATTGTAAATAAGAATGCTTAGTAAGTAGTAATATTCTTTATTTGGAACTTGATTTGACAAATTATTTAAATCGTCAAAATACAATATATACATAAAATACACACACACACGCATGTATATATATATATATATATATATATATATATATATATATATATATATATGATAAATGAAGACTGAGTAATCCGACGTAATGCGAAATGAAGAAGGAAAAATCAAAATGTTTTTTTTACATATTCATCAAAGTTTCGTCTTTATTGTAAGACTTCCTCAGGATGATAATTGAAAACAATGTCATGCAAGTACATCAAAGTTTGGGGTTGACATGGTGGAGAAGTGAAGGAATGTAGTAGCCGTGGCTACTATGAACGCCAGAGAGTCCAGCATGTGAGAAGTCAATGGTCGTGAAACAATCAAATGAATATGGAAAGCTTTGAGTAAATAAGATTGAGGCAGCTATGAAATCCATGCCACACCTCACCACAACAAGAATTTCAGCTCCCTTTCACCTCTCTCACCCTAAGACCATTTCAATTATATTCTCACCCCTCCCCACTTCATAGCTGCCTCAATCTTATAAAATTACAGGGGTGAGCAATAAATTGTCTAATACTTTAAAAAGTAGGTTGGATTCTCGACATTAGATCTACATAGCATTTAAGCTGACAAATCAATATTTGATTCTGTCTAGCCATTTTTTGTATTTATTATTGTTGCACAATGTTCTTTGTAATAAAAATATATTTCACTTAAATTTCTTGCAAAAATACTTACTGCGGCCTGGAAGATTTGTAATAGGGAGACAGTTTTCAGTAATCACCTAAAAAAATGAGCTTACGTCATTAATAAAAATCATTCAAATTTGCTCGATATATTTCAGCTATCAGATAAATCATTAAGTTTGTTTAAATTAAATATTACACTATTGCTTTAAATTACATGCAATTCATAATATTAGTGAAACAATTAGATTTTTACAACCTGCTTGCAAATGTTGTCTTAGTGCTATGCTGCACACGACCTTCCATACAAAAATGCAAATGACAGATTACTTGGTAAGTATTTTCTTATAATTCTCTTCTCTATTTCGTATTTTTAAATCACTAACTAACCTTGTACAAATACACACTTTATTCACATATCGTATTTTACTTTCAGATGTAACTCCGTTGTAATCTTATGTAATGATTTAGTTTATATATTTCATTTCCCTGATTCCCCGTTCATAAATTCGTAATTGTTATTAGTTTTTAAACAATAATTTACATTATTATTTGGATTAATTGGACTACTGTTTTTTATCTTGGGTGTAATTTTCACAGCGTTTCGGTCGATATAACCTCCGACGTTGTTCGTGTGCGTCTAGTCGAACTCGGGAATCTGTATGTCGAATTTTCTTTTTTTCCTTACTTTGTAACTGTACAGCGCCGCATAACTGTAACACTGTAACACGTAGGTAAAGCTTTAATTTAACAATTTCCTTTGTTAGTAAATGCACAACTAAACACGTTGTCAGAACATACATTCGTTTGACAATTTAAAAATAAGTTTTATCGTTGTTTTTATAAACTCAAAAACATGTTCGATTTATAAACAAAACAGCTGACATTTTCGTAGATTTTATTTAGACTAAATCAATTCATTTAATCTTGATGTGTCATGATGAATTGGCACTAAATAATAATTACATGCTGCCGAGAGTAAAAAAAAAACGACTGCTCATTTATTTTGTGCGAACCTGATATAATTGACTTCCGGTTGATTTGGATGAATTATGATTTAAACAGTTTTTTTCCATTTCAGGGTAACTTAAGAAATAGTTTTCTCTTCTTTTTCTTTATAAGCGCATTAGAGTAGTCAATTGTAGCATAGAGACCGAGGGAATATATAATCAAGAGTTTTGGTATTTGTTCTGAAATAAAACACGATTCATTTTTAGTGGTTATAGATTTGAAATTCACGTCCGTTTTATTTTCATTAGATTTTTGGGAACTTATCTACGTTAACCTATTCATTTTGTTTTGCTTTATTTTTATATACAGAAAAAAGAGTCTGAACCAAAAAGGTGTTGTTAAAAAACCCCAAAAAACAAAATATATAAAAGATTTGAAAGTAATGAATCCCGGGCAAAACCAGGTCTGTACAGCTGGTTTATAATAAAGGTAACTATGTGATATGAAATTGGAAGAAAACATGTCTTCTCCTTAATGAATATGCATAAAAAAATTGCTGCATATATATATATATATATATATATATATATATATATATACAGGGTGAGCCAAAAGTAGGTGGACAGTAAAAAACATTTTTTGTCGAAGCGTAAGAGGCAGACTTCAAAGCGGTGTAAATCAAGAAGGAAAATGTTTTTTTTTTACTGTTCACCTACTTTTGGCTCACCCTGTATATATATAATCCATGTATTATATTAGTTTCTGTAGATGTTAATCCGTTGAAACTCGAGTGTTTATAAAAAGTGCTCAATAACAAGTAGAGCTGTTCTTTAGTATAAATTCTTATGTATACAAACATTGTTGGTTACATATGTGCATACATGTTTCGGTTGTACTCTTCATAAAGAGTCAACCTTTTCACACCAAAACGAGTATTCCTCGTTTTGGTCTGTAGAGGTAGGCTCCTTTATGAAGAGTACAACCGAAACTTGTATGCACATATGAAACCAACAATGTTTGTATACATAAGAATGTATACTAAAGAACAGCTCTACTTGTTATTGAGCACTTTTTATAAACACTCGAGTTTCAACGGATTAACATCTACAGAAACTAATATATATATATATATATACTTACCTGTATATTTTTTAGGTTTAGTATTTATGAACAGTGCTCAATACATGAGTAGAGCTTATTAGTAGTATGAAAATATTGCTGACAAAATAAATTTGAAATCTCATATATCTGTGTGTAAAAGCAAGAGTTAATAAAAGACTAATGTAACTGAATTCTTCAGGGCCATGGTAAAGTCACCCATTGCTTGTTTCACTCTGTTAAATGTGAAAATCCCCAAACCTTTTTAAACAAAGGGAGGGGAATTCATCGATTGTAGGAAACGAATGGGTAGCCAGAGGTTAATAAAATCGAGGACTTCGATTGGTGAGAAGCTGCACTTTGTACTGTGATCGTGGAATATAATTCCATGCAATTAGCCGGATGATGTCTCTCGGGAATGACACACAAACGTTTCTGTGTAGCTCCCTTGCCATACGTATATTTTAATTATATATATATATATATATATATATATATATATATATATATATATATATATATATATATATATATATATATATATTTAGTGTGTCTATTGATTTTTCACATATCGACTCTTTTCCTGAATTATTAAAGGCTGAAACACAGTACCAGTTCATTGAAGACAAGCTGCTTATTTTACTGATCAGCGTGGCTGGAGGGTAGCGAGAGTTAATGTTTTTCCGAATCGATTAATTTCTGTAGAGAAATGCTATAGATTTTACGACATTTGAACTCGGGATGTCGATTTCAGAGTCTGTGTCGGTAAACTTTAGGACACTCGTACCCCTACCAGAGAGAGAGAGAGAGAGAGAGAGAGAGAGAGAGAGAGAGAGAGAGAGAGAGAGAGAGAGAGAGAGAGAGAGAGAGTGTGTGTGTGTATTCATTTATGGTTACTAAAATAAAATATAAAACATATTTATCAGGTTAGTATTTGACAAGTTTTGCTTAAAAGATAGAAAAAAAAGGAATGATTTATCGGCATCGCCCATCATCCACGTGACTGGGATAATCTTTCCTGAGAGTAAAAATCGGCGTTCGAATGTGATGCTTTTTTTTCCTTTCACATCGGAGAGAGCTCCAAACCACGGTGGTTAAATTAAACGAGCGACTACCTTAGCCAGCGAACAAATTACAAAAGAGAATCGAAACGGCGATGAGGAACATGCGGTGATTGGCGTGCGATGGGGCGGCCGAAACGCGACATTGAAGAGTGTCAAATCTGTAAAGAAAATAAAATGAAAAAAATAAACAAACTCATAGAACAATTATCCAGCAATATTCAAACTTTAAAGAAAAACAGAAATATATATATATATATATATATATATATATATATATATATATATATATAGTCATCAACATATACAGACTGTTTCGCTGTATCACAGCTCCTGAGTGTAGCTAGCCCAGCTAGTGCCTCAAGCCGGGATCGAAACTAAACCGTCGAGCTGACAGTCGGTACCTCTACACCCGCGTTTACACGTGGCACTGGCTGAATGTAAGTGAAGTGTCTATGTAAACATTGTCAAGTGCCGGGAGCTGAAATTGGTTTATATATAAATCCTGTACTGATGAGAGCAAAATACTCGAAAAGGCGTCATCTGTAGGTAAATATAATTTTATATATATATATATATATTTGTCGCTCCTCTTAAAAAAGTAGAGCACTGTAATGGTAGTACTAACACAGCATGACGTCACTTGCTTTATAATGCATTATTCCTTCCCCTAAATAGAAGTAAAATGCCTGGACGTCAAGCCGCTTTAAAAGTGTTAAAATTATCATTGTTTATCAGCTATTTGAAATTTGCCGAGCGGTAAGCGACGTTGGATTTGAGTTGAAAAATACTTGTAATCCAGGGTTTCGAATCACATGACCGGTAGTGAATAGTCATATCTCTATGCTGATGAGTCCAGATTAAAAAAGGACGAATCGTATACGTACATAGATAATAAACAATAACAAATATTTATATATATATATATATATATATATATATATATATATATATATATATTGTCGGACCAACGATCTAATGTTGTGATCTAGTGTGAGTAAGAACTCGCCATATTTGCAAACGTTTTTGACTCTCATGATTATTCGTCAGGAAAAATTAAAACTGAATTTATTGCGAAAGTCAATTAAGAGCGCTTCAAGAACCTTTTTATATATCCTCTCTCCTCTCGCATCGAGCTTGGTTTATGGTGGGTGTACGTGCTCGAATGAGTACGTCTGCAATGATAGGGTAGCACAGATTACAATTTGAGACAGCGAGGAGTGTAGTGCTTTTTGTTAATATAGAACAAGTATCTCACGCTGCCTAACATGTTACCTCTCATCCTCTCACAGCTCTATCTACTAACATCGAATTTACGACGACATTTCCAAAAAAGACTTCCGAAATATAGACTTGATCAAGACTCATGAGAGTCGAATACGTTTGCAAATATGGCGAGTTCTTCACACTGGAGCACAACATTAGATCGTTGACGCACTATCTCAAAAAATTTGATAAAAAAGGAACAAACAGAAACTTCCACTACTTCAAACATGTATCAAATAAAAAATGCTGCAATATATATATATATATATATATATATATATATATATATATATATATATATATATATATATATATATAATAATTAAAACACTTGTCATAAACTAAATTTTGTATTCTACTGAGCTATATATATATATATATATATATATATATATATATATATATATATATATATATATATATATATATATATATATATATAATAAAAGTTTAGTTCAATAGCTACGACTTTAATTATATAACAAGAAAATTATATAACACCGTTTTTTATAGAAAAATAAAATATTACAAATCCCCAGGATAGAAATAAATACTGCGAGTAAAATTTAGCTCAATTGTTTACACTTAAAGTCAAACAGAGCTCAGATATTATAACTCAGTAGAATACAGAATTTTTTTTTAGTTCCCGAGGAGTCAGGCAGATACTCTATCTGTCTTAATTTTTTTGTGGGCATGTTAGAACCTTCTAGTGCCCATGTCCTCTCCAGGCCACATACAACACCTGGTGTTTCCAGATGGTCACCCATTTAGTACTGGCCAGGTTCAACGTTGCTGATCTAAAGGGAACCGGTGTCAACGTGATTATGTCGTATACATAATTAATGTTTATAATCATGCCCCGAAAAATTAAAGGATTTTTTTAGTTAAAATAAAAGCAACATTTTCATTTATCCAAAAAACAAATCAAATGTTTTTCCATTGCAAACTACTGATGCTATATTTTCACTTATAGATGCGTGTATAAAACTATTATACACACGTGTCATTGCTGTTGTGAACCCAGGTGCATGCTTGTCTGTTGATCCAAAACTACAAGGGCGCCGATGTTGATTTATAAAAAGGTTTATTTAAAAAAGAGAAAAAAGTCACAGAACACATCAGGGCGACAGGCTACTTGTGTACGCGTGGGAGAGGGAAAGACAGACACATATATATAGGGACGGATTGCCTGTTTCGCTACACCAAGTCACACTGCGCGCTCTGCCCTCTCGATTTGGGACAGTGCCTTAGAACGTCTTTTCTGTTGTAAATCTCACCAGCCAAGAGACAGAAAAGCTCTCACCCGGAAATCACATGATTTCGAGACTTCCGTCAGGGGCCACCTATGATCTTTAAAGTGTCACTCAAACTTTTCTATTCAAGCACGACCCCCGTTATGTTACCCTACACAGGTCGAATATTTCTCTTCAGATTTAACATCCTTCATAAGACTTACAGAAATATATTGGTTTATATGTTTAATCAATAAAAAAGCATATACATAAACAAGCGGAAACAAAACAGGGTGACCAACGTCCGTTTTCCTCATTAAGTTCTCTTCTATTTTTCTTTCTACCGACAGCGACATATATTAACCACGTCGCCATTTTACTGGAATAAAGTTGACAAAAAAAAAATCCCCAAAAGCATCTAGAGACCTCTGCAATGAAGAGGTGGGATTTTTCTGCTAATCAGGTAGGTCTGAGGTAGTTTCGTTAAGAGGGTACACATTCAGCAATTTCATCGGAGCAGATTCCGTGGAAGTACTTGCAAAGAAAGCACAAGGATGCAACACTGCGACGATGTGACAAGGACGGGGCTTGCCAGACAGTGCGGGACCTATTAGGTTAGACACTCTTTTTTTTTTTTAACCCTGTCCAAGAAGGAATGGATAGTGGTTGGTGCACCAGCCCAGATGTGGCAACAATACTCCATGCACGGGAAAATGGTGGCTTTATAAAGATACAGGATACTGGCAGGTTTTAGAAGTTTTTTCAGCATGAACCTACCTTCTTTGCAGCATACGTGGCAGAATCTTCTATGCATTTATTCCAATTAATGTTGCCTGATAAAATTAGGCCGAAAATTTTAAACTTTGGATTCTCGGGAAGGGTTTGAACTCCTATCAAAAATGACAATAAAACGTTATATTTAATTTTATATTTAATTTTACCTGTTCGCCATGCCCCGTTTCTTCTTGATGTACTCCACTTCCAAAAGTACTCCCTCCAGCCAATATTTTCCATCGCGTATCATGTACTCAGTTCCTTGTCGGCACGTGCATTTGTAGTCTCCCAGGCTGAATCCAAACTCATGTAGCAACTGACACTGAAATGAAACAGAGCATGATGGTGGAAAATATTTTGATATTTCGTGAGAAAATGTCCTCTAAAAAAAAACAAAGAAACGTTATTTCCGCTTATTGAGAACAAGCGTTGAAGAAGGCTGTTATATAAATGATCCCGGGTTCGCAGAAAAGATATGTTCAGAAGAATATTGATCATAAAATATTTTATTTATTTATTAATTATGTTTTGTCTTATTATTTAATTATTTGCATGATTTTAATTATTGCTTTGTAGGATTATACCTTTTCATTAATATATTTATTTTATATGATAAAACATGTTTTTAGAAAAAAATAGTCATTAGATAAATAATGTTTTGAAAGCCTTATCAATACAAGCTTTAAGGTAAACAAAATACAATAACTCAGATCTTAATAATTATTAGTATATAATATTTCGAGGTAAACGTTCCTTATCAAATATTGATGACTTTTTTTTTACTTTTCCTCTTTTCTCAACTCGTCTGCTAGCTTACGACTCAACAATTTACGATCGGCCAAAACGAGCGCCGAATGTAGGCGATCTGCGCATTAAAAGTAAGCATACCATGTCTTAACCGTTGTTTCCGTCAGGACAGATTCCGGATTACATTTATCCAACCATTGCTATTCTTGGATAGTATTTTTCCCATCAGAAAGCAATGCTTTATCAACACACGAAATTCAGATTTTCATATATATTTTTTTAAATTAGAGACTATAGCCTCACTAAAATAACTGTAATTTGTAAACCAATAATTCGATATGGCTCATATTTTGACACGTCCCATTTAAAAGAAAGTATTTAATAAAAACCATCTTGATTTTTAAAAATTAGTGGCGCCATCTATATATAAAACTCGTGAATCATTGAGTGATGTGTTATGTTAGAAGCATTCAGTTATTAGGTAAATTATATGTTTTTTGAAACCTTTTCAACGCAGACCTTAAAGTAATATAAAATACAACGTTTCGGCCGATGTAACCTCCGACCTTCTTCAGGTGTACTTTGTCGAACTCGGGAATCTTTCTGTCGAACGCGGGAATCTGGACGGAATTTCGAACGGAATCCTTTATTTAGTCCACGGGGGTAGCATGCTCTCGTTCCATCTGCCATGACTAGGAAGAAGTCTTCAGTAATTCGCAATTCTTCGTATCGCCCGCACTGAGGATTTAACCTTCAACCTTCAGATGACTGTCACTTAGAACTGAATTATACTTAGTACTATATACACTGCGCCACGGGTCCTTGCAAACAATTCTAGTATGAATTTTGGGAGCCTTAAACCTATTCTTTTTTTTATATAACTACTTATCACTATAGATTACTACTTATCTATTATTTATAATTATAGGTTCCCATATTGTATTGAATTCTATACTAGGTCCGCTTAGTAAGTCATTGTCGCCTAACATATGTGCTGCTTCTTTGAGTCGTCTTACTCTTCACCGTTCTTCTCTATCTATAATTTTTACTTCATCCCATAAGGGTAGATGGTTTCTCTTTTCCTTCTATATGTGGTCAGCCATAACCGACTTGTCGATTTCTCCACGTATTACGGCTTTCCGGTGTTCTTCGAGCCTTACCTTAAGTGGACGACATGCCTCACATTTGTATACTTTACCACACTTACATGGAATCGCATACACACAGTTCTTAGTCATGATTTTTTTCCGTAGAGGGTTTGACGCTCACAAGATGCTTTCGGAGAGTTGAGTCGCTCCTGAATACTATCCTGATGTTATACAGATTACATATTCTTTGGATTTTCTTCTACAAGCCCTTCATATATGGTATACAAACTGTGGTTAGTTCTTGGGTGGTGTCCTTTGGTGTTGCGTCTAGATTTGTTGGAGCTGATGTCATGCTCTCTGGATAGTTGTTTCGGTGGAGGGTTTCTCTTAAACTATCAATTTTCTCTTGAAATGTATAGTTGTTACTACATATTGTCTTTGCTCGATGTTGTAGGCATCGGACAATTCTTTTCTTTACATTATATGGATGGTAGGAGTTTAAATTTAGATATTATCTAGTGGAAGTTGGCTTTCGATAAACAGATGACCTAACCCCCTGACCAGTGCGAGTTATCAGCACATCTAGGAAGGATAAGGGATCTGATATATACCGACAGGAAGAAGGTCTAGCTCTGGGTTCATCATTGTCCCCAGTACTGGCCAATGTCTACATGGAATACTTTGAGGAAATGGCGTTACAATCAACACCACTACAGCCAACAATATGGCTGCGATATGTATATGACACATTCATACTCTGGCCTCACCAGGAGGACGTTCAAATATTACTGGACAAAGTACACCTGAAGAAGGTCGGAGGTTACATCGGCCGAAACGTTGTGATAAAAACACCCAAGATGAGAACAGTAGTCTGAATATACCAAATTCTACGAATTATCAACCCTCATCTAAAAAATTCCGAAGCATAGTTATTAATATTGTTACGATGTCTTACTCTAAGGCGTGTATAATCTGATTATACACACTTATCACCCCCCTCCGATGTCACTGTCGTCTCACCAATTCACACATACATAGGAGGCTTCTTTTAATGGACGTTTTATTCGCTTAGACGGAGTGAAAAATTACAGAGATCAGAGAGGGACATTTAAGGTGTGGTTTACTGTTATTATTGGAGATTCAGTTCGGTACACGATATCAATTAACGTTTGAAAATTGATTTTTGTTTTATTCCTACGCTCAGCTTTCTTCACTATGTTATTTCAATAACGAATTTTTTTATTCAAACCTTTACTGATAATAAGGTATATCTCTAAATATCATATACTACTAAGTATTAATATCTGAGTTATTATGTTTTATTTGAAAGTCTATATTGATAAGGCTTTCAAAACTTGTTATATATATATATATATATATATATATATATATATATATATATATATATATATATATATATATATATATATATATATATATATATATATATATATAATAAAGGGAGGTAGTTTGTTCGAAGCAGTGTGTGTAATATGTATATAGAGGAGTATTAGAAGGCTATCACAATGCAAGAAATGGAAATATGTCGGCGTTGAGAAGACAAAGACAAGTGATTTTACTTTATATATTTTTTCAAATTTTTATTATTATTTTTATTAATTAAAAAAAATTATTAAAAATTTTTTAAATTAAAATTAAAAAAAAAATGTATAAAGTAAAATCACTTGTTTTTGTCTTCTTAACGCCGACATATTTCCATTTCTTGCATTGTGATAGCCTTCTAATACTCCTATATATAGTAAGGAAAAGAAATCAACATCTTTGAAGCACAGATTATAATGTATTAAAGTGAAATATTTTGAAAACTAATAATCGTGCAAATTTAAAATGAAATATTCATTTATTTAATTTTTTTTCGCGAATTTTCGTTGTAAAATAACCTTGTCAAGCGAGACTGTCTTATAGTGTTTTTTTTCTTTTTTTTGTTTTCTTCCTCCTCATATTGGTGGTAGTAACACTGAGGGGTCGAAAATACGTCAAGTTCTTACGACGTTATGTTTAGTCCTGGCGATGTTATACGCTGATTGGCGCTTGTTTAAGTAAGGAAAGGAAATCAACATCTTTGAAGAACGGATTATAATGTATTAAAGTGAAATATTTTGAAAATCAATAATCGTGCAAATTTAAAATGAAAAATTCATTTATTTAATTTTTTTTTCGCGAATTTTCGTTGTAAAACAACCTTGTCAAGCGAGACTGTCTTATAGTGTTTTTTTTCTTTTTTTTCTTTTCTTCCTCCTCATATTGGTGGTATTAACTAAATAAATGAATTTTTCATTTAAAATTTGCACGATTATTGATTTTCAAAATATTTCACTTTAATACTCCTATATATATATATATATATATATATATATATATATATATATATATATATATATATATATATATATATATATATACTAGCTAATTCTACCCGCCCTCGCGGCAGCAATTACTGACGCTGTAGTCTTCTTTACAGACACCAAAGAAGTAATTTTCATTTGACAGTTTGGTAATTTAGAGGAAGTTTTAAAAAAATAATGATTGTCGTAGTGTTATTTGATATATTCACATATATGAGAAATATACCGTGCATGAACATGTTTTTTTAGGAAAACACAACAAAAAAGGTAAATTGATATAGTATTTAAGATATACAACGTCGATAAATTTTATTTTGTTTCAGTAAAAAATAATGAGGAATCAAAATATACTACACTACTCCAAACGGAGGAGGTAAGGCATCGGGGACCCCACCCCCACACAAAATAAGGATGTGGTTATGCCTAATCGGATGATATCATGATAGCAGAACAGATATTGCAATACAATTCCAAAATAGAGGAGGTAATACCTGGGAGTATCATCTCATAAAAAGAGAAGGTAATGCCTACGAGTATGGTTGGCAATTTTTATTGTACACGTAAAATGCCGAAATAAAAAGTGGGCTGAAAAATATAGCCGCCATCTGTATAAACAAAGAGACGTATGCAAGCTAAGGAAGAACGATAACTTCCTTTCATATATTTTATCATAAAAGACATGTTTATAACCTTGAGTTATTAGTTAGCCTCTCACTCGACCTGTTTAGATGGCGACTATATTTTTCCGACCTAATTTTTATTTTGGAGTTTCACGTGTACGCTTTAACTTGACATAACTTAATAATTAATGATTTTTTGGTTTTCTTTATTTCGTAAAACATGTTTTAAGTAAAAAATATAAGTTTATTATGTGTAATGCCGAAACTTATTTCACACTTAATAATTTACGTGACTAAAATAGAAATTAACACTAAATTAAAGGGGAAATAACCCTTTTCTTAAAGAGTAGGGGGTAATTAAATAAAACAGCATGCAAGTGTTGATAACATATTTTATTACGAGGTGAAAAAAACTTTAACTTAAAAAAAGCTTACAATTTAAACAGAAAATCCAATTTTATTGGTTTATATTTTAAGTAAAAAACGTTTTTATATTAGACTGTATATTTTATACCGCATCGATATATCTTTCTAGCTGTCTAAGTCATATCTGTTTTATCTAAACTATCTCCCTTAATATTTTAAGAAAGTTTTTTCGTAATTATTCAATTTTTAAATTTAATTACTTAATTAATTACTGTTAATATCGACGAAACTACTGCAGATACACAGGGAAAATAAAACCATAAAATCATAAATGAATAACAGCAAACATTAATTAATTATAGACTGTTAAAAAAGAAATTATACAAATGAGACAGATATTTGAATGTCTGTGTGGGTTTCTTTAGTACGATATATATCGTATTTAAAAATATACTATTGTATTACTGATTTAAAAAACAATAACCCGTTTTGATAATACTGTAGAGATGATAAATGTGGGGAAAAATTCGGATTTATTCATTTATATATACATATATATTGGGTAGAATATATATTTGAAAATTCATTATATTCTGATCATAAATTCTTTTATATATATATATATATATATATATATATATATATATATATATATATATATATATATATATATTGTGTGTGTATTTAGGTAGCATTTTCTCATTTTTGCTAACATTATTAAAAATGACAGAATTCGTCTGTTTAATTAGCCATTCTTTTTTCAATTTTTTAATGGTCTTTTTTTTGTATTAGAATAAAAAATTTAGTAAATGTTCCATAGGTTTCACATGTTTCACGAACGTTTTCGATTCTTCGTTAATCATCCTCAGGTGTGTGTCAAAAGCAAATGAACAAAAAATCAGGAGAAAGAAGAGAATTTTAAAAAGACAGCGGAGAAACGCGCATAGAACGTTTTCGCATTGTTCCAGGAAGTCGTTGACGATTTAAATTCAGCAACGCTGGATGGGATCACAGAACAAAATCGCATTACGTTAAGAATTTTAAAATATTATCACTGGTTTCATATGCGATGTTATTAATTTTAGGTTGTTGTGTTTTTATGTAGATAGCTTCCAGTAATTTTATTTTTTTAAATTGGTTACGGAATGTATAATTTTAGTGTTATTTACTAGAATTTGTCTCAAATCAAAGGGAGGGTAGTTATGTTTTTGTAGATGTTGGTAAATTAGGCTAAAGTTTACAATATGCATGGTGAGGCGGCGGGATAAGCTAGTGCTTGTAAGACCAATGTTAGCTTCTTTATTATTATTATTATTATTATTATTATTATTATTATTATTATTATTATTATTATTGTTATTGTTATTGTTATTGTTATTGTTATTGTTATTTTTATTTACTCACTAGGAGTTATCACACTGGTCATCGTCAGTGATCGCCCACTGTCAACAACCTGTGGTATTCCCTGGAGTCTGAGTGACAACAAGTCTCCTCAGACTTCCAGTATGCTCCACCTCTTTTCGTTCATCATCGCTGATGAACTTGCGGTATCGAAACAGCCACCTACCACCGATTTCCCGCTGATGAGGGCCATTGGTCCCCTCTGGGGCCCGAGTGGCAACAAGCCTCCCCAAGGTCCCAGAGCTGTCCGCGCTCTTCCAATGGAAGTCTGGTTTGCGCTTTCCTCGACCCTCTGTCCATAATTTTCGTGGTGTCAGCCTATGCTTGCGCCTCTATCGTGCGGTTGTATTTTCCCCGGTTCTGTTGTCTTATGCTTCCATGTGTTTGTTCTTCATTCGTTGCTTATGTGGGTTGGTTTCTGCATTCGAGGACATTTCTCAGGATTGTAGCTGTTTTGATCATTACTGTCCTTTGTATGGTCTCAGTTATCCCTTTGATTCCTATTTCTCCTAGTCTTTTCTCCATGTTTTTGGGGACTGTTCCTAGTGCTCCTACGATTATTGGTGTTATACTGACTTTCTTCATGTTCCATATTCCTTTCAATTCTCTGGCAAATGCAGTATATTTGCTTCTTTTTTCCGTCTCTTTGATCTTCACTCTGTGGTCCGCTGGAACGGCAAAGTCTACGATTTTGCAGGATTTTTCTTTCTTGTTGATTATTATCATATCCGGTCTCCTTGCTGTTATGGGGTTGTCTGTTTGTACATTCATATCCCATATTTTGTGTTTTTCATTTTCTAGTACAGTTTCTGGTACGTGTTTGTACCGTTTTTTTTGCATATTCGAAATTCAGTTGTTTGCACATTTCCCGGTGTATTTCTTTCCCCACGCTGTCATGTCTGTTCTTGTATTCCTTTTGGGCTAGCTTGCTGCATTCACTTATTATATGATTTATCGTTTCGTCTCTTTGTCCACACAATCGGCATTTGCTGTTTTCCTGGGTTTTATCTATCTTTGCTTTAATAAAGTTTGTCCTAATCGCATTGTTCTGTGCGGCCGTCAGCAGAGATTCCGTTTCTCTGTTCAAGTGTCCTTTTCTTAGCCATGCCCAGCTGTTTTCATTGACTTCATCGCTTGTGAGTCTTATAAAGCGTCCATGTAGTTGTTTTTCTTCCCACTTTTCCTTTCTTGTCTTTTTGTTTCTGGGTTTAGTGCTTCCGGAGTTGTTTGTTGGGCTGGTGTCTCTTGCTGTGGTGATCAGTCTTTCCGTGTTCTGGGTTACATATTTCTCCAGCTCTTTTTTGGTGTCTTCCACACAGTCTTCTATACTTACCAGTCCTCTCCCTCTTTCATTTCTTTTCATGTAGAGTCTGTCCGTATCGTCTTTTGGGTGCAATGCATTGTGCATGGTCATTAGTTTTCTAGTCCTCTGGTCAAGGTGTTCTTCTTTGGTCCAGCCTATGAATGGTCCAGAGTATCTTATTAGTGATACAGCCCATGTGTTTATCCCTTTTACTAGGTTTCTGCTATATAGTTTAGTTTCTAAGAGTTTCCTTGTTCTTCGTAGATATTCTTTTCCAATCTTCTCTTTCATTTCTGTATATTTGATTGTGTCTGCTTCCAGAACTCCCAGGTATTTATAACTATCTTGTTCTCCTAGCGCCCTCATCTCGTCTTGGTTGGGGAGTTCTATGCCTTCTGTCGTCTCCAGTTTTCCTCTTTTAATCTCTAGCAGTGCACATTTTTTTTAATTCCAAACTCCATTTGGATATCCTGGCTGAATATCCTGGTTGTATTTATCAGCTTTTCCAGTTCTTTTTTGTTTTTTGCAAACAGTTTAAGGTCATCCATTTACATCAGGTGGTTTATTCTTTGTTCTGTATCCGTCAACCTGTATCCGACATCTGAGTATGTAGTTGAGTGGCATCATGGCTATTATAAACAATAGTGGTGATAGAGAGTCTCCTTGAAAAATGCCTCTCTGTATTTTTATCTCAGACAGGTGTTGTCCTCCGGCTGTCAGTTTTAGTCTCCATGTTTCCATTGCTTTCTGGATGAGATTAATAATCCTGTCTGGTATCTTGTATTTTTAAGCATTCAATTATCCATGTTTGGGGGATTCTGTCGTAGGCTTTCTTGTAGTCAATCCATGCAATGTTTATGTTCCTTTGTCTGCTCTTCACCCCCTTCAAGATCTTTTGATCAATGTATAGTAGATCATGTGCCCCTCTTTGTCCTTTCCGGCATCCTTTTTGCAGTCCACGTTTGTCCGGGATTGGTAGATTTTTTCTCTCAGTTGTGCTGTGAGAATTTTCCACATTATTGGTAGACATGTTATCGGTCTGTAGTTGCTGGGGGTAGTTCCCTTTTGGGGATCTTTTTGTATTAATGTTGTTCTTCCTTCTGTCATCCATTCTGGTACGTCTGTTTTTCGGATACATCCACTCAGTTTCTGCGCTAGTCTTTCGTGCAGGGTCGTGAATTTTTAAAACCAGTATGCATGTATTTTTTAAACCAGTATTACTATTATTATTATTATTATTATTATGATTATGATTGTTGTTGTTGTTGTTGCTGTTGCTGTTGCTGTTGCTGTTGCTGTTGTTATTGTTATGATTATGATTGTTGTTATTATTATTATTATTGTTATTGTTATTGTTATTATTATTATTATTATTATTATTATTATTATTATTATTATTATTATTATTATTATTATTATTATTATTATTATTATTATTATTATTATTATTATTATTATTATTATTATTATTATTATTATTATTATTATTATTATTATTATTATTATTATTATTATTATTATTATTATTATTATTATTATTATTATTATTATTATTATTATTATTATTATTATTATTATTATTATTATTATTATTATTATTATTATTATTATTATTATTATTATTATTATTATTATTATTATTATTATTATTATTATTATTATTATTATTATTATTATTATTATTATTATTATTATTATTATTATTATTATTATTATTATTATTATTATTATTATTATTATTATTATTATTATTATTATTATTATTATTATTATTATTATTATTATTATTATTATTATTATTATTATTATTATTATTATTATTATTATTATTATTATTATTATTATTATTATTATTATTATTATTATTATTATTATTATTATTATTATTATTATTATTATTATTATTATTATTATTATTATTATTATTATTATTATTATTATTATTATTATTATTATTATTATTATTATTATTATTATTATTATTATTATTATTATTATTATTATTATTATTATTATTATTATTATTATTATTATTATTATTATTATTATTATTATTATTATTATTATTATTATTATTATTATTATTATTATTATTATTATTATTATTATTATTATTATTATTATTATTATTATTATTATTATTATTATTATTATTATTATTATTATTATTATTATTATTATTATTATTATTATTATTATTATTATTATTATTATTATTATTATTATTATTATTATTATTATTATTATTATTATTATTATTATTATTATTATTATTATTATTATTATTATTATTATTATTATTATTATTATTATTATTATTATTATTATTATTATTATTATTATTATTATTATTATTATTATTATTATTATTATTATTATTATTATTATTATTATTATTATTATTATTATTATTATTATTATTATTATTATTATTATTATTATTATTATTATTATTATTATTATTATTATTATTATTATTATTATTATTATTATTATTATTATTATTATTATTATTATTATTATTATTATTATTATTATTATTATTATTATTATTATTATTATTATTATTATTATTATTATTATTATTATTATTATTATTATTATTATTATTATTATTATTATTATTATTATTATTATTATTATTATTATTATTATTATTATTATTATTATTATTATTATTATTATTATTATTATTATTATTATTATTATTATTATTATTATTATTATTATTATTATTATTATTATTATTATTATTATTATTATTATTATTATTATTATTATTATTATTATTATTATTATTATTATTATTATTATTATTATTATTATTATTATTATTATTATTATTATTATTATTATTATTATTATTATTATTATTATTATTATTATTATTATTATTATTATTATTATTATTATTATTATTATTATTATTATTATTATTATTATTATTATTATTATTATTATTATTATTATTATTATTATTATTATTATTATTATTATTATTATTATTATTATTATTATTATTATTATTATTATTATTATTATTATTATTATTATTATTATTATTATTATTATTATTATTATTATTATTATTATTATTATTATTATTATTATTATTATTATTATTATTATTATTATTATTATTATTATTATTATTATTATTATTATTATTATTATTATTATTATTATTATTATTATTATTATTATTATTATTATTATTATTATTATTATTATTATTATTATTATTATTATTATTATTATTATTATTATTATTATTATTATTATTATTATTATTATTATTATTATTATTATTATTATTATTATTATTATTATTATTATTATTATTATTATTATTATTATTATTATTATTATTATTATTATTATTATTATTATTATTATTATTATTATTATTATTATTATTATTATTATTATTATTATTATTATTATTATTATTATTATTATTATTATTATTATTATTATTATTATTATTATTATTATTATTATTATTATTATTATTATTATTATTATTATTATTATTATTATTATTATTATTATTATTATTATTATTATTATTATTATTATTATTATTATTATTATTATTATTATTATTATTATTATTATTATTATTATTATTATTATTATTATTATTATTATTATTATTATTATTATTATTATTATTATTATTATTATTATTATTATTATTATTATTATTATTATTATTATTATTATTATTATTATTATTATTATTATTATTATTATTATTATTATTATTATTATTATTATTATTATTATTATTATTATTATTATTATTATTATTATTATTATTATTATTATTATTATTATTATTATTATTATTATTATTATTATTATTATTATTATTATTATTATTATTATTATTATTATTATTATTATTATTATTATTATTATTATTATTATTATTATTATTATTATTATTATTATTATTATTATTATTATTATTATTATTATTATTATTATTATTATTATTATTATTATTATTATTATTATTATTATTATTATTATTATTATTATTATTATTATTATTATTATTATTATTATTATTATTATTATTATTATTATTATTATTATTATTATTATTATTATTATTATTATTATTATTATTATTATTATTGGAGTTACATTCTCCCAAAGGGCATTTAAACTTATAAATAATATTGGTTCTTTCTAGTGGTTTTTGAGTTGGGAAGGAGTTGTTTTTTACTACAAGATATAGGGTTTTAAATTTCATATAGTAAATAATGAGTATAATTTTATTGTTATTGTCAATTGGGGATACGTATCTGTGTATAATGCTTTTATAGCTTTTTCTTCTAACCTGAAGTTAGGTTGCATTTGATTACAATAGTGTATGTTAATATTGTTCGAGTTGTGATGTTGAGTATTATTGGTCTCCCGATTTATAAAATCGGGGGACTTATGTTTTGAGGCATGTCCGTCCGTCCGTCCGGATTTTTCTCCGCAACCATCCATTGAATTTCTCTGAAATTTTGCATGAAGTTGTAACTTTCGTCAGGTACGAAAGTGACATTCTCCGATTTTTGAAAAAAAATCTGGTTAGCCCCCCCACCTCGGGGGTAAAAAGGCACCGAAATGGCAAAAAATTACATTTTTTGCCCCATAACTTTTCATCCATCGATTCAATTTCTCTGAAACTTGGCCAAAATGTGGAGGCAATTGTTTCTAATAGAAAATAAGTATCGCTGACCTTAGAAAAAATCTGGTTCGCGCCCCCAGGGGGTCAAACGCCCCCAAAATGGCAAAAAATGACCCTTTTCTCCCATAACGTTTGATCCATCCATTCAGTTTTTCTGAAACTTGACCAAAATGTAGAGGCAATTGTTCTGGATATAAAATGAGCATCCTTGACCTCAGAAAAATTCTGGTTCGCGCCCAGGGGGTCAAAGGGGGGTCAAAAATGCCCCAAATTGCCCAAATTGCCCAAATTTATTGCATTTTACACTCTCCACATCGAGTCACATACAGAGGGGGACCACGTACACGCGGCTTGTTATTATTTCTACTGGTGCTTTTTAAAGTTTCGAATCATTAATTTTATTTGTTCAACAATATAATTAAGAATTCGTTGTTAATAAGTACTTGTTTTATATTTTTTAATTCAATGAATAGTATTTTTTTAGAGGAGGAGATTAATTTGGCACGGTTTAATAGATTTTTAACAATAGCTGTTTTGTAGTGATAAGGACACTCGCTCTTGAAATTTAAAAGACTAGAATTTAAGCTGGTTGTTTTTTTTATAAGTGGAAGTGTTAACCGATTTATTAAAGGCGTCAATAAATCGTTTAGCACTTCAGAATCTTGCTTAATTGGTATCTAATGACTATGGATCAAATTTAATCCAAATCTAAAATATTTTAAATTTTAAATAGTATGTTGTGCTAATATTATGCCCCCTAAACACAGTTTAAATTACTCCAACAAGACTGAAATTTGGTGAATATTTAGTAATTGATTTCTAATAATTATTGTTAAAATTTCACAAAAATCGGAGGTATCTAAATTTTCACGAAGGACCTATATAGATTATTATACTAAAGCTGAGATACTCGACATTTATTTCCTTAAATCTTTTTCTTATAAATTTAAATCACACAAAATACATGTGAAAATATTCCTCAATTATCGGATTGAGTTACGTTTTAAAATTTAATTGTATTAATTTGTAATCAAATCACCAAACGACCTATTATTTACTAAATTTCTCTCTGTCTCTTATCCTCTTTCATTGTGTTGTCCTTTAGTTCCTATTTTATACGCTGTCTATCATGCTCACTTCTGTCACACTTTCTCTCTTATTAACAGTCAAAAGTATTCCCTTTTTATTCGTCCCCACCTGTTTTAACCTTCAGCATCTCTTTCTATATTAACTAAGAGAGACAGCGAGAAGAGTGGTAATTCTATTTAACCCGTAGCTGGAGAGAGAGAGAGAGAGACAGAAAGAAAAAGAGAGAGAGAGAGAGAGAGAGGGCAGAAAGAGTCTAATTTGGGATTTTGTTATTTTATTTTATTAAAAATTTATTTGGCTTTGCAAACTCACTTTTCCTGATTAAAACAATCTAATCCGAGCTCATTGAGTTACCCAACGGGCCACAGTTTTTCTAGTATTATATATATGTAAAATATTCTAGTATTATATATATGTAAAATATTCTAGTATTATATATATGTAAACTATTCTAGTATTATATATATGTAAAATATTCTAGTATTATATATATGTAAAATATCAAAAGGTAAAACACAATTATATCCACCAAATACAATAAAATTAATTAATAAAACTTTATATTTCATCGGATGAAGACTTTTGAATAACAAAGACGAAATATAAAAAAAATATGAGTAAATTTGATTGCATTGTTTTGGTAGATTCGCTTATTTACATTTTTTTCTTTTTTTTTTCCTATCGGTGGTCACATAAAGGCCAAATCTACTCGAGGATAAGGATCAATGAGACGGGAATGAATGTAACCCAAAAGAATTTGTCGACATTTGATTTGTTGACGACCAACTTGTAATCAGCAGGGAAGCAGTCCCGCAGCAATGTGTTCCATTAGTTAGAATCCCTTGCAAAGAAGCTCTATCCATGAAAATTTCGCCTGACGCAAGCCACATGGGGGGGGGGAGAGAAAAGTTCTCTTTTTTGTTGTGGTACAAAGGCAAAAAGAAAGTCGAAAAGAAAGGCACAAAGAAAGGCGCAACGAGAAAGACTTTGCTATTCACTTCGCCATCTCTCACTTCGAACTTCCTACATGTGTCGTCACATCCTGTCACGTAGACTTTACTCTAATGTTTAGCTTCTAATGTTTAATTTAACCTTATGTGAAAACTACTATTTTAAGACTATTTTTACAATATCGTTAAAGAGTATGGTCGACCTTGTATAAGCAATTATTTCTCTTTCGTTAGCTCGTCTGTGTCGTTAAATGAGTTTTTTAGACATACTGATCACTAAGAAATGCTTAACATGGATTCCACGACACTAATGGACAGCATGCCTAGGGTTTTGTTCAAAGTTTTCTTTCTGTCAAGGTTCTAGAACAGGGGTGGGTAAACGTTTCATTTCAACGGCCACATTCAAAATTCACAATTTTAAAGGACCGCACGATTTCATAGGATTACATTAATATATGCACAATCTGATAGGACCGCACGATTTTATAGGATTACATTAAAACATTCACAATCTGATAGGACCGCACGATTTTATAGAGCCACATTAAAAAATTAATATTTTTTAGGATTGCACGATTTTATTGGGCCACATAAAAAAGTATCCACTTTTATTGGGCCACATTAAAAAAATTACGATTTTAAACGATCGAACGATTTCATAGGGCCTCATTTTCTTTTAATTCACCCCACACAAGGCAAATTGCCACTAAGGCGTAAGGGGCTACTGTGAATTAGGAGCCATACCTACAGGGGAATCCTAAGTAGGGAGTTATGCAGCGAGATATTAGTTTACATTACATTTAGACTTCTGCATGTCGATGCAGTCAGTAGCAGTACCAGAGAATAAACTATTAGAGTAGAACGCCTTCTGGCATCTGGGGACCTTTAGTGTGAAGGGGTGGAATTTAGCTGAATGTGGGGTTGTTCCGGGGTATTAACGTCTAGGGAGCACCAGTGCTGCAAGTTTGTCGAAGTACATTTCATTAAATTACTTGTAAAACAAGCAAAGGGATGCAACATTGCGGCAATGGGACAGGGGCTGGAGCTTGGTAGACAGTGTGGTACCTATTAGATTCGAGGCTCTTTTTGGGACCCTGACTCAGAGGGAGAGACTAGTAGGTGTGTGTACAAAAATTCACTATTTTCTAGGTCCGCTGAATATATTAACCCAAGGTATGAATTATTTAAAATAGACGAAAGCAAATCCTTTTAAAGAAAAAAAAGAAAATTAATTTTTATTATTCAAAGTTTTACAATTCTGTAGGATATTCACATGAAACGCATTTATTTGAAAGACAAAAATACCTCAGTTTAAGCGTAAAAAAATACTTAAAATTGGTGGGCCGCAAAAATTCCTTTGATGGATCACATGCATCTTGTGGACTGTAGTTTGCCCACCCCTGCTCTAGAGTTTAGCCTACCTTACTATTTAACCCATAGCTAAGAGTTAAAGACCTAGATAATACCTTTCTAGATGATATTATTAGTGAAACTACAAGGCTTAATAGAAATTCCACAGCTGTTTTTCTTAATCAATCTGCATAATTTACTGTTACTAATAATTTTTCTCTTTAAATATTCATTTTTTCGAGAGAAACATTATTAATGGTGCGCCATTTTACCACTGGGCGCGCGCACACACACACACACACACACACACACACACACACACACACAAACACACACACACACACCACACACTAAAAAACAAGACAATATAAAAAAATGAAACGAGAACCTTACATATCTGTTACTTTCTTTCGTACATACGCGTTAGTCACGCTGGAATGACTATTTCGTTTTACTAGTGTAAATAGGCAGCCAGAGAGTGGCATCATATACATCAGTATTTCAACAGAAAAAAAAATACATGCACTAGGGGCATATTGAATTTAAAAGCATTCATACTAGCAAGACTATCCGATTTTGCCTGAAGAACATAACCTGTTTTCAAATGTGTGTGTGTGTAATGTCTCAATGCAAATGCATACGAAAAATGGTAAGGAATATTTATTTACTAAATCATGGAATAAGTTTCAAGTTGCAAGTATATGTTTATGTGTCTGCATTTAGCTAACAATTATTGTTTTTGTTTAATTAGTTAATTTGGTTTTTGAAGTTTATGATTTTATTTTCGTTCTTCTAAGCATAAGTTACAATTTCTACCATTTATATTGTTAAGGGGAGCTAATTTTATGACTTCCCAATTGATATCAGAACTAATATTATTTGTTTCCATATATATTTAAAAACGGTGGTACTATTTTTGTATTTTCTCTTCAATATTATCATGTAGTGATTATACCTACACTTGAAATAATTTTAGGTAAACCCTATGTATACTTTTTGTCCAGTATTTACTATTGGTTTGTATATGAAATTAACTGTTAAACATTTATTCATTAGTGGACATTTTTTGTATGGAACTCGCTCCAGACAAGGCATGTCGCCACTTTATTTAAGGAGCTAACAAAAACGAAATGTAATTATCGCTAAGACAGGAGATGCCTATTGGCCTTAGTCTTGAAAAGACCAATGCTATAGGTAGGAGGAAAACAGTCAGCAGAAAGAGAGTTCCACAAGGCTGCAGCTCTTGGAAAGAAGCACATGGAAATAGGAAGCTGTATTACAATGACGTATACAAAACAGCGAATTGATGGAAACCATTAGACTAACGAGTCAAATGAGTTGGAACAAAGGAAGCAGGGAATAGATTAGATAATTCTGCAGAATTATTACTTATTCTACAATTACATAAGCTATTATTAGTAACACTAATAACATTATTACCACTGTTACAGTTATTGTTAATTATTTTTTATTATGTTTATTTATTATTGCTGGCATGTTTTCCATGCAACAATAACTAAGTTTAATGTTATTATTTTAATAATTTTAGATGGCTTATAGTTTTTGGGTAAATGGTTATCTATCATCCTAAATCAAATTTTGCACCTTTGAACTTTCTTGACCGGACAAATTTCGTTTCGGTTATTATCCGTTTTGTATTATATCCTCTTACCGGTGTTGGTAATGTTTTTAACCCTATATTTTTAACTCTTTTATAGCGCTCATTTCTACACGATATTGTATTTTCTTTCAAATAATGTTCGCATTGAATGAGACAAAGCAGAAGCTATTCACTTATTTTTCAAAATACTCTTCATTCAGAGATCACAGTTTTTAAGTGTTTTAAAAACGTTTTTATAATTATTTTTTTTCTATGTAAAAACACTCTCCGAATGTACGTTCTCTTGCTATGCATTTGCCTCCAAGTTAGAGCACCGCCAAAAACGATTCCCAAGTAAACCCCGAGCGCACTAGTTTGCTCATCTAACAGAAAATCCCCACCCCAACCTTACTTTGCATAGCCCATACAGCTCATAGCTTATTTCGCAAATAAAGATCCTAACCCAACCCTAATCCTAACCTAACCATAAATCTATCTCTAAACTTAACTCTCACTGGAATTTCCGTGAAACAACAAATACAGAAATGTTCATTTTCGACCTCACAAAAAAGGTACAGGTTGTTATCGAAAAGTATGTTCGACACATCTGGTATCTCCAGATACACAGGTCGACCGTTTTGATCTACCCTGCCATTTGCAAGTTTCCTTCTCTGGACATTTCATGTAAAAAGGTCTTTTCTCTTGCGAAATAGTAGCATTTAGATAAAAAAGAAAGTTAAAACAAATACCATTATCGTTACGGTTATATTTTTAGGGTATAAAAATAACGTAAAAATTATTCAACGGTCTTTAAAGAAAGTTAAAATACATATTTTTAGTAACGGTTTTATTTTTAATGCATAGAAAATAATGCAACACCGTAGAAATAAGTAATGCACACTCTACAAATATACGAAATATATTTCAAAAGTATCGAATATATTATAAATTTGCATTGTTTACCTTTTTTTTAAAAGGCGGTTAAACCAAATAATAATTCTTATTAAATGTTAATTTATCACCATATCCGCTGTTTCATATTTTTTGTGTTTTTGAATATATTTATATTGCTGGATTTAGTGGCTAATCTATGGCCTATTGACTCAGGAATTTGTTTGAAAACTAGGTGTGGGTTGTTAGATCTTTATTATCATATAATGGGATATTTTTTTGATTTTCTATAATGCTTGTAAGTTTCATTGTTTGAATTAAAGGTTATTTCTAAAACATTGCATACATAAAAAGCCCTTGTCTCCCACATGTTGGATTTCAACTACACATTTACTTTCAACCATCACAACTGCCAGTATCCATTCGTCAATGCATGGAGTATAGTTGCCACATCTGAGTTAGTCACAAACCACTAGCCTCTCCCTCTTGCTCAGGGTGCAACAAAAATGTCTAACGTAATAGGTATCGCACCGTCTACAAAGACCCACCTCTGTCACATCGTCGTAGTGTTGTATCACTGTGCTTGTTTTACAAGTACTTCCACGAAATGTGATCTGATTTGCTTACTACATTTGTACCTCGTCACTGAAAATACTTCTGACCCACCCTACTCGCAGGAAAATCACCCCTTCACTGTCGGGGTTACTGCATGCTGGATTTTTTGTACTCTAACAGTTTATTTTCTCGGACCGCTTTCCTTTAGAATCCCCTCCCTGCTCCCTGTTTTCCCAACATGAAGGCATTAAAATTTCATGTAAACAAACATATTACTGCTCAAATCACCACTTAATTTGCCCCTATATATCTGCCTCATATCACAGTATTCCCTTACGTCTCATGGGCAATATGCCCCATTTGGAGTGAATAAAAGACAATGTTATGATGTTACTAAGGCCACACTCATAAAACCAATGGCCAATAAAAATCTTTGCTGACTCACTGAATCAACTATCATCTTCCAATCTAACCACGTTATCAAATAACCAATATGTTTTCTTTTGAAATAAAATCTATTATGTGAATTTAATGAGTCTTTGTCATGATTTGTTTTTCTAAAATAAGGTTTTGAATTAAAGTGTCTGTTTATTTGTTACCTCGCAAGATTGACGATTCATAGGAAAATATTATAGTGGACGTTCGTCCGCGAAGAACATATGCCACCCTTCTCGGGTTGAGCACTGTTGTAAGTTAAATCGCCAACTGCCATCAGCGAAAATGCAAAGCACTTTTCGGCTACTAACAGTGTTTATACAAACATTGAGATTTCACTTAATAAAGACATCTGACTGGCAGCGTCGACTGTCGACGAGACGGTCGAATTTCGATCTCGGTTCGAGGCACTTGTCTGTCTCGCCATACTGAAAAGCTGTGACTCAGCGAAACAATCCATATATATATATATATATATATATATATATATATATATATATATATATATATATATATATATGTATGCATGTATATCTATATATCTATTAAATGTATAGTGATAGCTGATTAATATAAACCTTTAAATCCAGATAAAATCGATTCCCTCTCATTATACTTGAAAGAAGGACGTTTATCAATCGGTTTCATGCCGCTAGTGTGATCTGATGAATCGCTCACGACGTGAAACCTAAGTTTATGACCGATAAAAAAAACACATATATACTTTATATATATATATATATATATATATATATATATATATATATATATGATAAAAGTTATGCGTTTATGAATATATGAAATGGAATGAGTGCATTTTTATTATTAGAGTTTTGTTTAACTAGAAACTAGATGCAGGCTATTTATTTTGCACTACAATCCCAACAAAACTTTGTACATAACATCAATATAAAAAAACACACTCATTCCATTTCATAAACGCATCACACATTTCGAAATCAAACGGATATGGTTCTTTCGACAAAAGAACAAAAACATTATATTTACGCCAGAATCGCACCACATTTTTTTGAATTCTAACGACGTTTCAAAAAAACATTCTTTTCACGTAAAAACGTACCACATATTTTCAAATATTGTATTTGTATGTTATTTCTTTAAATCAATCATCGTTGTTGACTATATACATAATTTTGTTTTTTCAATTTTCCATGTGTTTATATATATATATATATATATATATATATATATATATATATATATATATATATATATATATATAATTTATCTTCAATTTTCAGTAAGAACATGAAAACTTTAATTCAGTAGATATTTAATGGGTGGCTTTTTCATACTAAGCGGTGGTGTAGAAATACCTGGAATAGTACCAAGGCGCTATATTAACCCACTCCGCGAAGTAAACCCGTAGATCTAGTCAAATCATCTGCCTAGGAGAAAAAAAACTAGATATGAAATCTGCGCCCTACATCGTGACTAGTCAACTCAAACATTGGGAGAGGGAGGTTTCCTTTGTTAAGGACCTTCCTATAGTTTAAGACTAAAACAAAATTTGCAACCATACAATTGTTTTAGATTTTGCCTTGTCCAGCTTGCACTTATTTGTCTATTAGTAAGGCAGAGGTATCATCAGAAGAGAACCCTAAAGCTCCACAGTGCATGGTCTTGTTTCCTGACTAGGACAACGAACTCCACCCCATCCTTTATATATCTTTGTTCTTATCTGGACAACATGAGGATGCATGTTTGTCACTCAGTTTCACACGACTAGTACCAGCTGCTCGTGTTCTGACAGGTTAAGGGTGCAGAATTAATATCTTGTCTGACTGCTGTTTCTGACTGGTAGTACAGGAGTCCTAACACTTAAGTACCGCTAAGAGCGGCTGCTCCATCAACAGTTGTATAATATCGGGATATCTGTAGTGTTATTTGGCGCATATAAAGAGCCCTGCACTTATATCCTTTGAACATTGTTAAGGACACAACCTTCATAGATACAGACTAAGCCATTAGACTACTTATCTTAACTTTGTTTTTGACATCCAACAAATATCCATTATATCAAATCAAATGTGAAAGTACAAAACAACTGAACAACTGAAACAACCAAATCGTCTCCCTCACAAATATTCGGGGACTTAGAACTAATATTGACGGTGTAGAATCCATCCTCCACATAAAATCAACATATACCCTTGTACTATGTAGACCAAACCTAAACTACACAAAATGTTATTATTTCATATGCCAAAATACCTCTCACTCTTCCAGAAAGACTTAGAAAAACATAATCACTCGAAGTCTATATGTGTAACACCATCCCCTTTACTAGAGAAATTAGTCTAGAATTTGGAGATCAAACCTACATGTGCTTTCGACTAACCCTACAACCTAGAGGTAGTTACTTATATTTTATCTACCGTTCTTTTCTCGACTCAGAAATGCACCTCAATTGACTACGTCTCCGATAGTATCAACAGATCACTTTCATCGGATCCGAGCGCTCAATTCAATGTATTTGGGTCCACCACAGCGAATAGCTCGATATCTCAGAACCCCACGAACCTAATGATTGGCTATTCACTTTCACAAGTCGTTACCTTCCTGAACCGCCTCTCAGATCTCGAGGACTAGCAAGCCTCACTTCTTGACCTATTCCTGACAACTATGCCCGATGCTTATATGTTAAGTCGTTTGTGTGACATATGATCAGAGCATACTCGGGAATGCGGATCACCTAGTAATAATGGTTAATATAATCGTAAACCCACGGCCCTAAACATAAGCCTCGTTACTCAAAAAAACTAGGTATTACACATGTGCTGATTTGAAATCTCTCCATCAGAGATGCATCTTGGAGTAAAACGTTGATCTCCTGACTGAACACTGTGCAGATGATGTAACTTAATGGGTCAAGGCAGGCATAGAAGCATGTATCCTCATGCAGAAATTATATAGCATGGTTCACCTCGGCCTATTGCACAGAGACACCAAACGATCCGCAACTTCAACTAACAAAAAAAAAAGTACAATTCAATAGTCATGTATTTTTTTTGTTTTTATTTATTATTTCTATATTTTATTTTTCATGTATATATTTTTCAATTCGACAATCATATTTTTCCAAGAAAAGCTTGTTTGACCTTTAGAGCACTGATAAACCCCCTCTCAAGAAAAAAATTGTCGATATTTTTGTATATTTTTGCATACTTGGTAGAGCAAGAATATGTATGTGCTTAAGGAAGAGCAAAAACAATTGTAAATATCTATATACATATATTGGGGCAGGATTTTTCATTTTAGACATATTTCGTTAAATATCACGGACAATTTATGTCTGAATATTTTTGCTTTGATCCGTTTTTAGTTCCTTATAGATTTGCGGGTTTCAAGCTGAAATTGGCCGATGTATATGTCGTACCCGTTTTGAGCCCTAGTATTTTCAGATCCATCTGGATCCATCTAACGGGGTGGTAATCGGGTAATGAACGCGTACTTTTATATATTTATTAGTTTGTTTGCACTGCAGATAAATCAGATTGAAACCCGCAAACTAATAAAAAACTTAGAACTGATTAAAACCAAAATATGCAGACATACATTGCCTGTGACTTTTAACGATATATATATATATATACGGCTGCAGGAGGTTTATTGATGACCTGGTCTGTATAAATGATAGAGAGGAGTTTGAAAATACTAAACATTTAATATATCCTAGGGAATTAAAATTAAATTGTGAACATACAGGAATACATGCTACCTTTCTAGATTTAGATATAAAAATTGAGGATGGTAGATTTATTTATAAAATGTTTGATAAAAGAAATTCTTTTCCCTTTCATATCGTTCGTATGCCGCATAAAAGTAGTACCTGTCCTATGTATATATTTTATGGGAGTATAATGTCCGAATTTCTAAGAATAGCCCGCGTTACTTTAAGGTTAATGGATTTTATACCCCCAGTCACTTCATTAGTAATAAGAATGCTAAAACAAGGTGGAGATAAAAATAAAATATTTAGACAGTTAAATAAGGCAATAACACGCTATCCTGACGCTTTTAAATTATATGAAATAAATCAAAAGAAATTGATAAAAGAAATCCAAAACTCTACTATAAAAATGTATAACATATGTAAATAGTCCATGATAAAATAAATAAATAAATGTATATATATATATATGTATATATGAAATATTTTTATAAATATATATTTTTAATTTTAAAACATTTGTAGACAAAGAAAATAACCAAGGGAAAAAAGGGGGGTTATTATAATGGAATCATCTAACTCTATAAAATAGATGTTCTGTAAAATAGTAAATACCCACTTTGAAAAGAACAACACAGGTAAGGAAACTATATTTTAATACTTTAGAAAAACAAATCTGGAGGCAAAACTAAATTAAATATTTGTAAACTTTTTAAATTAAAAAATAATTATTAAATAGGGAGGTGGTGTCTGATCAACACTGCTGGGATGACATGATAAAGAAATACTGTTTTGTTTTTAAAATCCCGAAACAGTTTTCATGGTAAACAACTGACGATCCCTTATATATAAAAACATATATAAAAATATATTTATATTAGAGTATATTCTTGGAAGTAAACTAAAATAGTGATTGCAGTAGATTGATTGACTTACTAGACTAAAATCTTTCAACAAAATTTTTTTTTTTTTTTCCCCAGTTTTGAAGGTTAAAAGAACTTCCGAGACTATATATATATATATATATATATATATATATATATATATATATATATATATATATATCATTGAAGGACACAAAACAATCAAAATATGTGCAAAAACTGGCTAAAACATCCACAGTAACCTGCTGATTATGAATATGTAATTGGATTTTATAGTCGTTGGAAGCTGATTTCAAGACAAACACAGGCATATTTAATATGTATACAGCCTAATAAGATTTCCTATACAGAACACTCCACGGATCCAACATACTATATATATATATATATATATATATATATATATATATATATATATATATAGGAGATCTGATTAAGCTGTATACATATTAAATATGCCTGTGTTTGTCTTGAAATCAGCTTCCAACGACTATAAAATCCAATTACGTATTCATAATTAGCAGGTTACTCTGGATGTTTTAGTTATTTTTGTACATATATTGATTATTTGTCGTCCTTCAAAATAATAATGCCTCCGATTTGAATGAAATTGTATTAAACACCAAATAAGAAACTTTAACAAATTTTCAAGACCGTCTTAGTATTTAAAGACGCCCTGGGAATTCATAAACGGTACACCAACATTGAAAATCAAAATATCTCCGATTTGCATAAAATTTGAACAATAGATATTACGTAAAATTCTAAAATAAGGCAGTGGACGTTTTAGCCGTAAATTTAAACACATTTCATTTGAAAATTTAAATATTTCCGATTTGCATTGAAATTTTAATAATAGATATTAAGAAAGATTCTAAAATGAGGCAGTGGACGTTGCAGCCCCAAATATTTACACATTTCATTTAAAAATTAAAATATTTCCGATTTGTATTAAATTACTACTACATAATAAACAAATTATTTATTCTAAAGATATTTTTTAAGTACAAATTTTGTCGGCTGCTATGAGTTTCTTTCTTCTTTATTACTTTTTTCTTTAGGACGTTTAAAAATGGCAGAAAATTACTATTTTTTCTTATTTAAGATTAAAAAATGAGTAAATGCGATTTTAAGGATTTATAAAGAAATCACACAAAACGATTTTCTATTATAGACTTTTAAAGAAAAAGCAGAAAAAGTCAGAATAAAACAACTTTTATTTAGAACTTTTAAAGAAAAAAAATTAAAAACGAACCTTTATCATTTTTACAGAAATTACAAGAATACGACTTTTTTTTTGTATTTTAGGCTTTTAAAGAAAATGCAAAACAAGGCAAAATGATTTTTTTTAATTTAAAACTTAAATGAACAGAAAACGATTTTAAGGACGTTTAAGAAATGACAGAAAACGTCTTCCTTTTCTGATGGACTGTTAAAAGAAAGGTTTTGTTCATATCTTTTAAAGAAAAAGTTAATTATAACATATTTTTATTCACGTCTTTTAAAGGAAAGTCAGCGAATTACGTTTTTACGACTTAAAAGGCAGAATACGATTTTAAGAAGTTTAAAAGAAATGACTTGAAAAGACTTCTTTTTATTATGTATCCTTAAAAAAGAAAAGACAGTAAAATACCGCAAACGACTACTTTTTGCTTACGACTTAAAAAAAAGAATAAAAATATTTTGTTTACATATAAAAACAACGTAGATTAAAACCTATTTTTATTTAGGGCTTCTAAAGAAACTAAAGAAACCTATTTTTTAGTACTTTTAACGGAATAACAAAAATGACTTGTTCTTATTATGGGCTTTTAAAGTGAAGACAGAAAATGACATTTTTATGACTTTTAAGTAAGTGACAAAAACGACATCGTTTTCGTTAGGACTTTTAAAGAAAATACAGAAAACAATTTCTTCTTTTAGGACTTGAAAGAAAATATCTAATATAATTCCATGATAAATGCCAGTATACTGAAATCATGTGCCCTTAATAGGGTTAAGATGAAAATTCATATACACTAAATGTACAAAAGCAAGGAAATTCCCAAATTTTTACACTTTTATTGTCATTAAAGGTATGCGAGCACAACAGGGCTATGTATTTTACTGGTAGGATTTTTTCTTCAGCGCACCTCACACACTTCATCCACTCATGCATAGAGATTTATACTTTAGTGATGTGATAATGAAATGGCTTGGTTGATATGTAGTCATACCCTTAATTAATGACAATAAAAGTGTAAAAATTTGGGAATTTCCTTGCTTTTGTACATTTAGTGTATATGAATTTTCATCTTAACCCTATTAAGGGCACATGATTTAATTTATCATGGAATGTCACTACTTTTGTAAAGGCTATGCTTCAAGACAATGGTAATTATTAAGTTTTTTTTTTAAATTTTCTGGAAAACTAAGGTATATGGTAAACTGAAATTAAAATGCCATCAACTAGACCCTAGAACCTCTATATCTGCCAAAAATCAGCTGAATCCATTACATAGTTGATGAGATATCGAGTGGCACACACGTACGTAGGTACACACGGATAACACAAAATCACTCCTGACCTTTCTGGATCTCTGGGTTGCCTTGACTAATGATGCTGAAATTCTATACACTTATAGAACCAATCAAATCAAAATTTTGTGCAAAGTTTTAAATAATTTGGTTTATTCGTTTTTGAGTTATGACTGATCAAAGAAATGAGATTTCTAGCATAGGTCGTTTTTAAGGGATAGAGCGCTATCGCGCCTCCCTTGATTTCTTTTAATTATTCAAATTAACAAAGGTCATTTTTAACTTTATAAAAAAGTCCCAACTAAGCAATTTTTATGTGCTTTTTGATAAAGTCTGTATACTTCGTATGTTTCCGCTCTAGTTCGCATTGCAATCTGTTTTTCTTTACTTTTTAAGTTGGGCAGTTGGTGTTATTTATTGCAGCATGGCAGCACCTGAACAAAACAGATGGCAAGTTTTTCTTTTTGATTTTACTAAATAGAAGCTTCGCATTGAAAGTTGACTTTCTTGTTGTTTCTCTCTTTCTTTTATCTTCTTTAATTTAATAGTTTTCGTTTTTATTGCTTTTTCATTTTAATGTCTTTTCATGAAAATCGTGTGAGGTTGAGATGATCCCAGTCATGCCCCGCCTACTTCTTCCTACAAACCAATCAGAGAGTTGTAAAACATCCGCTTTGTATTTTTTATTTGAAGGAAATAGTTTTCAATAAATGCCTCGTTGTTCGAAAGTGAATCAAACACGCACATACACAAACCCACCAGCCGAGTTTTAAGTGAAAAAAGTAAAATTAAAGTATCAGCCCCCACACATTTATACATTATTATTAAAAATAAATGTCTATCTCGCATCGTTTGGATTGTGTCTCACTACAGCGTACGATCACTGCAAACCTGAATCTCTCACATCACAGTCGCCATTGTTGCATGTTGTAGAATTTAAGGTTTTTTTTTAAGTTCACCCCAAACAATGCACAATGCCACTGGGGTTTATGGGGCTACCGTGAATTAGGGGAATCATATATGTAGAATTTTTCAGCGAGACGCTTGTTCACATTAGATTTAAATGTCTGTATGTAAGTACGGTCAGAGAAACAGGAAGCAGGAAGGGAATTCAAAACGCTAGCAGTACAAGGACAAACCTATTAAAGTAGAAAGCTTTCCGGCATTTGAGGACCTCAACAGTGAAGGAGTTGGGATCTTACTGACTAACGGGTTGATCGAGGTGTATTTACGTAGATGGGGCACCAGTGCATCACATTCGTTTGAGCACATTCCATTGAAGCACTTGTAAAACAAGCACAGGGATGCAACATTGCGGTGATAGGACAGAGGCTGGAGCATGCTTGATTTGATTAGAGATTCTTCTTTGGACCCTGTCCAAGAGAGAGCGAGACATACAGACAGACAGAGAGAGAGAGAGAGAGCGTGAGAGAGAGAGGCTAGCGTTTGGTGCACCAGCCTAGATATGACAACAATACTGGTGGCTTTGTAGAGACATAGGATACTGGCAGGTGTAAGAATTTTTCTAGCTCAGTAGAGGGAATCCACCTTCTTTGCAGCAGTCTTGGCAATGTCTTTTATGTATTTGTTCCAAGGAAGTTCGGAATTAATTTCATCTCGGAATAATTTCATCTCGCAATTAATTTCATCTCAGAAATAATATATTTATCAACTTTATTTGTTATTCAACTAATACATCTCATTTTTTCTTTTAAATTACAAAATTATATTGTGCGAATTTAAAAAAGTTTAATCTTATTTTTCCTTCATTATTTACATTTACTTTATTTCTTACCTTCACTCATATTGCGACTATTATTTTTGTGCAGAAATTTCAAACTATTTTTTAAAGATAATTTTTTTTTCAGATAAATACAAATGAAAATAAAGAGAAATAAATTGTTATATCATTTTTTATAATTTTGTTCGACTCAATTTCTTAAAAAATATGATAAATATACTACTTTACAAATTTCTTTAAATTATAAAATATAGTACTTTGCAAATTTCGTTAAAAATATGATAAATATACTTTACAAATTTCTTTAAAAAATATGATGAATATACTACGTTACAAATTTCTTTTACATAAACAAATTACATTTTAAGTTAAAAATTAGAAATATAAGTTAAAATAAGATGAAAAAAATGAAGAATTTCAAGCAAAAATTGCAACACGTCCAGTGAAGAGTTAAAAGGGTTTAATATTTTGCATGAAGAGTTAATACAAAAAATAGAATTGAGATTTTCGTCAAATCTGGCATTTCGCAAGTTCTAGTTTTAGACGTGGCCGAGAAATCAGTCACTCGTTCCAAGACATGTTATCTGTGAATGTTAGCCCTAATAGTTTGAATGATGAACCTGCAGGTAGGGTGCTATTAGTCACAGCAATCAGTGGTTGAAAAGGTTTTTTTAATAATTGTTGAAGGACAGGAACGTAGTCTTAGTAGTATTAGATGAAATATCCACTTATGTTCCCATTCCATGGAGGTCATTTTCTAAGGATTCAGCCATTGCCTTTGATATGCGTGTGTTCATTTTTTCTACATGTTGAGTATAGAGCGTGGTGTCATCAGCAAATCTACCCATCTCGGACACAATTTCATCAGAGAGGTTGTTTATAAAGGTCAGGAATAATAACGGTCCAAGGATCGACCACCGGGACACGCTCGTATTAATGTCATGTTGTTTAGATGTACGAGCATCAAATACAACCTTGATCTTTCTTTCGGCTAAAAAAGATCCGATTACACTAAATATCTGTCCGTATGACTTAATTTTCACGAGAAGACCATCAGTTGAACGAAATAGTAACGCTTAAGAAGAAAATGTTTCCACAAATATTGTGATATATGTATATATTCACACGTACATTTCCAGTGAACGAAGTAAAACGGAAATCAAGTAAGCTTTATTAAAAGAAGTTAGAAATAAACTAAATCAGTTAAAACAAAACAAAGAAACTCATTTTCACTTTTATCTTCATCTTGTTTTCAGTTCTCCTACTAAGTACCCACCATATTTCCGCATTGGTAATAGCATTCTATCTATCTATCTATCTATCTATCTATCTATCTATCTATCTATCTATTTTCCTATCAATGCTGGTGTTTCTCAGGGCTCCATTCTCGGGCCAACACGGTTTCTTCTCTATATAAATGATCTTCCAGATAATATTGTTCAGAAATATGCTGATGATATGCTGATGATATGCTGATGATACCTCTCTATTCTGGTGTTGCTTCTCGCCCATCTCCCACGGACCAGTCAGAATATGCAGCTGGTCTAGAAGTTGACCTGGGTTCAGTGTGGACTGGGGTACGAAATGGCTTGTTTCATTTAATCCAGTTAAGACTCAGCTCGTGTCTGTCAACCTTTTCTTCCTGGGGCTTTCATGGATGTCTCTGCTCTTGAGGAGACATCGACTCTGAAACTTCTTGGTCTTTCTCTCTCATCAAATCATTTTTTGGAGTTCGTACATTAGATACATTGCTCTTTCTGTTTCTCGTAAAGTCGGTTTTCTCTATCGTTCCAAACACTTTCTCACACGTGAAGCTATTCTCTATCTATACAAATATACAATCAGACCATGTATGGAGTACTGTTGTCATATTTGGACTGGTTAATCTCTGTCCTATTTGAAGGGTCTTGATAAGGTGCAGAAACGTGTCTGTAATTTGATTGGCCCTACCCTTTCTTCTTCTCTGCACCCTCTCTCTCACAGACGTGATGTTGCTAGTCTCAGACTTTTTCTATAAATAGTATTATAGCATGCGTTCTTCAGAATTATGTGATCTATTCCCCGCTTCTTTTGTTCCAGCTCGTTTGACTTGTTGGTCTAGTGGTCTCCGTCAATTCGCTGTTTTGATACCTCATTGTAATACAGCTTCCTATTCCAGTAGTTTCTCTCCAAGAACCGCAGGCCTATGGGACTCTCTTTCTGCTGTTTACCTCCTACCTATAGCATTGGTCATTTCAAGACTAATAATCATAGGCATCTGTTGTCTTTGCGATAATCATATTTGTTCTTGTTAGCTCCTTACATCAAATAGCTTCACGCCTTGTTTGGCGCAATCCCCATAAAACAAATAATTAACGGGTAATTTTGAATTTTGAAAAGCAGATGCCAGGCGCAAGGGATCGTAATGTGAGCTATATTGAATTTGATTTAGTTTTAGGCAAAGAGAGTAAAAATGGGATTGAAGACCTTTGTGGAAATTCAGCTGTCATTGATTTTTGTGAAACTGTAACAATACGTATTAGACATAAATTAATAAATACTCTCCAAATTCAGCTTTTTTTTTACTATTTTAAATGATTTTTAGAGGCATAATATGAGCACAATCTTCCGTCTGAAAATGCAAATATTTCAAATTTGTATTGAATAAAATCCATATTCATCGGATACCCATAAAGCAAGATTCACTGAATTTCAATATCTTCTTAAGACGCATTAACCATCATAGTTTGATTTTAATTTTCTTAAGGGAACATAAAAGTGGTGCAAAACTGTTTTGTTTTGGTATTCTTCGTAGAAAGCCAAAAATAATGTGCGTTTTTTTTCTTTAAAATAAATTATTTATTTACTTTAAAGACATAAACGAGCTTTCGACTTGCACAAGTCCTTGTAAGTCGTCGATCTTCTCTTTCTTTTTTTGTTAATCATATTTCTTTTAATAAAAAATACATCGACTAAACAAATAATTCGAATCCGGTTTTAAATGTGGAGTTTTACTTTGTTGTCTATAACACCGGCAGTCATGGGTGTTGCCAGCGGGGGGGGGGGGGCATGCCCTCCCTGGAATGTACTTGGCTTTACTGAAAGAAGGAATGACAAAAAGAGTGTGTTATTTTCTTTATGTCACGGACAATACAGTAGAGCCATTAAACATTAAGCTATGGCGAAAATGGGATTTAAAAAGAACACAATTTTCTAAAGTCAAGGGCCATTTTTTTGTCCCTATCATTTAAGAGCCGGATGTCTCCAACTACGCCCATGTGCTACCCTTAAATAGCCGGGTCTGACAGTAAGCAGCAGTCATGTCGGGAATCCCACACTGAACAGTCTCGTTGCTATCAACTATTCGCTCAACTAAACCACCCCACTCGAGCCAGCAACGACATCGCCGTCCTTACAACAGCAACAACGATCCTACCACGGCAGAATAACAACAACAACAACAACAACAAAGACTTTAACACGGCATATTATAAATGGATATTCGTAATTACTTTAAACGGACTAAATTGTCCGATGTTGCAAGTCTATCAACTGATCTTGACCATAGTTCCACGTCCAGCACTACTGGTCAACAGTCAACATCGTCTACCTCGTTAAATACAGATATTAACACTAAGCACCAATTGATATTGTCATCTGCTGTTGAAGAAAAAGATTTTGGGTTATTTATTAAACATCATCTTACTGATAGTCTCAGACGCGAGCTTCTGGAAAATTGCTTCAAGCCTGCACTAAATTATGACTTTAAAAACGACATTTCTAATGTGTCAGCTTCTGCGCGATGCTTTCGGCTAGATTGGTTGGACATTTACTCGCCATGGCTGGCGTATTCTTCAAAGCTGCAGGGTGCTTTGCGTAAATATTGTGTCCTTTTTCTTCAGCCAATACACCGCAGTTTACAAGGCGCATTTATAACAAAGGCTTTTAAAAATATAAAGACTTTAATGATGCCGTGCGGAATTACCAAAAATCCCCATGGCATCATCGCAAGATGCAGCAAATTTTATGAAAACTCATTCGAGCCAAGAATTAGGTGTGGATTCTCAGATAAATCAAGCAGTCAAGTCGCAAATTATGACTAATCGGGAAAAACTGCAGCCAATCCTTGCGTCAATTGTTTTCTGTGCGACACATGATACGGCACTTCGTGGTAAAATGGCAGACACTGGCAACTTTGTAGAATTGCTTAAATTTCGTATTGAATCCGGCGATACCAAGTTACAAGATTATCTTACTCATGCTTGCGGAAACGCAAAATATACATCAGTACAAGTGCAAAATGATCTCATAAATGTTTGTGATGACATTCTCAAGGAGGACATTATTTCTGCAGCAAATTTTGCCAGTGCTGGTTTTTCTTTTCTTGCAGACGAAACCGCTGATATTGCTGGAAAAGAGCAGTTGTCAGTTGCTGTGAGATTTGTTGGCGAGACGGCAAAACCCATAATGGTCTCATTGAGGAGACAACATTTTTTTCCAGCCATTCGTTAGATACTCTTGATAGCACTTACGTTGCCTGCTTCCACGTGTGTAGCCGAACGAAGTTTCAGCACACTGCGGCGAGTTAAAACGTGGCTAAGTTCAACAATGGGAGGGGATCGGTTGTCGGCCGTTGTCTTATGAGTGTCCATCTAGAGCGCATAGTCACATGAGAACTTTATTAATTGTGTCATTGATAATTACGCTACAAACAAGCGTAGACTTCAATTTATTTTCTCACATTGATTTATGTGATTTTGTACATTGTTTATTTCTCTATAATAAATTTTTCTTACTTCAATTTATGTTTGAAATTATTTGGAATATTAAAAACTGAACGATATCAAAAAATACCTCTCCCATGCCTAGGGCTAAATAACTTCGCTGCTGGCTGCTGATATGAGGCTATTCAAACAAATTTACATTCCCCTTTTTTAGCCGTTAAAAGAAATATAGATGTCTTTATTTATTAATCGAATTGTTTTTGTTAGTTTCTTTGTTTTTGTTTTTTTTTGGTTAGTTTCTGTTTTTTGCCATGTTTTTTTTCTTTTTTCATGTTTTTTTTATAGATTTATTTATTTATTTTTAACGTTTCTGTTAGTTTTTATTTTGTTTTTGTTTGGCGATATTTTTCTTAGTTTCTTGTTTTCTTTTGTTAGTTTCTTTTTGTTTGCTTTTTTGCCAGTTTTATTTTTATAGATTTATTTTTATTTGCAACGTTTTTCTTAGTTTCTTGTATTTGTTTTGGCGATTTTTGACACGTTTTCTTTGAATATATGTCAGAAATATTGCTAGGCGTAAGTTAAGTTTAGTTTAACTTACGGCCTAGTTTTTAACTCCGCCTATTTTTTTTTTATCTACGTCATACTGTCAGTCATTCTTCAAGGTTTATTTGTTTATTTAGTTATTTTAACACGAGGTTTTTCGGAATATAGTCACGAAATAAATTAGATTTTTTTAAAGAGATTGTAACAGAATGTTTTTCAGGGAATATAAATTATTTGAAATGTATTATTAGATTTTTTAAAAGATAATGTTTATTTTAACACGAGGTTTTTCGGAATATAGTCACGAAATAAATTACATTTTTTGAAAGAAATTGTAACAGAATGGTTTTCAGGGAATATAAATTATTTGAAATGTATTATTAGATTTTTTAAAAGATAATGTTTATTTTAACACGAGGTTTTTCGGAATATAGTCACGAAATAAATTACATTTTTTGAAAGAAATTGTAACAGAATGGTTTTCAGGGAATATAAATTATTTGAAATGTATTATTAGATTTTTTAAAAGATAATGTTTATTTTAACACGATGTTTTTAGGGAAACTTTTACACAAAAGGTTGACCGCTACAAAGATGTTGGGGGTAAGGTTGACCGCCACACAGGCGGGGGTTATTTTGTAATTTACCGCCGTCACTTGAACTTCCCATTCGTTATTGAAAGGATCTATTACTGCTATTGCTTTGAATTCATTGAAAAAATGTTTTTATTGCTTAGTGACTTGCTATTTCACTTGAATTACGATTGCTTTGAAAAAATTGTTTGTATTGCTTAGTGACTTGCTATTTCACTTGAATTATTATTGCTTTGAAAAAATTGTTTGTATTGCTTATTGACTTGCTAATTCACTTGAATTATTATTGCTTTGAAAAAATTGTTTGTATTGCTTATTGACTTGCTAATTCACTTGAATTATTATTGCTTTGAAAAAATTGTTTGTATTGCTTATTGACTTGCTAATTCACTTGAATTATTATTGCTTTTAAAAAATTGTTTGTATTGCTTATTGACTTGCTAATTCACTTGAATTATTATTGCTTTTAAAAAATTGTTTGTATTGCTTATTGACTTGCTAATTCACTTGAATTACTATTGCTTTGAAAAAATTGTTTGTATTGCTTATTGACTTGCTAATTCACTTGAATTACTATTACTTTAAAAAAATATTGTAACCTGTAAATGTATATTATACTGGATGCTTAAGCTTTTAAAAAAAGTTTGTATAGCTTTAGACTTTTAATCAGATTACTATTGCTTTATTAAATAAATTCTTTAAGCTTTTTAAAAAATGAAAATCTCGTGTTATTAAATAAATCTTCTCTATATTCCGTGAAAAACATTGTGTTACAATCTCTTTGATTCACAGTATGACGTAGATCGAAAATGGGCGAAGTTCGTAAACTCAAAATGTGAAATCGCCAGAGTAAACTAAAGCGTGAAATCGCCGAAACTAACAAAAACGTTTCAAATAAATAAATAGATCTATCTTTCGTCTAACGCCTAAAAAAGGAAATATAAATTTGTTGAAATAGCCTTATATCAGCAGCCAGCAGCGAAGTTATTTAACTTCATATCAGCAGCCAGCAGCGAAGTTATTTTGCTCTAGGCATGTGGGAGGTATTTTTGGATATCGCCAAAAACTGTTTGCCCCTCGCCCCTGTTAAAAATTCTGGCGACGCCCATGCCGGCAGTGTTAGTATTATTATTATGATTATGATGATGATTATGATTATGATTATGATTATGATTATGATTATTATTATTATTATTATTATTGTTATTGTTATTGTTATTAGTATTAGTAGTAGAAGAACTACCTTTCTTACGTCGTAATATTAGTGGTAGTTTGTCTTATTCACGATACGTATGCATAGGGCAATTTTATAAACAACACTCGATAAAAACCTGATTTTTAAAAAGAAAATATGTATTTCAAACCTGTTTTAAAAAGACTAAAACAAATTCTAAAGCTTTTAAATTGAACAGTTTATCTTACTTTGTTATCAAAGCGAACACTTCTTCCCAGTGGCGTGAAGACGTCTGTCTAGTGATAACCTCGTGATGCCCGGGACAAACTCCTAGATTGCATGCCCCCCCCCCCCCCCCCCGACTAAAGTATAAGTTCCAACACTGAGAAATATTACGAGAAAGGAATAAAGTTTGAATATGAGTGCATGCCCGGGGCCACCGTGTTATCGCCCACAACCTTCACAAAATCACTGCCCTTTCCCTTATTTTTACTCTTACTCTCCGTAATCGTACCCCTTTCTCTTTCTTTCTTTCTCTCTTTTTTTCTTTCTTTCTTTCTTTCTTTCTTTCTGTCATCATTCGCACTCTCTTTCTCTTCCTCTATCTATTTTCTTGTACTCCGTCAATATACGCACTCTTTTTCTTTCTTTTTTTTCTTTCTTCCTTCTTTTCTTTTTATTTCTTTCTTTCTTTTGTTCTTTTTTATTTCTTTCTTTCTATCTTTTTTCCACTCTGTCATCATTCGCACTCTCTTTTACTTTCTCTTCTTTACTTCTATTTTTCTTTAAAACTGTCTTCATTCGCACTCCTTTTCTCTTCCCTCTTTTTTTCACTCTGTCATCATTCGCATCATTATTCCTTTACCCTGTCTTTTTTTCATTTCACTCCGCCATATTTCGCACTGATTTTCTCTTCTTTCTTTTTTTCTTCTTACTTTCTCTCTGTTATCATTCGCACTCTTTTTCTTTTTGTTCTATTTTTCTTTCACTCTGTCATCATTCGCACCCTTTTTCTCTTTCCGTCATAATTCTGTCATAATTAGTACTGTTTTTCTCTTCCCCTTTCTTTTTACTTTCACTCTGTCATCATTCGCACTCTCTTTTTCTTCCTCTTTCTTTTTTCTTTCACTCTGTCATCATTCGCACTCCCTTTCTCTTCCCCTTTTCTTTTTTCTTTAACTCTGTCATAATTCGCACCCTCTTTCTCTTCCATATTTTCTTGCATGCCGTCATCATTCGCACTATCTTTCTTTCTTTTACTATGCCATCATTACACCCTCTTTCCTTTCTTTCTTTTTTTCACTTTGTCATCATTCGCACTCTCTTCTTATTTTTTTCTTTCACATTGTCAGTATTTGCACTCTCTTTTTCTTCCACTTTCTTTCTTTATTTCTCTCTCTCTCACTCTGTTATCATTCTCTCTCTCTCACTCTGTCATCATTCTCTCTCTCTCACTCTGTCATCATTCTCTCTCTCACTCTGTCATCATTCTCTCTCTCTCTCTGGTACTTTCTTTCTTTCTCTGAGTCAGTCATCATTCGCACCGCTTTACTCTCTTTCTCTTTTTTTCTTTCTCTCACTATTATCATTCGCATTATCTTTTTTTCCTCCGTATTAAATTGCACATTATGTATTATTGAAAGAGAGCGAGAGAGAGAGAGAGAGCGAGAGAGAGAGAGAGAGAGAGAGAGAGGGGATAACTCTATAAAACAGTACAGTTTAGTTAGTTAATCAAATAATTTCGACTTGCATTATGATTATTTATTTTACTCACAAAACATTGGATAATAATCATTACTATGAGAAGATTGAAAACGATGAATGGAATGGACAAAATGTAATTACTTAAGAGAACGGCTCGACAAATACTTGTTGACATTAAACTTTAAGACGACCACGTTGTATCTACAGAGAAGCAGTCCCGTGACAATGTCGTTCAAAGATGGGAAGTTCTTGAAATTCCGTTTGGTTTTAGATACAAAAAAGAAAGAAGAAATGTTCTTTGCATTGGTGGTAGTAAGCTCAATGTGGAATGAATAAAAAAATCACCAGCTGTGAACTTATTTCACGTGTAATAAAATATTTGTTGCGAGAAGAAGAATCGACCATAGAAAAGCGTTTAGATGTTTCATGCAATTTCGCGTCAATTTCGAAAATTCATAATTCTGGTACTTACTTTGTTGTGTTGTGTTTTAGAAGGCATTTGCAAAATAAACGTGTGAGTGATTTAAGGAAATGTTTATGTATAGTGGGTAATCGTATTCTTTCCTAAATGTTGTTTTTACGTGTAATCTAGAAGAACTGGTAGATTTAAGCTCCGTTAAAACAACCCATGGTCACGTCAAAATCGACATTTCTTGTACTTACCTTGCTGTGTTCTGGACACCGAGCGGTGTTCTTAAAGGCATTTGCAACATAAAACGGCTGGGGACACTGGTTAACCTTCAGAAGTCTCAGTGGGACGTCAACAGTTACAACCCCGCTGCAAATAAAAAGAAATCTAATAAAAGTGAAATGTAGGAATCTCCATATTAATTAAATTGTAAGACAACGTTAAGTGTGTAAGTACGTGTCTTTTTCTCGTGACGACGTTATCTTTTTGTAATGGTGTTATGTCTTTGTAACCGTGTTCACTGAGTTTCAACTATCGGTATAAGACATATTTCGTCCTATAAATAAAAGGTTGTTCAGGAAAGTAATTTAAATGATATAAAAAAGTATTTTTATATGAAACAAATACCCCATATTGACAGCTATTATTAATGAATAAATACTAATATTAACATTAAGATCGGATCATTCTCTGATTTTGGTGGACTATTTTTCAATCCAGATGCATTCATTTGTTGGTTAAAAATGAATCACTTTCATTTCCATTGGCCGACTTTAGTTTTAACCAGTTCTTTTACAAATTATCGAATAAATAAACTAAAAAATAAACTAAAAAATGAAACCAATGTGTAATATTTCGAGTATCGGGTAATCTCGCTAGTTTACCATAATTGATATAGTTTTTAAAAAATATATTAAATGTTCCATAGAAGGATGCCAGGGTTAGACAAATAATACATGGCTGTAGGAGGTTGGAGGTTACGGAAGGTCGATTCACAGAGTAAGACAGAAAATCAATGAAGAATATACGTCTTCAGGGTAAGAATATGCAGTCTTGGAATATGCAAGGTTTACTGGGGTTCGCTACCGATGATCAGAATTAAAATAGAAAATGAAGAGACAACACTGATGTGGACAGAGGCGGACGTGTGACAGGAGCTCCCCATTAAAGCTAATTACACTGCCAACCAGTAATCTCCCACTACCTTGTTTGATATTGCGTCGAGAGAATCCTTCTCAACCAACTTATCACTGTAGCCAGATCGGTACTTAGGCAGTTTACGGACTGAGCTAAAATAATATCGTCATTATTCTGAAAGCTATTCTTAACATGAGGGGAGGGGCTTTATTTACTATTCTGTACTTTCATCTAACAATTTCATGGACACAAAATACCGTAAAAATTGAATTTAACTTGAAAATCCTATCTAAAAGTTTGCCCCGTCCGTAAATTGCATAATCACTGCCAAAGTGCGTAGAAATAATGTTAAAAACGGCATTTTCCACATAAAATTAGAGTAAGGAGAAATCGGAAAATTCCATTAGAAGTTAAAGAATAGAATTAAAGCTACGTATCAGGAATTGATGTAATGAAATTTAAGTCCAAAGTGAGACGTGGCGAAAAAGATAGCAACATCTTTCTCTTTGGCAGGCGAGTTGAAAATATTCGGATGTCTTTTCGCGGCTCTACCTCCGCCCCCCCCCCCCACGAGGAGCAAGCGATGAGGTTCTTACGTAATATGTAACTTTACACTATGTCTTTTATAAGTTTGTTTTAAATGTGTTTTTTTTTCTTGGCGAGAAATGTGACTTTTACCTTTTCCTTGAACTTGACCTTTAACGTTTGACCCAGATATCCAAAAATGAAATGTGTTCTAAGTAAGACCATGGCCGATATTTTGACCAAGTTTAGTGACGATTAGTCAAGCGATGTGGATCCTCGGCTGTACACAAAAAAACGAAAACAAATTTGCAAATTCGACCGAAAACATAACCTCCGAGGCGGATGGAATGAAGTGGTAGTACCTACCCCGGCGTTGTTTTATAGTATATTTACTTGCAATTTGTTTGTTTTCTTTTTTTTTCAACTTGCCATATTTTTCCCCAAATAACAAAAAAACATAAACAATGTAGATCAATAAAAAAAATTGTTTTCAATGTTTACATGAATACTTAGAATAAAAGAATTTACATTATTTTCATCTTGGGTGTTATTCTAACAATATTTCGGTGGATTTAACCTTCGACCTTCTTCAGATACATCGTGTCGAACCGGATAGACACGTAACGCAACAGAAACATGTGTTAAATAGCAATCAGTTCTAAGTATGATCTTCTTCTATCCTAACTACAGGCGCTACTATCTAAGTATAAAATAAACATCAATTTAACACTTTTACCCGGACATGGCTGACAGACCGAGAACAATCTACCCCATAGATTAAATAAAGGATTCTAAATTCTGTATATATTTCTGACTTCGACATAAACATTTCCGAGTCGTACAAAATGTACGTGTAGAAAATCAGAGATTACATCGGCCGAAACGTTGTGAGAATAACATCTGATATGAGAATAGTAGTCCGAATAATACGGATGATGCAACTTATCAATCCTCATCTAAAAAATTCCGAAACATACTCACTAGAACTTTATGGATGTTCTGAGGTAATCCAGTCCAAAGAAAGGGACAACGTATGTGATGACCCATTTATTGACATAACCATCACATCTGAAATGCGGTCGCGTCCAGACACCGTCCGTCATATCTGGAGCTTTGTATTTCATCGGGTAATAATTAAAAGGGATACTCGATGTACCGTTAATATCAGAACGGATGTGGGCCCTCATCCAGTAACTTTTCAAAGTCGACATATTGGTCCGCCAACGTTCTTTTGCCTTCTGAAACCAACTTTGATGTGTATAGGGTTTCGATTCTCCGGCTCGGTCGATGGCCAAATAAACACCCTTCTGTTGAAAAGCCCACGGTCCAAATAGTTCTTTATATATCCCGTTATCATCGCGAAACATGTTGGTGTCATAGAAAACACCCGAGGACAATATTCGGAAATCCGCCATGACGTTAGCTATTACCTCACCGAAGATCATTCCCTGGTGTAAATATCCACCGCCTTTGTGTATACCGAACGTTTCCAACGGGTTTGCATTTTGGAGGTAATTACATAAGAAATGAGAAAGTCGTAGGGCTGTTCGGGCTTGTGGTTCGAACTGCTTATTCACGCCGTAAGCAACATCTCCCGGCAATTCTAAATGCCACTTCGGCTTGCTGGCACAGTTACTTGGGGAGACATTTTTGACCCTCGCAAAAAGCTTTCGAATTCTGTCCACTGATTTTTCATCTACTATGCTTCGGCGGACGCGGGCCTTTAGTCGTCGGACCGATTTGAGTTTTTTCCGTGCCTCTTCAGCGAAACGAACCAGCTTTTCTGTATGCAACGAGAAACTGTTGCTCTCTGGATGGCGAGCTTTGAAATCTGTGTGACTATCATTAACAGATAACAGATAACGCCCACGAAAGCGCTTCGTCACAAATGAGTCGACGGATCTCTTTACTTTATCCCAAGTGGAAATGCTGAGCGAGCCAAGGAAACTGTCATCATCCAACGATTCTACCACTTTGTTTGATGGAAGCACCGTTTGTACTGAAAAATAGAAAGTAGAAAAATCAAATTAATCTCACGGAACAAATCATTTTGATATAAGTAAAAAAAGAACGCACCCATTTGATATAATGGGTAGAGTGTTCGCTAATGGGCCGGAATACCACTGATCAATCCTCGGTCAAGTACTACCAAACTCTAAAAATGCTACTTGATGCCTTTTTGCTAAAAACTAACCATTCTGAGGATTAAAACAGAGTGGAACAATCTAGTATTTATTTACTCCTCTCCAGGAGTTAGGCACAAGGCCAGTTTTTATCTTACTCCCACAAGTAAGATGTGACCCAAGGTCGGGTCGGAAAAGTAGGGTTTGAAAAGCCAGCGCCCGAGAGGTGAGCACTCTGGCCATTAAAAATTGCCTGGGCAGCCCCGTCGGCATTCCCCGGTAGGGGCGCCCCAGGCAGTAAGCAATAAACTTACTCCTCCCCAAAGAGGGGAGGCGAAGCCTGGGAGGGTGGACCTCCTAGAACTGCAAAGGACAGACCCATAGACCGGCGTAAATCAAGCCCCCGAAGACCAAGACAATACCAGTCTATGGGGTGCAGTATCCATCGGAACAGATACTACATTTTGATCTTAGCCAAAAGTAGCCAATATAAAGGATTGTCCTCAACTACGGTCAGTCCTTTTATTATTTTTTTTATTTAAAAAAAAAACAAGCAAAACTCTATAAAGTCCCAAGTCCGATTTCACGCGCTATACCGAAAATAATTCAATGTTAAGATCATTTCTCGATTTTGGGGCCAGGATAAACGTGTCTTATCTGTTCTGTCTTCAGTCAGAGGGGGAGAAATCGACGACTGGGTAAATTTTTTACTTTTGTTCCAATCAGCGAGCTCTTTTTTTTGGCAGCTAGCTATCTTTACACATTAAAAACCAACCTTGTGTATAACTTTGCCCTTGTGGGAGGCCACTAAATAGGGACAAAAGTGATGTATTTTTTGTTTATTTATTCTTCTCATGTGTCGGGATCTTTTAGATGGATAATTGATAATTTGTATCATTCCGTCTATTATTCTCATATTGGATGTTATTCTCAAAACGTTTCGGCCGATGTAACCTCCGATCTTCTTCACGTGCATTTTTTTTAGAACTCGGGAATGTTTATGTCAAATTGGGGAATTTATATGGAGTTTAGAACTTTATTTAATACACGGCGGTATGTTCATGATGGGTGCTCGACTGAGCTCAAATTCCTGTTCCGCCTCTGTAAAATATTCACTGCAAGAACTCGCCTAACTACAACCATTGCAAATAATTTCCTTTCTCTCTCTCCCCTCTCTCTCCCTTTCTCCCTCTCTCTGGATCGAAAACAAAACAAAATTTCGATGAACAAAGTTTCTTATCTCGTACATCCCATCTGTGGAACAAAATATAACGAAGCTGTTTCCCAACCGACCACGACATGGTCGTCTTCAAGTCTAATGTTAACAAATACTTATGGAGCTGTCCTTTTGGATAATCAAATTCTACCTATTCCATCCATTGTTTTCAATCTTCTCGCGGTGGTATTCATCGTCCAACTGACAATCTCTTTAACCCTTATCCTCGAATGGCCTCCGAGCCTTGATGAACGATGATCCATTAATAAAAAAAGAAGATTTAACCCACGGGGTAGAAGTGTTAATTATCATGTTACTCCTAGTTATGTCGCCTGTAGTAAGACACGTGGCGTATTAGTTAATGGCGTTGTATGACAGTTAGTTCTAAGTGACAGTCGTCTGGAGGTTGAAGGTTCAATCCGCACTACACGAGTTACTCATAACAAACTAACAATTACTTACTCAACACATCTACCCGCTCATTGCTGACGGAATGAGAAAAATCTACCCCCGTGGATTTAATAAGGAGCATCAGTTCTAAAGTTGGTATAGATTCCCAGGTTCAAAATAAAGGTTCCAGAGTTCGAAAATATGTACATGAAGGTCAGAGGTTATATCGGGCGAAACGTTGTGAGAATAAAATCCCATTTCATTTTTTTTACGAGAAGAGATTTATAAATATATTGCAATACGTAGCGGAAGCAATATATCTAAGGACGGGCAGCGAAAGTGAAAGTGATTTGTTTTAACGAAAGAATGAATATCACCGATAGAACATATCCGCAGCTGCCAGGGTGTCCAAATATATCCTAGTTTGTATGTATATACATATATTTATTATACAGAACAGTTGATACACTTTTATCCTTGCCCCCAAACCGATATATATATATATATATATATATATATATATATATATATATATATATATATATATATATATATATATATATATATATATATATTCGCCCTTTTTAATAGGACGTGTCATTATTTTTAATTCATATATATATTTATCAATTAATTTTTACGTACATAAAAGGAATCCATGGTCACGTGTTTCTGACTATCCTCCGTCATCAGCATGGCTAACCTGAGCAAGGATCGAACCCTCGATATTACTGTCAGCAGTCTGGCGTTTTACTACCAAACCACAACACCTTGCCGTCATAATGTTACGTAGTTTTTGTTATTGTTTTTACTGACGATAGAAACCGAGCTGTTTTCTTAGTATTTTTCTCCTTCCTAAGCGGTAAAGAATA
>OY744517.1:152799381-152861881 GCA_963556195.1 Sepiola atlantica | reverse complement strand
AATTTAATATTAATATTTAAATACTGAAGATGTGCCAAAGGTCATTTTAAAGAAAAGGATAGGAAATCATGGGTTATTTCCTTTGCACACTCAATCCGAATTCGAGGTAGGCAACCGTAAGTTACCTCCAGTAAACTATTCATACAATCAAAACCACACAAGGGCAATCTGAACATTCTTCGAGGTAATTTATGAAGCGAAATCACATCGCAGGAATTAAGAAATGAATTTAACACTTTTAAGGAGATTAGGAAAATTAGCATCAGACATCGATACGACGATTCTGGGGAATTGTTTCTGCAATATGCGAATATGTTCAGTGTTGTAAATGCACTTACAAAATGGAGGCAATAAGATTACACTTTATTTCGAAAGAATACGCAGATAAATTGCGTATAGCTCGATAATCTGTCAAAATCTGTAACAGAAATATCTATATAAGAAATTTAACAACTGCGGTATAATCGACTTCATGATACACATTAAGTATATTTTGAAAGACTTTATTTCTTTTTCTAACAAAAATGGGGCAACATTTACTATGAACAAAATTAACAAATAGAATTTGGAAGAACAAACGAGTGCAGATTTCGCTTATCGAGACATCGTATTATGGAAGAGACAAGCCACTAATCACTTGAAATAAGTTGTCTCTGACCAACCCCTATTTGTTCAACCTGTAAAATTGCCCCTTCCCTAGCAATCCATTTTCCTCCGATATTATCTTGTTTGTTATCTCCTGTTTTTGTCGTTCCTGTTTTATTAATATCCATTTACATAAAAAATATATTTACATAATCTTCTGTGTCACTGTTGTTTATTCATCGTGTCGTGTTTATTGATATCTTTTCTGAGACCCAAAACGAAGTTCGGGAACAAATAACAACTTTTTGTTTTAATTAATTATTTCCACTAAATTCTGGAAAATATTAGGTCAGTAACAATATATAGATATATAAATAAAATTAAATTCAAACAAGAATGAAATTAACAGTGCTAGGACGAATGAATCAAAATGCGTCTAGTTAAGAGAAGGATTGACAGAAAATGAACACCGACTTTCATCCACTCCCCACACGTTTGATGACCTTGTGTCTAATTTGTGAGTTAAATTGATTTATTTGATTTGATTATAAATAATAATAAGTATTTAAGGATTAAATAGTCTTACATTGAGTTCGGCTACAATCGAATCCTTCGTCATATTCATCGTCCGTCGACATTTCTATAATATTTCCTCTATATGGAGGGTCGATATGCCTTGGGGCATGGAAACCAGCACGGCATGGACACATATAACCACCGCGTTTGAAGCCGTAACCAGGCAGGTGCTTGCACTGTAACAATAAAAAATGTTTTTAAAACCAGAATTAATGATCTTGCTTGTAAAAATAACATAAAAGCAACAAATCGTTCAATGCTAATACTCCAAACTAACTAGCAGGAGCCTTTCCCTTTTCCTCCCCTCTTGGGGACACAAAAATCACATTTTTATACGTTCAAATATATTAAATTTTAAAATGTCAAGACAAATAGTGCCATTTTACACCAAAGGTCGATGGGGAAAGATCACTCTAAATGTCGACCCATCCTGACTAATTATGTTATTTTGGCTCTGAAAAGAATGAATATTACAAAACTTTGTCCCTATTCTGTCCGAGACAATGTTGAAAAGGAAGATATCAGCTTTGTGGTGTGCTCCTATTTACTTGTCTCCTCACAAGGGTAGAGTTAGACTAAAGATTGTTTTGTAATGTGTGGAAAATCCAGTCTCCCCAAAAGAGGTACTCTGAAAATGGACAAAAATAAAAATTACTTCAGTCTAGAAGGATTTCTCATAAACTAATCGAGGACTAAGCAGATGAAGTGTAGTATCAGAACAGATACTACACTTTCATCCTAGCCAAAAGGCCAACTTTGTGGGTGTATTTTATGTAGTTTCTGACTTTTAGGTGGACACACACAAACAGATAACTGTCCTTTATATAATAGATTATATTTAGGATATTGGCGTTCAATAATAATAATAATACTAATAATAATTTTTATTTTTTTAACTGGTGCCGGCCTAGGCTGACACCAGACAACATATTTGTAGGTGGTCGAGGAGGATGAGAAGACCGAGGAGGGACAGCACAAACCAGACCTCCACTGGAAAAGTGCAGAGAATGCTGAGACCTTGGGGAGGCTTATTGCCACCCACATCCCAGAGAAGACAAATTGTCCTTACCAGCGAGAAATCAATGGTAAGAGGCTGTTGCGATACCGCATCGTTATCGAAAAGAGGTGAAGAATGCTGGAAGTCTGGGGAGACTTGTTGTCACTCAGACTCCAGGAAATACCACTGGTTATTGTCGGTGAGCAATCACTGACGATGATCTGAGAACTCCTAGTGAGTACAAATAATCTCAAAAGATCTTTAATGGAAGCCCAGAAATAAGCTATCCGCATTAAGTCTATCAAACATTACATTGACAAAACTGCAGAATCACCGATATGCTGATTGTGTAATGAACGGGAAGAAACCTTAGCGCATATGGTATCTGAATGCCCAATGCTTGCACAACACCAGTATAAAAAATGGAGATACGACAAAGTCGCTCAGGTACTACACTGGAATATATAAAAACCTTATGAATTGCACCAAAATGAGAAGTGGTATGAGCATAAGCCAGGAGGTGTACGGGAAAACGACAATGTCAAACTTCTTTGGGACATGCGCATACAGACTGATAACGTTCTTGTATATTCAAAACCCGACTTAATCTTTCTAAACAAAAACACGAGAACTTGTTTAATCATTTGTATAGCCTGCCGTTTCGATATCAGAGTGCAGGAGAAAGAACACGAAAGAATAAATAAATATCAAGATCTAAAATAGGAATTAGTTAGACTATGGAAATGTAAAGAAGTAATGGTGATTCCCGTTGTAATTGGAACGCTTGGAACTATAACGAAAAAGCCACCATAAATGTTTTAAACAGATTGACGAGACAATTTCATTTTCAATTCTACAAAAGGCTTGCCCGTTAGTAACAGTGAAAGTGTTAAGGTACAGCTTGAATGTCTAAAGTCAAGGGAATTGACTTGATGTTTTAAAAAGAAAACTCCAACTAAAAACATTCAAAAGTTGAAACTACTATAATAATAATAATAATAATAATAATAATAATAATAATAATAATAATAATAATAATAATAATAATAATTAATTCGTAATGGAAAAATGTGCACTACTAGAGATGAAAAGGGAAAAAATTAAGACTCGCAAGACATGTAACTACCATAACCAAGGGGAAATGAGGGCACTTGTCGAACATGTATTCTATAAATATTTGAGAGTTCTGGAAGCAGACACCATCAAATCAAGAGAAATGAAAGAGAAGATTGAAACGGAATACCCGAGAAGAACAAGAAAACTCTTAGAAACCAACTTATATACGAGAAGGAATAAATAACTGGGCAATATCCCTAGCAAGAAATGATTGACCCTTCATAGGGACGCACGATGTAATACATTTAGGAATACTACTTATTTAATACTGCTTATCTCAAACAAAAGCAACTACCAATTGATGGGGCTAGACTAAATATTATCCTTCAGCTAATATACAGTGTGCGTAAGGTATTTGAGGACATATGTTATTTTTACTATATCAGGAATAGTATTTTATTTAAAGTTTTCTATATTTCAGAATTATTTATGACAGCTAGTCTAATTACCCAACAAATTAACAGGGTCATCGTGACTATAAAGACTGAATATAGCAATTTAGAAATAGAATGATTTTTAAAAGTCGCTTGATTGTTTGTCTACAAAGTTTCACGTCTGGGAGAATGGAGAGAGAGGAGGTAGAGAGCACTACCCAGACCTCCACTGAAAGGACATGGAGAATACTGGAATGCTCAGGAGACTTATTGTCACTCAAATTCATGAGAACGCAAACGGTTGTTATCAGCAGGAGTTCAATGGTAAACGGCTGTTGCGAGAATGCAAAGTGATTTGCAATGGTGATCGAAAAGTTCGCAAAAAGTTACCGGGTTAAGATGGAAAGGTATTTAAAATATCAAAACGTAATAGACATTAAAATGAAACAACAACTTTTTATTCACCCGAAACAAGGCATATAGCTATTAAAGCGTAAAGGGTTACTGTGATAGGATTAGCTTGTTTTGGTGGCAACCTTTGTGGAGAGCTGGGCAGCAACATGTTTGTTAAAATTACATTTACATTTCTGCGTGTTTGTACGGTCCAGAGCGACCGAGAACGTTTGAACACCTGAATTTATTCGGCTAGCACAGCACACCGTTAGTGGTAATCCTAGAAGACCCATGAGGTCTATTCTAAAAGAACATCGTGTCTCGGAAGAAACAATTTGAAATTATGTCAACAAAGACATTAGAACCTTTTGCAGAGTGAGGGCCAGATGAGACTTTTGGAAGGAGATCGCGGGCCGGAGTGAAAACCGAAATCTCAGAATTACTATATTTTGTTTACATGAATAAATTGTACAAAAATTGCATTGAACACTCTACAAATCTGATATTTTTTTCTCAAGAGACTTCTGTATGTGATGTTATAAAGGCGCCGACGAAGAGCCATTTTGGAATCATAAAAATAATGACAGGGGAAGTAGCAAGTTGATCCAGTATTCGCTTTGACACACCTCACATATGTTCTATGTTTCATGCCCTTTCCTCGTCTCTCGTTTCCTCTTTGCCTCTCTCTTTCTATTTTATCTCTTAATAGTTAAAGAAAAATGAAATATACATGCATCATCGCTCGCTGATATTAATACATTTTCATCCCACTGTAAATCTTAATTGAAACCTACTTTTACGTCTATGTTACAAAATGATATGAGTTTTACTGGGAGGTTCGCGGGCCGTATTGCAATAATAAAGCATAGCAGGGTGGCAGGTCGGGCGCTAAGCCTTCGCGGGCCGGATGTGGCCCGCGGGCCGGAGGTTACCCGTCCCTGCATTAGATACAAGACTTATGTGTCTTTTTATGCCAGAAAAGGTAAAGGAAAATCACTCCACCAGAGCTAATAGACCCCTTAACAAATTAAGTGAAGCATCACGATAATATATGACCTCTAACATTTGCCCCCGTACTCCGCATGTCTTAACTTTTTGAATTATTATCTACGGAGCGTAGCTGAGTTAAAAGGTGTTGATGAGCACCCCATGCCACTAAATAATCCTTTAAAACATTTGTAGTTAGAGTAATGCCCAATATAAAATAGAACCACCTGATCCTAGCATGTAGGCGACTCATAGTTCACATAAAAGCCGTTGTCGAAGCTAAAGTAGATGGAAAGGTATTACATTAAATTTAAATTTCTGCATGTGTGTACGGTCACGAGCGATCGAAAGCGTTTGAACACCTTAATTTATTCAGCAAGTACAGGGTCAACTTGCTGAACTCGAGGTTAGGATTACTAGACTCTGGAAATTGATAGAAACGGATGTGACGTCACATGGCTCAAAGAGAGAAAAGAAGTGAGAGAAGTCGGTAGTTTGTTGGGAACACTATACGTGTGAACATGTTATTTTAAAATGTTCTGATAAATATAATTAAACAGTGATTATCGACTTATCTCTGTATGTACCAACCCAGCTAGTCAGTGATTTGGAACGAAAATTAAGGCGAATAAACCTCATCTGACTTCCAACAGTTTTGTCCTGACTTCGTCCTTTTCCGACCCCCCCCCTCTGGAATGATCATAGAAAGGAGGCATACAAGAACAAGCAGCTAACAAGATATGATTATGAACTTTCATTCGTGTACAACACAAAGTTGAAACGTAACAGTCATATTATCTTTTACAAAAATATGCTCACAAAGTGTTTTTTTTTGCTATCCATAAAATGGGAAGGAAAAAGTAAGTCCTGCATTAAAATAACAGTTTCATTTTCCCGGACTCATTAGAAGTTTGAAGTAACTTCAGCATCATACTTTCTATCCAGGGGACCCAATCAGTGCAAACAAGCTTTATTTGCTAACCCACAGTTATGTAATATTACAGCCACTTTCGATGAGGTGAATGCTCAAAGTGTCGACATTTCAGCCGGTTTCGTCTCAAAGCATTTTACTGAAGAAACCGCCCACAAAAATGGAGTAGGTAATGCCTGGGAGGATGGTATCATGACAGAACAAATACAACACTGTGATTCGATCAAGCGTTAATAGTTAAAATGTTGAAATGAATGTTTACCTGTGTCGTGCGTGTCTTACAACGGGAAATGCCGGACAAATAACTCGGTCCCGGATTGCCGATGCTGACCGGGCAAGAATTGAAATCAATTCGCTTGAAATAAATATCCATAACTGAAAGCGCTACTATTCTGTTGAAAATAATAAAAAATATATAAATATAAACATGAATATATCTGAAAGAAAATATAGTAAAACGACAAACTGAAAACAAAAAACAAATTAGGAGCCAACGCGTTTCGTAATATTCCGTACATCTTCAGAGACAGACTGACAATGATATTTTATTGGGCAAAATACAAAGAGTGATATTTAACAACAAAAATTTGGGCAGTCAAGTGTAAAAAAAAGTCTGCTAAGAATCATCTGTCTACAAGCGTAGTATTAAAATATTCACGATAACTAGGGAAGCAGGTTGAAGGGGAAGATTAAAAACGCATGGCAGACTGGAGAGGAGGAGTGCTTCTCTTGTTACGCTACCTCCTCGTGATGAAAGTCGGGCAACGGTTATTGGATGTGGTCAGGAGGGGTGTGGAGGGCCTGAACATTGAAGCCGAACGACTAAGGGCGTTACCCCCCCCCCCCCCCCCCCCGCTGGGTATAACCTCTCGCCGGGGGTATTGCAGTGTAGGTATTTAAGAAATTACTGTAACCATCTCATATAGGTATGACCCATTTCAATCTGATAAGTATATATTTCCATGAGAACAAGAGGCTGGTTTGTCCAGTTTCTGTAACCTCATCATTTGTACATGATATACTTTTTGTTCTGTATCCCCCACCCCTGCTTCATACAATCCATATAATAGATTCTGAAATCACGCGCGTATTAATGAAGATGAATGTACAGGCGTACGTATACGTCCAGATGTGTGTACACGCATGTGTGCGAGTGCGCGTGTGTATGTATAGGAGCAGATTATTAATAAATAGAAAATATGAAATAAAATAAAATAAAATAAAATAAATAATAAAATAAAATAAAATAAAATAATATTAATTAAAATAAAATAAAATAAAATAATATTAATAAAATTAAAAAATAAATAAAAGGTTAAATTTAAAACACAAAAAATAAGAAAAATATTAAATTAATAAGCCCCCGCACATGTGAGCGAAGATGTGTGTACATGCACGCATGTGCAGATGTGTATAGTTTATTTGCCGGTGCACATGGACGAGTGAAATAACAATATAAGGAATTTAATGAATTTACACTAAATATAAACACAAATATAATATTAATATTATTAACACCCCATTAATAAAGAGACTAAACTTATACCACTCAAACGGAAATAACAGATAGTACCCATCATTCCGTTTATAACTAGTTTTTGTTTTTTTGGGTTTTTTTTTTCGTTTTTTTGTTTTTGTTTTTCAACACTACTGGTTATAAACGGGACATATCAACGAAACACCGCTTCCCATTAAGATCTAGAAAATACGTAAACACCAATTCAATAAATAAAAATAAACGAACACGTTAAGTCCATAAACACATTATGGCATCATGCTTCCCAACACTATATAGAACAATTAACCCGATACATAATTTTATTCCCAAAAACAACAAAAAAGGGCACCCTAGTTCCACAAACCAAATGGCAAACTATATAGCCGCTCCTTTCGTATTTTTTCAGACCAGATATAACAATAACATTACAAAAAGAACAGAAAATACGAAACACCGATTCAATAAACAAAAAAATAAACAAACACGTTAAGTCGATAAAAACATATTTGAATCATCTCTTTCAGCTCTATATCGAACAATTAATCCGATACATAACTTTCTTCCCCAAAACGACAACAAAAAGCACACTAGTTTCACAGGCCCAAGCGGTAAACTATGCAGCCACCCCTTTCGTATTTTTTCAGGTATAATAATAACATTAGAAAAGAACAGATAATTAAATAAATAAATAAAACTTGCTAACAGATAAATAAATAATAAATAAAACCTCCTCGGGAATAAAATGAAGCCCCCCCCCCCTTGAGCCCTAGTTTAATCACTATCACACACCGGGTTTTTTTCGGGGACGCCCTCAGAGATGCACCGTTTTTTCTGTTATTGTTGACGCCATTCCCTGTCAGGTGTGCCTACAATCATTTCAGCTTGCCGATGATTCCACTGGGCACGAAGATTTACTAAAGATGTCTAAGTCTGCCCTTTTGGATGAAACCGCGGTACATTGCTGAAATATGTAATATACAGTATCTAAATAAATAATATATATATATATATATATATATATATATATATGGTAAGTCAATGAAAATTGATTAGACCTGCAAATGGAAGCAAATCAATATCTTCAGTTGTTCAAAACAAAAAGCAGTTTAGTTAATAAAAACATTTATTTTTCTTCTCTTTCATTCCTTAAACCCGGCTTTTCAAAGATTAAAATCTTATCATCAGAGGAAAATTATGATTGATAAGTTGACAGAAGAGGACTGTCAAAGTTCTAAATTTGAAAGAGTTTTTAAAACCCGGAACAAGTTTTTATTAACTAAACTGCTCCTTGTTTTGAACAACTGAAGATATCGATGTGCTTCCATTTGAAGGTCTAATCAATTTTCATTGACTTACCATATTTTTGCTCTATCCAGTATATTGAGCTTTCCTTATTTCACAATAGGTCCAACTCTCTAAAAGTTTATCTTTTAGTTATAATTTTCATATATATATATATATATATATATATATATATATATATATATATATATATATATATATATAATTATCCCTACACTGACGATTCCGTAAGGATGAAACATATACGTATGTAGATAAAACAAATATTTATAATTATTTGTCGCCCCAATCTAAGCTGGGCACTGTAGTGAATACTATCAATGCAACCGTTAAAACCATAGCTTTAATGCATGTTCCTTCATATATTGAACACTGTGTACGTCGGCTGCCTACAATAGGTTTAAAATTCTCACCGTTTATCTAGGTGTTCATGATGGCCGTGAGGGTTATGACGTCGGAAGTTGAGTTATAAACAGATTAGTTCCGGGGTTTCGAATCTTGCTACCGGCTTGAATAATTATCTCTACACTGATGATTCGTAAGGATGAAACGGATACGTAAGCAGATACAACAAATACTTCTAATTATTATATATATATATATATATATATATAGTAGCAAAAACTACCCGCCCCTTTTGGTAGCAATTAGTCTAGCTGTAGCCTTATCTACAAACAAAAAAACAATGTTCTTTTCGCATTTTGGTATTTTGAAGAAAAACAACAAAACAAGGTGTTATTTAAAATATTCTAATGTTGAGATTTGATTTTGTTTGAGTATAAAAATTAATTGCCCATAATGAAAATAATAAACGGAAAACTCTGGACGATTATCAAGAATAACCGACAGATAAAAGGAGTGAAAACAAAAATAAATAATAAAAAAATAACTGTTATTTTTTTGTTTTACCGTATTCTAAAGCAGTTTGATTGCATTATAATAATTCGTCCAAATCCGATCGCGTTACTGTTCCATTTGCAAGATTACCCCGAAGTTTGTTTTTTTGAGTAAACAAATAACTGCCCAAACGCCTTCAAATTCACTTTTCTACCTAATTGAAAGGAGAAAAATGCAAAAAAAAAAAAAAAAAAAAAATCTTCAGACTTCGTAGACGGTCGGGGAATGAATGCCAGTTTTCTAGCAAACGTAATTTATTCGACAGAACTTTGCAATTCAAATTAAAGAAATAAAAACTTAAAAATAATTGAAAACACAAAAAATAGGCAGGTAGGTAGAAAAGTAACTTTCGGCCACAGTTATTTGTTGGCTATTTGTTTTTTGCTCATCCTTTCTTTTTAATGGTTATTCTTGACAATCACCAAAAGCGGAAAATTAATTGAGCAAATAAAAGAATTAAATATTCCCGAACAATTAAAAATGGTTAGTATAAACTAACCATTTTCGCTTTTATTATTAAAGACAGAATAATAAAAAAAAACTTAATGACAATTTAAAACAAACATTAATCTATTTTTCTTTTTGTTTTGTAATTTATAAAGCTTTTATAAATTAAAAAGCTTAAAAAGGAGAGTTCTTTATTCTGAGAGTATGATGTCATGATGAATGAACTACATGCACTAACCCCAGGGAGGAGGTAATGGCTGAGAATTAGATATCATGACCTCCCAAGTAGGAATAATGCCTGGGAGCATGATATCATGACAACAAAATAGACATTACACTACCCCGCCCTACAAAAAAGGGAAGATAATCCTGGGAGGATGCTATCGCGAGGAACGGACGTATACTTTACTGCCCTTTCCCTAAAAGAGAAGGTGGTGCCTGGGAGGAATGTATCATGTCAATGGAATGTATAAAACATAGAATTAAATAAGCATAAACCGTTTTAACATTAATATAATTTGGATAGGTGGAAAAATCGTTCGCATATTATTCATTTAGATGACATTAAAAACAATGGCAAGTCTCGTTGTCAACGTGAACACGACCATCGTTAAGAAGCTTCTTAACGATGGTCGTGACGTGAAATGCCGAAATGAAAATTGGACCGAAAAATATAGTCGCCATCTTTATTCTAAAATAGAAATATGCTAACTAAGGAAAAACGATAAGTTCTTTTCATAATTTTCTAGTTAATACATGTCTATAAACTTTAATTATAGTTCTTGCTTAGCTAGCCTCTTTCTTAACTTGTTTATATGGTGGCGACTATATTTTTACGACCGAATTTTATTTCGCCGTTTCACGTATGAGGTTAAACTTGGCATAACGAAAAATAATATTACACACCATAAGTTGTTGTTTTTCCACTAAAACATGGTTTAAGTTAAAAAATATATATATGTTGTTTCTAAGTAATGCCGAAACCTATTTCACTCTAAATAATTTACGTGACTGAAATAGGAATTAACCTAAAAAAAGAAAAGAAAAGCCAGCATGGCTGTTTTTTAAAAATTATTTAATTATTGGGGAGGTTTTATAACAGGATTTATTTAGAAGTGAAAGAAAAGTTACAATTTAAACATAAAATCTAATTTTACTGGTTTTAATTTTAAGTGAAAAAGATTTTAATCACAGAGGTGGTGATTCCTGGGAGGACGGTTTTTTGACAACTGAATCGATACTACAATACCCATCCAATTAAATGATATTTCGATCAAATGGAGATTTTATTTTTCATTCATTTGAAAATGCCTAGTCATAAAAACATTATTTTTAATGGCTCCTTGGACTTTTGGCTAAAATAAGAGTGTAGTATCTCTTCCGATGGGTGCAATAATCTGTAGATCGGTAGCGTCTTGGCCTTCGGGCCTTTATTCCGCCGGTCTGAGGTATCGTCCTGTGCAGTTCTAGGAGGTCCACCCTCCCAGGCTTCACCTTCTCACACTTTGAGAAAGGGTTAGTTTATTGCTAATCAACTGAGGCGCCCCTACCGAGGAATGCCGACGGAGCTGCCCAGCCAATTTTGTAGGCCAGAGTGATTGTGCGCTAGCTTTACATTCTCACTTACCCGACCTTGTGTTACATCTTACCGCTGTGGGGGTAGATAAATACCAAAAAATATTATTCTTTATGTGTCTATGCCCTTTTTGCTTAGATCAGAGTGTTGTATCGTTTCCAATTGATACAATACTCTGTAGACCGGTACTGTTTTGGGTTTCAGGCCTTGACCACCGCTTTAAGGTATTGTCATGTGCTGTTCTAGGAGGTCCACTCCCAGTCTTTTCCTTTCCACTCTTTGAGAAATAGTTAGTTTATTGCTAATGGATTGAGCGGCACCTACCGGGGAATGGCAATGGGGCTTCCCATGCATTTTTTGTAGGCCAGAGAGCGCTAATCCTAGTGGGCTGGCTAACAACACCTGGCCTTGTGTCTAGCCTCGTGAATAGGTTAATAAAAATACTTTGACCTTATGTCAAACTTCTCAGAGTAAATAACTTGATCTTTGGCTTAGACCAAAGTGTAGTATCTGTTCTCCACATCTCAGCGACATTTGACGGAAGTTCGTGCAAATTTTCTTTTATTTATTTTTTGACAAGGAGAGGATAAGACTCTCGAAATCTATCAAATTGATCCCTGATCATGCGCACAATTACAGACTAACACTCTTGCTGTTTTGTAAGTTCGTCTAGAAAAATAATAAAAGTTTTGAAAACTCTATCCTTTTTTTAATAAAATCTCTTTAAATAATTTTATTAATAATTAAAATAATAATACTATAGATAAAACGATTGCGTGTATAGAATGGCAATACAAATTAGAAATGTATATTAAAAGAATATCAATTTATTAAAAACTTTAAAATAAATATATATGCAAATGAGCAATATCAAGATTTGTTTGAGAGGTATGGAGATTTTTATATATACGGTATTTAAAAATATTGTTGTATAATTAGATTGAAATACACCAATTCAGTTTTTATGTTAATATAGTTAAAAAAAATGAAACACATTTCGCATTTATTCATTTAGATAATATTTTTAATAAATAAATATTAATTATTTTTTACCTACAAACACTAGTGTTTCTTGTGTTTCTCAGTAATCAGTGTAGGAGAGATTATTACTGCTGGTCGAAGGATTCGATCCCTGTATGCATGCACACACACACACACACACACACACACACACATATATATATATATATATATATATATATATAATCAAATAAGAAACTAAAAGTAAACTTTTAGTAGATACAACCTATAGTGAAATGGTTTAAGCTCAATATACGAGATAGAGCAATTATAAAGATAGATGAAAGAAGAGTGATAAACATGTACGAATGCCCAGATTTATTTAACACTGCAATTGTTCAATGCAAGGTATATTCTGTAATAAAATTATGTTTATTATTCTTTCCTTAAGCCAAGGCTTTTCAAAGATCGAAATCTTATCATCAGAGGAATTATATAGATAGATAAGTTGGTAGAGGAAAAGCCAAAATTCAACATTTGAAAAAATAGTAAGAAATGGAGAGTGAAAAAAAATTGTGTATATCTATTTTAAGAAAATTCACCAAAATCGTTCACAGTTAAAACTCGATAAATGTAAACATTTTACAACAGAGCATATATAAATAAAGAATAGTATTTTAAATTTCAATGACCAAGTCATTGTTCATATTTTTACTTGCTTAATTTCGAAAGAAATTCAATGTAACTCTTGACAATAATTAGCAGGATCTTCTGTTCATGTAGCTCACTAGAAGATCGTCAAATCACTACCGAGTAAAAATCCTAAAGCCCACCCCTTCAAATAAAACGGTTTCTGTGGGAAATGCATAAAAAAGTGTTTTTTTATGGGGGATTTTTCTCCGGGAGTGATCTGACGATCTGTTGATGAACTGCATGAACGGAAGATCCCGGTAATTGTGGGTTTATTCCTCGTTGTTCGTTCCTGCGCGAAAAAAATGTCATAAGTTACATTCTAATTTTTCTGAAATTCGGCAAGTAAAAGTATGAATAAAGACGAAGTAATTAGAATTAAAATACCATTGTTTACTTTCTTTCTTTTTCTTTGTTTATATACGAGCACTGAAGATCGCCCTTCATCCCCATGGAAATAAATACATAAGATACTATTGCATTTTATAATATCTTGGCAGTAAGCCGAAACAATTGTATGCTGGAAATAAAACAGTTTTTTGTGAAATGGTGTGAATCTGTTCTTCCTATCGTGTTGACGTGGTTTAAATTAAATAAAAATATTTCATACCAGAGCTCTAGCCTCACACTTTTCAGCTATTACAATTGCTTTATGTTACAAAATTTATATTTTTAATATAAAAACTTTAAGTATAAATATGTATATAATCTATTTCCTTATATATATATATATATATATATATATATATATATATATATATATATATATATATATATATATATATATATAATGTGTGTGTGTGTGTGTTTATTAATATAGAAATTTAATACAACATACGGACCAATGGTTTCGAGCACAGAAGGTAAAACCTCTGGCTCTCATCAGCATAAAAAGTAATTGATGAAGAAATGATAAAATAATACAATATAATACTCTTTTTATTTTTTTATTTTTCTCATCTTTCTGTTTTTGCTGGAGATGGGGCATCCTACCGGATGCCAGACATTCACCAGGGTATACTCGCCAGATAGCTTTTGAAATTCTTTTGCATTAGTCCTGTTGCTCCTATAATTACTAGTATGATAGAGATTTTCCTAAGATTCCAGTTTCTTTTCATGTCGTACACAAGACCTTGATATTTCGTAATCTTTTCCCTTTCTGCTCTGTTCAATCCTGCATCATTAGGGACACTGACTTCAACTAGGGTTGCTACTTTCTACCTTTTGTCCCATATCACAATGTCAGGTTTAACAGCTCCGTTTTCTAGATATGTAGCTGTAGGGATTGCATAGTCATAGTGGATGGTGTATAAATTATTTCCAACTGTTCTTTCTTGTATATGCTCCCAGGACTTGCTGCTAAACTAGATATTTAACTTTTTACAAATAGTCCAGTGAAGATATTTACACACTCCGTTGTGTCGCATTGTATAATAGCCATCCCCCAGGAGAACCTTACAACTGGATGTCATGTGACTCACACTCTCTACTTCTATGTAGCAGATCTGGCACTTGTTATTGTTACTGAGACCACTCATCTTTTTGAAGGCTCAATGGGCTCACGTGTGTGCCGTTAAACGAATATAAAGATGATGTGATCAGGTAGCGTTCAAATAAGGCAGTTAAGAATTTAAAATTTAAAATTTAAGGTTCAAGAAACCGGTAGACCGTGCCTTTCAAGTGATGTTTAAGAATACCAATTTCAGTTAAATGCACAGCGTTTCGTTTAGCTAATTCGTTGGAAATTTAAGATTTTACATTCTTAACTGCCTTATTCGAACGCTACCTGATCACATCATCTTTATATTTGTTTAACGGTACACATGGGAGCCCATTGAGAGAATATTATATTATATTATTTTATCATTTCTTCACCAATTACTTTCTATGCTGATAAGAGCCAGAGGTTTTATCTTCTGTGCTCGAAACCATTGGTCCATATGTTGTATTAAATTTCTATATTAATAAAAAAATATTAAGTTCTTAATTCTGATTCCTTTAATTAATTGAGCACTCTGCTAGGATTTTCCTACTATTTCACAAAGAATTTATATATATATATATATATATATATATATATATATATATATATATATATATATATATATATATATATATATATATATATATATAAGGGAATAGATTCCGAGGTTTTTGTATGAATTTTGGTCGAAAAAGATCGTTTTTATCGTATTAAATCATACATTTTTCTTGTTTACCATAAAACCAAAGTTATGCTAACTGGTCTCATCTGTTGGGATTGAAACATTAAAAACCGGTTAGATTAAGTAAGAAACAAATTCCTTGACAAATAATAAGTTTTTTTTGTGTTTTGTTTTACCTTGCTCTACGTAAATGGGTAAAATTGCTATATCTCCACATGTAATCTACAACAGGAGACACTGCCGAGACAATCCATTGATTCGATTTACCACAATCCATGTAAGGCGGTGTGAAGAGAACAGGGAGTCCAATGTCATCCGAGGTCTGCCCAGGCTGACCGGGGCCAAAGAAATTTGTCGTTATATATTCTTTTGACGCAAACTGTCCGCTTTTATACGAATAGCGAATACCAACTGAATATATGTATTTTGTAATAGAGTCTTTTGCCGATGAAAAATCGGGTAAAGGATAAAGGTCAAACCAAGGGTTCATCTTGTAGCTTTTGTCTGTGTAATTATCGTGTCCGGCACCAATGTCTTTGATCATGACTGTACGCATAGTCATTTCGCGAAGATAGTTTTCCGCATCCCTGGAATCGTCCCAGCGCCATGCACTCGGACCAAACAGCGGTACGGTCGTGTTGAAAGCTAACGTTATCAACCAATTGGGATAGCTGGTGTTAGTGTCGAAGAAAAGGCTACTTCCGTTTATCATAAACGGATTGGCGTTGACGTCAGCAACAGCAGACATATAATAATACATCCACCCAGGAAGTAAATTAAAATCTGCTTTCGACTGATTGTACTTTTGAAGCATATAGCTATTGAAAAATGCCCGGTTCAGCGCCATGTTGTGTAAATGGAGTAAGCGCGTCCGGTTTTCATAGAATATTTTAGTCAATAGTTCATTGTAGCGAGGTAACTGACTGACAATGTCCTTTCGGAGCTGTAGTTGGTCGGCGGATTTTTGCCGACAATTCTCTCCGGTTATTGACGTGATGTGATCTTGAATTTCATCGAAGTGATCATACGACATCCATTTGTACTGGCTGTTGGTGTAATTGGCGCAGGAAACTAAAACAATCAGGCAAAGCAACTTCAGGTCTTTATAAAAATTTGAAACGGGCGCCATTCTCTTTTATGTGTACATCTGCATAACTGAAAAGAAACAAGAAGAGAATTGTTACTATGTTTCGATATTGATTAATAACAAGAATACGCCAAAAGATAGCGAATATTTAACTTCACTGAAATATTTCGCGAAGCACACAATGAAAAAAAGACATATAATATGGTTTAATCTACCATATAATAAAATAAAATACTGATCAGTCTCCTGTGCGTCATTAGTAAGTTGCTCGAATCCGTCATAAATCAAGAAGTTGCCAACTACATAGACATAAACACGTCTACTTAGTGACAAGCAATATTGATTTCGTCCTGCAAGATCTACAGCTTATGTACTGATTGGATATCGCACATGATCAGCGAATCTATCGACGGGGGCTTCGTTTCCAGGCCTTCGATAGGGGTTGGAAAAAAGGTTTCATTCAAAAAGTTGCTAGATATGGAATATCTGGAAATATACTCAGCAAATCCTTTCTCTCCGATAGGGCTATTAGAAGTCCGAAGCTCATAATATCAATGCCGGCATACCTCAAGCTTACATTCTAAGACCTACCCTACACCTGATTTTCATAAATGATCTTCCAAATAGTATCCTAAAATGATTCGTTGTTATCTATGAAGACGAGATAACTATCTATCAAGCACTTCGAAGACAACTGTTGACCAAAGTCTTCCACCTGTATGAAAGCCAGATCCGTCCTAAAATGGAATACTACTGTCATATCTGGCGTGGCTCCTCTTTCTCTCCTTTACAGAGTACAACACCGCGGGGAATGATCTCTTCTCTAGCTTGCAGCCCATTTCACACAGAAGAGATGTTGCTTTACTCTCTCTACTGCATCGGCCTGTTCATAATATGTGCTCGACTGAGATCCAATCTTTTGTCCCCCTACCCTGTAAAACACTACTACAACTACTACAATTAAATATCAGAAAAATGTCATTTGTATAATAAAGTTAAGTGAATGTTTCCACTATTTTAATAGACCAATATAGTTTTCAAACCAAACCCCGCATATTCTAATTCTTGATCTTTTCAGCCCACCCGCTTCTCCTAACACAGGAGGTCGGAGGTATTTTCACTCTCACGCACATATCTACTCGCACAGACACGCATTTCACCCGGGCTGTTCTTAATAGGCTGATTCTTTGAGCCTGTCACTTTTTGTACTTTATTTTTACGCTATTCCTATTGTTTGTTACGTACTATACATGTTCAACCTAAATAATGAACGCTCCCTTCAAGACACGTTTTCTCTTCCTGGAGTTCTGATTTTTTAATCAGAATTCTATCTTCCACATTGCAGTTTCACGGAATATCAAAATAGCAGTTTTGTAATACTAACATAGTAACTTTCATTATTAATACTTGTACATATTATTTTTTTTTTTTTATTCATGACCATTGAACATTTCCACGATTAATACAAACAAAAATATCATTACCGAATCACACCGTATACATTAAGCTACTTATTCAAGTTTCATCTTTTTCCTCTCCATTTTACGGTTAAACAGCCATTTGAGAATAACATATTTTTCGCCTGAATTAAACAAAATGACCGTTAATAACTATCTGAACTCTTTCTAACAAAACATTTCTCATTTTGTTTCATTTATTTGGTTATTATTTTTTAAATTCTGATTCACTTACGCAAATATTCTACGGAGGTGTCTTTGAGATAGCTTTTTATTTCTTATTTGAAACTTAAGCGATCCATACATTTGCTGAATCATTATTTTAACATATTTACATTTATAAGTTGATTAAAAAAACAAAACAGGCTTCAGCATCTTTTTAATTATAATTGATAATTTATTTTTCGGATGATCTTACCGCCGACCTTCTTCACGCTCTATTAGAAGATTCCTGAGTTCGCAAAAGATGCACCTAAGAAGGTATGAGGTTACATCAGCCGAAACGCTTTGAGTATAACAACCAAAATGAGAAGAATCCAGTAATCAAACACAAAAACAAACAAACAAACAAACAAACAAAATAAATTAACTTTTCTAGCAATTGCTTTTTTCGGGGAAATTGACTTTTAAGTTTTTAAAAAGAAAACATGTCCTTTATTAATCCAAAGACTAACCCCAAATTCAGTTTAGCAATTACAATTCCCCTATAAGAATGAAATATATATTCTCGGCAACACAGTGAGTGACATGGGCATATTACTTTTCTTTTCTAACTTTTAACATTTAGTGGGTGTATATATATATAAGTTAAATATGTTTATATATTTCTAGATAAGATATAAGATCAGTCGATCATTATACATTTTGGAACACAGCTACTACGGTGTAAGTGTGGTTAATGTGGGCTATGTTTAGTTCAATTAAGTTTTATGCAAAATGGGCTAAAAGGGGATAGAAACCCTTCATATAAATTCAGATACCGCCGATTTTTGTGAAATTTTAACAATAGGTATTAGACATAAATTAATATATATTTCCTTCAATTTCAGTTTTTTTAGTATATTTTTAAGGGATTTCAGGAGGCATAATATGAACACAAACTCCTATTTGAAAATCTAAATATTTCAGATTTGCATTGAATTTCATGCAGAGTGATTAGACACCAATTAAGCAAGATTCTTTACATTTTAATTTCTTCTTAAGACCCCTTAAGCTTAAGCCTTAAATTATAGACATTTTCTAGAATTATAATCATGTAATGTTTTTTGCTTAAAATTAGGAAAGAAGATTCTGGACATGAAGTTTAGTATCCTTATATCTTTATTTTAATCTTTGTAAGTGGACATAAACGTGGTGGAGAGTGTTCTTTTTGGGGAAATAAGTTTACCCGTTCTCTGACAGGTATTCTTCTAATTACACTATAAAGTAACTAGCTAAAAAGACCCATACAATTCAATGTTCTTACATCTTTAAATATTGTGCGCAATTTTTCTCAAGTAATCAATTAATTCTAGAAGGAACTTTTCTCCTATCACGACTGCAATGGACTTTCCTTTTTTCCTCTGTATACCTAAAACCAAACGGAATTTCTATGAATAAAATAATATGCGTGGAACATAATCCCACTGGACTGATTTACTGCGGACTACAACATATTTGTCTTGAAGTCCATTGTCAACAAATACTTGACAAGCGATCCTTGACAAGTAATACTTGACAAGTAATCCAATTTCGCCCATTCCATTCATTGTATTCAATCCTTTCATAGCTTTGTTCACAATCCAACAATTAATATCATTAATCCTAATCCTCGAGTGGCTTTTGGCATTGATAAAAAATATGACTGCATAATTAAATTAATTTTTAAAATACAAACCTACTCCTGATTCTAAGAGACAAATTGTTAACTCCCAATCTAGCTACTCTTTTCTTGAAAGTGGCAAAGGATTAAGTGGGTTATATAAATTTTCTGACCGCACTCTCTGTGCAAATGCCATTGAGACTTTTTTTGGCCCTCGGAGGGCATTTTGCGGTTCTCTCCAACGTGAAGCACTAGATAAAAATAATTTTTATGTCCACTTACATAGATTAAAATAAAGAAACTTAAAGGGAATCTTTGCGATTCCTAACAAGCAGAGCGTCACCATTGTCGACGAAGGGAAGAGTCTATCAGGCATTTCTACGCAGTGTGCTGATTTATGTAAATAATACTTTCTTAGTGAGGGTTGACGGTATGCGTTGCATGGAGAAAAATAATATTAGAATGATACTATAGATCGGTAATGTGAGTGTTAAAGAATCTAGACAGTATAGGGAGATGTGTGCAGAACAGGAGACTTTCGTGGTATAGCCATGTTAATAGAATGGACGAGAGTTATTGGATTAGTAGATGTAGAACAGTTGAAGTAGCATGTTCAGTTTATAAAGAAAATGCCAAGAAAACATGAGCAGAAATGATAATAATGGACTCAAGAGAAAATGGGACAAATAAAGACCTGGTCAGAGATAGGTTTGTTTGGAAGTCAATTTCTAAAAGCCGTACAACGCATGCCAGCATGTACAACGGACGTTAAACAGAATATGATGATGATGATGATGATGATGTATCTGTGTCAGCCATGTTGTTTTCTTACAGCGACACAAGATGTTCACTGTTTTCCATATACTTTGTTCAAATGCTTATTTTTGTAGTCTTCTACGTAGATTGAAAGTAAGCAAGAATCTCAACTCGGATTCAATGAGTTTCATCATCGAGTGATTAGAGACAATACCGGAAATCAGATGAGATCTACTTTATTCCAATTCAAGCCAGATGTGGCACTAGGCCGGAAGGGGGGAAACTAGCTCCCTCGATCGGGCAGTCTGGTCGGATTCAAAAATAGCAATGAACTATTAATAGACTCGGAAACTAGGTTGATGCGCTTCAGGCAATCGGCAATAAATCAACTCCCAGGAGGAGGTAATACCTGGAAGGTTGCACCTCATAGGACCGAGCCTGATCATACCTAATTGATATTAAGAGGGTGCTGATGGTTCAGGACAGCACATAGGTTTCCAGAATGGTTTCAAGGCGAACCTCGGTTTGTATGAAAAAGCCTAGAACTCGGATAAATGTGTAGTATATGTTCTGTGCTGGCTCAGGGTTAGAGTAATTTTAATTTTTGACCCCTTCAGAATGGATCGTTTGGGGAGCTGGTATCCGCCACGTTAAACAATGACTTGTGTCTAACTTTACCCTCGTGGGGAGGCAAGTAAATAGGAACAAATGCATTGTAGATTTCAGCAAGGTGATTGTCTCAAATGCGAAAGAAACGACTGTCAACGAAATGACCGTTCGATAAAATGTCCGTCGTGGAAATGTCTGTTCTGCCATGTTCGTTCTGTAAAATGCCTGTTCTGCCAAATGTCGCTTATGCAAAATGTCCGTTCTGCCAAATAACCGTTTTTCCAAATTACTATTGGAAAAATTTCCGTCGATCAAATGCCCGGCCGCGATTTCTATACTTCCAGGTAATAAAATGGCAACCATTGCACAGTAATATTTGGTAAACACTCGGAGAAATGGATACAGTTTTATTCTGTGGAAAAATAATTTTAAGCAATAAAAAGAAAAGTTTTTTATGTAAAAAAGTAAAGATCTCTTGCACAATAAAACATATATTAATTCTATCTATGCATAAAATATACATTTTTAGGATAAAGACGTTGGTTAATATACAGGGTGTTTGAAAAATCGATGGCATAACTTTCGGGATGATGTTCTATGTATGTAAATAATGGAAACAGTTCCACGTAACGCTTCTTTCCGAGTTATAGACCATTGAAACAAATAGAGACCAATATTCTTTATTGTAAGTTGTGTTATAGTGCACTGTTATTTCTACACATGGGATAGATAAACACTATCCCTGTGACAGGATCACAGGTAAAATAAGCCGGAGCCTTGTGTTGCCACAGAAACAAAAACATAAAAAATGACACAGAAAAAATGTAAAAAAAAAATATTTGGCTTATAAAAAAGATCTGAGTGATATGATAGGATAGGGTTACTTTGATAGCTAACATGAGGAACCCGGTCGGCATTCTGCGAATGTTGGTCCTTCTTATTTAAGACAAAAACATACAACAGATCAAATACAGGAAAATAAATATGATCAGCAAAAATCAGATACCACGGAAATGGAAGAAATGGACCATTAAGGAAATTAGACTAGTAATAGAGTGCTATTACAAAAGCAACATCTACACGAAGAGGCTCCTTTTCACATATAGAACATAATCCCGAAGTTATACATTCGGTTTTCCGAACACTCCAAATTTTCATGAGCGGATTCTACCGATATGTTGTGAGTTCAAACCCTGGTGAAGTATTTAAAAAGATACGACAGATTTAAAAACGCATGGCACGCCGACTGAGAACAGTCCACCAAGTGGATTAAAGAAAGTTCCTATTTACTTGCCACCCCACGAGGACAAAGTTAGACACAAGGTAAGTCTTTAATATTGAAGAAATCTAGCTCCCCCAAAAAAGTAGCACTCTGGATTGTAACAAAAATAAAATAAAAATTGCCTCAATCTAGAAGGATTTCTCGTTCACTGACCGGAGATAGAATAGACTAAGTGTAGCATCAAAAAAGATAATGCACTTTGTTCTTAGACACAACTCTTGTTAGTTAACCGAGTATAAACAAATGCGCCTGAAGAAGGCCGGAAAGTTGAACGGCCGAAACGTTGTGAGTACAGCAACTACCAAGATGCAGACAACTGTCCGAATCATATGAATAATGTAACTCTGTTATGATACTAGTACTGAGTTAATCAAAAGTTGTTATCCTAAGCTTTTCTACATACTGTAATCACACAACATACATGTTAAAATATTCCTCACTTTCGAAATTAAGTGATGTTTTTAAAAATCCATTTGAATTAATCTAATTAGCCGTAATTTACAATTTACTCACCAAGTCACCCACGTTTCTATAGTACTCTTTCCCACTCCTAATATATGTTGTTTTACACTCCCTCTCTTACTTGCTTTTCCCCTCTCTCTCTGTTTATTTACAGTCAAAGTTATCTATCTATCTATCTATCTATCTATCTATCTATCTATCTATCTATCTATCTATCTATCTATCTATCTATCTATCATCATCATCATCATCATCATCATCATCATCATCATCATCATCATCATCATCATCATCATCATCATCATCATCATCATTATTATTATTATTATTATTATTATTATTATTATTATTTGTACTCACTAGGAGTTCTCACACAGATCATCGTCAGTGATTGCTCACCGACAACAACCAGTGGTATTTCCTGGAGTCTGAGTGACAACAAGCCGCCCCAGATTTCCAGTATTCTTCACCTCTTTTCGATAACGATGCGGTATCGCAACAGCCTCTTACAATTGATTTCTCGCTGGTAAGGATAATTGGTCTTCTCTGGGATTTGAGTGGTAATAAGCCTCCCCAAGGTCCCAGCATTCTCTGCACTTATCCAGTGGAGGTCTGGTTTGTGCTGTCCCTCCTCGGTTTTCTCATCCTCCTCGACCCTCTACAAATATTTTGTCTGGTGTCAGCCTAGGCCGGCACGATTTAAAAAAATAGATAAATAAATAAATAAATAAATAAATAAAATAATAATAATAATAATAATAATAATAATAATTATTATTATTATTATTATTATTATTATTATTATTATTATTATTATTATTATTATTATTATTATTATTATTATTATTATTATTATTATACTAAAACTGAGTTAATCAACATTTGTTTCCGTAAGTTTTTTTTATTATATACTTTAATTACATGTTAAAATATTCCTCACTTTCGGAATAGAGTTATGATTGAGAAAAACAATCCATTTTAATTAATCTAATTAGTCGCAATTTGCAATAAACTCACAAAATGATTGATCTCTTACAAAGTGTATGTCTAATATTCTCACCCTCTATCACTGTTTGTTATTTGACAAACCGTTCTTATTTCATGTAGTATCTATCACACTCGTTTCCGTCTCTCTCTCTCTCTTTATTTTTGTTTATTAACAGTCAAAGGTAATGAATCTAACTACAAACCAGAAGGCTGGTATAGGCCATAATAAACAATAGAGAATAGCACTACACGTATTAATACTATTTAACACATAGCTGGAGAGCGACAAGGATAAAGAGAGAGAGGGAGAGAGAGTTGGAGATATAGCGAGCAGAAATACTGATTTTTAGATGTCTTTTTATTTTTGTTTTTAATTTAACTGGCTTTGCAAACTCACTATTTCCTGATTCAAACAATCTAATCCGAGCTCAAAGAGTGGCCAGACGGGTAACATTTGAAAAAATCTTGTAATCTATTAAAAACGTCTGATAAAATAAAATCAGAAATATAACGAGGCCTACCTTTTTTCAAAAGGCGGCGTCCGAAAATATTATTAAATCCCAAAAGGATGGTTTATATAAATGGTCAGAGGCAACCGGCGTCATTGTGTCAAATACACGAGTGACCCGTTACATTCGCTTCTCTTTTCTCTCCTTCTCCTATGACGCACAAGCAAAATTGACGACCGCAGAATTTAAAAAAATACTGTAAAAAAACGAGTTTGTCATATTAGAAATGTTTATCGTGTTAAAATAGTAACGAGAACATTTCAAAGCTACGTTATAATTTATAAACATTGAAATTTGTCATTTAGATTTCATTGTAGGATTTAGATTATTCGAACTACTCTCCTCATCTTGGGCCTTTTGGCTAAGATCAAAGTGTAGTATCTGTTCCGATGGATACTGCACCCCATAGACTGATATCGTCTTGGCCTTCGGGGCTTGATTTACGCCGGTCTATGGGACGGTCCTGTGCAGTTCTAGGAGGTCCATCCTCCCAGGCTTCGCCTCCCTTCTTTGAGGAGGAGTAAGTTTATTGCTTACTGTCGGAGAGGCGCCTCTACCGGGGAATGCCAACGGGGCTGCCCAGGCAATTTTTAAACCCCACTTTCCCGACCCGACCTTGGGTCACATCTTACTTGTGGGAGTAAGATAAAAACTGGCCTTGTGCCTAACTCCTGGAGATGAGTAAATCAATACTCTCCTAATCTTGGTTGTTGCAGTAAAACTCTTACGCTATGAACTCCATAGGCTATGAACTTCCTACGCTACGGACAAAATTAAATATTTACTTCCTACGCTATAAACTAAGCTTAACAATTAAGAAAGTCAAATTATAAAGATAATTGATATATTTCTATAAATATATTTAAATATATTTTTGTTGATGTACTAACGAACGTACATCCTTTTTAAAGTCGCAGACAGAAATACAGAATCACTTCTAACATTCTTGGAAGAAAATAGTTGCTTTACTAACTACAATGGTTCGTGCTCTACAAAGAAAAATATTCATTATAAAAATGGGACTGAACAATGTATCCAAATTTTGACAAAACATAAAAGACTCAATGAAATCATTGAACGGAAATGATTTTGAAAATAATGAGGCTATTCATTAATTTTAATGCAGTGATATACATGCAGTATCTATTAACATTTCTTTTTAATATTTAGCCATTTTAATGTCTATTTGCGTTTATCAATAGTCATTTTCCTAAAAAATCCATTTTGTTAACATATAGTTTCTTTAATTATCCTAATAAAATATTACTACAGTTTATCAAACCTATTCACATTTTTTATATCTTTTAATGAAGAAATGTTTTTTAAGGGCATCTGATTCATCCTACGCTATGGCCAATCCTACACTATGAACAGATCAAAAGTTCATAGCGTAGGGGTTTTACTGTATTTTCCCAACATTTCGGCCGATGTTATCCCCGACCTTCTTCAGGTGGGAATCTTTATGTCGAACTTAGGTATTTTTATGGCGAACTCGAGAAACTATACGAAATCTCAAACTTAACTCTTTATTTAATCCACGGGGATAGATTGTTCTCGTTCCGTCAGCCATGACCGGTGGAACAGTTAATTATTATGTTTTCTTAGTCATTATCGCATGTAGTAAGACTTTAACTTTGAACCCGCGGAAGAAAATTAATAATATAATCGTTCAAATGGACTCGTGGCGCAACGGCTAAAGGCGTTAATTAACAATCAGTTCTAAGTGACATACCTCTAGAGGTTGAAGGTTCATTGTTCGTACCAGCATCACTACAAAATCGAAAACACACACTTCCCGGTTTCGTCTTAGTTTTAGTTAAGGCCAACGAATATCATTAAAGACACTATAATGATATATAAGTGTATTTTCTTAATGCTGAGTTGACCCTAAAGACAGGCAGAATATAGGAAGGAGAAGCACTGATTACGTTAGTGCTATTTTAATTTTTATTTTGTAATAAATCACATCTTGCCAAAGCCAAAAGCCACTCGAGGATAACGGTTAATGAAATAGATAGATTTTCAGTTTAATTATGAAGAATATTATGAGAGGATTGAAAACGATGAATAACATTTGCTTGTAGAAACCAATACACGTGAAACACACTCGCTCATACTTTGAGAAATGGAGTCCAGGTGTTGGAGCATCGCCAGCTGCCCGCTAATGTTGTTGAGCTTGCACATGTATGTACTTGACTTGTAGTTGAAACAGCATTCACCCGGGGTGGGTTGAGCTGTCTCAATCCATCCTTGCCACTGCGCCCCTCACGAAGGCTGACCAAACCTGATGATTTGCGATCTCTAGTCACTCACTGTTCCAACGGCAAACTCCGTAGATTCGGGGGCCCACGTTGTGTTCCAGGTGGGCTTTAATCGTCATCAGCCAGGGTTTTCTTGGTCTACCAAATCACTTTTTCAACCCTGTAGAAGAGTTGAGACAATTATTTAATTGATGAACTTTCCTGTTAAACGATGAACGGTATGCCCCAGCCAGCGTAGACGTCTCGTGAGGATGACTTGTCAGAGGAAGTTTACTTTGCAACAGAAACATACTGTGTTGTTTGAGAGGAAGTGCTACACTCGGACATAGATGATGGGACGCAAGCAATGGTGATCGAAAGTTTTCAATCGCTTAATGTTTTCCATTCTCATTGGCCAGGACTCACTGCCATAAAGGAAAATCATTCGCACCAGCGTTTGGTATATCCTTACTTTGGTGCTGCGCCTTATCTCTGATCTTGACCAGAGGCAGGAATTAAGTCGGCAGAAGGCACGACGTTCAAATTCAATTCGCGCTTTGATGTCAGCTCAACCTTGACCCGTGGCTGTGATGATGGCGCCCAGATATTTGAAACTCTCAACTTATTTAAGAACGTCACACACATGTATGCATAGTTGTGTAACCATTATACATCTCCGGTCGCATATTGTTGCTAGTATGTAATGTGAGTGTTGAGTTTGCTAGTGAGCAGCCGATTCAGACAATTTGTTGATGCATGATACCTTTTCCCCAAAAGGAACAGGTAATGCCTAGGAGGATGGTACAATTACAACGGAACAGATACTACACTGTCCCAAATGAGCAAACAATCCCTGGGATAATAGTAATATGACCACAGAACAGGTACTAAACTAACCCTTAAAGGAGGAGTTGATATAGTTCATTAGTTTAAAATAGTATAGTAAACTTAATTGAGCATTAAACGATAGCTCAATAGTACAATTAATAGAAGTAATAGTATAGTTTCGGCTTCAGACCGACATATACCAAATCTCAATTGGTTGTCATATTTGGGCTGGTGAATCTGTCCTATTTGAGGGTTCTTGATAAGGTGCAGAAATGTATCTGCAATTCGATTCAACCTACCGTTTCTTCTTCTCTGCACCCTCTCACAGACGTGATGTTGATAGTCTCAGTCTTTTCTATAAATACTATTATCGCATGTGTTCTTCAGAGTTGTGTGATCTATTCCCTTCTCCCTTTATTTAAGCTCGTTTGATTGGTTTGTCTAGTGGTCTCAATCAATTCGCTGTTTTGATATCTAATTGTAGTACAGCTCCTTATTCCATTAGCTTCTTTCCAAGAACTACTGACTGTTTTCCTCCTACATATAGCCTTGGTCTTTTAAAGACTAAGGCCAATAGGTATCTCCTGTCTTTGTGATAATAATATTTGTTCTTGTAAGCTCCTTACATCAAGTGGCTTCATGCCTTGTCTGGAGCGATTTCCATAAAAAAGATTTATACTAGTATGACTACTCGTCGTTTGTCGAGATTGAAAGGTGAACCCCTTTTTTACCCGCTCGATAAACCCATATCACCATTTTTTTTAATCATTATTGTATGCATTTTATAGTATTCACTTTTTGGGGTGGGGTTCAATTATATACTCGACATTGATTGATTTAATAGGAGGGGTGTAAGTAATGTGACATTAATCGAAATAAATTCCAATAAATCTAGAAGAATACCCGTCCCAGGACGGCTAAAATTAATTCTTCGAACAGAACAGTTTTGCACAACTGTTATGTTCCCCATATGAAGATTAAAATAAAGATACAATGATACTAAACCTTATATCTAGAATCCTTATTCTAATTTTGATCAAATCAATGACACAATTTTCCTTCTAGAAAATATCTAAGATTTAAGGCTTAAGCTTAAAGAGTCTTCAGACGAAATTGAAATTCAATGAAATCTTGGCGTCTAATGAGTACGGATCAAATAAGATTCAAATCTGTTAAAATTTTAAAATTGGAAGTTGTGCCCACGTTATGCCCCTTAAAACTCTTTACAATGCGTCAACGAAAGTGAAATTTGAGGAATATTGATTGTGTCTAATACCCATTGTTAAAATTTTACAAAAAATTGGAGGTATCTGAAGTTTTACGAAGATATTCCACCCCCTGTTAATCCCCTTGGCATAACATTAAATTAAACTAAATATAGCCCACATTTAGCTGTGTTAAAAAAATCATGATAATCGGTTAATATATATAAACATACGTAATTTTATATAGATAGAGATAACGATCCTTAAGTTTATATATATATATATATATATATATATATATATATATATATATATATATATATATTCTTAAACTACATTAGCCAGAGTATTTTGATAAGGATATTTCATTTTTATCAAAGAAAGAACAATAACTTGCACTTCTTTATACAATAAAGTTCTTGTTCCTGTCTCTTTGTTCGTTCACAGATAGACGCACATAACAATATATAAACCTTCAACTACATTACCCAGGGTACTTGAATATGTATATATCATTTTGATCAGATGCAACAATGATATCGTGGGATATGCGTTCGCGCCGGGCAGCTTTATTTTATTTTATTTATAACTTGAACTTCTATCGTTATAATAAAGGAGTACCTGTCTAATTCTCATATAAGATCATCTATATTTCATACGAACTCAATATTTTATTCTGATTGTTCAGTTTTCTTTGTGAAAAATGAATTTCTATTCAATTTCCACACAAAAAAAGAATACTTTGACACTGGTGGCATATTTCAATAATGATCGATAAAACAGCAGAAGCGGCACCTGCTGTCAAAGCCATTATTTAGGATTATATTTAGAGAATGCTCAGCATGTCATATGTAACCCTATGGTAGAGACCAGGACTGAAGATATTAACGTCCCGTTTTCCATCGCGGCTTCTGCTTTATTCCTCTTCTTTCCTGGGAAATCTATTAGTAATACATTGTTAACTTAAAACATAAATGTAATTTACAGTTCTTTGTAGACAGCTAAGCTAGCATCATATTTTGTAATTAGTTTTAAAAGTGAATTTGTTGGGTTCCCTTTCGAAAAATGAAAGCAATATAGTTTTAAAACAATTTTGTTCAATTTTGCAATTTAATTTAAAAACATAAACATAACATTTTACAGAAATAAATCACCTTATTTTGAATAAAAAAAGGAATCAAAATGTACTACATAAGAATTGATTAAGGAAGAACAGTTTCGTCAGTTTTTTGTGTGCGACATTAGTACATGTTCTTAGCATGAAAAAAACATAATTTGATTTAAATCGTTTGAGAAATAAGTGTACTCAAGGGAATAACTTTCAAAATGACACCATCTTAAGAAAAAAGGGAAGTAAACGTGTATTTGCCAGAAGAGCGTTACTTTTCTTTGTTTAGTTGACTTTTTTTAAACTTAAAATGAGAAGTTACTCTGTATTGACCAATACAGAGATACTTCTCTTTGTTTCGTATACTGTTCACTTATTTTAAAAGAGGGCGGTAAAGCTTATTTTTTATATTTTACTCACGTAAATTATTAATAAATGTAAAAATGATCCCGGGCAACGCAGAATAGGAAGAAGGAGTATACAATAAAATTGTAGTTTGTATTTATTTTTTTTCACGAATTTTCCTTATCTGTTTAAGATAGACCCACATGATCATATAGATCTTGAAACTACATTAACAAGGGTACTTGGATAAGTATATTTAAGTTTAATCAACGAGGCAACAATAATGTCGTGGGATCCGCGTTTGCGTCGGACAGCATTATTGTATTGTATTTATAACCTAAAAATAGAGTACTTAGATAAGTATATTTCATTTTGATCAAGCGGTTTACAACAAGTAGGGTCTGCTCTCGCGCTTGGAATCCATAATAAAGCAAATGCAACGTTTAAAAATATACAGCATAATCACGTGGACGCACCGGTCTCGGAGTTAAGCAACGTTGAGCCTGGTCAGTATTAGATGGGTGGCCATTTGTGAATACAAGGCGCTGTATGTAGAGGGACGTCGACACCTCCCTGCAAGAACTGTAAAAACCTAACGTTTTCATGTCTCCTAACCGGGATATTCATACTCAGCCGGGGGAATGCCGTACCGGGTATAGGTACAGGGTTAATTTAGCGTCTTACTTTTTTTATAACATGCAAATTATGAAAGAAATAATAAGTGTGGAGAATGTTAAAACAAAAAAAAAACTTTGCATCATTCTGACAACCTAGAAACTCTCTTGTCTCCTGGCAGACGCCTTCTTTGTCGAAGTAAAGTATGGTTCGAATTGATTACAAAGCATTACTTCCTCCTTCTGAATGGGTTTAATTTATTGCGAGTCACCTGGACCGTTCCTACGAAGGAATTCCGACAGATCCGGTCACAGCTATGTTTGTACTCTTCTTGTGGTCCCCTACACATCAACCTGACCTAGGGTCACATCTTGCTGCATGTTGATAGGAGGCATGTAAATATAAAACTTTTTCGGCCTTTCTTTTTATACCAGCCAAAGAAATCCTAGTCCTATTCTGATCCTAAGGTCTGGTTCGCAAGGTTCCCATACCTTTTTTCTGAATTAAGTATGATTATGTTCGGTCCTAGGATGTCAACCTCCTAGGCATTAACTCCTCCTTCCGGAATAGATTGGCTTATTACCAGTAACCTGACGCGCTCATACCAGGGAATGCAAACAGGACCGTCCACGGATATTTTGCATCTGGTTCTTTGAGGTGACCTTCACTAAGCCGTGGGTCGATTCCCGCAAGAACTTTTTCCTGGTTCAAACAATCCAACCCGAACTCAATGGGTGGCCCAGCGGGTCAAATTTTGGTCTAGTATCATTTATAAAGTTGTGTTAAACGTGTTCCAATATGTCAGCAACCTGATCATATAACACCGGTACAATAATAAATAGCCAAAGAGCCTCTTCATTATCGTTGGTTTGTATTACGATTCTTTTAATACTCCTCTTAAAACTTTAGTAATTCGATCTTTTTCAGTTCTAATGCACTGCTTGATTAATCGATCAATCGACCTCTGTTCTATACTTGGTCGGAATGTAAATCAATATCCGTTGATCTTAAGTGTAGAAAGTTTTTTTTAGATTCACTCTCGCATGACAGACCTTTTTGTACTCGGCGGTCACTGTGACAATTATGTTTAATTTGTAATTCTTAAGTTTTTTGTGCAATACATATTAGTATTCAAAGCTACATGGTCAAGATTTACATAATTGGTTTATAGATTTCGACGATAGCTCAGAATCTATTATAATAGTAAATACGTTCAAATGTTAACTGTTTGACCTAAATAGACTTTAAGCTGACAAATCAAACTTTGTTTCTGACTAGCGAATTTTCATTGTCATAATTGTACCGTGTTATTGACAGTATAAGAACGTACTTCGCTGCAGTTTATTTAAAAAAAAATACTTAGTCAGTCTCAGACAATCAATATTTTGAAATATTTTTAGCGAATCACAAAAAGAAAAATCAAAATGAGCAAGGGCAATAATTAAATAAAAAGCCTGAAAACTTACTCATATTATTAATAAGGGACGAGTTATCTCCCTTACAACAAGATTTTTTTTATGTCCCCTTAAAAGGAACACAAACAAAATAGATTTAAAACAAAAATGAATTCACAGCATCCCGGAGAACACCTGATAGGTACAGCTAGTATTATAATAACATAAATACATACGAAAATATATCATAGTTACAAGGTTTAATTATGTTTGATAACAATTATGTTATAATTAGCCGTAATTTATAATTAACTGAACAATCCACTTCCTCTCTCTATCTCTTACCTATCTATGTATTTTCTCGCCCCACTCACATAATTTTTATTTTTAATCACTCTCTAATATTTCTTAATGACTCTGTGAGCATTTAGACAAAGTGTGACTCTTTTCGTAGCGTGGCCACGTGTTTATATAATTTACATACGTGTGCCTGTATTAAGCAGAAAAACGCATATACATTAGGTGGAAAAATAATAAGTCTCTTTACTTCTATATGATAAACTAAAGTCAATTTTCCTCTATTCAATTGGCCATTATAGCTTTGGAACCAACACCTTCAAACTTGGTAAACTTTCTTCTAGTCATTTGCATAGGGGGTCGGAGGTAATGTCACTCTCCCGCTAACATCTACTCTCAAAACTTCAAATGTCACCGGAGATTGTTGTTTATGCGATTATGTTTTAAAGCAAAACACTGTTTGTGTTTCAGTTTTACGCTATTCTGTTTCTCTGTGACCTACTGTTAATTTTCCACCTAAATAATGAACGCTTCCTAGAACTACTTTTTCATTCTTCCGGGTGTTCTGATTGTCTATTCCATATACTTTGTTTACACATTCCAGATTCTCGGAATAAAAGAATATCAGATTGGATGTTGAAACACACAGAAAATTATTCGCAGTCAACACGACAATATTCCTTTATTTTTATTTATTTTCCTATCACATTCTTCTAATCATATTATTCATGTTGCAATGAGAACTATTTATTCAAATTTATACTTTTTATCTAAATTTTGCGATTTATTTGGCTGCGTATGCACTATCACATCAAAATTACATTCCAGAATATCGGATCGTCTTAATCGCTATTAACGAACAAATTGTAAACTACATCGAGCGATTAAAAAATGGCGACTTTTGTCTGATGTCTGATTCGGTATATAATATAACTCAATTTTTTTACTGAAGATATTAAGGTTCTGTTTTCGATATTGCGTCTCGGTATTTGCTTTTTCTTTTTTATAAACACTGAGATTTCGCTTACTCACAGCGAGTGACTCATAACTGAATGGATAGGAGTGCTTATTATTAAAATTGTGTATGATATGTATTATCGTATCATGAAATAATAAGTATTTTCTTTATCTTCTGCCAAACGAATATTACATGTAACAAATATCACACATTTTGTAAACGTTATGAAAAGTGTTTCTCTGAACATTATTTATTTTAAAATGTTAGAACTTGCATTCTGATTATATTATATCATTATATTTTCTGTAATCAATTAGTCAATATAAATAAATTGAGTCATGATTTTTTAAATATCTTAGATGTGCCTAATTCATGAAGAAAACAGTTATTTTTTGTGCATTTAGTTCTCTTATATTTTTGTTCTTTCTTTTTACATTAGATTTGATGGAAATAAATCAATAATTGTAAGCTACTTTCTAATAATATGTATAGTTGCTAATTAACTAATTACTAGACGTTGCTAAAAAATCCTTACTAAAACTTTACTCAGTGAACCCCAGTTGCATGTTTGCCAGTCCTAATATAGAGATCGCCATGGCATGACCCCATTCAGCAAATATGTCGTTTGCGTTTTTCTTTTATTGTTACATTATTGCAGAGAAAAATACAGAGAAACTTCGACTGTTACATCACCAATTCGCTCATCGTTACGACTAGATGTCACTGTCCGATGAACCAACTACACACGTGTCAGAAAAACAAACAGATGTTTTTGTCGAGAATAGAAAAGGACGCCAAACTATATTTTTAGGTCCTTGAAATTTTTTAACGTTTAACATTAACTGATACATAATTGTGGTTGTTATATCCCGATGACGTGTTAAGATGTTCAAAATTACCACAATATGAAGGGCAGATAATTTACCGTATTCGTTTGTCAAACGTTTATTTTATGACTCATGATAAAAACGTGAAATTGATCAGTAAACACATTCCCATGACGAAGCAAATAAAACATGCTGGACTATTTTGTAGGAATAACACTTGTCTTTTAAAGAATTTAGATAAATCTAATGTTACAATTAATTTTCTCGAAAAACAAAATATCACTGTTATGACACAATGATTGGTGTCGAACGGCGACTGACAATATTACGTTATGTTAACCATACTTTGAGGTATCATCTCGTACACGCAACACCTGCGAATTAGGAATAACCACAGCTGAGTCTTAGAACAAAACAATATTACGAGGTCGTTTTTAATATATGAACTTTTAAAGGTTATATGTAGGTCGGTACGACGTCTACAGTTCGTTTGATTTATAATGTAAAGAGGGGAGGAGTGATCTTGTATGATGAATATTTCTGAGGTGGAAAGACAGTAGCGGACTGGAATTGAACACTGAAGGATGTAAACTTTGAGGGTCTAAGCCTATCTTATATCTTAGATAAATAATGAACTCATAGTTACAATAAAGTATATATATATATTTTAAAGACAAAAATGGCCTTGCACATTTTGTCTTCAAGCATTTATCCCAGCTTCCTTGATCAGTATATTTTTAAAGGAAAACAAATATTTTCGAATAGAGCACACACAATAAAGCCTACATAGGAATAAAGACAACGCTTTCTCGACCACAGCAGATAGAAATTGCTGACCGACTACTCACCAAAGTTCCCGACTTAATTGCGCCAACAGAAATGTAGGCATAGTGCGATTGAGAGAGAAACCAATCGGAACGCATGCGGTCCTCATAGCATCAAACTATATTCAGTACAGAATTACTTTTTATTTGTTTCATTTTACTTTAGTCGAAGTTCTCAGAAATCAAAAGGGTCCTCCTGGGGGTAACGCTTGACCTCCTTTACCTGCCAAACGTTAAGTTAGTAAAGAAGTTAAGTTCATTAATTTTCCTATCCACAATTGACCAGTAAATTATGTTATAGCATATCTTTCTTGTGGTCTCTTGGCCTTACCGGATGCAAGGACAAGAATTCATCTAGTCTGGTTGAGTATCCAGCTAAGTGTTGTTACTTGAGCTAACATTACTTGGAGAAAGTTCACCATTATTCGTATGAGCCAGTGTGGAAGAGGATTTTATTTGGGCTTCGAATACTATGTTATTTTGAATATTTGGTCAGGGTTGTCTGGTAAGGTTAAGTATCTTCATGTAAGGTTGTCCTGACAAACCCTTGTACAGAGAGACCGAAGACACTCGAGGATGATATCTAGTAGGAAATTAAAATTACCCAGAATACGACACTGAATGACTGCCAACCAACCCATCGACTTCGGAGCTCGAACCCTGGATTTAGAAGAAAATCTAAACAGATTGTTTTCATCCGCTTTATTCATTGATAAATAATGTTTCATCTGAAATTCATCCTACAATTCTGTTGTAGTAGAAATCTTCAAGGAATTATCTACCTGATAATAAAACTATGATGATCTGACTTGGTTGATTGTTTTCACACTAGATGTATTGGATGGGATGGTAAAATGAAACTGGTGGGAATAGGGGGAGAAAGGAGATGTATTAAACACAAAAATAAATTTTCTTTTTTACATTTCGCATTTACACACAAAAGTAATTCATTCAAATTTAATATTCATTCCTAATCCTTACGCACTTTAATTGCAACATTCGGATAAGTGTATTTTTTTATTCGTCCTATTTTGCACACACACGCACACACACACATATATATATATATATATATATATATTTAAAGGTTGTGGGCAATGCAAATGCCGGGTAAGATGTAAGTTGGAAGGAACAAAAGTAATAAATCGAATATGAAATATGACTTACTATTTAATTTTTCTTAAAATCTTACATAACAGCAAGAGTGTTGTTAGCTGTTTGTGTGATGTCCGGATGATTATAAAATCATTTATTTAATATTTCGGGAAAAGAAACTTCCCTTTGTCAAAAATAATTAATACCAGAAGGAATCTTTCCGATTGTGCTGAGAATCTGACAAAAAAATGGCTGCCAAAAGACAGAACAGCAGCGAAACTAGTCCTGCAGAGAATGGAAATACACGGATTTTTAAGGTTATGTTATGTATATAAATGTGGTGTTCAAAATATGTGTGTAATATTGAGTAAGTGTACAGTGATCGATAAACTGTTAGTTTTAATAATATATATATATATATATATATATTTTATTAAATTTATATTTTGATTATTTACTTTTATTTTCAAATTATTATTTATAAAAATCCTAACAAACAATAATACATACATACATATATGCACATGTATATATGTGTGGAATTTGCATTGCCCACATCTTTTAAAACATACTACTACTATACCCAGCAATGCTTCAAGCAAACTACAATTCTCTATTATATATATATATATATATATATATATATATATATATATATATATATATATATATAAGGTGTTTTGAAGATCAATGACATGAATGGATTATGTTCTATATGTCCAAATAATAAAAAAAGTTCTCATAAACATGGGTTCGAAAACACTTGGTTTCCGAGTTATAAGCTATTGAAACATTTACTCATCATCATATTTTGTTTAAATATCTGACGCGTTCAACGTGCGTGATAGTGCACTATTATTTCTTATTTACCTATGGGATAGATAAACGCTATCCCTGTGTAATAATAATAGGTAAAATAAGCCTGGACATGGTGTTGCAACATAAAGCAAGACAACTATGAAAAAATGTGACCAAACAAATATAAAAGCCGTGGGGCTGAGAAGACATATATCAGCTTCATGATCGGCAAGGCCTCCTTTGATAACAAACATGGCGGTACACGCTCGTCATCCTGCGAATGTTAGCCCTTCCCTTTTTAGGTAAGAGAATACAACAGACCAAATACAGGTAAATAAATATGATCAGCACAAACCAAAAACAAGGCAGAAGTAGAAATGGACCACTAAATGAGTCTTATTACAAAGGCAACTTATCACACAAAGAAGCTCTTTTACACATATGGGGCATAATGACGATTTTTAAAACACCCTGTATGTATATAAAGTGCATCATCTTCGATTTCAGGCGACTATCCTATAATCGTCGTCCAATAAAATATTGTTTTTTTAGTAGATTCAAAACGGTTTTAGTGGGTTTATAGGACATATACATTCTTTGTGTGTCCGTTGTACGAAATTGGTTAGTAGCACATTTGGGCCCATTTGAAAGAGACACAGAGAGAGGAAGAGAGAGAGAGAGAGAGGGGGGGGGGCGATAGCGAGAGAGGGGAAGGAGAATAGAAAGAGAGAGAGAGAGAGAAAGAGAGAAAGAGAGAGAGAGAGAGGGGGGGCGATAGCGAGAGAGGGGAAGGAGAATAGAAAGAGAGAGAGAGAGGAAGAGAGAGAGAGAGAGAGAGAGAGAGAGAGAGAGAGAGAGAGAGAGAGTAAAATATTGAGATAACCGAGAATTACACTGACCCGTATTGTCATACGAGAAGCATCCAATAAATAAAAGACGTTTTTACAATCGAACCGTGAAGACTAAACGGAAGTCTTTTCATTTTTTTAAATTTATCTATCTGATTCATCGCGTTACGCGATAAATGTTGAAGGATTGAATTGCGTAACTATAATCGCAAAACAGGATACACAACTCGACGAATTAAACTAAATTAATAACATATTCCATTGCCTTCACTTTTGCACTGGTACACTTACCGCCAGAATAAAGCATTGAAAAAAACAACATCAACAAAAAACTTACAATAAAGAAAATAAATACGATGAAATCCTATTTGAGGTAACCGCTACACGGATAAAAGCGTCTTGAAGTTATGTAACATATCGAATGACCTTGTGCCAATCTAGGGCAGTCTGTATATAGAATGTTCTTGACGGAATCAACATTTAATCACACTACGAGTTGAGGAACGGGCAGCTGATTTTTGTATGATAACCTGAATGGAGATGATAGAAGTAGTGACGCAACCAGAGACGGCCGGAGTGAGGCATTTAAACGAGGTGAGTGGATCCCAAAGACAACTTCGAGCTAAACTCCTCCTGATGATAGTATGATAAATCAACGTATGCTTTTGTTGTAATTTAAAGTGTTTTTCTTGTATAAAAACGATGAATTTTTTCACATATGACAAATCAAAAGTAGCCTTATCGAGAACATGAAAAGTATTGTATTATAATTTTTAATTTTAATATTTAAGACGGTACTTCGTTCTTCAGCATAAATGTATTTTTGATAAGAATTTATTGAATATGTAACCTCTATAAAATGCATGTAACATAATTGAATGACCTTGTGCTAAACTAGGACGGTCTTAATATGGAATGTTCCAGGCGGATCAAAAATGTAACCACACTACGCGTTGGAGAACAAACAGCTGATGTTCGTATGAAAACATAAATGTTTGGTTTAGAATATAGTAGAGATAGTGACCCAACAAGATGGCCGGAGAGAGACATTTAAACGAGACGACTGGATAACAGAGACAACTTCTAGCTGAAATCCCCATGATGATAATATGAAAAATCAACGTACGCTTTTGTTATAATTTAAAGTGACTTTATTGTTTAATAATGCTGAATTTCTTCATATTTGACAAATCAACAACAAAAAAAAGCCTTACCGAAATCATAAGACATAAAAGCATGAACGTTATAGCTATTATATCATAACTTTAAATTTTAACATCTCGAACGGTCCTCCGCTTTTTATCCAAAAATATTGAACAGTCAACCTCTATGAAAAGGCATGTAACATATTTATCAACGTGAAAAGATACTCAATGATAAGGGTTAACAAAATGAGTGGATTGGCAGTTGTGAGAGGATTGAATATGATGAATCAAATGAAGAAAATGTTATTATGAGGACGGTTTATAGCAAGTATTTGTTAACATTGAATTGCAAGACGACTCTGTTGTAGTCTACAGGAAAGCAGTTCCGTAATAATATGTTCCACGGATGGGAAAGAAACTCGGTTCAGGGAAATTCTACCTGACGCTAGCCATACAGAAGGAGAAAGGGCATTTATTTTCAATCGTAGTATTGATTTACTCCTCTCCAGGAGTTAGGCACAAGGCCAGTTTTTTGCTTACTCCCACAAGTAAGATGTGATTCAAGGTCGGGTCGGGAAAGTGGGGTTTAAAAATTGCCTGGGCAGCCCCGTCGGCATTCCCCGGTAGGGGCGCCTCAGGCAGTAAGCAATAAACTTACTCCTCCCCAAAGAGGGGAGGCGAAGCCTGGGAGGGTGGACCTCCTAGAACTGCACAGGACAGACCCATAGACCGGCGTAAATCAAGCCCCGAAGGCCAAGACAATACCAGTCTATGGGGTGCAGTATCTATCGGAACAGATACTACACTTTGATCTTAGCCAAAAGGCCAAGAATATTTTCAGTCGTAGTAGCAAGGTTAGTTCTTTTCGTGAAATGACTTAGACGGAGGAATCACCAGAGATTGAAGCTCAGTCGATCATCTTCCATAAAAATAACCATGCAGTAGAGAAAGTCTAGCAACGTTGTATTTTTTTTTTAGCAGACTCCAGTTTTACATTTAACCTTTTATAACAAAGAACCAATTTAAGATAATTATCTCTAAATCTCTTATGAAGACTTCGACGATTTCATCTGATTTAGATGGCTTACTAATGTGTCCGCATCGTCAAAAAATGACGACTTATTTTTTCATTGCTTCCATTCAGTACCACGCGCAGGTGTGTCTTTTAATTGAACTTTTTCTTTTGAAATTGATTCCCATGAGAATCGATCTGAACTAGAATTTATTAAATATCATCACACACACACACACACACACACACGCACACACACACACACACACACACACAGAGGACCTTTGGGACATCCATTAACACGAGCCTTGAAAAGATTAAACAACTGTCTGTGGCTTACTAAACACACACACACACATATATATTTTAAATATCTATTAATATTCCTTACAAAAAAAAGTGTTTCATGTTCATGGAATCATCAGTGTAGGATATGCTAATCACTGCCGGGCGAAGGATTCGAACCCAGTTACAAAGTCACCTTAGAAATCTGAACTATTTGAATTTTCAAATAGGAGGTTGTTCCCATATTTTGCCGCTAAAACCCTTTTAAAATCCCCCAAAACACTGAAATGTCTTATATTTATTACTTGATGTCAAATACCTATTGTTACGGGACCGAGTGGTGTTCCGCCGATTATAAACGTGTTCAGTAAATCAAGCAATGTTGCATGCAAAAGACAGAGTAATAATTAATAAACAAAATGAGGTAGTTCAAATAACGTTTATTGAACGTGTGTGTACGTGGAATGATGAAGTGTGTGATGTATGCATGTGTGTCGATGGAAAAACAGTTCTTGAAAAAGGTATAAGAAGAAATGAATCCGGCGTGAGGAAAGTCTTTGAAAGCCGTACACAAAGAAAACGAGTTGAGAACTCTTACCGTTGTTTGAACACGTGTGTTGGTAGTTGTTATGCCGATGCCATGTGAAGAGAAAAGCGTGATGCGAAACGCTAGTGTACTAGCGTCGTTCCACCGAGGCCAATTGACCAGAAGAGAAGAGTGAAACGGAACGCTAGTGTCAGCGTACTCCTGTCGAGGCTGGTGAAGAAGAGAGGGATTTTCCGTTTGCAACGGTTTTTATAGTCAGAAGGGCAGATAACTCTGGTGTCGCTTTACAGTGCCACCTGTCGGTGAAAAAGCGACATCTACCGGCAAACCGGTGTAGTTATGTTTTGAAAGGAGGAGGTAACTGCTACACTATTGTTAAAGGTTCACAACAATCGGATATCTTAATTTCTACAAAGATTTTCAACTCCCTTTTAACCCCTTTGTATAAAACTAAATACTACTGAATATGGAACTCTTATTACGCACTAGCAGCTGAGTTTAAAAATTCATATTGATGTATTAATTAGTTTAGGAGTGAATCCTGTAAAAAAATAACGTATACCCATACCTAACTTTATATCGATAGATTTCTGTGACTATGATTGAAAATATATGAAAATAAGTTTTAATTATTAGGGTTATTCGAACTGTTCTGTTTTTAAATCTCCGATACAATTACATAGTAAACAACTGAATAATCCCGCTTAATATTTCCCTATTTAAGTAAAGGTCCCTTCTTTGTTTCACTGTCATATACTTGAATCCCCTTTTGTATTTGTAAACATTCCAGCGGTTGGTCGGCTTATGCAAGTGCTAAGTCTGCGATATTTTGGATTTAGTTGGTATCCCTGGGAATTTAAACTGCATCTTCTTTCTTTGTTTAAAATGAACCAAAACTTATTTAGACTATATATATATATATATATATATATATATATATATATATATATATGTATATATGTGTGTGTGTGTGTGTGTGTGTGTATCGAGGCAGCATTTTTTCTCTAAGACACATATTATTAAAAATAACCGACAACTCATGCCTGGATATTTTTGTATTAATCCTTTCCGGATTAAAGTCTTAAATTGGCTGATGAATCTGCCGTAATTTTCTTTTAAGTCCAGAGTACTGATTGACATTATTCCACTGAAAATGGACCCAGATTGGTTAGAAAGTACTCTGGACTTAAAAGAAAATTACGGCAGATTCATCAGCCAATTCTCATCCGAGATTAAGACTTTAATCCGGAAAATTGAAGGGATTAATACAAAAATATCCAGACATGAGTTGTCGGTTATTTTTAATAATAATATATATATATATATATATATATATATATATATATATATAGAGAGAGAGAGAGAGAGAGAGAGAGAGGGAGAGAGAGAGAGGGAGAGAGAGAGAGCAAATAGCAAGTCCATAATACATTTTTTCTTTTTTCTTCCTGCTTTCTATACTGATTTATACATTTTTTTTTTAAACTTTCAAGTTTGAGACGTTTCCTTCTTTTGTTTTTCTTAGAATTCGCTTTTAAATAAGACGCTAACTATTTTTGTCCATGTGATTTCAGTTTTAAAAGTTATAGGTAATTTGGTAATGAAAAGAATATGCTGTAATCGTTTGTCGACACGGACCAACTAGTAAGAATATAAAACCCTGGACATCGGTCATGTTGCTGCAAACAGATATAAGGAACAGTAATCGATGCTAAGAGAATTCACAGAAAACTTAAACGAATACATAAATACAATTGTTTTCATTAGAATTAAACGTTTCTAAGTTGTTTTTTTTAAACATAGTTCACCCCAAACAAGGCAGGCAGCCACTGTAGATGTAAGGGGCTACTGACAATTAAAGTGTAAGTTTTGGGAGTCATCCTAAGTTGGGAGCTGTTTTCTCTTAAATATTTTCTGGATATCTTATTAAAGTAGTGGTTATACTTAGAAGTCTCGTTTTCCTAACGGCTCGGTTTCTTGCAAACGCTGATTTTGTACAGGGTGACCATCCAACATTGCCACACATAAAATCGTCAGGAACATTCACAACTCTTTCTGCAGTCCAACTATATCCGGTATAAATAAACTTCATACTATTCTTGAATTTTTCAACAAGTTTAAATAATGAATGTCCAACAGTCTGGGTTTTATCGCCGTTCAATAGTAGGCTCGAACTTTGCACGTCATACACTTTGGAGGAAGTGGGGCATACTGAAATGCCAGGCTGTCGATAATAAATTATAACTATTTAAAAAAGTTTTCGAAATCTTTGTAAAAATGCATAAAAAAAGGAAAATACGGAACACGATTTATACTTAAACTGAACTTTATTCAATTATTATTAAAAAAACAAAACAAGAATTAATTCAAAAATAAAAATTGGGTTGTTTCTGCGTTAAAAGTAAATAAACATAGCATTTTTCATGGATTTTAAAGACTAAAATTCGTATATTATTTTAGTTCTGAACAATGTGAAAATAATTTTCTTTACATATTTATTAAAATAAAAACAAAGTCAAGCAATGCCATATATATATATATATATATATATATATATATATATATATATATATATATATATATATATATATATATATATATATATATATATATAGCACTGGAAAAAAGTGAAAGAATAAAATAAGGTGCGAATCAAATTTTATTAGAATTCAATGTTCAAGAAAAGTATGTTAAAGTCCTTAACTCATGAGTTTTCAAAGACAATCTTCTCCTCAGAGGACCATTACCGCAATGACATTACTGCAGGTAATAAAATTAAACTTTGAAAATATATAAAGAATATATATAAAAAATACATAAAAGTATATAAAACATCAAATATATCGGCCGATATATTTGATTACAATTTTGTATCAGGACAATAAAAAAACGTTTTATATTATGCAGATTTGTTGGTGTGTAAAAATCTTTTACATTTTAAGTAAAAGGAAGTATACCAAACAATTACTATATTAATGATGAAATAATTTCAGACGAATAACTACCGTCGTATGTTCACGTGCAGCGTGTAACAATCGTTCCCTGCAACTCGTCTTGTTTGTCAGTCAGCACCAACCATGATGACGTCAGCAGATAAACGCTACTCAGTGACCACGCCTTCTTTACGAAGGTCGTGACTGTGCACCCTTGCATTGCACACACATCTGGATACAACGTGAACATTTTTACATAACTATGACATACTCCTCTCTTACCCCATCTTGTTGAAACCACTTTTCATCCATTGCAACACCCATTTTGTTATCTCAATACTGCCCACATCTTCTGAACAATCACTAGGTCGGTCTCATCATAGAGGCCTGTGATCCTGAATGGGTTTCACATATTTGGAGTATACTATTCGACGGCAGTTACACAAAGATTCATGAACATCATGGTTGGGGACCAGTCAAGTTTATTCGTACCAAATATGGTTGGATTGCAGAACGGATTATGAATTTTATTTATGTTTCAATGGGTGACATTTTTCAGGGGACATCCTATATACGCTGACACCACTCAAATATAACGCTATGAGTGGGGATTATTTGGCCTGTCATCTATACATTGTTGTTAAAACTGAGCAGTGGTAATTTGGATAGGCTTCTATTTTCTATACCCCCCGTAACGCGTCTCCAACAGTTTATAACAATCAAGTCGAGTTCATAGTCTGCTTGTGCTTAGATTTAAGTCCGACGAAATTGTCAACACGGATAGAAAAAAAGAGCGAATGTGGGTTATCTGACGTCTGAAAACCAGAGCTATGGGACTTATCACTCTCGAAAGACAGCTCATCTTAGAGAGGGAAAAACTGATCTCAAACCTCCGTTAACTTACGACCATACCCACTCATAGGAAGGCTTCAAGTATTAAACCTGGAGAAAAAAAATCAAGAGCAGGAATCCCCAAGGCAATAATCCCATTTGTAACCGAATAGAAATCCTAAACTTAAACTATGCCATTCAAAATAAGAACAAAGTCCTGTTCTTTTCGATCGCCATCGGCCGAGTGCGCGCAGACATTGTTTTTACCGACGTCGTGTACGCACCGTTACATTTAAGAAATAAAAGCGTTCTAACACATAACCTTCTGTCAGCTACTGTGATGGCACTGAAACTGCATGCATCGACGCTTGATTTTTCAGTGAACTATTTAAAAAAATGGAAATCGTTCCAAGCAAGGCATGAAGCTACTTGATGTAAGGAGCTAACAAGAGCAAAATATAATTATCGCAAAGTAAAGAGATGCCTATTGGTTTTAATTTTGAAAAGATCAAGGTAGGAGGAAAATAGTTAGCAGGATGAGAGTTCCACAAGCCTGTATTTTTTGGAAAGAAGCTACTGGAATAGGAAGCTATATTACAATGATGTATCAAAACAGCGAATTGATGAGGACCACTAGACCAACGAGTAAAACGAGCTAATCAAAGTGAGCAGGGAATAGATCACAGAATTCAAAAGAAAACATACCATAATAGTATTTATAGAAAAAACTGAGACTAGCAACATCACGTCTGTGAGAGAGAGGGTGCAGAGAAAAAGAAAGGGTGGTGCCAATCAAATTACAGATACGTTTTTGCACCTTATCAATAACCCTCAAATGAGACAGAGATTCACCAACCTAAATATGACAACAGTACTCCATACATGGTCTAATAGTAGATTTGTAGAGATAGGCATGAGAAAGTGTCTAGAGCGATAGAAAGAACCGACTTTACGGCAAGCTGAAATAGCAATGGATCTAATATATGAACTTTAGGAAAGATTTGATGAGAAATAAAGAATCGATATCTCCTCAAGAGCAGAGCAATCTATGAGAATCTCAGGAAGAAAAGGGACACGCCTACGATCGAAAGACACAGACTGAGTCTCAACATGATTAAACGAAACAAGCCATTTCGTACACTGATCCACAACTCAACCAAGATCAACTTCTAGATCAGCTACATATTTTAACTGATCCGAGAAAGATGGACCAGAAACAACGCCAGAGTAGTATCATCGGCATAGATGTTAATTTTTTGAATAATATTCTCTAGTAAGGTATGGAGAGGTGTCTACTGTATTGGTAACAGTTTGCCATCTATATTTACTTACTTTGCGATCTGGGGAGATCTGCACCAGAATAAACATGCAGAGCGTAACTTCATAGTCTTTTGAGACTGTAAGATGCTCAGTCTATCGGTTATAAGTCTTAGGCTGTACAAGAATGAACACATAGAGCCAAACCCTATAGTCTTTAGAGATTGAAGGATGCCTAAATCTTATCGAATAACTCATGTACTACATTCAATCTTTTTCTGAAAGTAAAGGGGATGTCTTACTAGATTCAGACAATATTTACTTTTTTCTCAATCCAGAGTGCCCCTTTTTGAGGAGATGGGGGTTCCCTACATTAAAAACCTACCTCGTGTATAACTCTGTGTTCGTGGGGATGTAAGTAAATAGGAACTCCTATAATAGTTTAGGTGACTTGAACAGAATGGGATATGCACATTGATATATCATATAATAACACTTTGAAAAGAAGGGTGGCCATATCTATGGTATGTTCATCGGTGCAAGTGAAATTAACCTCGATGGAATTTGAAACCTGTATGACGGACACAAAGTCTACACCCTTTTGCCGCATGTCATTGTATAACTCATATTTTATGACGTGAAAAGAAATTCTTATCTCTAATATCACAAAAAAGTTACATAATTCATATATTTTCTCTTGAAAACAGAAATCTGAAACTTTCGGAGTTTTTGACCCGTAAGGGTTTTTTTTCATTCAAATTGTACAAAATTATTTTTTTCTCTCTTTCTTTAGTTCCCTCTTTTTCTTTCTCTCTTTCTTTCCTTCTCTCTTTCTCTTTTTTTCTTTCTTTCTTTCGTTCTTTCTCTCCTTTTCTCTCTTTCCTTTTGTTCTTTGTTATTCACTTTCTTTCCTTTTCTCTCACTCTCTTTCTCTATTGAATTTATTTCTCTTTCTTTTTTCGCTCTCTTTCTCTCTTAATTTCTCTCTCTCTTTCTCTCTTAATTTCTCTCTCTCTTTCTCTCTCTGTCTTTATCTTTCTTTCTCTCTTTTGATCTTTCTTTCTCATTTTTCTTTATTTTCTTTCTTTCTCTGTCTCTCTCCTTTTCATCATCTGTCTCTCTCCTTTTCTTTCTTTCTCTCTGTTTCTTTCTCTAGTTCTCCCTCTGTTTCTTTCTGTTTCATTCTTTCTTTCTGTCTTTCTTTTTTTTCTCTTTCTATTTCTCTCTCTCTCTCTCTCTCTATCTCGTTCTTTCTATGTTTCAAGTTCTCTCATTTTCTTTTTCTCTGTATTTCTTTTCCTTCTTTTCTCTCCTAGGAGCTCTCTTGCTATTTCTTTCTTTATTTCGTTCTCTTTTACTCTCTTTCTTCTCTCTCTATCGTTCTCTCTAGGCCCCCTTTCCCGTTCTCTCTCTTCCTCTCTCTTTCCCTTTCGCATTTTCTTTATTCTCTTCCTTTCTTTCTCTATCTCTTTTTTTTCTTTTTATTTGTTTGGTTCTTTCTTTCGTTCTTTCACGCTATTCCCGCTCTCCCCCCCTTCCCCTCTCCCTCGTTAATTTATTCCAAAGTGACAAATGGAAAATCATATATGCTTCGCTGGACAACAATTAAATAATTTAACACTCACAGAATTGTATTTTGAAATGTTGCCCTTCTTGATATTAGTAACAAACCCATACCCCCTCAAAAGAGAAAATACAAAAATGACAACGGAAAAACAGATCTGTATATTGTTTAGTTCCAGATGAAAGCTCAAATAGATGTAAGATTTATTTAAAAAAAAAAATATTCCCGTGTGTTTAGCAAAAATAAACCTTTAGATAAGCGAAATGTCGTCGTCCCTCACGGCTTTTGAACTGTCTTGTATTTTCCGACATATGTGTTACTGCCAAATTAATACCCGGTTATTCTTAGCAACATTACACGTGCTCAGAAAATTATTTCAAATTCTTTACCCACGTGTTGCAAATCTTGAGAATTTAGAATATCAAATATTCTTATTTTTCAAATATATAAATTTGAAAAAAAAAAAAATGATTCAGTTTCAAATCTAATGAGGCGAATTAAAAAAATTAACGATGACGAATTATATTTTTTTTCGCGAAATATGAGCATTTAATATTTACACAAGAGTATTCAAGAATTTGTATTATTTGGATTATACAGACAACAGTTCTTATCTATTTTCGGCCGATGTAACCTCTGACCTTCTTCATCTTGGCAAACTCCGGAACTTTTCTGTCGAACTCGGGAATTTGCACGGAGCTTTGAACAGCACCATTTAAGTCATATTCAATTCTAGCTGACAATCTTCTGGAGGTTGAAGGTGCAATTCTTGGTGCGGGTGATACTAAGAATACAATTACGAATTACTTGAGGCTTTTACCCGGTCATGGCTGAAAGAACAAGAGCATGCCTACCCCCGTGGATTAAATAAAGGGCCCCGCTCAAAGTTCCGTGCAGATTACCGAGTTCGACAACATACACCCGAATAAGTTCGGGGGTTACGTCGGCCGAAACGTTGTGAAAATAACATCCAAGATGAGGACAGTAAATGATACAAATTATCAATCCTCATCTAAAAAAATCCGAAACATAGTAATTAAGAAATCGGACTGTGTCTTAGACGATCTGAAAAAGTTGACATTGCCCAGAAAGTTTAACTTACAGGATGAAAGTTTATATCCAGTTTGGCCACATATTTCGTAATTTGTTCAGCTTTTTAATTTGCTTGTTTCAGGATGAAATAAGGAAGTTATGTTGAAACGTTTGGTTTTCCACAACGAATGAAATACATATACGTGCAGATGTATCAACTGGTAAAGCGTTATAATTTTCCATACTTCAGTAGCGAAAGTGGTAAGAAGAATTTTGTCCGCAATCTAGTCCCTTCAGCATCTTTCACACAGAAGAGATGTTGCTGGCCTCTCTTTTTTGTATCACTATGTTCATGCCAGGTGCTCGACTGAGCTCCAAAACCTGGTACTACCTGTAAAACATTCACAGCAAGAACTCGTCTAGATACAGCCACAGCAAGGAACCTTTTTCTCCCTCCCCTTACAAAAAACTAAGAGAACCTTCCATGAACAAGGTTTATTTCCTAGAACATCCTGCTTGTGTAACAAGATACTACGAGCTTTCTTCCTAACTGACTAAAACATAGTCGTCTTCAGGTCTGATGTGAACAAAAACTTGAGTAATGTTCTCCCTATCCTACCCATCTTGTGGAGGCGATCATAACTAAGTGGCCTCGGACTTTGATAAGTCGTGAACCCTTAGTAAATAAACCTGACTACTAATCAAGCTGTCTAATTTGGAATCTTAGCCTGAAACACTGGTTTCGTCTAGTCACTATACTGCCTTATATCGGGGCATGAGCTTGGCAAACAGCGTAGGACCTATTAAATTAGAAATGCATTTTTGCACTCTGGGAGGAAGAGACCAGTGGATGGTGCACCAACCCAGATTAGATAACAATATTCCATGCATGTCCTTATAGCGATATAGAATACTGACAGACGTGAGAAGTTTTCTATTTCAAGTTGCTTGAAAATATCATGCTAAGGAGTCTGAATGTTGGACTTTCGAAAATGGTTCTATCGGCTAATCAATCGGTGGTTTGGAAGGTTTTCTTAGAGCTGTTAAAGGAAAGGAGTATTGCCGTAGTATCATTAAATGTTACCACCTGTTTTGGGTGCAATTCTACTACAGACTGGAGGTTATTTTCTAAGGATTGTAGATATTCGATTTGCCTTCATGCCGAGTAGAGAGGGTGGTATCATCAGCAAATACGCCCATCTCATCGGATGTTCTTTATGAAGATCAGGAATAATATAGGTTAAAGTATCGCCCCCTGGATCACAGTGGCATTGATATGGTGTTGTTTGAATTTACAACAATCGAGAATGACCTAAATCTTTATTTTAGATAGGAAGGCTTATTGACCTAACGGCTCAAACAGTGAACTGAGTTGATACCTACAGTATGTTTGAGTATATGTTACTATAAGCTTGACTTAACCGCCTTTATATCTTTAAGGTGGGTTTTATGCTTGCTCATTTGTATATTACTCATGTTACTGCATTTGACCTATATATATATATATATATATATATATATATATATATATATATATATATATATATATATATATATATACTAGTTGGACTTGTATACCGGCGGGGCTCGTGAAAATTGAATAACCAAATAAACTCCTTTTCCTACCCCTGAAGCCTATATAAGTAATTGTATTCTAGCTCTCTACAAGTATTAAATATTATGTTCTTTAAATAATAAATGTATAAATAATAATTTATTGTAGAATAGTATTGTGGTTATTGTAACATAAATGTAACTAAATCTGCTTTTAATAGCAACGACATATTAGCACAGAATTGGCCCAATCCTACCTTCCACGGAAAGGATGGTTTTGACAGCGTTTTAGAGGTTTCCTTATTTTGTGTTAATTTATTTCAAATGTTGTACGAAAACATACATATACGGTGGCTTTTAACAACACCACCAGCACCAGCACCAGCACCAGCAGCACCACCAACAACAACATATTTTCCAGTTTTTTTCCCGGAAGGGATCGTTTTTGCTGAACTTTAGAAGCCTCAGTAATTTTATTTTGTTTAACTGCACTAAAAATATTTAAAAAAAAATAGATACTACAATGGATTTGATCACCAAAAAACTATTTTTAATGAGTGGACTCAAACCTGCTTTTGGTGGAAGTTATGCTTTCATCAGCGCTCTGGAGACCTCCTTAGATTTTGTTTGGTCACCGTAGGTAAGGTTTTATAACATAAAATTATATAAACGGCCACCATAATCACAGCAACTTTTAACGGGATGGCACAAAGTCTGCTTTTCACGAAAACAAAACACGGTTTCCGTTTGGTCATCGTAGTTAAAGTTTTATAACAGAAATAATATACATAGAGTAAAAACAGATATTATTTCATACCCGGGATATGTATCGATACCGCATTAAAAATAAGCTCAATAATTAATAATTTATATCAATCAGAGTTTTTATATAGTAATCGAGTAGATTCTAAAACGTCATTGATACATTTTAATATGCTGATGAAGAAACATTTGGAAACTTTACTTAAATGTAATTTTGTGTATAAAATGATTTTCAGAAACAGGTGTGCAAGATTGTTGAATATTTATTTCCAGAAATGGATTCGAATATTCTGAAATTATACGATTTACCTTTTATATATATATATATATATATATATATATATATATATATATATATATATATATATATATATATATATATATATATATATATATATATATATATAAAGGAGAATGGAAAGGAATTAGAGAAAGCAAAAGCCAAATCAAAATTCAATTCAAAGGTTCAAAGCAAGGTATATTCCGCAAAAATGGCAATTTATTCAAGTTAAATTTTCCTTAAGCCAGGCTTTTCAAAGATCAAAATCTTATCATCAGAGGAAGTCGCTGGGATAGATAAGTTGGCAATGGCCAAGATTTAAAATTTGAAAAAATGAAATAAAATAAAAGTTGTAGGGAAAGAAACGTAGGGCAAAACTGTGCCAGGGTGCAAGCAAATGTCCGATTGCCAAAAAGTCCGGTGTCGAAGAGTCCAGCAGAGAGAATACGATGTAGATAGGTAGGTCGTTAGAGGCACGAGAAGTAATGAGAGAAGTTTCAAAGTTAAATTCCAAGAAGCCACAACTTCAGGTACGGCGAAAATAGAAAATCCAAAAAAGGGTAAAAAGTCCAATAAGAGGTACATTCGATGATGCAGGCAGGCGTCAGAGGAGATTAAGATGTAAAATATTCGCCATTAAAGATACTTCCCGGGCAGAGATGACAAAGGAAAGTGTTTTAAAGTGGAAAAAAGGGGCAGTGAGAATATTTAAAGTCTGCCCAGTTGAGAAAGCCGGCTATAAATGAAGAAAAGCAAAGACAGTGAAAACAAGAATATAATATGCGACCAGTGGGCAAGGGAGGAAACGGGTAAGTGGTGTGTGGAAGGAGAAAGGGACGGGTACGAGGAAAGAGGGGGGGAGGAGAAAGGGAGTAATGCGGTGAAGGAATGCGGATAAAACTAAGAGTGTGAAAGTGGGGGGGGGGGTGAAACATAAAGTTGAAATTGGAAGTTACCGCGAATTAGGATTCAACTAGAAAAGGGGAAGAAAGGAGTGGGGGTAAGTTAACGAATGTTAGGATAAGGGGTTAAAATATCAGAATATGTATAAGAACAGAGTTCGGGGTTTAGAAGTTTAATCAAATGACCTTAGATATAAACAATGAGGCAAAATATATATGAAGGGTAGGACTAGGAAAATGAGTTAAAAATTAAAAGAGTAAAGATAAAAAATAAAGATAAAAATAGTATAAAAAGTAGAAATAAGAAAATAAAAGAATAAAGAATGAAAAATAGATAATAAGATTAGTCTTAAGCTCGCAGGGAAAATTGAGGATTGACCGAAAGAATAAAAAATTAAAAAATTAAAAAATAAAATATAATAAAAATAAGATACTAATCTTATCGACTCTTCCCTCATTCTATATGAGGGAAAAGTCGATAAGATTGGACTTGAGCTCCAATTTCAACTTTATGTTTCACCCCCCCCCCCCCACTTTCACACTCTTAGTTTTATCCGCATTCCTTCACCGCATCACTTCCTTTCTCCTCCCCCTCTCTTTCCTCGTACCCGTCCCTTTCTCCTTCCACATACCACTTACCCGTTTCCTCCCTTGCCCACTGGTCGCATATTATATTCTTGTTTTCACTGTCTTTGCTTTTCTTCATTTATAGCCGGCTTTCTCAACTGGGCAGACTTTAAATATTCTCACTGCCCCTTTTTTCCACTTTAAAACACTTTCCTTTGTCATCTCTGCCCGGGAAGTTTCTTTAATGGCGAATATTTTACATCTTAATCTCCTCTGACGCCTGCCTGCATCATCGAATGTACCTCTTATTGGACTTTTTACACTTTTTTGGATTTTCTATTTTCGCCGTACCTGAAGTTGTGGCTTCTTGGAATTTAACTTTGAAACTTCTCTCATTACTTCTCGTGCCTCTAACGACCTACCTATCTACATCGTATTCTCTCTGCTGGACTCTTCGACACCGGACTTTTTGGCAATCGGACATTTGCTTGCACCCTGGCACAGTTTTGCCCTACGTTTCTTTCCCTACAACTTTTATTTTATTTCATTTTTTCAAATTTTAAATATTGGCCATTGCCAACTTATCTATCCCAGCGACTTCCTCTGATGATAAGATTTTGATCTTTGAAAAGCCTGGCTTAAGGAAAATTTAACTTGAATAAATTGCCTTTTTGCGGAATATACCTTGCTTTGAACCTTTGAATTGAATTTTGATTTGGCTTTTGCTTTCTCTAATTCCTTTCCATTCTCCTTCATTTCTACCTGCTCTATCCTGGATATTGAGCTGTATACTCTTCACAATAGGGTTTTACCTTTCCTAAAAGTTCGCTTTTAGTACACCTCTTATATATATATATATATATATATATATATATATATATATATATATATATATATATATATATATATATATATATCCCTTGTACCATGTTAAGGCGACGTAAAGCTGAATGCTAATCGTTACCTCCACCTTACACCGGTTTCTGCTAAGGGTGTCTAATGGCACTAATGGCCGCTGCTGGAATGACAATCTGTCGTCTCAGCTCAAAACATTCATGGAGTTTCCAAGTAGGTGGATGTGCTCTACATCCACCTACTTGGAAACTCCATGAATGTTTTGAGCTGATGTCTTTCATTCCCTGAGAACTCTCCCTCTTCTACGAACAGTAACTTTTTAACTCCCACTTTTACCACGCTCAGAGAGACTCTCCTGTTGGTGATTGCTCGTAACAAGCAATGATTTAGTATAATAATTTTTTCTTCTTGTTTTTAAGTATATATGTCCTGGTATATGTGTGTGTATATTTGCCCGTATATATATATATATATATATATATATATATATATATATATATATATATATGTATATGTGTGTGTGTGTGTGTGTGTGTGTGTGTGTGTGTGTGTGTGCGTATGTATATATGTGTATACATGTATCAATCAAGTAAGGTTTACTATGTGAAAAAACCCAAGAAAAAACACCTGCTTTTGTTTTACTTCTCAACGCCGACATATTTCAATGTTTTGCATTATGATGGCCGTCTAATACTCCCCTCTCTCTCGAAACAGTTACATGGTAAACAGCTGATGATCCCCGTGTCAATATTAGACGCTTAAGGTCTCCTGTTTTTGTTTCACTCTTAGATAATTAACCCCCCTTTTTTTTAAATATTTTTTTTTATTTTACTTATATTTTTTCATTTATTAATTTTCCAACGAATGTTAAGTCTGCAATATCTTGGATTTAGTTAGTTTGTCTGGGAATTTAAACTGCATTTTACATTTTTTTTTTTTTAATGACTCAAAGCTTCTTTAGACTATATATATATATATATATATATATATATATATATATATATATATATATATATATTTCTTGCCTCTATAAACTAGTGTCTGTTCGCAGTTAACTTATGGCGGCCGAATTTTCGGAATACCTTCTGCCTCTCAACAATAGCATTTGCACATTCTGAGGTGAACCATTGAGGAGAGTGGTGTTTGCTGAAGAATTTTCGCGTGGGAACATAAGCATCAATGCCTGCTTTGGCCCATTCGGTTAGCTCATTTACACACTGATCAGCAGGAAGTGAGAAGGTTTCACTCTATGGGGCGTCGCGGATGTGATCCCTGAGGGATTAAAAATCAGCCTGCTAATAGTTTCTCGTCGTTCTGAGCAACGCCTCTTCAGCTTTTGGACAAGTTTTTAAGGTGATAAGTATCATTACCACAACGTGATCAGAGTTTCCGAGCGGGCTATGGGCATTCGCCACACACGCATCGGGTAGTGAGGTCAAGAATAGGTCGAAAAGTGAGGCTTGCTGGTCCGCACGATCAGGAAGGCGGGTCGGAAAATTGACAGTCTTTGATGGGTTGTGAGCTGAGGAGAAATTAAACGTAGAGTTCCCAGCTGCATAAGTAACGCTGGGGAATCCCAACCAGTCACGGTGTGCATTAAAATCCCTAAATACATGTATTTGGGCATTCGAGTCGAGTGAGAGTGCTCTATCTAAGCTTTCAGAGACAAAATCAAGCAGGGTACAGCCCTGTGTCAATGGAGAACGGTATAAGAAATATAGTAACTAACTCTGTGATGTAAGGTCAATCTAAAGCACATGTAGGCTTGGTCATCTGATTATAACCTATGTTCTCTAGTCAAGCAGAGGGTGTTCCGAACATAAACTCCTAGCCCGTTCATATATTTGTCCGAGTCCTTACGGTAGAGTGGAAGGTAATCAGTCATGTTAAATTGGTGAGAGGAGATTGAGGATTAAAGTTTCGTTTCACTCAGTGCTAGGATATATGGGGAGTTTGTCAGGAGAAAAGTTTCTACGTCGTTAATGTTGGTTCTAAGTCCCTGGATATTTGTGAATGCGAACCTCAAAGACAGAGGCTAAGATGTTTTTGTTGGGTGTCTGGTTTAGGTTTTTTTTTGTAACTCCATGTTTGTTTTGAGATAGAGTGGGGAGGGCAAAGTGGGTGCTTGTTTGGCGCCAATAAGCTCACACAAGCAGTCCATTAGTCATGACTTGGTCCATGAGGGTTGTATAACTGTAGGGTCCCTTTCGATGCGGGACGTGGCACGTACAGTTACCCACGATATTATGCAACTGTTGATGGAGCAGCCGTTCTTAGTGCTACCTAAGAGTTAGGGCTCCTAACTACCAATCGGAAACAGCTACCAGACAAGCTGTCTCACCTGAACCCTCACCTTGTTGGAACAAGAGCGACCCAGACTAGTCATACGTGTCTTAGTGACGGAAAAACTTTCCCTGAGTTGCCCAGATAGAGAAAAAGAGAGATGGCGTTCATTGCCCTAGTCAGGAAACAATGCCAAGCACTAGGCGTTTTTAGAGGCGTCCCAGTGCTTGTACCTCTACGCCTGGCTAATAGACAAAGAAGGAGTGCGAAGGCCGGGCGATATGCAGAGCCTGGCTACTCCTTAAGCAATTATAGGTTTGCAAACCGGATACTTTGTTCGAGATTCCAGCTCTAGGAAGGTTGTCGATGAAGACTAAGGAGGTCTCCCTCCACAATGGTTTGCTGCCAAGACGTAAGTGGTTTGTAGCAGGGTTTTATTGTCAGAGTTTTCCTTCTCTTAGATGGATCACCTGACAAAGTATACGGGTCTAACACTCCGAGAGATGATAGCCTTCGCACGTGTACTAGTCGGGTATTTCTGAACCGCCGCATGTAAAAAAAAAAAAAAAATTTCATTCACACACACACACACACACATATATATATATATATATATATATATATATATATATATATATATATATATATATATATATATATATATATATAAGTTCACTGTACACTTAGCAGAGGGAACAGAAATTGAAGATATGTTTCCGTCTCACAAGTTAGTACAGATAAGAGATAGACAGCCAGTAGAGTAACAGCTGAGAAAAACTAGTTTAATCTTTATACAATGATGGCTACGAAGAAAAATAGGGTACATAGAAACTCAAAATAAAATTAAAAAGCACAAGGTAAATACAAGTAAATTTAGTAGCATGTTTAGAATAAGTTAAATTTAAGACAGAGACAGTTCAGAAATAAAACAATTAAACACTTAGCTTTTTAAAAATTACACCCATAAGCTTTAGTTTAAATTTTGGTCTCCATTAGCGGTCGGTGGGATATGTTTTAATGCCCAATATACAGTATAAAGGTGAGGTTATATCACTTTCTTTCTTACCTTTGATGTCAACTCAAATTTAAAGACGACTAGAGATTTCGTGTGAGATAATTGAACGAAGATGATAATATCTATAGAAGTCGCTGTACTTTAGAGAAACGAGTCAATATTGCAGTGAGATCTTGGTCTCTAGACTAAACACACGGATCGAATTCTGGGTTGGAGTCAGTGAGTTTTAAATCATAGCTTCTGAATTGTGTTCTGAAACATTTTATCTGGTAGCTATTTACCTCTCTCCACCGTGAGAAGATATGACACAAGGTCGGAAGGTGGAGATTGAAAAGCCACCGAAAAAGAGGTACGTGCACTATTGCCTGAAAAAAAAATGCCTGATCAGCCACATAAGCATTCTCCGGTAGGGGTTCCTCATGATATTAATAAACTACTCCCTTGTGAAAGAGAGAAGATAAAGCCTTGGAGGGTGGACCTCCTAGAACTGCACGCAACCATACCTCAGCCCAACAGATGCAGGGTCATCACCTACTCAAAAATGACCCAGCCACTGTTTGTTAATGTTTATGTTTGTTTTATTTTACGGCATATTAACCGTTTTCAGGTCACTGAATGTCGAATCAAGTTGGATTTATATCTTTTCCGGACTGATTGTGGAGGATGTATCTTCGACTTGATATGATCAAAATCTACTCAGGCTATGTAATATTAGTATCTTTCAATGTTATCAAATGCTAACTTCATGGACTGTGCCAAGTAATGTCAGCAAAAATAATAAAAGTTGTTAATCTTCACTTGTGTCTTTCAATGTTACAAAATCTGAATTCTATGGATTGCGCTAGGAAATAATACAAGTTATTAATTGTTAATAACACGGCGTTACTACTTCATTTATTACTAATGGAGATTTGGTATCTGCCTGTCTGAAGCCGAAACTATACTATTACTACATTTTAATGCTCAATTTAGTTGACTATACTATTTCAAACTAATTCTCACTTCTGGGGCAGTGTAGTATATATACTTTTGTCATGATACCATCTTCCCAGATATTTTCTAGTGTAGTACCTGTTCTGTAGAAATTAGATCATCCTCCCAGATATTACCTCCCCCTTTTGGGCGGTAGTGTAGTATATGTTCTGTTGTCATGATACCACCATACTAGGCATTACCTCATCTTTTGGAGGGCAGTGTAATAGATGTTCGTTCGTCATATATACTAGTTTAGATAAAATACTTTTAGTTCCATTATCATAACGGACTTAGCGCAATCAAACATTTATTGATTTTGGACAGGACACCCACAAAGAAAACGATCTCGGACCTTAATCGGATGCTATGACGACGATCCACGTAACTACATGTGGCGCTCGCGCGACGGCCATTATGCAACATTAAAAGCTTATAATATATTTTTATTGAATGTTAGAAATGTACGCTCTTCAGTGAGACTCACACTCAATCTCCCTAGTCTATTAATACTGCTATTACACCATGCGAGGAACCCCATCTTTTTATCAAAAGGATGGAATTATTGGGTAAAGCATTAACCTCTTATTAATGGTCTATTAGCTTAGATTATAACAGCACATGGTGACTAGTATGGATGCGTGTAGCTGTGTAGTAGTTTGTAATCTTGCATATTCTACAATTATACTAATACTAATACTAATACAACAGCCTTCATAACACATCATGACTGTTTGAACGTAAATCAATAGCGATATACGCAGAATAAACACAATGTCTGTGATGTTGACCCACTCACCAACACGTGTGATTCGCGGCAGTTGTGGATGTGTGCATAGGACGACACCAAAACAAGTAAAACTACTTTTATTCTTTAATAAAAATTACTGTCAAAATATAACTGTTGTCAGAAATGTGAAATTCCCTTGCATAAGACACTTAACTGGGAATGGGACGTTGGGACTCTTCAGACCGGATCAAAGTTAGTATATCTTCTGGTCGGTCATATGAGGCCATCCTCTCACGAATTAACTCCTATATACATATTATTATATAAAGAAATTGACTCTGAAAATGACGTATAACTTGAAACTTCGACATGTTGATATAACCCAAGAAACTCCGGCCCTCACCCCTGAATCTCATAATACTAAAAAGTAAAATTAAAACGTTCGCGTAATTTTGTAAATAAAAATGTTCCAGTTCGATTAGATACAAAATGAAAATACGTAGATTAAAGAAGAATAAAAAAGAAAAATTCCGAGAGTCCGATGAATATAATTTCAAATGCCTAAGTTAAATTTGTGACAACATCAGAGTAAAGAAAATTACGACCCGTCCCAGTTTCGAACTGACAACCTCTCTCTCGAAGTGTTTTGACCATAACCACTGAGAACTTATAATTTGTTCTTCGTTTTTTAATGGGTGCATGTATTCTTTGTGTTGTAAAGTAGAAAGTATCTAAGGAGCGATGGAGAATAAGCTAATGTTAACTTCCTTCCCTTGCTCCGTCTTCACTCTATATATACTGTCAGTAATCTCTTCACTTCTTCCAAAAAGATGTAGAAAGTTATTACAAGTCGCGGTCTCTGCGGGCACCGCAAATGATGTACCACCAACGCTTTGGGCTCAATAGGAAAAAAAGGCAGCATTCCCTGTCCGAATCTCTGCTTCGTGGAACAACCGGAAGAGGTTGTAACGATGACTACCATATCACAATTTAAAGCGGCTTTGGACAAACATTCAGATTGTATGTGGATGTAAACGGCTTCCATATGCCTTTTTACATGGCTTGTTGCACTTGTCTATTTTTTGTCAAATAAATTTGATTTGAAATAAAAATTCAAAGTTGCATGAAATATTAAATTTTAATGAATGTAATGAAATTAATCGGATCTGTCGAGTTAGGGTTGCCGATACTGCAACGTGCACACGCTCATAACATAAACATTTATTATCTAATTTATTTTTTTAACTTTACTATAACACTCAACGCTTTCAGTTCGATTTCAAATCTTCCCAACAAATACACCGATTTGTATTCATGTATGTAATCATCGAAAATAGTTTTTAACGTGGAATTTCACCATCAACCATGAAAGAAATAAAATTACATGTAATAAGTAGTCAGTGTTTGTTTGAACTTAAGTAAATAACAATGCACTTGTTAAAACTATTCGTAAGTCATATGTGTTTAGCTTAAAAACTGTAAGATTATTACAAGGAGTAAAGCTAAACTACGATGATATAAAATAACATATATGGTGGCGCATAGTCGTAAATAAAGAGTGGATGAGTAAGTTTTACATTTACAAAGTTAATGAATATTAAACTTACGTCAAATAATTAGTTATTTTTTCTTTAAATAAGAGTGTAATTGGTAAAATATTATTACAGCAATGTGCATCTGTAGACTTTACAAGCGGTGAAGTAGAAGTTATGTATCTTACGGAATATTTGAACCCAGTAAATCAACTTGTGACTGACAGAAGGATATTTCCTCAGACCTATTCTATGACATTTATAATCAAAACGAAAACAGTTGAACTCATTAAATACACAAAAAATTAGGTTGGAAATAAAAATATTTGTTTTGATGAGAAGGCAAAACGATATGTGCACTATCTTACACAATTATAAGATTTGTATAGGATTTTGTTTATGAAGCTATACCGGCCCATCTAATAAGTCAAACTCTCACTTATTTTGAAGAATGTAAGGTGTCAGCAGAGTTGTAGCATATATATATATATATATATATATATATATATATATATATATATATATATATATTTACAGCAAGAAATACAGAAGTTTGTCACATTTTTTTGGTAGAATAAAATGTAAAAAGTATAAAAAACGAGAGGAAATAATTATAAAAAATTCTTGAATATACCAAGCCGGCTTTCGTCCACCCTCATCAGAGTATCCACGGGGAAATAATTCAAGCAATTACGACTAGAAACTTAAAAAAAGTAGAATGAAAACTAGTGTTAATTTAGGAGAAAAAAAGACAAAAAAATATGTGGGTGAGGGTCACAAGTTGATCACATTGAGTCCTAGAAGCCACTCCTTTTGTTTATAAAGGGAGGGTTTGACTGACTTAATATATATAGCTTCCAGGACTTTGAGGTGGAATAAAGAATGCGCTCTCCCTATGACAGAAAACCAGTCACTAGTGTAAGTCGACGCACATTCGGCGCTATTTATGAGATGGTCAGCAATAGCTGACCCGGATGTGTTGACTAAATTATTAAAATTATTTAGTCGGACCCGGCGTATTGCAGGGAGGATGTGTTGTTTTATTTTGTATTAAAACCGTTGCACTGTTTTTTCCCACGTATACGGCATCGCACCGATATTAAATTGATAAATAATATTACTAATATGTTGGGATGGGAGAACATCTTATGAATAGATTTGAGCAAAGGTCGAGCAGAAAAAACAATTCTAGGATTAAATACCTGGTAACACCGACGCACAGCTACAGAAATTTGGTTAGCAAATTTTATGCTAATATTACCCAACCAAGGTAATCTGAGGTACGCCGGACATTTTGGAGGACCAAAATGTTTAGGCTTATAAAAGTGAGTGATCTTAGTAACGATATTAAAATTAACAATATCGAGAGGGTAACCATTTTCAACGAGCACCTCTTTGATAAATTTAATCTCCGAATCAATCAGGGATTCAGAGCAAATCTTTAAGGCACAATGAACCAAACATTTAATCAGATTTATTCTTCTTTGTATGGGACAAAAAGAGTCTCAGTGACAATATAAACCAGTAAATGTAGGTTTGCGGTAAACAGATGTAAGAAACAATGAATCAGATTTAGGCACTAGTACATCCAGAAAAGGAAGTGAACTGTAAAGCTGGATGTAATTGATTGAGTGCATTAAGGAATAATATGGAATCTGACTCATTGTTAAACACGCAAAACGTATCATCTACGTATCGGAAATAAGTAAGTGGTTTATTGATACGGGCCAAACGATTATGCTCGTGAAAACCTACGAAGATATTGGCCAACGCAGGACCAAGGAGTGGCCCTTTAGAAGTGCCGTCGATTTGCTGATACATGACATTATCAAAACTGAATTCGACAGACATGGTAGCAAACCGCATCAGTTCTACGACGACCTCCTCAGAGATAGTAGGACAAACTGAGAAACCACGATATAGTACATCATCACAAATATCAATGGTTTCTCGTAAGGGAACGCATGTAAATAAACTGCTGATGTCGAAAGAACACATAAACTTATTCTCAGCAGAAAAATGGGTAATTGCGTATATATTCAGCAAAAGTGAATGAATCTTTAATACAGTTGGTCGAATATACTTCAAGCACAGGTGAAGCAATTCAGCCAACCATTTAGCTAACTTGTGCTGAACCGACCCGACCATAGAAAGAATTGGTCTTACGGGTATATTTTTCTTATGTGTTTTTGGTAGGCCGTAATGACGTGGTCTTATAGACCCTATTGGTCGGATTATGTCATATATTTTCCCAGGAAGAACATGTTTCTTAACCAATTTGAGTAATCTTTTTTGAAAATTACTTTCAATGGAAAGGGTCTTGTCATGCGTATTAACATGTCCGAGTCTTTTAAATTTATCGACGTCATCTAAGATCAGCATCATTTTTGTCAAATAATCGGCATAATCTAGAATCACTACTCCCGAACCCTTATCTGGTTTAGTAATGATAAGTGACTGATTTTACCGCAGAGATTTGATGGCAAGAAAATGCTCATTTTGCCAATTGAAATTAGAGCGGTCAATGGGAGTGCCTGCATAAGCGTAGGCAAGATCATTAAGTCTTGCCTTCAACGCTAAGGGCTGGGCGACTGAAGACGAGGACAGTTTCGAAATTTG
>OY744517.1:152791881-152794381 GCA_963556195.1 Sepiola atlantica | reverse complement strand
TGCATGCATTGTCGACTTTGATCTTGGTCTCTACTTATCAAGACTAAACGCTACTTGATGATCAGGGTTAATGAGATGTATGGATTTTTAGTTGAATATTGATGAATATTATGAGAGGATCAAAACGATGAATAGAAAAAAAAATGATTACTTATGAAGACGGTTTATAACAAGTATTTGTTGACATTGTATTTTTAAGAGGTCCTTATTATAGTCTGCTGAGAAGCAGTCACGTGGTAAGGTGTTCCACGAACGGGAAGGCATTGGAAAGAAACTATGTTCATGGAAATTCTGTTTGGCTCTATGCACATAAAAGAAAAATGAAAGTTTTTTTTCCGCTAAAGTAAGAAGAAAAGTTCTTGCGCGAATGTCTTACAACGAGGAACCAGAAATTGGAGCTCAGTCAAGTCCACTCCATGAAAATAACGATAGAGTAGTGAAAGACTAGCAGTATCTCTAAAAAAGCATTACTGATCTGTAAACAGATTTCATCATCGATCGTGCCAGTCCTTCTGCAGCTCGTAAAGGTATATTCGTATGAATCAAACATTTTTGGCCGAGTTGATTCTGCTGTTGACACCCAGAAGGACCACGTGTAGGTCGCCAACATCATAAAATGAAAGTGGTACTATGCAACTAACTGGATTCGAACTTGGCACACCCACGTCGTCAGTCTGTGCCGTTATCTACTTCTTCCTTGCGTGTCTTTGAAGCATGTGGTCATACAACAGTTTCCCACATTTTGCGTTATTGTTGTACCCTGCAAGATTGTTCAGGCTGCACTGGTTGGGCAGTAGAGAGCAGACAAGACAGAGTTGCATCATATGGTCCTCTTCCTCACATTAGCAGATGGTTGGGTCGGTTTTGGAGCCACATCTTGCCATATAAACCTTTTATCGGTTTATTCCCATTCTCAGGCGGTTGAGTGTTTTCCACTTTACCCATTGTGCTTCTAAGAAAAGAGGGAGAGCCTCAGGAGGGGGTTCCCATGTCAGTATGAGGAAGGCCATTCTCCACACCTCTGGTCCACAGTTGTAGTATGTTATCCACTTAACCACCGTCACTTCACAGCGTACTGCCCGGTCACATCCGCAAGCTACATGAACTCTGTCCATATCTGACCATGAACATAGAGAGTTGACTCTCCAAGTGCTGGCTTATACATAACAACCGTATTCTTATACGGTAGTGGCCAACCGGTGCTCTACATACTACTGGTGGTCTGTGAAAAGATTTTGAGGGTCCACAGAAAAAAATCGGTATATTATTAACGTTTTTATGTAGTCATTGTTCAAAGCACTTGCAGTCAGAAGATCTTCGGTATGGAAATATGTAGACAATACATTGATTTACAGCAAGAATCGAATATTGTAATTTAAACAAGAGTGTGACAACTAATGACAGTATTTTTGTTTCAATCGTATGACGATAAAAATATAAGCATTCGCAAAAATAAACCATAAATAAAAAAATATATGATTGTAGACTGACATTTTATCTTGGTCATTTGAATTCAACCAATCAATATATATGCTCTGACGCCGGAAACATAACTCCATTAAAATTGTAATAGATTCGGAACGCCATGATTTCCGAGTTAGATGCCATTGAAATGAATACTGATTCATATTGTTTATTGTAAACATCTAACACGTACAATATGTGTTATAGTGCATATACATATGAGATAGAGAAACACTTGTGATAGGATCGCAGGTAAAATAAGTCTGCGCCTGGTGTTTACAAAGACACTATGAAGAAAATGACACCAAATAAATATAAAAGCCGTAAAAGCCGTAAGGCTTAGAAGAAAAATCTAAGCATCATGATTTTTCTTGGCCTTTTGGCTGCGATCACAGTGTAGTATCTGTTCCGATGGATACTACACCCTATCGACCGGTATCGTCTTGGCCTTCGGACCTTGATTCCGCTGGTCTGTGGATTTATCCTGTGCAGTTCTAGGAGGCCCACCCTCCCAAGCTTTGCCTTCTAACTTTTTGAGAAGGGTTTAGTTTATTGCTAATCGCCTGAGGCGCCCCTACAGGGGAATGCCGACGGGCTGCCCAGGCAATTTTTAAAAGTCATAAGTGATCTTCCTCTAGGGTGCTGATTTATCAAATTTCACTTTCCGACCTTGTGTCACATCTTACCGCTGTGGGAGGTACATAAATAAATGATAGTCAACATAGGCACCCGGCTGAATCCTTCTTATTCCAGGTAACCGAATACGACAGACCATATACAGATAAATAACTATGATCAGCAGAAATTAAAGACTACGCAGAGAAAAGAAATTGACCACAAAGGAAATTAGACTAGTAATGGATTACTATTACAAAAGCAACCTCTACACAAAGATGCTCCTTTACACAGATAGAACATAACTCCGAAGTTATGCTCTTGATTTTTCAAACACCTTCTCTAAAAAAAGAACATATACTCCTCACGTAAAACCTTCAAAACAAAAACTCGTCTTACAACCACAATTGCAAATAATTTT
>OY744517.1:152786881-152789381 GCA_963556195.1 Sepiola atlantica | reverse complement strand
ATTTTGTTTAATTTCACCAAGACGAGAATCATTAGATGTGGCCCAATTGCTGGTGGTTTATTAACAAACAGAGTCTTTTCGTTTTAACTTATATATATATATATATATATATATATATATATATATATATATATATATATATATATATATATATATATATATATATATATATATATATATACTTAGACAGCATTTTTTCTTTAATACAAATATTGTTGAAAATAACAGACAACTTATGTCTGGATATCCTTGTGTGGATTGTTTCCATTTGCCGAATCAAGGTCTTAGTTTCATTGTTATGGCATATTAATCGGCCGATTCTCCTCCGATAGAAAGGCCCTGATTCGGCAAATAGAAAATAGCCACACAAGGATATCCAGACATAAGTTGTCTGTCATATTCAACAACCTTTCTGTATATATATATATATATATATATATATATATATATATATATATATATATATGAGAGAAAGAGAGAGTAGAGAGAAGGAGTAGAGATAGATAGATAGATAGATAGATAGATAGATAGATAGATAGATAGATAGATAGATTCAAATACAATGAGGAGATAGCTATGGTACGGTCTGGTAGTTTCCCGATAACGAGTATGACAGCCCGAATTTTCAGATGACACCCACATATGAATTTGTTTGAAATAGATCATGCATTGAGCATAACACGACCCATCTTCTCCTCCTGACGATTATGACTGTACATGTGCACGATCTGTGCCACGTGAGACATCTACATATTTATATATATATATATATATATAACAAACAAATGCATTCGAACATACTTAGATATAGAGATAAACAAACAAAGAGAGATTTTTTTTTGTTTGTAAATAAGGTGGACAGGATGACATCTTAATACCTGGTCTATTTACTTGCCTCCTCACGAGGACAAAGATTTTTAATACTGCCCTAACAGGGGCACCCTAGTGAACTAGGTTCAAATTTGCCTGCGAAATAAAGTCATCTGATCTCATGAGACTGTACAGTTATTACACTTTGATCCTAACCAGAAAAGTTGGAACTATCTGGCTGTATTTACATAGTTAGATTAAATTACTAGCAGATAGACCCGACGTTGCTCGGGACTGAATGAGGATCACTACTATGTAGTTTTTAACTATGCTCATAACACCTTGTTACTTTTTTTGTTTCTACTGCCCCCTTCCTCAAGTGTCGCTCTGTAATATAGTCTGAAGAGGCTGACACATTTGAAAACTCTCTGAATTAGTGTCTTATACACATGGTTTTAATTTCATTAAAATTGGATATGCGGATTTGAAGTTTTAAGGATTTTCTATCCCTATCCCGATGGGTCACTTAGAAGTGGGAGCACGTAGATATTCGGCACATAGAGGGTACAGCGGAGATTAGGGGCCACTTCCGGTGTCTTTCCCGGTGAATTTTATAGATATGATATAAATATTGTCAAAAGAGGATATATTTGAAGTTTTAAAATAGGTTCGCCTCCCATAGCTCCTTTAGGTTAGAAGGCCACTTAAAGGTTAGGGACCACTTCCATTGTCTTCCCAAGAACATTTTATACATAGGATTTAAATTTCATAAAAATAGAATATATTTTAAGTTTTAAGGGAGTTATGCCCTCATATCCCTCCTAGGTGTTCCGTTAGATACTCGGTAACAGTTCCGTTGCCTTTTCCGGTAAATTTTACATAAGAATACACTTTCAAATTTTATGTAGATTCTCTAACCTTTTTTCTATAGGGAACACACAGAAATTACACATATACACAGACATTGGGTATTTTATACATAGAAGATATCGAGATAGATAACTTCAACTATAACAATATATGCTTCACTTTATCTTTTGTGAATAAAATTGATTTTAACCATTGGGGATATTTTAAGTAAGGTAGTCCATAGAGTAAATGTGGTATTGTGGTTATCGCTGAAGTGAAAGTGATGGGAAAATAGTGAAAGAACGAAAGGAACAGTGCTTCGACAACTGGGTCTAAATGCGTTTAGTTAAGAGTAGGATGGATAAATGATGACAAACGACCCCCAGTCACACACTTTTGATGGCCTTGTGCTTAATTTGTAAGTGAAATTGATATTTTATTGTCGAATAAATAATTCAAAGTTTTGTTATCGGTCATGTCAGAAGAGAAGAAATTCTTCTACGCATTAAAAAAAATTTTTTGTCTTAGTCCAGAGTGTCCTTTTTTTGAGGAGTTAGATTTTTCCCACATTAAAACTCGATCTTCTGTTCCAAAGATAAATAGATAGATAGATGAAAAGATATATATATATATATATATATATATATATATATATATATATATATATATATATATATATATACGCGTGTGTGTAGAGTAGTTTAATATTCCATGTATGCTTCTAGAGATATTTCGATGATGATGAAGTGGTTGAAGCATAAAACGATGCTGCTTTTTTATAATTGTTTTATTATAATAATTCAATATTTCAAACACCCTGCGGCGTTCTTCATCGGGAATT
>OY744517.1:152766881-152774381 GCA_963556195.1 Sepiola atlantica | reverse complement strand
TCTATAGTTTTTATGCTTTACCATCAGGACACGACGCCTTGCCCGAAATAGATACGATTTTTTTTTATCGCCTATCAAGTTACATAGTTTTGTTATTGTTTTTACTTGCGATAGAACAGCGTTGTTTTTTAAAACTATTTTTCCACTTCTTAAGCTGTTAAGAATATACCGAATTTCTCCATGTCCCACAGACAAACAAACATATTTTAAAAAAATGTTTATATTGTATCTTTTAAAATTTCTTTATGTTTATTTTTGACATCAATTGCTATTTTCGCACTTTACAAGTGTTTCGCAGCATAGATTAAGAGAGGCACACAGACTTTATCCAATTCTTAGATATAACAATCAATTTATTGCGTAAAGTGAATTTGTTTTCTCCAATTCCGTGAATTTAAATAATAACTTTATTAATAGAAATATTAAGGAATTAAATCTAATTTGCTAGAATCTTAGGGAATCTTTTACAATGATCAGCAGAGTCGCGAACGGGGACCAAAAAAAGAACGAGGAGGGGTTTAAAACATAAATTTGCAACAAGTAAAATTGACCTACGTCGAGATTAGATATTTTTCTACTTACCTATGTAATTTGTTTGTATTTTTACGTAGTATACATGGGTTTTTATTAGATGTAAAAATAAATTCTTGTTTTTTTGTGCGTACAATTTGGCAAAAAAAAAAGGCCGGCCTTCCTCTTTGTCATTACATCCACAGCGGCCATCTTGTTCTGTGCGACTTTCGTGTGCCGAATACTTTAATTTCAAATAAATAGCAATTGAAGCGTGTTAAAAATCTTTTTAATAGTTGGAAATGACACAGGTAAGTTTGAAAATAACTTTTATCGCCTACAGTTACTTTTATTTGTTGAATATTTGATTTTTGAGCGTTTTTACTCTGCTGATCATTGTAAAAGATTCCCGAATCTTATATTTTATTTTAGCGAAAAAATATCAATAAATATAAAATTTAATTTCCATGTGCGAATATTTTTCAATTTTAATTGTAGGTTAGAGACGTTTCATTGCGTAGCTACGATTTACGCTCGGTGCCTTTTTATTAACCAATGGTAGTTTCGTATTAGGCCGTGTTTTGAATAGGTTTTTTAGAGTGGTTATTTTTATTATTTTTATTTTGATTCTCAGTGTTAATTATTTATCAATCGTTTTTTAGCAGGTCTATTTGTGGGGGTTATTTCCCATCAGTAGTTTTTAATTTGCAGTCGGCTGTATTGATGCTAGCTCAGTTGAATTCGACTGCAAAAGTCGGTAAAGCGTATCGCTTCAAGTGTTGGAGATATGTTTTTTCTTTGGAGGTGTCTTTGGAGTTTGTCAATAATTCTCATGTGAGTTTTTTCTCATGTGAGTCATTTAAGGACGAAACGTATACGTACATAGATAATACACAAAAACAAATATTATATATATATATATATATATATGATAATTTTATTTACACAGACATGTACATGCATTTACACAGACGTTGTACATGCATGTGTAAATAAAATTATCATATATAAAGCTCTATTTTGATATTGAGCACTTTTTATAAACCCGGTTAAAATTCTCTGGATTACCACCCTGTGGATATTTTTCACCTGGATTATTACAATTATATATATATATATATATATATATATATATATATATATATATATATATATATATATAAGAATTTAAATGAGCCTTTACTTTTTGAGTAAAACAAAATTATTAATTCGGATTAACTAACTAAATAATACGTACACAACGACAGAAACTTGAAGAGAGAAATATATATATATATATATATATAGAGAGAGAGAGAGAGAGAGAGAGAGCGGTAGGCATGATAGTCTAGGGTTCGAACCGTGCGACCAGCAGAACTATTATCTCTATACTGACGATTCCCTAAAAGGATGAAACATATATGTATGTGGATAATAATAAAAATATTTATTATAATATTATATATATATATATATATACATATATATATATATATATATATATATTCATCCTAAACAAGGCACATTTACACTGAGGCGCAAGAGGTTAATATGAATTAGGGGCCAGATTTATAGGGGCATCCTTAGTGGGGAGTTATGCACAAAGATGTTTGTTCACATTACATTTAAGTTTCTGCCTGTTTGTACATTTGGGGAAACAGGGATCATGGACGGAATTCCAAAGACAAGCGGTTTTAGAGTAGATAGCTTTTCGGTATCTTGAGGTCTCTACATTTAAGGGTGCTTGTTGACGTGGTAAGGGGGTATGTACGTTGAAGGGTCACGAGTGAAGCAAATGCGTCGGATCACATACTGTTGAAGTACTTGTAAAACAAGCACATATATGTAACATTGTGCCGATGGGACAGGAACTGGAGTTTGGTAGACAGTGTCGGGCCTATTAAGTAAGAAACCCTTATTTGAACTCTGTCCAAGAGAGTGACTAATGCTTAGTGCACCAACCCAAATGTGGCAACGATACTCCATGCATGGGCGAATTGTGGCTTTGTAGAGATATATGATACAGGCAGGTGTGAGAAGTTTTCTAGCCCGGTAAAGAGAACTCACCTTTTTTTTCAGCAGACATAGCGGTACCTACTATGTATTAGGGTGCTACTATGTATTAGGGTGCTATCAGCAATGGCCATCAGTGGTTGGAAAGGTTTCTTATAATTGTTAAAAGGAAATAACCTTTGTCTTAGTAGCATGACTGTTAGGATATCTGCAATAGAACAGGTTTGCTTTAATCAATACTGTTCGTCAAAATTATGCGACTGGAAGTTTTAAAACTTTTTAAAAATTTAAAAATTTATTTTTTTTATTTAAAAAAAAGAAGTTTTTCATCATCATCATCATCATCATCATCATCATCATCATCATCATCATCATCATCATCAGTAGTAGTAGTAGTAGTAGTAGTAGTTGTAGCAGTAATAGTATTAGTATTAGTAAACATATGCTCCTTCCAGTCGCATATTTTTGCTAATTACGATGATATATATTACATAAATTTTAAGCTGAGTGACTAGTAAGGTGAACTAATTTTTAACTGAAATTTTGAAATTCTCTCCGATGAATCGAAGAAAGTTTCCAAATGGAAGTTTTTTTATTGACATTCTTATTTAACAAGACGAAATCAGAAAAAATACTATCTACACTATTACCCTCTCCTAAAAATGGAGGAGGTAATTTCTGGGAGGATGCTCTCATGACAACAGAATAGATACTACACTAAAAATGTGTTTTGATATTAAATGACTTAAAAAGTAGTTGATATATCGAAAAATTGTGTTTTGGTATTAAATGACCTGAGAAAGGAGTTGATATGTCGTAAAATTATACTTTAGTATTAAATGAATTAAAAGGAGTTGATATGTCGTAAAATTATGATTTAGTATTAAATGAATTAAAAGGAGTTGATATGTCGTAAAATTATGATTTAGTATTAAATGAATTAAAAGGAGTTGATATGTCGTAAAATTATAATTTAGTATTAAATGAATTAAAAGGAGTTGATATGCCGTAAAATTATACTTTAGTATTAAATGAATTAAAAAGAGTTGATATGTCGTAAAATTATAATTTAGTATTAAATGAATTAAAAGGAGTTGATATGTCGTAAAATTATAATTTAGTATTAAATGAATTAAAAGGAGTTGATATGTCGTAAAATTATAATTTAGTATTAAATGAATTAAAAGGAGTTGATATGTCGTAAAATTATAATTTAGTATTAAATGAATTAAAAGGAGTTGATATGTCGTAAAATTATACTTTAGTATTAAATGAATTAAAAGGAGTTGATATGTCGTAAAATTATGATTAAGTATTAAATGAATTAAAAGGAGTTGATATGTCGTAAAATTATGATTTAGTATTAAATGAATTAAAATGAGTTGATATGTCGTAAAATTATAATTTAGTATTAAATGAATTAAAAGGAGTTGATATGTCGTAAAATTATAATTTAGTATTAAATGAATTAAAAGGAGTTGATATGTCGTAAAATTATGATTTAGTATTAAATGAATTAAAAGGAGTTGATATGTCGTAAAATTATAATTTAGTATTAAATGAATTAAAAGGAGTTGATATGTCGTAAAATTATAATTTAGTATTAAATGAATTAAAAGGAGTTGATATGTCGTAAAATTATGATTTAGTATTAAATGAATTAAAAGGAGTTGATATGTCGTAAAATTATAATTTAGTATTAAATGAATTAAAAGGAGTTGATATGTCGTAAAATTATGATTTAGTATTAAATGAATTAAAAGGAGTTGATATGTCGTAAAATTATAATTTAGTATTAAATGAATTAAAAGGAGTTGATATGTCGTAAAATTATAATTTAGTATTAAATGAATTAAAAGGAGTTGATATGTCGTAAAATTATGATTTAGTATTAAATGAATTAAAAGGAGTTGATATGTCGTAAAATTATAATTTAGTATTAAATGAATTAAAAGGAGTTGATATGTCGTAAAATTATACTTTAGTATTAAATGAATTAAAAGGAGTTGATATGTCGTAAAATTATGATTTAGTATTAAATGAATTAAAAGGAGTTGATATGTCGTAAAATTATGATTTAGTATTAAATGAATTAAAAGGAGTTGATATGTCGTAAAATTATAATTTAGTATTAAATGAATTAAAAGGAGTTGATATGTCGTAAAATTATAATTTAGTATTAAATGAATTAAAAGGAGTTGATATGTCGTAAAATTATAATTTAGTATTAAATGAATTAAAAGGAGTTGATATGTCGTAAAATTATGATTTAGTATTAAATGAATTAAAAGGAGTCGATATGTCGTAAAATGATCTTTTGGTATTAAATGACTTAAAAGCGGTCGGTGTGCTGTAAAATTGTGTTTCGGTATTAAATGACTTAAACGGGGTTATTATGCCGTAAAATTGTGTTTTGATATTAAATGACTTGAGAAAGGGTTGATGTGCCGTAAATTATATTTTGGTATTAAATGAATAGAAAAAAGAATCGATATGCTGTACAATTGTTTCCTCCTGTAACTAAGCATTAAAACAACAGTATATAATCTGAAACCGAAACTATTCTATTTCCTGCTAAGTACACTAGTACAATAGTATGAAATTGTATGTACTATATTATTTCATGCTAAGTACAATAGTTCTAAATGGAATACTTTCGGCTTCAGGGATTTATCATTTTTAGTTATGCAAGAAGAATTTCTCAAGAGATATGTCACAGTTTATTAATTTTCGCATGAAATCAACGTGGAACAAATAGTGGTCGTCGCTGTAACCCAACAAGTCACGGGTAATCTAGTATATATTATAAGCGACGGTGGATCTATTATGTTGTAAATCGTGCCATTTCAAGCTGTTAAACATATAAACAGTCAATAAGAAGATACTGTATACCTACTCTGCATCTTTAGTGTTACAACGTCTAAATGTTTATTTAACAGCATTTTGTATATGGACAACTTTGTCTAACGTAAGGATAATGCATGTACCTAACCTCACAATGTACAGCTGAATAAATACATGTTTGTAAATGTATGTTTACTGTCCGGCTATGTATCGCAATTATTTTCAAACAAACCAGGTATGCAATAGAATTGGCTTGGAAAACTAACTTAAACGGGAATTATTGTGAGTTATTTTTGTTCATTAAGTATTTTTCTCGTAATATAGTATAGATTGACCTAAAAAAGGATGACATAAAATGCCACTCATAGAATTGTTAATAACATTTACAATCTTTTCTGTAATCCAACCAGATTTGGTACAAATAAACTCCAGTCAATGGCTGACTTGTCTACCAAGTTTTAGGCATGTATATCCAAGTCTTTTTTTTTATCGCCCTTCAATGACATGTTCCAAATGTGCACCTTTGCCTTGCAAGGAGACATGGATACGTCGTGCAAAATTGTCACTAACTGACCCACTCCTTTATTAGCATTGAATGAGTGGATCTGTATCCATTAGCATTCAAGTTTAAGTTCCATGAGTCCTGGATTTGTAGAGCCATCCATATATGAGTTTATTTTGACTGAATAGAACTTTTCTTTTGAAACGAGTATTCACAGTCACCACTGATTGTCTCTTTTCTTGAATTGTTCAATTTTTTTTTGAAAAACTAATTTAATCTTCCTTTAAATAATTCTACTTCATATACATGAACTATTAAAGCAATTTCTCAATCATTAAATATTTTAAAAACATTTTTGTGGGTGGCATTTTTAGATTCCCTGTGTTGATAGTCATAACAGTTTCCGCCATTATTAGTTACGTGTAATCCGGTAATGAATTTAAAGCAACTTATCAATCCCAATATCACTGTTCACTGTTCACTCTCTGCTGTCACTAGCCCAACTGCTGTCTTCCCAATACGTTCCTTCTTAAAGCAGTTGCTCTCCTCATATGCCAATGAATGACACCTATTAAAAATCTACCATGAACACACGTTGTTTTTTCCTCTGAAAATCGAGTGTCCTCCATGCGAAACGGTCCACACACTTCAAAGCTGGTAACTCTTCATTTTTGATTCCATTTTTACATAGGGAACATTAATTCTTTTGTTTCTTAAATCACATTATGCATTTGTCATAATTTCTGAAGTTGAATATACTATTCATATTTAATTATCTAATATTATTGTAAGGTTTATTTTTACTGCTAATGCGTTTTTCGTTAACATACGTTCGAACTCAACTGATGACACCATGAAAGGTGTCATTCGGCGGCTGAGAGTTTGTTTGTAAATACCTCAGGATGTGAACTGGTCCGTGGTGGTCAAAAGTTCACACCTGCAACATAGACAAGCCTCGTGTTGGAGTGTCGTCTTTGATATGTATAACATTTCATAAAGGTTAAACGCGAGTGACACCTACTTGTTGGGGTTGTTGTGTGACGTAGGATAAGGGTGTTTTTTGTAGAATAGATTTTTCTGAGCGGAGTGGAATAAGTACGAGCTTAGAATACAGATACTGAAGGCTGGACATGTTTGAGGCTCCCAGCCTAATCGTATAACTTACTTAAGAAATGAACTCACAATCTTAGTGTAGTATAATAAATTAAAGACGAGAAATGTTACAGTCATTTTTGCATGAAATTCATCTCGCTTGCCCACAGCCTATCAGACACAACACAACGATTGGGCTAGTTCTTGGATTGATACAACGCTTTATAGAACCAGAGAAAAGAGCAAATACCAACCGGCTACTTTCCCAAGTTCCAGAATAGCTGCGTCAATATCAAAGTTTTGCGAATCTTTAGACGTGTCTATTTTAGCAGTGACTTTATAAATAATACACTGGCCACTTTCTTGTATTTTTCATCTACAGATACAAGATGGCATTGTCTATCGGTTTTCTATCTGCTTTTAGCTTATTACACCGATAAAGTTCACATTTAATATGAATGATACCCCATATATGGAGATTGATCAATGTGTTTTCACCGAAAGAGCATGAAAACCCAATTTAAATTGTTTTATCTCTGATTTTAATAAGATTTAAACCA
>OY744517.1:152709381-152761881 GCA_963556195.1 Sepiola atlantica | reverse complement strand
TACTAAAATACTAAATCCATTATGTTCCGTCAGCATAAATTTATAAATTCTGAAAATGTCATTGAAATTGGTTGATTTCTTGAATTTTAGTGAATTTTTAAATGAAGAAAGGGGTTAATTTTTAATTTTTTTTTTGCGATATGCCCTTCTGTTTGCACGTACCTAGTAATGGATAGAGATTTTATAAGTTACATAAATTTACACATTTAATGACTAACGGGTAGATAAACTATCATATGAATAAATCTTTTAAAAATTTTTAATATATATATATATATATATATATATATATATATTTATTTATTTTGCGGTCGGATGATTCCTAGTAAATTGTCCACTAAGATATTATATTATCTGGAAAGTTAATAAAACAAGATTGAAAAGAAACGAGGCCAACAGAATAAGAGTCGCCATATTCGCGCAACTAGTTAACGGGTTTAACCGCGAATTTATTAATGCACACTGGAGGAGTTGGGTGGGGGTAAATGACGGGGCAATAAACAACGATATGCAACTATGATTTTGAACTAGTCTACACTGAACTTAAGTGAAAATGAGGTGATGATTGAATATGGAGAATATAAAGAATATAGCGAATATGGACAGGAAACTAAATTGACGTTAATTGGTAGAGAGAGAGAGCGAGAGAGAGAGAGAGAGGGAGAGAGAGAGAGAGAGAGATGTTCGCCCAGGGGCAAACGTATGACCCAGACATACTTCACAGCTTGGTATTGAACGAAATCGGAAAATACGTGGAGTTAAGATAGCTACTTTGATTGCTATTCGGTCTGTTACAATATATATCCCACTCTCTCTATTATTATTTCTATATCTTAAACTCAATAATAAAGATAAATGCGCATTTATTTGTATCTCTCTCTCTCTCTATTTTTTATTAATTTTAATCACTCAGGCAGTGAAATAATCGAAATAGTAGTAGTAGGCAAAAAACCCCAAAAAACAACGAACGCTGCAATCACAAACAATTAGATAAAATAAATTAAATATTTAGGTGATAAAAATCGTACACATTTCTAGGCAGGGCGTCGTAAGACGCTGGACTATAAACATTATTATCGAAGGTTCGATCCTTGTTTAAGTTAGCCGTACTGAGTCAGAAACACGTGTCCATGGATTACTTTTATGTACGTATGAAATTAACAAAAAATATATATTAACGAAAAACGTCTTATAAAGTTAAGGGCGACTAATAATGTAATTTTCTGCATCTTAATCAGGGAGTGAAACAATCGAAATAGTAGTATTAAGCAAAAAAACAAACCACGGACGCTGCAAGCACCAATAAAAACAATTACATAAAAATACATGTGTATATATATATATATATATATATATATATATATATATACATGTATTTTTTTATGTAATTGTTTTTATTGGTGATTGCAGCGTCCGTGGTTTGTTATTTTTGCTTAATACTACTATTTCGATTGTTTATATATATATATATATATATATATATATTAATATATATATGAACTTCACTCTCGTCGCTTAAAAATCAGCGAGTAAAACACGTGCTATTTATGCCCTTGGACAAAAGCATTCATGAGAGAAAGCAGTAAATAAAATAGTCAGACCACCCATGACTTACCCTGTCACCAGAAATTAATTCAAAATGAATTCAAAATGAATCCACAAATCTATGAAAAAAAAGTGAACTGTGGGTGTTTCTTAAGTCATCTGAAATGATAATAATGATGGATATATGGAAAATACATAACTACTGACAGAATTCTATATATAATTTTCGCCTTCTCTCGCTATAATCTCCATAGAATTATTTTGTCTCTTAATCCTAACGACAATTTAACTCTGTTGAGCTAGGTCCGACACCAGTTAGCTATCCCGTTCATTCTTTTTACGTTTTAATTAATCATGTTTTAAAATAAATATTGTCTTCTCATGGCGATACTAAAATTTTATATCACAAAAAAACATTTAAATATATATATATATATATATATATATATATTTGTAGGTACAGAATTTGAAAAGGCAATCAAATGAAATAGGGCGAATTTTCATTTTTATTGATGGTTGAGTTTATTTTTATGTATATTATTGTAATATTATGAACGAAGAACAGAGAATCACGAGGCGGCGAACAAAAACGATAACTTCGAATGTTTTTCTCTCAAAGAAATGGTTAAAAACAATTAGTCAAAGTCAGAGAAAAGGGGACATAAAAAAAAAGAAACTACCAAGATATCTAGCAGTCGACCTTTTTTTAAGGCAACAGTCGACAATGAGGGTGAATATAAATTAAAAACGTAGTCAATCGACCATAAATAATTATCGAGGGTATATATAAATATATATATATATATATATATATATATATAGATTTAGATTTTTCACTTATAAAATAGATCATTCAGTGAAGACCGGGGTTGTTCCAATAAAAAACAAGCTCGATGATACTCGATTACAGAGTACAGAGCATTTATATGTGATTTTATGAAGGCTTACCAAAGCATCTATTTTCTATTTTGAAAAAAAAAAAAAAATAAATAAACCGGTCCATTAAAAAAAAGTTTGTTTTTTTTCAAAATAGAAAATAGATTTCTGATAACGATATTCCGTTGTAACATTTATTTATGGAATATAGAATAATATTCTCCACAGAGAGTTACAAACAGACACAGCCGTTAAGGAAATATTTTAAATGATTTAAAATAATAACTAGATTTTTGTAGAAGGCCTTTTTATAATAACAGTTTATTTTTGATATATGAATAATTTTTTTTCAAAACAAATTCTGCGGGATAGGCTTTTTTCGCTTCGTTAAACAACAAAACGATAATAATTCGGCAGTTAATTAAATGAAGGATATTTTCCCAAAATGTAAAATGACGTCCCAGACACTAGATGATTAATTTCTATAAGGAATAGGTTTAATAATAAATATTTTTAGAAACAGTATTTTGAATAAATAGTTTCTATATTAAGATTTTTTCTTGATGGAAGGGAGTTTTCTGCGGGATTGACATTCAACTCGTCGTGTGTTTATTTCGAAGGGTAATAAATCAACAATTGAAATAAGACTCTTTGAACTCGGACGAACATTTGTGTTGACTTTTCTTTGTGAGAAGTTGGATTTAGAATTCCCATACTATCATTGGATTGGAATGGTAACTTGTGAGCGGTATCTTGAATGATTTAGTTCTTTTGTTTTCTTGTGGGGGGGGGGGATTTATTCATCATTGTACCGGCTAACGTGAAAGTGTATTATCGCACATTGTTCCGGTTTTGTGGTTTTATTGAATGTATTTGGGACCGATTACTTGCTTGTTGGCTTGGTGGAAGAAATAATGCACAAGCTACTTTTCTAAGACTTTTCTAGGACTTTCTTTTCTTATCGTTGTTCTTCCTTGCTTTTTAAGTTTGACTTTTATTTTTATTTTTATTTTTTTCCTCTTCTTTTCTTAAGTGACCTCAACTATTACAACGCCACATTGTGTTTTGTCGGCAGTTGAAACCAGTATTCCAGACATTTAATTTCCCTGATGATCTGCCAAGCAAGTAACTGCTTGGTAGTGAAACACGTGTAGGAAAAAACATTTAATTTGAATAAATAGTATTTGTAAGAAAAAATATCTTTAATGGTGATCATTGGTGTCTTGAAAGGAATGCTTTGGTAAGCCTTCATAAAATCACATATATATATATATATATATATATATATATATATATATATATATATATATATATATATATATATATATATATATAAAGGGAGAGAAAAAGTGGAAGAGTTCTAGATTGTGGGTGTACTCATTTTGTTTGCACAGAGACGGCTTTCGTAAATTGATAGCAACTGCTTCGAGGATGTTTTGGATGACTTTTCGAACAAGCTCTGTGGAAAATAGAGAATTCCTCATCCGTGTACGCTCAAGTACAAAATTGGCACTGCAATAAATGGTTAGCAATGGCCGACTCGTAGGCCTCTGAACGTCAGGACGTCGGCCACTGTCTGTGCCTACGTATCTAAGGGGAGATACGTGGCGAAATTCTTACCTCGAAGCGCTAGATGGTACGCTCCACGTACGTACACAGACCAATAAAACGATAAAAGACCATGTTATATTAAGTTGAGGGAATGACATACTTTCGAAAAGAGAGGAAAACGCTTTTAGTTCTCTTACATTTCTTTGAGAAAAAAATCGAAGTGATTCTTCTTTGTTCCTTGTCTCAAGGTTCTTCTGTTCCTCGTTTATAATATTAACATTATATATATATATATTTAAGATTAAATAGTCTAAATAGTTGAGCCCTCTTTGTAAATTACAAGATCTTTATCACCCCGCAGTTAAGCAAGTTCCGCTCGAGCGTTGAACATTATCGACACCATGAGATTCGCCCCCGCCTCCCGGGTAAGTGTACATTAATTTGAATTACTGTCTGTGTCGATTTCTCGCGGCCGTGTTGGCTTGGACTTTAGGCTCGTGATTCTAGACTGAATCTACGAACTGCGTTCGAACCTATGCAGCATCTTGCAACCGCCACTCCTGAACTGATGAGGGTAAAAAACCCGAAACGAAGTCGTCTGTAGGTATAACACACTTTAATATATATATATATATATATATATATATATATATATATATATATAGATATATATATATACTCCGATGGATGTTTTCACATTGTACACAAGACCCGTTCAAAACACCATCTCAAGGTTTTGGAGGCCGTGAGTGTAACAATGCGAAAGCCATCGCTCTGTAGGCAAAAAGAGTTGTCTCACAAATTGGACTTATTTAGAGACTTCTAAAAAATAAATACTTTGCCTCTTACATCCATATATTGCCTTTACTGTTTATAATGGCGGTATTCAATCTCCCTGTTTTTTTTCTCTCCACGTTACTCTTCTCCCCTTTTTTAAGCGATATTCGCCGACGTTTCTCTTCGAAAATGTGTCGGTTGAAAGGTACCTTGGGATTTAGTTTGTAATTTTAGTCGATTCTTTTATTCTTTTTAAATTTTTTAATCGACGATTAAATATATTACTATAATTTTCCTCTCTTATTTTTCTTGTGATATTGTCCTCGACTCGCTATGACTCCGTTTATCCTATTTAAAAGCTTGATAACATTTTTTACCACAAAAAAATCAGTTCATATATATATATATATATATATATATATATATATATATATATATATATATATATATATATATATATATATATTTATTTATTCTGGTACAGAAAAATTAGTACAACATTCGTACCGTCGGTTTCAAGCACGGAAGGTCTTACCCATCCGGCTCTCTTCAGCTTCTGTTGTCATCTCTGTTGTCAACAGAAGCTGAAGAGAGCCGGATGGGTAAGACCTTCCGTGCTTGAAACCGACGGTACGAATGTTGTACTAATTTTTCTGTACCAGAATAAATAAATATTATGCTCTTAATTTTTAACTTTGATTCTTAATTAATCGAGCACTCTGCTGGGATTTTTCCTACCATTCTACAAAGAATTTATATATATATATATATATATATATATATATATATATATATATATATATATATATATATATATATATCCGAGCAGGAAAACTCAACGTTGCTCGGGATATAATGAGGAACACTACTATGTACGTTTTCAATATGCTCATAACGCAATATTACTTTATTTTATTTTATTGCCCTAGCCTCAGTTTTTCCCCTAATATAACAGGAAGAAATTGAAATTTTGGAAAACTCTCTGAATTAGTGTCTCATACATATGATTTAAATTTCATTAGAATCGGATATAAGTATTTTAAGTTTCTGCTTTCATATCTTTCGTAAGAGGCACATAGAGATTCAGCACACTAGACCCCGAATAATAAGAGAGCACGTAGAGATTTGTGACAATGTCATACTATGGGTGAGCGAAGCCCCGAACGGTGATGGGAAATGATTCACAGGAGAGTGGGGCTGGCGGAGGTAGGATGGGTGCAAATAGATTATAGGAATTGACTCATCAATATACACAAAAGCGAGCGCAGGAATGTTCAGTTTGTATTGTTCAGAGGGCAAGGGCTTGTCGATGACTGAAACAAAGACCGGATTTGATTGAGTGTGGTTGGTTGGGAGTGAAAGTTGTTTTGCGACAGTTTTTTGCGACAGTCTGAGTTCTTTACAGCATTTGACGACAGTACGTTTGTTTGCGGCTATTTTAAGTTAATTTTACGGCAGGCGACAGCTTACGGAACAGTTGACGAGTTGGCGGCTCGGAGAGAAGACGATCGGTTTGAAATCAACCTCGAGCGAGAGCGAATCGGATTGGATAGGACAGAGAAAGCGATGAGAAAGCTATCAACGGACAACGTTTGGGGGGCCTTTTTTCGTGCTGACGATATAACACACGCATTCCGAGCTCAATTGAGTTATACAAACAATTTGTCTTGTGTTGTTTTATCATAGTGCGACCACGAGGGGGATCATCGGGCTACAACCACTTACTTCCATTCCCCGTAAAATTTATAAAGTAAGGTATATTTATATATTTGTATTTACATGATTCACTGCTAGATTATTAACCGATCATTATGAATTTTAGAACACAGCTGCTAGGCGTAAAGAGACCAAATATGGGCAATATTTAGTTTGATTTAGTTTTATGTAAAAAGGCTAAAAAAAAAGCCTTTCGTAAAAATTGAGATACCTCCGATTTTTGTGAAATTTTAACAATAGATATTATACATCAATAAACACATATTCCCAACAATTTCAGTTTCTTCATCGTATTTACAGATATATTATGTAGCATAATATGGGCACAACCTCCCATTTGAAAATTCAAATATGTAAGATATACATTGAATTTAATTCATAGTCATTAGACACCAATGAAGCAAGATTTCTTGAATTTTAATTTCTTCTTAAAACCCCTTAAGCTTAAGTCTTAAATTAAAATCATGAATGAACATCCTGTAATGGATTTTGATCAAAATTGGAATAAGGATTCTAGAAATGTAATATATAATATATATACATTTTTTTAGAGGTTTATTTGTATTATATGCTGATTTTAATTTTCGTAAAGTGACATAAAGATAGTGAAAAACTGTTTTGTTCGGAGAATTTTACCCGTCCTGGGACAGGTATTCTTCTCCCATTTTTGCTCTCCTTCCCTCTCTCTGTTTGTGTCTGTCTGTTCGTCTCTCTCTCTCTCTCTCTCTCTCTCTCTCTCTCTCTCTCTCTCTCTCTATATATATATATATATATATATATATATATATATATATATATATATGCTCGAAAAACCTGTTTGTCAAGTCTATATTTTTCTGTCTTGCAAAATATGTTTTAAAATGATTTCGACAACATGGTCTATACAAATATTCTGATTTGGGCTGTAGTTTTTCATGCATTCAAACAGAACATATCCTGCAACACAACTAGCAAAATTGTTAAAATTTTGATGTTTAAAATAAAAGTTTATTAATAATTCATATTTTCTATATTTAAATATGAAGATGTGAAATTCAAAGGTTTTTATGTCTTCTATACATTACACATATGTGCACACACTCTGACTTCCTACCTTCTCCCCTCTCTGTTCGGAGCGTCAAGAATGTTTAATGTGCAGGCTCGCACACCCACATGGATGTGACCGCAAAACTTACACACACATACACTTTCACCGTCTACTTTTTTAAAAACTCCTACTGAAATTCCGAACATAAATGAATAGGACCCGTGGCGCAACGGATAAAAGTGATAAATTTTATCAGTTCGAAGTAACAGTGTTCTTGATGATGAAGTTTTAATCTTCAGTAAGGCGATACTAAAAATACAATTACGAATTACTTAAGATTTCTACCCGGTCATGGGTGACGAAACGACAGCAAGCTCTCCCCATAGATTAAATAAACAGTTCCGTTCTAAATTTTGTACAGATTCCCGAGTTCGACACAAAGATTCCCGAGTTCGACAAGACTCATCTAAATAAGGTCGGAGGTTACATCGGCCGGTCACATACTTTTGCTAGCCTGAGATGATGGTATCATGACTAACGAATATATACTACACTGCTCTACAAAGAAGGAGGAAATGCCTTCGAGGACGGTATCATGATTAACAAACATATACTACCCCTAAAAGAGGAGGTAACGCCTGGAAAGATGGGTTCACGATAACACAACAGATACTACACTACCCCAAAGGAGGAAGTAATGTCTGAGAAGATGATCTCATGGCAACAGAACAGGTACTATATTACACCCACCCCGAAAAAGGAGGAGGTAATACCTGGAACAATGGTATAATAAACACATGATATATACTACATAACACCCCCTAAAAAGATAAGAGTGCTTGGGAGGATGGTATCATGGCGACAAACATATACTGAACCACCCCATTAAATGAGAAGATAATTCCTAGGAGGATGGTCTCATGACAATAGAAAAGATACTACCCCCCTACTCGAATTGAGCATTGACAGATATTACATTAGTCTGAAATAAAATAGTAAACTGAATTGAGCATTAAAAGTTAGTACAATAGTATATTAATAGGTCTTTATTCAAACCTGATACTCGTAAAATGTAAACCAGTAGTACCTGTTCCATGGTCTGGTTGTCGGTGACTAAACTGGAATCCCATCACTTGGCTTGTCTGATCCGGTGGGTTGGTGTATGGGGTTAGGGTTAAAACATAAAAACAAGAGCTCCCAAAGGGCAGTAGTTAGATTAACAAAAAATAAAGCTTAACACATCACTCATGAGTCCCGAGTCTGACATATAGATGGAACAATTTCAATTTCGTGTGTTGATAAAGCATTTCCTTCTGATGGAGAAAAATACTGTTCAAGCAAAACAATGGCTTGATAAGTGTTATTCGGACTCTGTTCTATCGGAAACAACAGTTAAGAGATGCTATGTCAACGTTAAACGCGGTCGTACACACATAAATGATGCTGAACGCTCAGGTCGCCCAAATTCGGCACTTGTACGGACAACATGAAAAAATGTTGACAAACCTTTTTGGTCGATGAGAAATTGAAGTTGCGTGAGATGGCAGAGACGTTGAAGATAACAGAAGGCAGTATATGTTCAATTTTCTATTTTTCAATGCGAGAGCTGTGTTCAAAGTGGGTCCCACGATTGCTTATAGTCGATCAAAAACAATAACTCGTCGACGATTCAGAGCGTTCTTTGCAGCTGTTTCAACGCCACTAAAAGGAGTTTTTGCATCAATATGTGACATGTCGAATCATGTCAGATGCTCTTGATGATCACGTGGGCACAGTCAGCATTGGTGGACGAACCATCACAAACCTCAGATTCGCCGATGACATTGATGGACTTGCCGGAAATCAAACAGAACTTTCTAATCTAGTGAGCCGCCTCGACAGAACATCCACAAGGTACGGAATGGAGATCAATGCTGAAAAAACGAAGCTGATGACGAATAGTAGACAACCATTATCAACAACGATAACAGCCAACGGCCAAGAACTGGAAACCGTAAACCAGTTGAAATACCTTGGCGCTATACTCAGCAACAAAGGATCCAAGACTGAAATCCTGGCAAGAGCAGCACAAACGGCAGCAGCACTTGCAAAACTGAAATCAATCTGGAAAGACGGAAACATTAGTCTCCGTTGCAAACTGAAGCTGCTGCATACACTAGTATTATCCATCTTTTTGTATGCATGCGAGTCCTGGACCTTGACAGCTGAGCTCCAAAGAAATATCCAAACGGTAGAAATGAGATGCCACAGAAGAGTGCTTGGCATCTCTTACTCAGACCGTGTCACAAACGAAGAAGTTCGCGCGCTCATCAACGCAAATCTGAACAACTACGAAGATTTACTGACAACTGTAAGAAAAAGAAAGCTTGGATGGTATGGTCACGTGACAAGGGGCAGTGGTCTCTCCAAAACCATCCTTCAGGGAGCAGTGCAAGGCAAGAGAAGGAGAGGTAGACAACACAAAAGATGGACGGACAACATCAAAGAGTGGACGGGCTACAACTTCGCTACAACCCAGTCCATTGCCCATGACCGTCAGAAGTGGAGACAGCTGGTGTGGAGTTCATTGGTGCAGCGCCCCTACGACCCAGGAGAGGGTTAAGGGACCAAGACAAGTCAAGTCAAGTGACAATGGATGAAGCATGCATCCACGTTTATGTCCCGAAGTCAAATCATCAGACAGCAGAAAGTGAAAGCAATCCAAAGCGATTGAAGGCGCAAACATCAGCAGCACAGGTTTTGACCTTTGCATTTTGGAATGCGCAACGTATTTTGTTCGTCGATTAGCTTGATAAAGGACGGACCGTTAATAGCGACTATTATATAATATCATTGGCGCGTTGTATGAAACATATCATCAAAATAACGGCCACAAATGAAGAAGAAAAGGGGCTTTCACTAAGACAACATACCCTGCTAGAAGTCGATCGCAACGATGAAAAAACTACGTGGATTGCCCTACGAATTGCTTTCGTACCTACCCTATTCTCCAGATCTGGCCCCAGCGACTGCTGGTTGTTTGTATATAAAAGTGACAAATTAAATGTGCTAATATAAGAGAGAAATCATATCGGCCCGAATGTTTCTAATTGCAATTTACGGAATAAACCGGAAATAGCTGAAGAGGTTTACGATTTGAAAGGCGCGAAAAAATGTAAAAACGGCATAATGGAATAATCTTAAACTTGAACGCTAAGGTCAATAGATTCACTCATTCAGTGTGTCAGAAGTGTTGACAATTTTGCACGACATATCCAGGTGTTCTTGCAATGCAGAGATGCGCATTTGGATAGTGTCATTGAACGGTGATAAAACAAACACTGTTGAACGTTCTTACATACAACTTGGTGGAAAAGTAAGACAAACTGAAGTTCATTTCTACCAAATATCGATGGACTACAGAAAGGGTTGTGCATTTTATTAACGATTCGATTTCTTAGCAGTTTTTGGGAAGAATGAGGAGTAACTCACTGTTTTGAAGGTCATCATCTAATGCGTTAATAAATAAATACGTAATGAACAAAGAAGTATCACAACTATTCCTTTAAGTTGTTTTCCCTTGTAAATTCTATTGCAAGCCTCGTTTTATTTGTAAATAATCACGACACATAGTTGAACAGTAAATATACACGTGGAAACATATTTATTCAGCTGCCTAAGAGCCTAAGTTTCTCATTTACGATTAGAAAGAATCACAGATTTGTTGAAAGGGTTCCCGGAATGGGCGACGAATTCGCTGAATGTTGGTGGGTATGAAGTCAGACTTTGCCCTCGTTTGAAGTCACGAGATGCATTTTCCATCGAAAGATGACGTGATCTCTTTCCAGCTGGATCTGAAAGTGATCTGACTCGCTTGAAGGAGCTCACTCCCCAACTCCGGTGCGGGTGGGAGCAGGAGAAGTCAGGAAGTCATTCCAGTAGCTTGATACCAGGGTATGAGTCTTTTTTTTTTACTAATGAGCCACCGCTTATCAAGTCCCAAAGCCACTCGATGATAAGGGGTAATCCGTTTGTCAGATGGATGGTGAGACACACACCTTGAAGATTAGAGACGATTGTTAGAACTGGGCAGAATTTGATTATTTAAGAGGACGGATCGACAAGAATATTTTACCACTGGACTGGAAAACAACTGCGGTGGAGTTTTTTTCTCCTGTCTGTCTATTTTGGTTAAATCTATTTCTATCTCCTGGGTGTTTGGAATATTGATTTCTACATATCTTTCTCATACGAATAACACCTCTATTTTAAAGGAGTCTTGTGTTCCTGTGTCCGATCAAAGATAGATGTATATATTTAATATTGAACAAAACACTAAAATCCTGAATCAAATATATAGTATACATTGCCTTAAATGTGTACCCTGTGAGATATAATAACGCATAGAATTTTATCGACTGAATCTATGTATTAATTGTCAGATAAGATTTAATTAAGTATCAGGCATTCATTGTTTTACGGTTACAATTTAAATTTAATGAGCTTCATCGAGGCCTACCGTAACATGCCTATAATAAGTAAGAAATTTCATTAATTCTATAATCTAATTCAATAAAACTTACAATTAATATTATTACTTGAATATATGATAAGCTAAAGGAAATTTAATAAATTAAAAAAATAAATAAGATTTTATATTAAAACACATAAGCAAAAAATACATAAACAACTAAAATTATATTATTACAAAAACAGTTGATTACTGACCATATAATATCCAGTTAATTCATTTAATATAACACACTTATTTTGAACACCATGTCTATGTGTAGGATGAAATTTTAAGAACTATTTTGAATTTATTGATTTATTTCCTGCAGCGCTTCTATATATGCAGACTGGCTTGTTTACGGTTCTACTTTCTGGCACCCATCTTAGTGAATTCTATACAGTTAAACTTTTCTTTTGTGTCCATTTTTTGACAAGGGGAAGATTTTCCCGAAATATCAAATGATTTCTAATTATCATCCGGACATAACACACATCATACTTGCTATTTATGTAAGATTGAAAAGAAAAATAAATAGTTAGTTGCAAGTCTTCTCCTTCGATTGTTTATTTTTGTTCTTTCCAGCTTCTCGTCAATCCAGCTCCCTGCAGTGCCTTCAACCTTCTTAATACAATTATTACAGTTCTCAGCAATGCTTCAAGCAAACTACAAATCTCTATTATATATATATAAATATATATATAAACGACGAAAGAAATCCAGTTTAAATTTCCACTAACTAAATCAAAAATATCGCAGACTTGGCACTTTCACAAGCCGACTTACCGCGTGGAAATTTACAAATACAGAAGGGGATTCAAGTATATACAGTGAAACAAAACCAGGGGACCTTAACATAAATTGTCAAACGGGGATTATGTAACTGTTTCGGAGATTTAAACAGAGAACAGTTATAAAATACCCCCCCCCACACACATATATATATATATATATATATATATATATATATATATATATATATGTGTGTGTGTGTGTGTGTGTGTTTTCTTCTCCATCAAAATTATCTTTCCATTGTACACCTTATCGGCGGACAATTACCACCTGGAAAAGCCCCATATCTTTTTACACGATATTTTTTTCACCCGTCATTTTCTTAATACTTTTTCAAATGTTGAATTTTGGCTTTTCTATTGCCAACTTATCTATCTGTATAATTCCTCTGATGATAGGATTTCGATCTTTGAAAAGCCTTGGCTTAAGGAAAGAATAATAAACATAATTTTATGATAGAATATAGGTTGCATTGAACTATCGGAGTTTGAAATAAATTTGGACATTCGTGCATGCTCTATCTCGTATATTAAGCTTTTACCATTTCACTATAGGTTCTTTCTACTGAAAGCTTACTTTTACTTTCATATTTATTCTACTTTATTATATATATATATATATATATATATATATATATATATATATATATATATATATATATATATATAACGTAATGTTGTGGTTTTTATACATTAGAAATGACCAGAGTGTTCAATTACTTTTGTAAGAGCCTATATTTTTTTTTATTTCAAAGTATACTAGATATTTGTGTAGAAATTTAGCCGGCAGATCTATAGATATCAAGTGCACCAGTTTTCAATCGATGTTATGGTAACCTAAGCTGTGAGAGAAGTAAACCCTTTTCAATGGCAAGCCTAATATTTGAAACTTTTTTTTTTTTAAATTAGTTTGATTTTTGACTGGATTGTTTTTGTTCTTAGGTGTTGTTTTGTATTTTATTTTTATTTTTATTTCTTATGGGATTTTAGTTTTTACATACCTGTACGAAGAGTGGGTGTGGAATTTCAACTGCATTTTCCTCCCTTTTATTTTGTAATATTGTTTAAAATAACTAAAAGCTTCTTTAGACTATATATTGGGTATTTAGATCTGTATGGCTAGGTTTCCTTCCTCTTATCTATTTGCCTTTCTGGTACCTAAGGTACTTAAGCTTTTTTTTTTTAAAATGCAACTTTAATTCCTATATTTTCATTTCTAGCTACCATATCGCAGAATGGTTCTTGGGTGTAGTATTTAGATATTATTATTATTATTATTATTATTATTATTATTATTATTATTATTATTATTATTATTATTATTATTATTATTACTATGATTACTATTGTTATAATGAATTTTATTTTATATGCAAATTACCATATCACACGGTAGTCTTAAGGGTAGTATATTATTTTTATTATTTTATTATTATTATTTATTTATGTATATATAAGTGAAATTTTAAGCTGAATTATTTCGACACTTTATTATTGGGGAAATGGTAGTTTGATCAGTACCATTGGAGAGCCATGCATATTATAACTGTCCTGTTTTTAAATCTCCGAAACAGTTACATGGTAAACAGCTGAGGATCCCCGTGTTAATATTAGATGCTTACGTTAATGGCTCCTGTTTTTGTTTCACTGTTGGATACTTAATCCCCCTTTTTATTTTATTAACTTACTATTATATATTATTTATTTATGCATTTTCCAACGAATGTTAAGTCTGCAATATTTTGGATTTAGTTAGTTTCTCTTGGAATTTAAACTGCATTTTCCTCCCTTTTTTTGTAATATTGTTTAAAATAACTCAAAGCTTCTTTAGACTATATATATATATATATGTATGTATATATATATATATATATATATATATATATATATATATATATATATATATAATATTTTATAAATAAATATCAATTATTTATTTATATATATATACATATGTATATATATAATATTTTATGAATAAATATCAATTATTTATATATATATATATATATATATATATGTATACATATATAATATTTTATGAATAAATATCAATTATTTATATATATATATATATATATATATATATATATATATATATATATATATATATATATATATATATATATATATATATATATATATGTGTGTGTGTGTGTGTGTGTTTGTATTTGGGTATGGTGTGCGTAAACTAAATTTCCAACGGCAGCCGTTCCCAGTTTTCAACTTGCCATTGAAAAGGTTTTTCTTTTCTCCCACGGAGAGTTACACACGCAATAAATATATGTTATGCTACGAGGGGGGTTGAAAAAAAGAATTTTTAAAAAGATCACAAGTATAATATAATACAAAATAAAATATACCTAACTGTTTTAGACACGATCGTACGTAAAAAATCGTTGTGTTTGAATTCTTGGAAAATATATAAATAGTGTGCTAATTTTATTTATCACAACTTACTTTTGTATATATATATATATATATATATGTATAATATATATATATATATAACATATATATATATAATATATATATATAATAAACAATGACAAATATTTTATATATATATATATATATATATATATATATATATATATATATGTATATATATATATGAAATACTGGCAGAAAAGTTACATACTTTACAAGTTTATTATAATCATCAAATGTTTAAACAAGGAATAACATATGAGAAGGTTCTTTAAACCAATGGAATTTCAAAGAAATAACTCTTATTTTCAGAATAAAAAAACAATAAATTATTAATTATCGATAAATATCTATTTGAAAACTTTACAAAACAATATTGAATTATGCTTAAAACAAAAATAGTAACAAAATTAAACAGGGTTTTTTCTCATTAATGTAATGCTACCAGTAGAATAGTTCAAACACTTCGATTGGAATGGTGTATTATATAGTAAATATATTGAATTCCAATAAAATTGAAGAATATTCAAAAGTCAAAAGTATTTGAAGAATTTATATAGACGTAGAATCATCATGCATCAAATTAACTTGCTTGGCAGGTATTATAAATTAGCGTTAAGTTTAATATAAAGAGAATGGAGAATAAAAGAAACAAGCAACAAGAAAAAAGAAAACGAAAAATAATTTTTTTAGAAAAGCGTATAAAGAGAAAAACAACAAAAACAAAAAAGCGCTTTTTAATCATTAAATAAATTAGACATTTTAAAGTTTAAACACATGTTTAATTGTCTTAAAAAAACGCTATTTATATAAAGATAAGGGTTTTAGCAGATTGAAACAAAAATATGAATAAAGAAATGAAACTATTAACAAATATATAGGATTCGGGAGAAAAATACATAAAAGGTTTAAAAAATCAAGATTCTTATGTGTATTATAGAAGATATATATAATATGTTAAGAAATTAAATAATTAATTAAGGTTTTGCATATTCTTCACGAAATCTTAAAGAGAAAATTTGAAAAGAAAACGAAAATGGAATAGAATTAGTTTAGAATTGCATTAGTTTCAATCTTTAGAAATTAGGATTTAAATAAATGTAAGTATTATGGCATATTAAAATACTGAATATGTTAAGTTAAGGATTAATAAAAAAAATATTATATTTAGTTTTAAAGTGTGCTAATCTCCGTATTATGTAAACACGTTAGTAAATGAACACAAACGACAACTATTAGTCTAAGAAATCTTTCAAGACTAAAGATAAAAAAATAAAAATGGAGGTTTATGATACATTTGCTCTTATAATGTATTAATTAAAAGTAATATCTGTGCTAACCCATTTGGTACCTGAAAGATTAATCTGAATTTCAATATTCTTTTTTTTCCTCCACGTAATCAATGATAATTAGGTCTATAGGAAATAATTCTAGTATCAACTGAACATTTAGAATATTTCAAATTAAATATTTATTACTTAGAAATTGTGAAAGTAAAATAAAAGGATTATTTGTGTGAATAATCAAGAAAGATTAAGTATGAAATTAATTTATATATTTAAGATAATATAACAAGAAATTGAAAGTTGTAGTTTAAATATATATATATATATATATATATATATATATATTCGTACTTAATATTTTTTTATATAAGATTCAATGTAAGGGAATAATATTACTGATATGATTTAATTAGTTAATATAAGATATATAGTAATATGCTATAAAGAATTTATAAATCCCTTAAGATATTTTGTGAGTAGATATGGATGGGGCGAGAATCAGAATATTTTTTTAATATTATAAGGGATATTTAATGATATTATAAAAAAACATTCAAATGTCATAAGAAAAATTAATAACTTTTCTTTTCACAGAAGTCAAATCACAACCTGGTATGATTGTTCCAGCGGATAGAACAAAAATATACAAATTGGATTACTATATATATATATATATATATATATATATATATATATATATATATATATATATAAATAATTAATTTATAAAGAACGCAACAAATCATATAAAATTGCTCCTCTTCAAACACAAAATAACATAAATAATGATGCTAAACATTTACTTACTTCCATGAACATTCAGAATTAGGCGGAAATTGTAACTTCAGGCATTCCAAGATTTTTACTTAATGACCACGAAATAAATTTCCAATCAGATTAATTTGCCCCATCCAAATCAGACTTAGGAATTATTAGTAAGAAAATATTAGATACAATTATTCAAAACTATAAGAAAAAGACATTACTCTTGATGGTTATTCTCAGATACTGTAATGCAATTGTTTTCAAATCTGAAAAGTAAATCTAAATTAAACTTTATCACTTTTGTAATCAATAATTATTACCAATCTATTTCCCCCATCCTACTAAACAAAGCACTAATTTTGGCAAAAATGATTCTGATATCACTGACTTAAAAATTAAGTTAATCATTTTAGCTAGGAGGTACCTTTTATATTTCGACAACAAATTCTGGACGACGAAGGACACCCCTAATAATTAACACATTATTATGGGTGCATAAGACTCTGCCTAACTTACTGATTTAGTAGGCCTTTATTTATTAAATGAACTAAATCATAAATTTAAAACTATATGTTATATGTAGACGATGCTCTTTTTTGTTTCAAAATATAGACCAACAATATTAATAAAACCATCAAAAATCTACATATTAAAAAAATGACCCTTCAATCACAATGAACCATGAGAAGATCTCTAATTTCCTAGATACAACCCTAAACTTGAACACCAGATATGTAGCCACAATAAACCTAACTTAACATTATATTATGTTCATAAAAATCAAACCACCCTAAATCAATAATTAAATCTATAGTCTCATCTGTTTCCAAAAGAATCTCTAGACTTTCAGCTAATAAGACTATTTTCGATCAAGTTATTCATTTTTTAATAATGCATTATTTAACTATGGATACTCTAAACAAAATAACATATATACACAAAACACTTACCCCCAACGAAAGGACCAAACATATTATCACGCATAACATGAGAATAAGAGCAAATCGACCAAAGAATAGACTAGACTCTGATAATGATAACATAAACAAATACGATTTAATTAGAAATACTCATAATGCTAGACTATATCATTCATGTAAACTGGTGATACCAGATCAGGCTGCCCTGTGGCTCCCTGAGACGAAATTCACCTACATTGACGTTTTTTTTTTTTTTTTTTTTTTGTAAAACTTAATTATGTTCTACAAAACCAAAAACAAAAACAACAGCCCCTCTCCCTTTCTCCCTCCCCTTTTTTATTTTATTTTTCCTACCCTACTCCCGGTCCTGGATGACCTTAAACTACATCCGATGGTGAGATCCGGCTTACGGATATATAAGAAAATTTAAGGAAATTTAAAGTTACCCAAATATACTTATCCATGTATAAATACAACATTTAATTTCTTAGTTCGATTTTATAAAAAAGGGAGGAAAGGCTAAAAAAGTCTCTCCCCCCCCAAAAAAAAACAAAAAAACTCCGGCATTAAATGACCACATAGGTTGATATGCCGCAAAACCAACCAATCCAATCCATTCATGTAAATAAGACAGACAGATAAACCCAATACAAACATATTAGGTGAAAGAAAAATATTTAGTATCACTGTACAGAATTACTCAATAAAATCGAGCAGTCCAATGGCTTTAGTGATAGAATTATGCACCTTCGTATATGAATGTCATTGCGGTTTATGACCTAACTCTTACTAGTGATGATGGGACTATCATGTATTTCTACCAATATCTCAGGATAGTACTAACCTCGACCACAAAAACTGATAGAATTCTTTTCTAGGAAACTTCAAAGCTCGAGTGGAGAAAGATCATGACACGTGAATCGCATTAAATAAGTTTGTATTGGGAAACGTGAATTAAAATGGCATTCACTTTCTCACAGCCTTAAATTTGATCTCGTCATCTGAAGGCTGTCAATAAGGCAACTTGGATCCACCCACGGTCAAAGCATGTGCACATTCTCGGATATATTATAACCGGCAGGCGAGACCTTCAAGATGTGTGAACTGTACGGATCGCACTGAAGCTCCAGATGATGCGTAAAACTAGCTTTCAAGAATAGATGAATTTTTGTCCTGGAATCTGTTAAGACCAAAAGGCTACAAGAAAGATATACTATAACAGAGGTAACTGGTCAATTGGGGACATGATAATTAATTTTCTTAACTTCTTTATTAACTCAATGTACAGAAGGTAGAATATTAAAAAAAAACACAATTAAATTGTAAATATACTTTATGGTCACCCGGAATATATTCTACTGATAATAAGCCTTACTTTATTTGATTTTCTTGACATTTGTTTACTACTTCCACACCTGAGTATTTGTATTCTGGAAATTCCAGATTCTTTTTGCTGAAAACGTTTTATTGTACTATCCGTTCTGTTACATGTGCCGCCGATCAAGGGGAACCGAAGTGTACACTTGAACAGTAGGCAGGACATTGTCATGACCGTCTCCATAGTTAATGCGTCTTCGACGTAGATACAGTCGACTTTGAGATCAACACGGACACAGATTGACAAAGATAAATACTTATTATTCCCTTTTTTAGATAAAGGGTTTCGGAGAATTCATCACACGAGCATAAAACAATATGCCATAAAATGATCTCTCCTCTTCACAAAAAACAAAAATAATAATAAAAAATAGTTGTTGTTTTTATAATTTTTATTATTATTATTTTTTCACTTGTATGTGTGTCACTGTTGGATAAGCCCCTTCTAACTAAGATGTCACTCCCTCTCTCTCTATCTATCTCGCCGTATACTGAAACAAAAAAATCTTTTAAAAACACTTAGTTCAACCCCAACAAAGCATATATCTTGTGTATAGATTTTCAGAATTTACTTCAACAGTAATTAATGCGTAAATAGAGCTTAGTAGTAGTAGTAGTAGTAGTAGTGTGAAAATAAATTGTCATAACTTTATTTTTATACTATAATATATATATATATATATATATATATACATATAAATATATATATATATATATATATATATATATATATATATATATATATATATATATATATCTTTTATTTTCATTTTACTTTAGTGTAAAGTCTCAGAAATCAAGTGGCCCCTTCTTTAATCTCTGCATGAGATACAGAGATATCTGAGGATTCACCTAAAGTTCTCCTTTATGTTACAAACGTTGAGTTAGTATGGAAGTGAAGAATTAATTTTCCTAATAATATATATATATATATATATATATATATATATATATATATATATATATCAAATAAAAGTAATCACTCTTCCTATTCGAAATGGTTGACTAAATGCAATATGTTTTTACCGCTTTGGAAGTGTAAAAATACTAAGAAAACAGCAATGATTCTTTCGCCAGTAAAAACTATAACAAATACTACGTAACATTATGGCGATAAAAATGTTTGTGGTCTTGTAATAAAACGCTAGATTAAAAACAGTAACTATCGAGGGTTCGATCCTTGCCAAGGTATGCTATGCCGATGACGGCTGAAAGCCGTTGATGCCCATAGATTCCTTTTATATGTATGTAATAATATCATGTATATATATAAATCTCTCTCTCTCTCTCTCTCTCTCTCTCTCTCTCTCTCTCTCTCTCTATATATATATATATATATATATATATATATATATATATATAGGCAAACATTATTAAATAATACAAAGGGTTTTTACTTGATGATACTTTTTTTAACAATTTTTCTGAATAGTCTATTTAATATTTCGTTATGTAAGTTCTGTGGGTTTCTTGTTCAACTTTTCTTTCTTATATATATATATATAGATAGATAGAGAGAGATAAATAGATAGATAGATAGAGAGAGAGAGAGAGAGAGAGAGAGAGAGAGAGAGAGAGAGAGGGCAATGACGAACCCCGCAGTTTAGTAAAATATTTCTTAATATCAAATTATGTTAGGTAACTATACGTTAAAAGCAGAACTTTTATCTAGTATCCTGATCGCTGACGTTTTCTTTTGTGGGAAGTGGTGTCTGATCAACACTGCTGAGGAACTATGGTAAAATGACTTTTATTTTTAAAATCCTCGAAACAGTTCTTATGGCAAACAACTGATGATCTCAACAAGCAAATGAATATTATAATACTACTAAGACTAAAAGTCTGTGCGAATACCGGCGTAAATTCCTGGGAACAAACTACTATAGCCATTCGATGAAATTGATTGACTTACCAAATAAGGACATTTTCTCACGCATGGCTTGAGGCTAGCGAAACTTTTAAAAACCATCCGGAATAGTTTTAAGGTAGAAAGACTTTCAAGACTATATATATATATATATATATATATATATATATATATATATATATATATATATATATATATATATATATATATATATATATTGTTGATAATCAGTCGATGGAAACTGATAAGCACACAAGTGGGTGCAAATTAAATAAAAAAAACAATAATTAATAAACAAATAAACATGTAACTTACTGTTTCGTGCTGAGTGAATTGGCGGATTTTAGAAGCAAGGTATATTTATTTTTTGTTTTTCTTTTTGTTAGGATATTCTTTAAGAAAATTTCAGGAAACTTTCCGTTTTTCAAACTTTCAATGAAGTGTGAACAGAGATATTGAAAACAATGCACTAAAATCTATGTTTTCGAATCTGACAATCAGGGGGAACTTATCTCGGGTATATTTGTGAGCGTTTCCTGTCTGTTTCTGTTCCGGTATTAATGAACAAGGAAGTTAAAGAAATAAATAAAGGAGGAAAACGAATGTCCGCTAGTTAAATCTGATTCTCTGATATGGATGAGGGGTAATTATTTTATCGGCAATATTTTTTGAGGATCTATATCTAAAATTGAAATTTCTGTGTTTTGCATGTATGTCTGGTACTGAGTTTTTTTCCATGGTTCACAATTGTCTATACGTTGTTTCATTTTGGATGTACGTGTTGTGTGATTGTGTGTCTGTGTTGGAGAAGTGGGTTAATTTTGTAATGTTTAATTTGATTCATTTTGGTGTTGTGTATACCCCTTCTTTCTCTCTCTCTCTCTCTCTCTCTCTCTCTCTCTCTCTCTCTCTATATATATATATATATAGAGAGAGAGAGATAGATAGATAGAATTGCTCTCTCCTTTAAGAAGACCCATGTTTTCATAAGCTCTGGAACAGGTTGACGTTTACTCTAGATCTAAAAAAAAAAGACGTTGCTAAGGTCGCTGGAAAAGTGATTGGAGCATTCTACTGCTCCAGGCAGTACCAGACACCAGATGAAAGCTACTATGAAAGAAACAGATATACACTAAGATAGAACACTGCTGCCAAATCCATGTGCGTAAAGCAGAACGTCTATAGACAACATTTCTTTACAAAGGCCTCCTGATTGTGGAACACATTACCGCAGGACAGCGTCCCTGCTGTTTACAACTTGGTCGTCTTGAGTTCTAATGTAAAATGATTATTTCAATAAAGCGCTCTATAAGTAATTAAATGTAGTTTATACTATTGATCAATGTTAGTACTTCCATAGCGTTCCCCATCTTTCGGCTGACAATCATTCTTAATAATTAACTCTCATCCTCGAGTGGCGACTCTTGGCCTTGATAAGTTGTGACCTAAAAGTCTCCCTATTCTCTCTCTCTCTATATATATATGTATATATATATATATGTGTGTGTGTGTGTGTGTGTACAAATTCCTACTTACTCAAGGGTGTGGAAATATTCTTTCTGCCTACACAAAGGAAACAATCATCCTCTAACTTAACCCATGTGTATTTTGCACCTCAAAGGTTAACTCGCACACAGAGATTCTTTCATATTTAGTTCACACACACGCATATACACACGTATATATTTTCAAATATCTATGTAACTTATATAGATATCAAGTGTTACCTCCAGGAAGGGGCGACCCCCTTGATTTCTGAGAACTTCGATTGAAGTAAAATGAAACAAAAACAGAGTACATACAAACAATTGCACTTAAAGGGACGGTTAGAATCTTAAAAACGTATCTCGGCTGGAGTGTCTAAAATAGCGAGTGAATGTCTGGCATTCGGTTGGATGCCCCATCCCCATCAAATACAACATAACTAAGTAATGAATAAATTTGGCATTTGCCTAAATTTACTGTCACTTAGCAACACTGAATAGCCGTTCCACGGCGATACAGTTGTCTGTGAACGATTATATTTGCTCCTCACTCTCTAGTAAGGGAATAAACGTTTGCCATTTAGCAGAAAGCATGACTCTCTGTAAAACGAATGAGAACTCTCGGCAGTAGGTAATGTGAATATAAAAATATATAAACATTATAATTTCCGCTACTTTCGCGGCGAGCGTAATAGCGTAGGGGTGAAACGTTCTACTGCTGATCACAGTTTTAAGTGATCAATCTGGTTTCGTGAACACATTGGCCCAAATCAAGAGCCGTAACCCATATTTGACCTGGAGCACGTGGGGCGATCAGGAAAAAAGGGCTTGTTATTTTATACACCTTTACACCAAGCTTCTCTCTGTTTAGCCCCTACGCCCTCGTCCTCGTTTTGTCTCAGTTGAAATAAATGGCTTTCTGCTAGCGGACGTATCTTGCTTTGATAAGCTCTTATGAGATGACTTTCACTCCAGACCTGATATGGAAGACTAACAAAATGGTTGGATCATTCTATCGCCCCAGAAAGTACCTGACCGATGATGCAATATGCTATACACATGTTGGGAGGTGCCGTTCAGAGCACTCTTTCTTGTCTTGACAGAGCACAACATCGACTTTGTAATCTAGTAAGGCATGAAATCTTCTTTTCCCTGCAGCCTCTTTCTGACAGAAGAGATATCTCTAGGCCTTCTCTAATCTATTTTCAAGCTAGGTGCTCAACTGAGCTCCAATTCCTGCATCTCCTGGAAACATTCACAGCATGAACTCGTCTAACTACCACCAGTGCAAAGAACTTTCTTTTCTTCCGCTGTGTACTTAAAACCAAACACAACAGATATGAACAAAATTTATTTCCAAGAACTGTCTATCCGTTGGACACAATACCACGGAACTGCTTCCGTGCTTTCTGACTACAAGATGGTCGCCTTCAAGTCCAAAGTCGCCAAATACTTATCGTGTCGTTCTCCTAAGTAATCAAATATTGCCAATTCCATCCAATCCTCTCATAGTATTGCTCATCATCCAACTGACAATCTCATTAACCCTTATCCTTGAGCGGCCTTTGGCGTCAGTAAATGGTGACTCTTTAGTATAAAGATATATATATATATGGTACTCCACAAACAGATGTTTCGTCATTTACAACTGATCAGTGTGGCAAAAAGTGTTTAAAAAATAAATCTTACATTTATGCTTGCTTTCCCCTCGAACAAAATGATATAAAGATCGTTTTGTATTTAAAAAATACTTCTCTTTTAATCTTGGATCGAGTGAGGTTGTTGTTTTATGGGGGGCGTTAACACTATCAGGAAGAACAACATCTCGAAATACAATTCTGGGAAGGTTAGATTTTAAAAATGTTGTTCGACGAAGCACATATGATTTGCCTTTTGTCCGTTTCAAAGAAAAGTAATAGAAAGAGAAAAAAACGATAAAAAAGAAAGAAGAGAAAGAAGAAGAGATAAAGAAAGAGGAAGAAAGAGAAAGAGAAAGAGAAAGAGAGAAATATAGAGAAGGAGAGAAAGACAGAAATAGAAAGAGAAGAAGAGGAAGAAAGAGAGAGAGAGAGAAACACAGAAGAATAATAAAGAAAGAGAGGGAGGTACTCATATCTTTTTATGTATTTACATTATGACTACATTTACAGGATTATATTCAAACACTTTTTATTAAGTTAGGTATGTGTATATGTTTATATATGTGCATATACAGGATTCACTCCTAAAATAAGAAACCGAACATTTTGAAGTTTGGAACACAACTGTTATGCGTAAACGGTCGTAATTTGGTCTATATTTAATTTAATATAATTTCAAGAAAAAGGAGAGAAAAAGGGATGGAAACCCTTTATGTAAATTCAGATAACTCCGATCTTTGTGAAATTTTAATAATAGGCATTTGATATCAATTAGCAAATATTTTCCAAATTTCAGTTTCTTTGTAGTATTCTAAAGGGTTTTAGAGACATAATATTGGAACAACATCCTATTTCAAAATTCCAACATTTCATATTTGCATTGAAGTTGATCCGTGGTCATTAACCAAGATTCCATGAATTTTAATTTCTACTTAAGCCAGATTAAGCTGAAGCCTTAAATTTGAGATATTTTCTTGACTCAAAATCATATAATGGATTTTTATCAATATTGAAATAAGGATTCCAGCATAAGGTTTAATACCATTTTATCTTGATTTTAATCTTCATAAGGGGTCATAAAAATTGTGCAAATTTCTTCTGTTTAGGGAAGTAATATTACGTGTCCTGGGACTGATATTGTTCTATAATTAGAACAATATCAGTCAAAAATGTCATTACTATCTTCTGCTATTAAATAGTAAGAACTAGTGATGGAACGATGCTAATATTTTTTTCCGAGTACGATTACAATAATACGGTTTTAATTCTTGATTGGGATCAAATTACATATTTAAATTTTAATAACAAACCACCGAGCGAACACAACCATATCATAAAACGTAATAACGTGCGCAATTTCCCACTCTGTATTCTATCAGTTTTAGTGCCATCGACGTCTGGAAGAGAGCAGCTGCATTTGGGAGTGCTGCTGATATCCGTTGTATTGTCGATGGTTTGTTGAAGGGATAACACTTGTGTCATCTGACTGGCCAATAAGGCTTGCTTTTGCCACAATATACTTATCTGCGGTGGAGTCACAAGAAAAGTGGGCTGGTAAGCACCTTTTAGCATGGGAGTTGTAGCTTTCACTTCTGAGTTTATAGTTACGCACGTGACAAAAACATCCCGTTTCGCGGCTTCTTTCCTATATTTTGTTATTTTTTCAATAAATTCTTCATTTTTTCTGAACAAAACCGGCAAAAATCTATCGCTTGATTTTTTTCTGCGTTTAATTTGTGTTTCTTTTTGTTTTTCACACACACACACACACACACACACACACACACATACATATATATATATATATATATATATATATATATATATATATATATATATATATATGCAGCCTATGTCGATTAAGACCAATGTGATTGTAAAACACAGAATGCTTTTCCTTAATAAGACTTATATCTTTTTTAGTAGAATGAACGAACGTAATATATCAGTTCCAATGGTGTTTGGGAGAGTTTATTTCCAACAATACTAAAATTAATTGTAACATTGGCGACACCATTACTACCCCTATCCGAAAGCTCAAATTAAATCTCCCTGACTCTAGTTTACTCTACCAACACTTGAAAGAATACAACTGCTGCCATTCACAATTCATTAGATTTTTATATTACCTACTGGACACCATCCTCGAGTGTCTTCGGTCTCTCTGTACAAGGGTTTGTCAGGACAATCTGACATGAGGATACTTCACCCTAGAAGAAAAACCTGACTAAATATTAAAAAAACCCATAGTATTCGGACCCCAAATAAACTTCTCTTGACACAGCTATACACTGGCTCATAAAAGATATGATGCACTTTCTATTAGTAATGTTACCTCAAGTAACAGTACTTAGCTTGATACTCTACCAGACAAGATGAATTCTTGTCCCGGAATTCGGTAAGACCAAGAGACCGCAAGAAAGATATACTATAACATAGTTAATAAATTCTATGAAGTAAGCAAATTGATGTAACTTTAGGCAAGTAAATAATTACCCTCAAGTGAACGATAGCATTTATTAACTATTTTAAAGAAATATTACTGAATTAAAATTAATAAATATCCAAACAACTTTTAGGATGTAGTAGCTCTGAACTGAAAAAGTCAAAAAGATGTACTAGTGAGTTTCCCCATATGTGAGTTTACTCTTTTCTTTGTTTAAAAAAAAAATTGTTTTCGCCGAAAAAATGACCCACTGTATAGTGTAGGGTTTTTTTTTCAAGACATTTCAATTCAAGAACTTTTTTTCAAGACATTTCAATTCAAGAACTTTTTTTCAAAACATTTCAATTCAAGAACTTTTTTCAAGACATTTCTATTCAAGAATTTTTTATTCTTTTTCTTTTCTGATGAATTTTTAGTGTTGCAGAATCGATATTGAAATAAAAATGATGTTTGCCGCACGACAAAAGTAACGCTCAGTTAAACATACATCTCACAGAAATGTTATGTGTTTTGGAAATGTGAACCCCTCCCCCCAAAAAAAACATGGTTATTGGAATATAAAATGAACCTGACTTATATATATATATATATATATATATATATATATATATATATATATATATATATATATATATATATATATATATATATATATATATATATATATAATGTGTGTGTGTGATATATAACAGAAATCTATCTAAGGCCCTTTGAACTCTCATCTCGTCAGGAGAAAATCGATAGTTTAGATCAATAAATAATATTGGCGAAACTAAAACGCACAAGAATAATGTAACGTACCAATATATATATATATATATATATATATATATATATATATATATATATATATATATATATATATATATATATATACACTGGTTGGTTGCAATCTAATGACTCCAACAATAAATAAATCAGTTCACAATTATATATATTTATTTATTTCGGCGAATAAAAAATATAGGCATTGACCGAAATAAATAAATAATTAATATAAATAGAAAATAAATAAAAATGATGATTGTGGACTTATTTATTTATTCATTTGGTCATTGGAATGAAACTAACCAGCGTATATGCTCAGAAACCGGAAACTTCATTGAGCTTAAAAAAAAACAATTTAAGGGGTATTATAAATAATATATACTTTAAAAACATATATTTATAAAATATAAACTCAAATATATATATGTTCTGATAGGGGAATTAATTAATATGTGCGTGTTCGTGCGTGTGTTTATATAATCCATACGTAGTACATTTACTTTTTATTTTATAATAACATTATTTACTACTAGTAGTATCAGTATTATTTTTAATGTAATTATGTTTTTATTATTTGATCCCAGCTTCTCTGTACAACTGTAGCTATATGTTATTATGCTCTTATTATATATTTTTGTTAGTCTGCGTTTTAAGAATATGTTTTTCTGTGAGTTTATAATTTATATTAGTTTGTACATTTTTATCATATTGTAGATTAAACCATATATTTGTTTTGTTTTTCTATCGTGGGTTTTGCAAGGATATGTTAATGTGGGTGGTTTTATTTATACAATATTAAAATATCGTAACAATTCTCTTCTTTTTTCTTTGTAGTTATGCAGATGCATATATAAAGAGAATGGCGTCCGTTTAAAAATTTTATAACGACCTGAAGTTTATGTGACTGGCTGTCTTCGTCTCCTGCGAAAGTTACACCAACAGCCAGTTCCGATGGATGCCGTATAACCATTTCGATGGAATTCAAGATCACACCACGTCAATAACCGGGAAGAATTGTCTGCAAAAGCTCGTCAACTAACTCCAACTCCGAAATGGCAGTGTCAGCCGACACTTTAGCTACAATACACTGGTGGCCTTGTGCCTAACTCCTGGAGAGGAGTAAATCAATACAATACACTATTGAATAACATCGTTTATAAAAATCAGATGCACTTACTCCATGTAATTGAGATGGCGCTGAACCGGACATTTTTTAACAGCTATATGTTTCAAAAGTACAATTCGGCAAGAGAAAATTTACCTAAATTATATGTCTGATATAGCCGACGTCAACGCCAATCCGTTTATGATAAATGGAAGTAGCCTTTTCTTCAACACTGACGTCTACTTGACAAACTAGTGGAACCCGAGCTTTACATTCACATGCAAATTAAAAAATAATCGATATTATTTTCTTGCTCTTTTTCTGATATATACTCACATTTTGCATGTACATACACTTATATGATCATAAATATTTAAATAATTACTGATCAATTAATTAACTAAATAAATACAAATAGATACATTCACACATAAAAAATAAGCGAGTTATATTATTTCCAACTCTCTTTTACACATAGATACAAATAACATAATTAAATAAATAGGAATAAATAATACATTCACACTTAAATATAAATAAACAAATAGGTATTATTTCCCCCTTCTCTCTTTTTGCCACAATTTTTGTTTTTAATCAGAATTTGTGTTTCAAAATAGAAAAACTCTCCACGCTTTTACATTTATAAACATATAATTATTTTTCTTTCTTCTTTCCTTCTTAATTCGAAACATGACAATCAGTTCAGACTTCCGCCCCCTCATATCCACTATCGGCCACGCTCGGTTTTGACACAAATGACCCAGACACTATCTCTTTCCCTAAGCTAAAAATATCACCCTATTTCCCTTTTCTCTTGAACTGTGCAACTGCTGCTGATAACGAGTTAACCAACATCGCCTTTTTTTTAATTTTTGCCTTTCTCATCCACAGCCATGCCGAAACTCAAACGTTTTTAGGCAAATCAAAATTAATGACTGTATGATTTTTTCTGCATTTTTCTTCATCCTGAGGAAGTTTACAATAAAGACGAAACGCTGATGAATACATAAATAACATAGTTTTGGGCTTTCCTTTTTCATTATCCATATGTATATATAAAGAAATAAATGCGAAAGTTTTTTCATTTATTCTAACTATATTCATATCAAAACACGTTAAGCTTATTTAATTCAATTTTACATTTAAATATTTTCAAACTCATTATATATACTCAACAGAACACTGCCAACACACACTGATCAAGACTCTTCAATTGAATAATAATTTTATAAACACTCTCAATTAAATTAATACTCTGCACAATCCATTTCTATTTTTGATCTCCACTTTCCTTACATAAATGTAATACTTTTCTTCATATTAATATTAAGATTATTATTAGTAGTATTATTGATTACAACGATTTAAGAAAAAAACCTTTTACATTCAAAATCATTATTTTGTAATTCGAAAGATAACTTCCAGTTTTTGTCGTGGTTGACGACGACGACAACGATGATGCTGCTACTGTTGATGATTATGAAGACAAGTATTACATTTTTCATTAAATAAAACAATAAAGAAAAATTACAAAAATTACATATAATCATTTTTAAAAAATCGTCATTACGTTTGGTTCTATAGTTCTATTATTTTAAAAACTAAAGGCAAAAATCACAAAGTAACCATTCTAAATTACCCAGGAATATATAATTATTTCATTAGACCAATTGAGTTTCCGCATTTGGTGATTGTCAAAAATAACTAATAGAAAGGCAAGGTGCGCAAAAAAACAAATAGTAAACAAATTACGGTTACTTTTTCTACTTACCTGTCTATTTTTTGTTGTATTTTAAAGTACTTTGAAGCGGTTTCCTATTTAAATTAAAAGAATGGATCAAATATATAACATTATACTGAAAAACAAAGATGTCTAACAGTCGTTCGCCGACGGTCTACGAAGTCTGATGATTGTTTTTGGTATTTGTTCCTATTAATTACGTAGAACAGTAAATTTTAAGGCGTTTGGGGCAGTTATTTATTTACTATTTGTTTGTTTCTTCACCCCAAAAGACAAAAAACAAACTTCGAGGATATCCGCATACGATACATTGAAAATGGAACTGTAACGCAGTTGGATTTAGACGAATTATTAAAATGCAATAAAAACGCCTTACAAACTATAAAACGAACAAACCTATGTAGGTAAGTAGAAAAGTAACTTTATTGCTTTTGATAACAGTTATTTATTGATTATTTGTTTTGTTTTTGAAAGCGTTTTCACATCTTTTTCTGTTGGTTATTATTGACAATCGTCTAGATTTTTTATTTAATCCTTTCATTATAGGGAATTCATTTTGGAAGGGCAAGTTTCAGATTTGATGTCCAACATTAAAGAGAAATATTTTACTGGCTTTTTTTCGCTACATCGACTTCCTGTCATGACGAAACTTCCTGAACACGTTACCTTAAATTCACAACTTAAATTTTCAGTGGAAATTTCTGACGATGCATTGAACAGTACGCGTTAAGCCTCGAAAATTGTCTTTGTTTTCAGTTTATCTTTTGACCTTAATGGCATATTTCAGATATTTTCATGTTTATATTTATATATATATATATATATTTAAACGTTTTTAACAGAATACTAGCTCTTTCAGTTATGGATCTGCATTTTAACCAAATTGATTTCGATCCTTGTCCAGGACCGAATTATTTGTCCGGCATTTCCCATTATAAGAACACAAAACAAGTAAGCATTCATTTTAACATGTTAACTATTAACGCTTGGTGGAATCACAGTGTAATGTATCTTCGTTCGTTATACCATCCTCCCAGGCATTACTTTTTCCACATTTGTAAGCGGTTAAGCCGGTAGAAATCTGAGAAACTAAACCTGATAATTGGAAGATGCTTTAATATCCCAGATGGTACTTTTTATATTTATGTTATTTTAGGAATTTTTTAATGTTATGAAGGTGCTCATTAACTTTTTCCCAACTACGCTCCATACATAGTAGTCCAAAAGATTGAGAACTGTGAAACTATAACTAAGGTTAAATATAAACGCATTAAGATATAATCTTAAAATAAAAGGAAACTAACAGCAGAAGGTGCAGTGTAATCAAATAAATTTATTGTTACACATAGAGCCATCTGTTGGCCGCCTAGTAACTTATTTCGGATTAACAAAGATGCCGGGATATTAGTTACCGGAAAATCGCCGTTGCACATGTATCATTAAAGTTATATACTGTTAAACACTATGTTTTTCTTTTATGACTAAGTTATTTGCAAAGATAACGGAATAGATGGAATTAGGATGCAATGTTTAATTATTGCATAATAAAAACAATAAGTAATTAGGAATGTAAATAGGATGTACAACGAGCCCGGAGCTACTGAGGTCTGATAGTCTAGCTGTGATGTCTTCGTCAGGAGGATCACTATAAAACATAGTTATGATCGTTAACTGAAGATCTAGAAGATATATGTACCAGGAATGGTATGGTCAGATTCTCTCTCTTTCTTTCTCTCTCTCTCTCTCTCTCTCTCTCTCTCTCTCTCTCTCTCTCTCTCTCTCTAGCATGAGATTGTGAGATGTTTACTTCAACGGAAATAGGTAAAGTAACAATAACAAGAGGTGGGCCAGCGAAAAGTGTCACACAAAGCGGATAAGGCTTGCATTATGCAAACCAAGGATAGGCTATACGATAAAAAATCATTGCATGTTTCATAGGTATAAATTCTTTATGTTTATACTTAATTGTAACATTTAAAGCCGAATCAGGTAGGTCTTACTGCTTGTGGAGTGGAGGTGTGCCGGGTTGAATGCAGTCCGTTTTTTAAAACTGTCCCTATTTACCATAAAACACTGAGTCCCTATTTAGTTGCCTCTTCACACGGACAATGTTAGACAGTGAGTCGGTTTTGCTGTTGGGATTTATCTAGCTCTCTAAAAAAGAGGAACTCTGGACGGAAACAGACATACCTATATCATCTCGTCGGCAATCGCAAACGATAGACAATGAACCTGTGGCGGAATTGATGATCTTGAGCCAGAATCGAGCGATGGAGGTGGCCCGGACTTAGTTCAACCCCACAGTAAGAGGGTCCGCCTTTGCCTGGTTTGCAGATGTAAATGGGAATTCAGAAGTCTATGACTAAACTCCAAACGTTTTTATTCATAAAACGTTTGAAGTTTAGTAATAGACTTCTGAATTCCAAATTACAAGCTATTTCGGCACATATATACTTGGTATGGATGTCAAGGCTTTCGACATCCGGCTAATTCCGGAATTCAGCGGTGCTGTAACTGACATGCCTATCGTTGAATGGATAGAGAATGTGGAGTTAGTTTGTAAACTCTGCGCCATGGAAAACATCGAGCATGTTCTACCATTACGGCTACGAGGCGGCGCGCTTGGCGTGTACAGAGAGTTGAGTCAAGAGAAAAGGGCAGACGCGGAACAAATTAAACAGGCCCTTATGACTGCGTATGCAACGGATAGATTCAACGCATTCGACCAATTTGTAGCGAGGCGTCTCCGCCCAGAGGAAACGGTAGACGAATTTCTGGCTGAAATGTATCGTTTCACTCGGCTGATTGGCGAACCTTTGCCCGATCAATGGATGGCTTGTGCATTCGTGGCGGGGTTGCCACCAGTATGTCAGGCAGCTTCTTAGAGCTTCGTCCAGGATGGACGTAATGAGCATGGAACAACTGCTGAATCGGGCAAGAGCCATCATGACGGATGACAACGGACACCAAGTATCAGCCGCCACGTCTGTAAGACGACCGTGTTTGGATGCAAAACTTTCCCCCGCCAAACGATACAATAGAGCAATCATCTGCTACAAGTGCTCTGGGCCTAACCATATGGCTAGAAATTGTACACAAGGACCCTCGAAGGGGGCAGATAGTAAATTGCGGAGATTTGGCAGCGAGAAACAGTGTTTTCGGTGCAACGGACTTGGGCACATTTCATCAGAGTGCCAGGGAAACGCCCAAGGGGAGGAGACGTCAGCGCCAGCATTCTTCCCGACCAAGTAAAAACCCGCACCTTACCTACTGTAAAAGTCTACGTTGATGGACAAGAGTGCGCGGCTCTGGTGGATTCCGGATGCTCACAGACGCTGGTGAGCAAGGCCGTGTGTCGTTGCTGGAGGGATAAGAGGGTATTGACCGCCGACGGAAAGACCCTGAAGTGTTTGGGTTACGGAAAAATCAAGTTGGGTGTTGAGCAAGTTCAGCCTGTGGATATTGAGGTTTTAGTTGTGGACGGGCAGTTATTAGGATTCGATCTCCTTCTTGGAATTGATGCGATTAGAGAGCTTGGCGGCGTACTCCTAACTATATCTGGTAACGTGCAATTCGGGAACCTGAATAAGTGTGCAGCCATTTTTATCGACGAACCCGACTTTGTTGTAACATTTGATTAGAGTACAAAATTATGGACTGCATCCTGGAAATGGGCGAATGGTCGTATTTCCAGCGAGCTGACAAATAAAGTGCAGCAATATAAAGTGCCTGATCACATCCGGGAAGCGTACGACGAAGAACTCTCACTGTGGCAGCGCAACGGATGGCTATTACCATATCCCGAGAAAGAACTAGGCCCTCTGAAGGGGCTAATTCCTTTGGTGGCGGTTGTGCAGGAGCACAAGCAGAAAGTCCGACCAGTACTCGACTATCGAGAACTAAATGGCTATGTGGATGCATTCACTGCTAACGCAGAAGTGTGCGCGCAAAGACTCAGAGAGTGGCGGCAACAAGGAGCCGATGTGTCGCTTTTAGATTTGAGGAATGCATACCTACAAATTCACGTTGACAAAGCATTGTAGCCTTTCCAAACAGTAATTATCAAAAGCAGGCGTTTTTGCCTTACTCGACTGGGGTTCGACCTAAATATGACGCCGCTTATTATGAAGTCTGTGATTGCTGCGATAATGTCTCAAGATGAGAAAATTAAAAATGCTACGTAAGCCTATGTCGACGATATGTTCATCAACGAACGACTGGTGTCTGCGGTTCGTGTGCGACAGCACTTCCTAAAGTACGGACTGGTCTGCAAAGATCCAGAACGATTGAGAGATGGAACCAAAGTCCTGGGTCTGCAGGTCTGGGAAGAGAGTGACTCTCTCAAATGGAAACGAGGTGGTCAGATTCCAGAAATGCTGCATGTAATGACACGTCGACGTGTATTTTCTTTATGTGGGAAATTGGTTGGCCACTTCCCAGTGTGCGGCTGGCTTAGGGTTGCTACTGCGTTCATCAAGCGTCAAGCAAGTTCGCTAACCAAAGGATGGGACGATGAGACCAAAGATGCCTCGCTCTCTCAGATGCTGTCGGAAATGACTGCAAGAGTGTGGGAATCAGATCCAGTTAGAGGAAACTGGTGCGTTGATGAAAACGAGATGAAAGTCTGGGTTGACGCAAGTTGCATTTCTACGGGAGTGGCATTGGAAGTGAATGGAAACATTGTGGAAGATGCTTGTAGGCTGCGTCCGACCAATGATGCAAGGCATAACTTGATGCAGTGATTAAAGCTATTAATCTGGCCCTTCAGTGGAAGGCACAAGTATTACATGTAATGACCGATTCAGCATGCGTGCATCGATGGGTGTCTGACACCCGGACAGGAAAGGCACGTCTAAACACAAAGGCGGCAGGTGAAATGCTGGTGAGGCGACGCTTGGGAACATTACGATCGCTGGCTGAGGAATACATCTTGGCGATTGATTTGACTCTGGTTGAATCCTGCCAACACAAAGCTGCAGACTCACCAGAGTTCCGCAGGGATGGTTGAGTATGCACAAGAAAATAGAGCCAAATCTGGAGAGTTGCGCCACTTCGGTGGCCCGATTAAGTGAAGATCAAGTTGCCAACATTCATCGACAGAGTGGCCACCCAGGTGTTTAAAAAATCTCATATTTTGCCAGGACTGTCGACCCACTGGTGGCAAAGGGGCTCGTTAAATCTGTTGTTAGAACCTGCAAAGCTTGCCAATCAATTGATCCAGCACCGGTTCAGTGGAAAAAAGGAGATCTGAGTGTCAAGAAAAACTGGAGCAGATTGGCCATGGACATAACCCACTATAACGGATGCCATTTTTTGACGCTTATTGATTGTGGTCCCTCCCGCTTTGCAATATGGCGGCCACTACGACGGCAAGATTCGGCTAGTGTCATTCGTCAGCTGAAGACCATTTTTCATGAAAGAGGCCCACCAACCGAAATATTAACGGATAACGACACTGCATTCACTTGCGGACAATTTAAGGAGTTTGCAAGTACCTGGGGCGTCTATTTGCGGTTCCGATGTGCTTACGTTCCGTCCGGTAATGGCATTGTGGAACGCAGTCACAGAAGTATAAAAACTATTGTGGCCAGAAAAAATTGCTCGGCGTTGGAGGGTGTCTACTGGCATAATGTTACACCAAAAGACAACCTCTCACCGTCTACAGCACCGGCTGATGCCCTGCATAGATATCATGTCCGAATAAAAGGCATTGAATCGTGCCCCCGCCTGAAGTGCAAGTGATTGAAGGGAGGTTTGAGATAGGTGATCTGGTATGGGTTAAGACCCCACACAGCAGGTGTACAACTAAATATGGAACTGGACGCGTAACCGATGTGATCAGTGAGCAGTCGGTGCGAATTAATGGAATACCTCGTCACGTCAGGGATCTATGCTCTTATGTAGGATCGCCTCCTTTTTCCGACGAGGAAGAAGATTCTGAGGATAGTGAGAGGCCGGTCTACTATACATCATTCACAACAAGAACTCATCTGGCTACAACAACCGCAAAGAACTTTCGTTTTTCTCTCTCTGTATCAAAAACCAAGCGGAACTTCCATATGTGAAACAATATACTACGAGTGTATTTCTCAACTGACTACAGCATGGGCGTCTTCACATCTAATGTTAACAAATATTGGAAAATCAAGTCCTCTTACGTAATCTTCTGCCCATTCTACCTATTTTTTCCAATCGTATTATGACGGCGTTCATCGTCCAACCAACAATCCTTTTACTTCGTATCCTAGAGTGATCCCCAGTTTTGATAACCGGTGACCCATCAGTAAAAAGAAGATAGAACAGCAATTTTCATTTGTTTTAAGAATATAAAGAAATATTTTAGAAAATGGCGTAATATCATTGAGAAATGTGATGTATTTTCGAATACAGGCAAACACTAATGTTCAATCACACCAATTCTAGGATCTTTCTCTGTATTGCACAGGTGCTGGATTGAGCCGAATGACTGTAAATAACAACACGTGACACCCGTTCTTTCTTTCTCTCTCTTTTGTGTTTTGTTATGTATTCTAGTTTCTCTTTTCCTTTTTGTTGAACGTTTTAACTCTTTCCTTCTCTACTAACTGTTGCCACGAAAGAGAAATACTAGTGGGTGAGATTTTCTTACACTTGTTGGTTGCGTAGAGAATCAGTTCGGCGACTCGAGTTTTTGGCATTCTTTTGGCAAGACCCAATCTTTTTATAAATAGCTCCTTAAGAGGCGCTCGAAAATTATTCATGTTTCGAATAAACACATTGTAATAATTTGCAAAATCAAGAAATCTTTGTAGTGACGATACGTTTTCATGAGCGAGAATATTTTTTATCGCACTAGATCGCTCTGTGTCTGGTCTTCTACCATATTTTTCTATAATTTGACGAATATATTTTTTTTCATTAAAAAATCGGTTTTCCCTCTCCTTCCATAGTCTAGAGTCTTAAATAATTCGTGCAATTGTGTTGTTCGGTACTTTTACTGATCACTATAATGTCATCTAGGTACGCTGTAGCAAATTTCAACCCGCTCACCACTATGTGCATTAATTGTTGAAACATGACTAGCGCAACCATACACCCCCAAATGGTAGTCGTTCGAATTTGTACAAACAGACAAGCGATTAAGCCACTTGATGTAAGGAGCTAACGGAAATACTACTTCAAAGTGAAAAATTAGCCGACGATAAGTGTTATATTGATAGATTCCGACTCTGAAAATAGAAATTCTTCCCTCTTTGCCAGAAATATCGCTGATGGAATAAAAGACTAAAGGACAACATAAACAGAAATGAGAGTTACGAGGCTACTGAAAGTAAACCTATGTCCATTTTCTACTCTCCTTTTGTTGATCAAATTTAGTTGGTGAATTAATTTTTCTAATACGTGACACTCCGCTTTGTTCAATATCCCTTGAATCTTGTCGAACGCTAATAAAACGTTGCAATTCTTCTGCGATATGTTGAAGTATTAAACTAGGTTTATTCCCTAGTTTATTAAGAAGATTCTTCTGATTTCTGCATTCGTATTTGATACTAAACCCTGTGGAAATATTAGACATTTAAAATTGTTAGCGCTCAACTCCGACAACTTGAAATCATTTTAATGTTTGTTAACTAGGCTAGCGAAAGTAGTGTAGTCTTCGTCTTCTTTCCTTGTGAAGTTAATACATTTCCACTTTTTTGAAAAAGAGACGCTTTAAAGCTAACAAATTTAGTACATAATTGTATCCCTTTAACAAATGTAAACTTATTAGTTTTTTTGCGGCAATATATCTTAATAGCAAACGAACCTTTTTTAAAAATCGGTCCAATTCGCACAGTCAATATTATGAAAACCCTTGTATCGTCTGAAATATGAAGTAAACGTAATTTCGTTTTCAGTGTCGTAATTAAAATCATCGATAGCGCTCCAAATATCGTTTTGTGAAAATGCACTTTTAACTTCACTATTTTGACCCCTATTCAATAATTCGTATACTCTTTCTGTTTCTGTTGTTTATGAAAATACATTTCCTTAAATCTTTTCATTTGTTCCAGGTGCCTTTCTTGAAATCTTTGTCCTTTTTACAATTAGTTTTATTTATTTTTCTTGGTATTTCCTCTCAATAGAAGCTGTTGCTCTTGCTGATGCCTGATAATTTCGAAAATAACGCTATCAAATTCCTCCATTTTTGATCAGTTAAAATAGGCTATGGACATTTGCGTATATATATATATATATATATATATATATATATTATACGCTCATAGCTTTTGCTCACTTAAAAACAAAACGAAAAAATCAACATACCTTTTTTTGGGGTTTTCTTTTCTTTTCTTTTTTGTGGTCGAACGATTTAAATTTCAAAACCTCAACATGAAATCTTTTTTTGTCCCACTCAAGAATGAAAGAATATTTTCTTTCAATCCTATTTTCTAACGTTGGAGAGTATTTTTCCTTCGCAGATCTTGCACAACTTGTATGTTAAAAGTCAGTACGACTTTAACTTCATGCTGTATTGTTGTAATTAACACTTCTTTTCGAGCATACCACCTATTTTTTTCTCAAAAATCCAACATTTCTGTTGTAGTAATGGTTATGTTGTATCCGACATAAGTACCCGTTTTCGTTGCAAGTGTTGTGCGCAACACAAGTCTGGGTTAGTTTAGTGCGAATAAGTCCGAGTTCTCGCCAACAGTGTTGTGTGCGGCAAAAGTCCGTGTTATGTTGGTCCGAATAAGTCTGAGTTCCTAGTTGCCAGTGTTGGTACATTAAAGGGTCGATAATAAATAATATAACTCAGTTGTATATTTACAAGAGTGTGTATTTACAAAAGTAAAGAATAGTATGTTACAGAAAAACTACGTCGTAACATCTATACATAGTGTCTGGAAAAGTCCATATATTCCCAAAATAAGATAGATCACCATCACACTTTATTTTTACAAAATGATCAATTTCCAGCGACGACGTTCCCGATAAGCCTAGATCATTAATTCTGTGGTGAAAATTAATGACGCCATCCGTGACTCGTATATTACCCATTCATTGAGGGAAATGTGATTCGTGGCCCTCGGGAGCTGTTGATCCGTACCCATGACGATAAGATTTCTTGCAGATACGTCCCCACGGCGCAGACACACCAAAACACACTCTCTCAGCCACGATAGTATCACAAGGAGGACATACAATCGTGCAAAACTATTCTGTTCGGGAGAACATCATGTAACGTGTATTCTTCTATTATATATATATATATATATATATATATATATATATATATATATATATATATATATATATATATATATAGGGTGGGCAAAAATAAGGGTCCTATTTTTAAAAATTCATAACTTTTTTATTTATTGATTTAAAAAAAAATTTTTTTTAGAATAAGTAAAGGACCCCTTCCGAAGCAAGCATGAGCCGTATTAGCCCTAAGGAACGTACCCTCATTTAGAAAACATTATTTTTGCTTAAAAAACTCAAAACAGTGTAAAAAACAATACTTTAGTTTTTGTAAGTTTTAAGAAGTGTTTTTCGGCTAAAATTTGTTTTGTTTATTTCAAAAAATCTCGGAAGGGTCAGTCTACACACACATAAAGTTTGGTGAGTTTAACTTTTATTTTGTGGAAGTTATTCAAATTCAAGTTATTCAAATTTAAAGATAGTACCCTTATTTTGGCCCACCCTGTATATATATATATATATATATATATATATATATATATATATATATATATATATATATATAAGAAGATAAGAGCCTTTCATTAAATAAAGAGTATTTTGTTCTGTCAATAAAAATATCTATAAACAACCGTTGCGTCGATTTCACGTAATTTGAAACGATTAAAATTGTTTTTTGAAGCGATAGTAAAGACAACTTGATCCAGGACACCTCTGTTTAACATCTACACTTTATTAAAAAGCTATGATTGTGCCCATTAAATCAGATTAAATCCTATTCAAATAATCGTATGTGCGTCCCACAATACAATTATTTGGATCACTAAATTCTATTAATTTTAAACTTTCTTAATTATTTTATATTATACTAGTGGTATTTACTGGACGTTGCCCGTGTGAAGATAAATCGCCGGTTGGAAGCTCTTTTATGAAAAAAATAATTTGACATATAGTCATGTTTACAATTTTTACCTTGAAAGAACAGCTAGAAATAACATTTGTAATATGAGGTCAAGTAATAAAAAAAACTGTTAGCGTGTAACACTTCGTTTACCGAAGACTGTAATTTGGTCAGTCCGCGCCGTGGGGACGTCATTTGAAAGGAATCTTATCGCCCTGGAACAGCACCTCACCTGCTCCTTGAGAAATGATAGTTACACCCTCTTAATAAAGGGGTTAATCCCGTCTGTAGGCTTGACGAGTCTTTGGTCGGGTTTTAGGTGTTATTAATTACCTCTAGATTATCAATTACCTGGGTTGAGGGAACCGTCAGGTTGTTGAAATTTGAACGCCTGTATAAAAGAAGCGAACAAACCATTTTATATAAATAATATATAATTTATTTTTATATTCCGAGAAAAAATATCAATTCGAAAGTCGGTTGGATTTTGTTTTCGTACGACCGCTGCGGACGAAGTCGTCATTCCAACTTAAAATTATTCCTCGCTGTGATAAAAACGAGAGAGAGATAGAGAGAAAGAGAGAGAGAGAGAGAGAGAGAGAGAGAGAGAGAGAGAGAGAGGGGGAGAGAGAAACAGAATAGTCCGACAGTAGAAAGAAAAAAATATGAATACATATCAAAAAGAAGACAGAAATAAAATCTACAGTCACTTCATTAGATTAAGCTTTTTTTAAATTTCAAAAGAAACTTCGAGCCCCCGATCCAGACACAACTGTCAAACTAAGCTAAGATCAGACCTGATTGACGACACACTTTTTCTGCTGGCTGTAGTAGTGAAATATTCAGGCGACAACACAATTGTCAATTTTATTCGTCTCCCGGCGAGGACAGAGAAAGTCAGGCACACGGGGTTTAAATGTATGAAACTCCAAAAAGGTCACGTGCGAGGCGGTGTTCATAAAGTAAACTACTACGTAAAAATAACATTTGTAATAAGAGATGAAGTAAGAAAGACTGTTAGTGCCATGTTGTAACTAAAATAAACTATGTTACTTACACACGGCTTTAAAACGGAAAATGGATTTAACGAATCGAAACGAATTCGAATTATTAAAAAAAACGAAAAGTATACAAATGAAAATAATTATTTAAATGTTTAAACATTTTTAAATGCATTCTTCACTGCTTAATTTTATTTTCGTTTTATGAAAGAAAGTAAATCTATTTAAAACATTTTTTCGTTTCTTTACGTTCTAATAATTTTCATTTACTTCATGTAGCTTAGTGATAATTTCTTGTAGTGCCACCAGATAGAATCGAAGAAAAATTACAATGGTGTCTTTAGATTCCTTAGAAAAATGAACCCTTATTGAAACTTATTTTCTAATGTTCTTACTACTATCATATCCATTTATATAACACACAGACGAATATTTACTTATATAGAGAGAGGATAGCTGTACCTGTGCGGCGTTGTCTCTATTTTTACTTTAATTTTTGTTTCGCCTTATTTTTAAACTATGCAAAACTAACAAAATTATTATATTCATAAAATTTTCTAAAGTTAATTTAATTATTAATTCATCGTTTAATAATTAAATTATTAACTGAATTAAATTGTTATACAACTATAACAAAGTTTGTTAATGTAATATTAGTTTAATATCTATTTAAAAAATTATTTGATCAAAGTGGCTTCCAAATCATCCAATCTTTTAATACATAACCATGCACTAAGGGTTTTGAAGCCATTTTGTGGCTTTCTATTTGACGGTTTAAATACTTACCAATTTCTTTCAAGTTTTGAATAGTTACAAAATAATTAATTCTTAATTTTCTAACTATTAACAATAGATAACAATTGATTACTTGTTTGCGAAGAAAACGACATGAATTATAATGGATTTAATTTCGCAATGAACTTTAAAAAATAGAAATTTAAAAATTCATTTTTCACGCTATTTTATTTGTGATTTCAATGTATTCGCTTAATAGTGAATAAATTAAAAAAAATATTACTTCGATTCACGTAGTTAGGAAAAATACAGACACCAGTGAAGTTATCGTACAACTATATACGTATAGAGATTTTCACATTTCATTCAATTTGTATTACCTGAAAACAGTTCTCTTACGTAATTCTTAATCATATTCTTAGTATCGGGTGTACTGAGTATTACACCTGAAACATTCATAAGACTGTCACTTAGAACTGATTATAGCTCAGAACATTTATCCGTTGCGCCACGTGACCTCTAACATATTGCGTAACGGTTAAAGGCGTTGTTGACAGTCAGTTATAAATTAGTCTTCTGGAAATTAAGTAATGAATCCTTACTAAGGTTTCAACTCTGTCTTGGCTGACGGAACGAGAAAAATCTACCGCTGTGGATTAAATAATTGGTTCAGCGGAGTTGTGACAGTTAATGTCTCACTGAAACTTCTAAGTTTTATTTACTCCTCCCCAGAGTTAGGTACAAGGCCACTTTTATCTTACTCCCACAAGTAAGATGTGACCCAAGATCGGGTCGAGAAAGTGGGGTTTGAAAAGCCAGCGCTCGAGAGGTGAGCACTCTGGCCATTTAAAAATTGCCTGGGCAGCCCCGTCGGCATTCCCCGGTAGGGGCGCCTCAGACAGTAAGCAATAAACTTACTCCTCCCCAAAGAGGGGAGGCAAAGTCTGGGAGGGTGGATCTCCTAGAACTGCACAGGACAGGCGTGCAGTATCCATCGGAACAGATACTACACTTTGATCTTAGCCAAAAGGCCAAGAAGTTATTTAGGCCGGTGAATTCCCTCGGACAACCTCCATCTTTATCTACAGATGGAGATTTTACAAACCTTGGGAACTCACCAGACCTTAGGCATAGCGCCCGGGATTTAGGGGAGGGGGGTCGGGGATAAGTGAGACAAGCTTTTAACATTTTTTATTTTCATAAAAAAATACAACAAAAACAGAAAATAAAAACTTTTGCTTACTCTTAACCAGATTCTTGCACCAAAATACCGCATTCACTCTGTGGATGGATCTCTACTTAACATATCCCAAAAAATTGACGTTGTAAATGATAATTATCGTGGGAGTGGGAAAAAAGATTAAAAACACCCAAAAAGAAAGAAAAATAAAGAACCAAATAAAATGATAAAAAGGGGGGTTAGTATGGCCCGTCTTTCCCTCGTTGCTAAGTGTTGGACCACCCGCTGTTTTCCGGCCCAAGACCGAAAACAAGCGGGTCAGTCCCTAAATGGGAGTGGGAATTTAAAAGAGGGGTATTCAAAAATAACTTCATCGGGAATGGGATCTGGGGTGGATGGCGGCTTCCAAGATGGTAATGCCAAAGGTTTCAAGCGACCGGGGACAAAGTAAAACAATGGAAGTGGGAATCTTTGGAAGCTCTCTAGTGCCGGCAAAAAATAATATAGGGACAGGATATCTCTCATTCCTACTAGTTAAGAGTTGCTCTTTTAATTAAAAAAGTCTACAGGGGTGGGTTCCGTAGAAACCCAGTACCGCGTGTGCCACAACTATGGAGGGAACACGAACTCAAACTTGGCGCCTCGTCGGATGCACAAACTAAAAAGGCCAAGAAGCCCAATTGCCAGTGCCTTCAGCCGTCTTATGTTCAGAACGCGTTCAAGCACACAGCAAGGTGAGCACAAGAAATATCGGTTTTGCCGTGATCATGGGTTCTTTAGACTCAGCATAACTGTTCCAGTTGTTGTTGGGGGGGGGGGTGTAGTGAAAACAACATTTAATAATCTGATTACCTACTATAGAAAAACACTTCCTTAAATCACTCACACGTGTATTAATAAAACACAGGTCGGTGTTCAGCAAAGTAAGTACAAAAATTGTTACTATCCTAAACTGACGTGAAACATCTAAATTGTTGAATATTCTCCTCGCAACAAATCTGTCGTTACACGCGTAACCAGTTAACAGCTGTTCTGTTTTCTTGACACGGAATATTAGTAATCTCAATCAGTTGTAACGGTTCTCTGTAGTAGTGTAAATAGAGTCGTTCTCATTTTTCGTCGCTTTCTTTGTTCTTATGATGGCTTTAACTATTGAAGCAATTAAAAACAAAACACCAACAGTTATTTTTTCTCTGTGCTTTTTATATAAAGTTGTTGATTTATTTTTATTTTTAGAAATACATTAGTTCCTATCACATAACAAGTTAATCCAGACAATTCCCGGTTGTGGAATAAACCGAAAACGACGTCTAACATATAAGAGAAATATTTTACTGGCTTCTTGGCAACATCGACTTTCTGTCATGACGTCTCATCCTGACACGTTAGTTTAATTTTCAAACAGTAACAGCTGATGAAAAAAATCCGCTTTACCCAATTTAACTTTATGCAGAACATGCTACGTCAATATAGTGCTTCATTTTGGACCTATGGAGACATTTTGAAATAAAGAAACAAAACAGCATTAAGGCAGGCTCTATGAAAGTATTCAAGCATGGATCAAAAATATATAGAATTTTATAAAAGAATCGAGCACTTTCGGTTGCTTAAAATACTTAATATAAGGATTTATATTTGAATAACTTTAGTAAGCTTATGATGATAGCGTAATGGGTAAGACTTTTACCGGTTTAAAAATTATTATACGAGTTTTGATTTCAACTTAATGTACTTATTTGACTAGTGCAATTAATACCTGTAGTACGCCGAAATAATAAGTCTGTAAATCACTGATCTCTCTCTCTCTCTTTCTCTCTCTCTCTCTCTATCTCTCTCTCTCTCTCTCTCTCTCTCTCTCTCTCTATATATATATATATATATATATATATATATATATATATATATATATTTATCTACAAATGTGAATATACATTTTTTATCGTTCCGTTGCCTTTTGGTTAAAATCAAAGTGCGATGTCTTTATTATTAGTTAAACCCTTTCATGTAAATTATCTCCCTTGAACTACTATGAAACATTAATTCTAAGGACGTTTTTAATACGTGATCTTATTTTTTTATTAAATAACTTTAATATTATTAATAATTGTAATAATATTACCATCGAGGAAACTATTGCGTATATATATACAAGAAAATATGACGATACACATTGCAGAAGGCAAATTTATTAGTAACTCTTTATAAATTAGTATGCAAATTAGAAACAACTATTGTGTTAGTAGATTACTATATATTCCGTAGACTGTTTTGATGTTAATACAGTTAGAATATATGGAAAAAACATATATATATATATATATATATATATATATATATATATATATATATATATATATATATATATATATATATATATGTTACACCGGCCGTTCTTACACAGGAGAAACTGCACCGGTTGTCACTATAAATAGTGCGAGTCACCAGAGACACAGCGAAGACAAAGCACAGTCTTGTAACTGTCTAGCCAAGTGCTAGTCACTTTCTTACTTTGTTAATACACTTGTTAAACCAACCCTCGACTTGACTTCCTTTATTTATTATTTACTGTTGGACAACTTCACAACAATATATATAAGTTAAAGTATTTGCTGTCTATTGTTCTATTAACTTCTGTTTCATTTTATTTTTATACAGATTTGACAGATATCGATGCCGCGTTTCAGCAGCACCGTCGCACCCCAATCGCAGCATGTTCTTCATCGCCGCTTGGATTCTCTTTTATAATTGGCTAAACGTTGCGCATCCAATTTAACGACCGTGGTTTGAGTTCTATCCCAGTTGAAAGTAAAAAGAAAAAGACATAATCCGAACGCTGACTTTGACTGTCAGGACAGAATATTCCAGCCGCGTGGATGATGGACGATGGCAATAAATTGTTTCTTTATTCTTTAACCATTTCCCCTTGTATCAAAAACAAAACTTGTCATTTACAAACATGATAAACATATTATTTTACATTTTATTTCACTAACTACAAATTAATGACATTTAAAGTGTTATCGACACTCCCTCTCTTTCTTTTTCTTTCTCTGTCTGCCAATGTATGTATGTATGTATGTATGTATGTATGTATCTCTATCTCTCTCTCTCTCTCTCTCTATATATATATATATATATATATCACTTTATTTCTCCTACCTCTACCTTTATTTGTATCCACATTTAAATCTGTGTCTTTATCTATCTACACATATTTCTCCTTCTCTTTCTCTCTATTTTCTTAGTCTATTCTCTTGTTCTTTCTATATCTTTCTCATTGTTTGTCTTCCTCCCTCTCTCATGGGGATATAAGCGTCGTAAAGTTTTCTGATACTCTGGAAGCAAAAACGTATCCGTGTAGCTTACCTGCCATAACACTATTTTCACTATATCCATACACACACACACACACACACACATATATATATATATATATATTATGTGCATTCCAATTATGAAAGGAACATCAATCCATAGCTATACCTTCCATCTGATCTTCTAATTTCTTCATCCATCGTCAAACACCACCACCAAACTTTACGTATGTACTTTCAATATCCGAGATTAATCTTCGCCCCACTGACAGACAAAAAAAAAAGATTAAAAAAAATATGTTTAAAACTGTATTTTAACATTTATTTTTTGGTTTTTATGTTTATTTTTTACAAATTCATTGGTTTTATCGTGTCCTGCGCGAATTTCGCAGTAGAAATGAAAGGGAATATGTAGTCTTTTTCCTCAATCTATTGAATTGTTATTCATTATCAACAGGAAAAAAGAATAGAAAAAGTTCTAAAAATGAACTCCCGACAAGAACTTATGACAAAGTTCATCTAAGCCCCCCAAAAGGAAGACCTACTTCCCTAACATTTGATACGATACGTTAAGCTGTCATCTATAGTCGAAACTCGGCTGAGCCAACCCTAGTTTACTGGAGAGCAGAAAGCCTTGATAGGAGAAGCCTACACGAATAAACCCGAAAAAACGATTGAAAAATTATTATCTCTGAAAATCATAATAAAATAATGAAAGTAATGAAAAACAAGCCCCCCCCCTCCGAAGAAACCTATATTCAAAACACATCATAATACACGAAACTACCATTGTTCTAAAAACAGTTCAGCGGAAGACATAAGTTCGCAGAAATGCACATATACAATCTAAAATATGCGAATTGAACTTCATATTTATTTATATTAATTGATAAAATTAAGTTGAACATTATAGATATTTCGATTTAATCCCTATATATTTCAATCGATAGATAAATTATTTAAATTCCTGGAATCGTGAAAAGAAAAATTCACTCACACTAAATCGAAATATTATTGCATATTATTATAAGACACCCCAAAGGAAATAACTTTTATGAAAGGAAAACGGAGTTATTTCCCCTTAAACCAAATATATAATACACCGTTGAAAAATTAAAAAAATAAGAAAATAAAATATTACTGATTAAAGATAATTAATAGTGATTGAAGGTAAACGCAAAGTAAATGTAAAAATAAATACTATATTCCCCTACTAAAAACTACATTTCTCCCGTAAAGCTTCAATACTAAATACATTGAGATATAAAAATAGGACTGGAGCTCCTGCAATCAATATTATCCGAACTCAAATAACCGTTACCTCTTAAACCTTACTCCAGAAAAACCTACAAAGTCAAGTCTATATTAGATTCCATGATAAATGCGAGTATACTGAAATCATATGCCCTTAATAGGGTTACGATGAAAATTCATATACACTAAATGTACAAAAGCAAGGACATTCCCAAATTTTGACACTTTTATTGTCATTAATTAAGAGTATGACTACATATCAACCAAACTATTTCATTATCACATCACTACAGTATAAATCTCTATGCATGAGTGGATGAAGTGTGTGAGGTGCGCTGAAGAAAAATTCCTACCAGTAAAATACATAGCCCTGTTGTGCTCGCATACTTTTAATGACAATGAAAGTGTAAACATTTGGGAATTTCCTTGCTTTTGTACATTTAGTGTATATGAATTTTCATCTTAACCCTATTAAGGGCATATGATTTCAGTATACTGGCATTTTTCATGGAATGTCACTACTTTTGTAAAGGCTATGCCTCAATACAATGGTCATTTTAAAGTTGTTTTTGGAATTTTCTGGAAAACTAAGGTATATGGTAAACTGAAATTAAAATGCCATCAACTAGACCCTATAACCTCTATCTCTGCAAAAACCAGCTCAATCCATCAAATAGTTGATGAGATACAGGGTGGCACATACGTACGTAAGTACGTACACATGGATAACATGATTTCCTGATTGAAATTTCTGGATCTCTGGGTTGCCTTGACTAATGATGCTGAAATTCTACACACTTATAGAACCTATCAAATAAAGATTTTGTGCAAAGTTTTAACTAATTTGGTTTATTGCTTTTAGAGTTATGATTGATCAAAGAAATTAGATTTCCAGCATAGGCCGTTTTTGAAGTCTATTAAGGGATAGAGCGCTCTCGCGCCTCCGTTGATTGCCGTTAAAACTGTGTAAAAAGCCATGCTACCTCTCATATTTCTAAATGCTCAAAATTCACCCATTATTTTTGGACTCATCATACAATTACAATGCCTGACCTCGACGGTGAAGACGAATGAATTGTACCCTAAAAACATATCAAGCTAACTAAATTAAAATTGTTTTAAAAGCCAGTCTAAAATCTAAAAATTCATGTTTTGTTTATTTATATAAAAATAGCAAACTATGTGGAAAATTAATGAGTTCACCTATATTACAATTTAATTTATCCGATTCACAAATAAAGTTATTCATGGTTTGTATTGTTAGGAAACCATTTTACTATTGATAAAACCCAAACCGTTACTTAGAAATATTTAATTATGCGTATTTTTAAATCATTACCTGTTATCTATGTATTACTCAGAGGCCTACATTTAAAATATGTATTTGTTCAATATCCTATCTCCATAATTCACAAGTACTAAGCCAATTTAGGTAAATACTCATTAATATTAAATGTTGCTAAAAACGAAACAGAGAAAACATCATACATAGATTTATATTGTTTCCAAACTAAGTGCATTATTCTTATGTGTAATATTAAAACCATAGATAAGCTAATTTAAATTATCCCATTGACCGCACCATCCACTATTCAGGCCTTACACAAGATAGTAAATATGTAGTTCGATAGAAACAGTTTTGTAGCATCTCTTGCCTTACGTTTAGAAGTTTAGCCCTAAATGTAACTATATGGTATTATATTAGTGTGCACAAATTACATTTCCCCTTTTGGTAGGTATATATTTATTGCCCCTACTTGGTATTTCAACTCAAAAGGAATTTTGTTATTAATTAAATCCCTAACGTATGTACCTAGTGATGTTGTGGATTTCTCGGAATTTGTAATACGCTTAGTATTAAAAGAGCATATATGTTTTCTATATCTTTCCTTGAAATCTCCCCCCTCGTGGAACCGACATAAGTACAGGTATTGTTCCCAGTCACTACGTCACGTTTGTAAACCACTCTAGAAATCATGCATCTTCCCCCTTCCAGGGGACAAGTTTTACCGGTTCTACAATTGCAATTTGACATTTTTGGAGGTTGAAAAAGATAGTCTAACAAGTTGTTTTTTTTTATTCATGAGCCTATCTAATCTACTATCTCTATTAACATTTTTCTTAATAATACCAATAATACAATAAAGGATTTTCGAAATGTCAGTTTGAATTTGCAGACTATACGGGCGATTAAACTACGTGACCCTTTCGTCTTCTATTATTCCCACCATTGATCATATGAATGTCAGATTGACGATCTACTGACTCTGGATTTTGATCGTTCTGTATTCTATTATCATTTTTATTACTGCCTAATCTATTTTTACTTTTTCCCATATCCCTATTATATGAAATTACATTGGAATATCTCCTGTTAAACCCCCACATTCCCAATCGCCATTATAGTGTCATATGATATAACTAACTTTATCTCTGTACTCAGATCTGACTAAGGCTTCGTTATGGTATTGTTTATTTTTGTTAAATAAATGTTAATTTTAAAATAATTTTGTTACCCTATTTGATATGAAACAGACTATTTCCCTCTTCACAATTGGTGGGAGGTTAGAGTTTTTATCTATATAGTACAGCGTATGGTTTGGTTTATGGTAGAGTTCATATGCATTATTAACTTATTAACCTTACAATAATTGTTATTTATAGATATCTTTAGGCCCAAGTTCTTAAAAAAATCATGGAGCAATCTTTTCTTTCTCTCGAGATTTCTACTAGTGGAATCAACAAAAAGTAGCCTATCATCTCTTTCAGATATATACCTGTTTCTTTTCCCTTAAAAAGTCCCACCAAATCAGTCGTCTGCACCTAGTTTGATCTTTATAGTGATATCAAAATTTCCTGCCCTATTCTTTCTCGTCCATAATGTATCATTATATGAGATTAAATTTCTTCTAGCTAGTTTAATAATGTCAATTTCCGAAGTTAGTTATATTAGATTCATTTTGTGCCATGTTGAGCGCTCTATCCAGTAGGGAAAGGAATATTGATGGGTAGTACGAATCTATGTCAATTTAATTATATGTGTAGTTTAAACCAAGTTATGACTTTATCAGATGAATACCGCAATTTAAGTTGAGCTATAGCTTTAATGACTGGTAAAACTCCATCTAATATTTGCTTACTTATGCTCCCTATATCCGATACACCAGGGAAGATCAATCTAATATATATATTCTATATACCCTCACAAATATATTTGATGATACATGTATAGACCTATATAGAGATGATGGAATTGCTATAATAAAATATTTCAACAAGGTCAAGGGTGATCATATTTTAACAAGGTCAAGGGTGAAAGCTTCAAGAAAATTATACATATGGAAATTAACAAAATAGGTCGAAGAGCAGACGTATTAGCTGATATATATATATATAACTCACTTTTTAGATGTCACTTTCAACTTAAATAAAAATACATGCGAACTATATCTAAATGTTAACGCACATCCAAAGTCAAATCACCCCCATCAATCATAAAACATATTCTTAGTTCAACAGAGATTATTATCCAATGAAAACACTGCGTGTATTACAAATAGAAATTTCAATATGGCGTTTGATTTCGCTGGATACTTAGTTATAAGATTATATCTTTTCATTTACATTTATTTGAAATTTAAAAAAAATTAAAATATATATGGGGATATAAAAAGAACATGCAGAAAATGAAATGTGGCACAAACAATCTGAAATATTTATTGTAACTTCTATAATAAAATAAACTCGTTTTTCCCGTGTATTTCCAGCTAACATAGCACAGTAAACAAAATGGATATATAGATGCTTAAATGAAACCAACGCGAACCTCGGCTTGTATGAACACTAGTGCCGAGGCAGCAAACGACAGTTATTTTGATGGTACATAAATTGTTCTTATTGGCTTTGCATGGATAAAATTATTCGCATAGGGCTGAATACTATTTTGACTACATTTGTAAGATATCTGCCCCAGAGAAATGATTATCATCTCTTTAAAAAAATCACCATATTAATTATTATTTCTCCACGTATTTGGTACGAATAAGCTGAAGTCTATTCTTGACTTGTTCATCGAGTTTATGTCATAAATCTTCAACAGTCATTTTTGTATTGACATTCAATGATATACTCCAAACATGCACTTCAGCGTAGCTGGTACACCTGGATACGACAGTTTGGGCTGTGGTGCCCCTTTTCACTCCATACATAGTCTGGTGATTATTTTCAGAGACATTATCGTTAATATAACCCCATGATAAAAATCTGGGTGGTTAAGGTTCGGTGACTGTGAATGCCATTCAGAATTATACCTCTTACTGATGAGACGATCAGCGAAGTGTCCATGTATA
>OY744517.1:152446881-152704381 GCA_963556195.1 Sepiola atlantica | reverse complement strand
TTGTTTTGTTTTACATATAATTTTAATGGTTTAAAAATTTCCTATATATATATATATATATATATATATATATATATATATATGATAAAATCGGCTTTGACTGCAATTACAAGATATTTCATTGGATTCGAACAAAGTCTGAATTATTTCTGTTATGGTGTAATTGTGATCTGCTCTATTTCGTTACGATATGGATTCTTCTCTAGACAATTTATAGTGGAGCTTATGACGAAGTTTAAAGAAAATCTCGAAGCAGTTATTCTATAAAAGGAAAATACGTTGGCTTAGTATTTAAGAGGATATAGAGATCTTTATAAAGCAGACTGTTTAGATTGGACCGATTTTAAAACGTTATGTTTTGGTTGAGTACGGTTGAACATTTATAATTCGCTAATTATATATTAAAAAAGTTAGCAATCTTACATTTGTTGAAGCGGTACAATTATTCACTACATTATTTAGCCCTCAAACGTCATTTTTCACAAAAGGTTGAAATATATGAATCTCATAAGGAAGGAAGACGAAGACTACACTACTTTAGTGTATTTCAATTATTTAATATGCCTCTAAAATATTTCTGTCAAAATATTGAAATTTATATGCCGAAGCAAAAAGACAAAAGATAGAATTAGATTAAATCTTTTCGGAAGTGTTGTTCTAGTAAACTGGGAAGATATAAAAAATGACTGGAAGTTTGAATTTAAACGAAGTATTCAACCAGTTTTAAAAAAAGAAAAATATTACATTTGCGTCATTACACTAAATTGACGAGGAGTTAAATAGAGCTGAGAAAATTGGAGTATTATAGAAAGTAGATTACAACAAATGAGCCACGCCTACACTCTACGTAAAACAGTAAAGAGATTCCTGCTGGTGCAGATTTCCCCACAGGATTTCACTACGCCCTAAAGGGTTACCACTACCATCTGCCCAGTCCACTAGAGGTATTCGCTAAACTCAACGGAGGAAGATTGATTTCAGTAATGTTTATCTATAAATACCTGTAGACAAGGTGTGCTCAAAGCTACATTGTATAAATACCAATAGGTGTTTGTACAAATTCGAACGATTACAATTTAGGGTTACGGTTGCACTTGCAACTTTTCAACAAATAATGGATACATTGCTTAGCAGACTGAAATTTGCGACAACCTACCTAGATGACATTCTAGTGATCAGTAAAAGCACCGAGCAACATAAATCACATGTTATTATTAAAACTGTGTTTTGCGGCTACGGTAGTCAAATGACATTCCGTAGCTGCAATCAGTCCTCCATGCTAGTCCCAGGCCATCTGGTCTTGTCATGCGCAAGTTGTCGTAGGCAATGAAGTTGTTTCGCTGTACGTAGTGGTCCTAGTCCCGCCTGCTTGAGGTCAGCACGTAGTGTGCCCAGCAGATTTGTGCAGTGCCCTCTTAGTCGCGGTTGGTAGGCTTGCGAGCCAGTAACGGCAAAGTCTAGTGCCCTCTGTGCGGGAGTGTTAGGGTCAATTCGTAGGACATGGCCTAACATAGACCATCTTTGTTCAGCGACCTTTGTGGAGAGGTTTTTTTCGTTGCATAACTCGTATAGTGCCTTGTTGCTGATAAGTTTTTTCGGACAGCAGTGACCTGTGATGGAACAGAGGTGTCTGCGGTGGCACGCATACAGCTTGTCAAGCATGGCTTTTGTTATTGCCCAGCTGTTGCTATTGTAGAGCATGATGGACACGCAATACGCGTTATAGAGACGGAGTCTAGTCTTCAACGGGATCTTGGTTCGTCGGCTCCAGAGTTTATGTAATGAATGAAACGCTACATTGCCATGTATACAGCGGGCTGTGACGTCAGTAGTGCTGCACAGCAGGGAGCCCAGGGTTTTGTTCTTGCGCCAGCTCTCATTGCCGCGGAGGGTCTTGCCTTGTGGGTCCAACTCTGTGGCTTCTGCAAGGTATACATGGCTAAACTCTGTTTTCATCTCGTTCAGGAAGAGATTGTCCGTTTTCAGTTTCTCTGCCGCTATTGGCTGGAGCTGATCCAGAGTCTTCTTTTCAACGTCCAGGAAATCAACGTCGTCTGCATATTCCATTTCTAATGGCAGACCCAGGCTGGAAACTGGTGGATTGGGCCTGTTAGAGCTTTCTCGGACGGATGAGAGTGCTGCAGCGAGGTAGCAGGTGAAGAGCACCGGTGAGAGGCTGTCACCCTGTGGGGAGCCTATGGTGGTTTCAAATGAGTCAGACAGCTCACATGTGCACTAAGTATTTAAGAGAATCCAGGAATATGGGTTTAAATTGAAGAAGGAAAAATGCGAGTTTTTTCATGGAAAGAATACAATATTTTGGCCAAATTATAGACAAAGATAGTAAAAGACCAGAGTGAGCGAGTGCAATAAAAAAAAAAAAAAAATTCCGGCTCCAGAAAAAACGTATCGTCCCTACAAAGTTTCTTGGTTTAGCAAATTATTACAATATGTTTATTCCGAACATGCACAATTTGTGAACGCCTCTTAATGAGCTATTAAAAAAAGAAGATTGAGTCTGGACGACAGAATGCAAAACTATCCTCACATCCGAATTATTTTTGACACACTATAATTAAGATGTCGAAATCATTGGTACTATTGATGCTAGTTCGTAAAACATCGCAGTTTGCATATTACATTAAATGGAAAACGGATCGCATAAACTATCGTTACGCGTCTCGTAAATTACTACATGCAAAAAAAGGTTACTCACAAATCGAGAAATAAAACATTGGATATCATTTTTGCAGGCACCAAATTTCATCGATTTTTTCACGGAAGGCATTTTGGTTTGAAAACCGATTATAAGCCGCTGCTTACAATTTATGAGTAAAGAAACGGATTACGAATGCATACTGAAAACAGACTACATAGATTGTGGAGCATTCTCCTCAAGTACAATTATAAAATGGGGTATCTTCCATCGTTAAGAATTAGTCATGCTGGCGGATTATCTTGACTTATCCTAAAATATTCTGAATACCTCGAAGACACAGTGACTTCCCAGTTAACACACTGGGGTAGAAGTAAAAAATACATTGTGTAACGGAATTATGGAGCTTCCGGTTACACTCGGAGAAATAAAAGAAAATAGGCTAGACGATGATATTTTAAAAACATAAACAATAAAAAAAAGAGAAACAGTCAAATCTCGGAAGCGTATTCAATCTCTGATGAAGTAGTGATGTATGGCGATCCAATGGTTATTCTTGCAGCATGACAGAAAAGAATACTAGAAAAATTTCATGTAAGTCATCCGGGCGTTTCGAGAATGAAAAGTCTCATGACAAGCATGGACTAAAACATTGAAAATGCAGTGTAACTTTGCAAAAGTTATGCTTTGGCAGAAACCTCCTATAAAGATCAGACCCTGGTCGAAAACTAAGCGACTGTTGTCTAAAAATCCACATAGATTTTGCTGTCCCATTGAATGGTTTCTATTACCTAATAGTGGTGGACAGTTTCTAAAAAATAGCCGGAACTATTAAAATCTAAGAAACTAATTTCGGAAGTAACCTAGGAGGAATGAGTTAACAAGTATTTGTTTACATTGGACTTGAAGCAGTCTTGCGGTATTGAGTTCCACAGACGAGTAGTTCTAAGAAATACACTTTACTCATGCAAGTTTCGTTTAGTTTTAGGCACAGAGAGGGAGAAAGGGAAATTATTGACAATGGTTGTAGCTAGACAAGTTTTTGTTGAGCATGTTTTACATGGGGGGATTAATTTGAGCTCAGATGAGCACCTGCCATGAACATAACGATAAAGTAGAGAAAGACTAGCAAAGTATCTTCTGTGAGAACCAGACCTATGTTTATGGGAACCTTTTTTCATTATTTACACATATAGAACATAATCCCGATGTTATGCCATCGATTTTTCACAACCTGTATAACTATCGCCATCAGGGTTTTTGATCATTCTTATAGGATGAATTCCCCCCTTTTTTGCCATAGTCGCCATGCTAGGCACTGCGGGTTAGCGACGCTATTTGCCCATAGCTAGGTATCCACATACAGCGCCTGGTATTCTCAAATGGTCACCCATCTAGTACTGACCAGGCTAAATGTCGCTTAACTTTTGTGATCTAGCGGAAACCGGTGTGTCAACGTAATTATGCCGTATATAGGATAATATTTCATACGGAAGTGGGACTATAAGTTCTCTGCCAAGGGCATGGCGAACGTTATCATTTGTTCTGTTGGAACCCAGTCAGATCAAGTCAGACATTTTCTCTTAGCTAGTTATGTGGTCGAGTTCTGTCCCCACATTTTTATTTTTGGCAATAATAATTCTTCAAGGTTGCACTCCTCATCATATTCTGCTCTTGACCTCAACGAATTGCTATTTTTTGAAAATTACACCATCATCACTATTTCATTAGTTCCCTGTAAAACCCCACTACCAATTAGAGATTGACCTTATTGCTTTCGACCCTAAACACATTGGAAACACTAAGCGGCCTGAACAGAATTGGAAGGGTCTTACTAATCCGCCTCTGATTTTATTTTGTTTCTCTTTCTTTTTTTGGGGTGTTTTTTGTTTTCTCGATCACCGTCATTTTTCACAACTATAAAAAACGTTTTGTGAATAAATTTCGTCCAAAACGATTCTGGGTATTTTAAATAGGTTAGTCCATATAGTGAATGTGGTATTGTGGTGATTGGAGAAATAAAAGTGATTGGCAAAGTGTGAAATAATGAAAGGAATAATGCTTGTAGGAATGGACACAGAAAACCGTAACTCTCTCAATTTCTTATGGCTTTGTATCTAATAGTGTAAGAATTGTAATAGTTTTGATGAAAATAAATTAGAAGACTCCGAACGATTTAAAATAAGTATATATTTTGTTTTAGTAATAAAATGTGGGACACACGGACATGTTTTTTTCATTAGGAATATTTATAAAAGTAGTGATACGAATTTAACGCCCGGGCAACGTTGTGTATTTCTTCTTCAACTATGATAATACTCGCAACATTGTTATCAGACAAGGAATAGAAAAGAAATACTCATTTTTCCTGTCTTATCTGACAATACAGAAATTGACTGTAAATAGTATATTCTGAAACGCAGGTGTCTATTTTCATGATTGCGTAATTGTGTTGAAATATATTCCAATAGGTTTCAGTTTCTTTGCTCGTATTCTGAATCCATATCAGATAACAATTCTTTTTAACGCCACCTTTGACTCCTTCGTAGTAAGTACCATCCTACAAGCATTCGTTTCTGAAGACTAGATGTTTTAAAGTTACCGATGGGCCCAAAATAATCGAATAATTTTTTCTATGTCGTAATGACCACTAGCACAGTGACAATAAAGGTATATGTGTAGAATAAAAACTATTCATTTGAAGACTGTGTGTGATAAAAAAGAACAGAAAAAATTGAAAGCCTAGAAGAAAAAAAAACAGCAGCAAATCCATTCCCTAAGTCCATGGTAGGGGTAGTGGCAACGTGATAGTGTTAGAGATACCTGACTAACAGGGATTTGGTGAATATCCAGAAGGAGACATCATTATGATCCGTCGTCCATTGGATGTGTCTGCCTCTGCATGTGGCAAGTAAACACGTTGTTAGACCATGGCCCTCGTAAAGAGAAAGCCTGTTCACCGAGTCACGTTTATCTGTTGACGTCAGTGTGATTGGCGCTATCACTGATAAAAGTAAAATGAACAATAAAATAACCTTTTTTATATATTTATTCCTAAATAGTTTTTAACTTTTTGTATCGACAAGTTTTATAGTTTACAAAATGTATTATCTAATCAACTTTTAATCGTCATTTGTTTTCAGTTTTAAACTTATTGATTATTTTCATTTAAACGAATATTTAACGCTTGCTTTTAATTTGTTTACTTAATTATTGTTTTTTGTTCCGTAAGTTAATAATTACAGTATTTGATGATATTCTGCTTAAAAAACACATGTTATCATACACATCATAACCAACAATATTTTCTACACAAGATATAGACTGATATTGTAACTTAAAAAATTATAATCAAAATTGCTTCACTTTGCATGTATTTTATTTTAATAACTTCTACGAAAAATATTTTCAAATTGGTTACAATAAAAATAATAAACGAATTTTAATCTTTAAAATCCATGAAACAAGGTGAGGTTTATTTATTTGACGCGACAACACACAACTTAACTTCTTTTTATTTATTATACAATTCTTAAAGTTTTTATTATCTTAAAAAAGCCATCATTCATTATCGACAGCATGTCTTTTCGGCATGTTTCATTTGTACCAAAGTGTATGACGTCACGTTCGATCGCAAATACCTTCTCTTTACGAAGACCATGATCAAGCGCAGAACTGTGAATCAATAGAGTGAAAATGGCCTACAAGAATCGAATCGTTCCTGCATGTCTCTGATGCAACACTGCTTTGTCTTCCCTCTACTACCAAACCGCTGCAGCTTGAAAGATCTTGCAGAGGACAAGATTAATGAAAAAGACTGCGTGAAAATATGGGAAAATGTTGTATGACTACATGCTTCATAGATATGCATTAAGAAGATAAGATAACCGCTTGTATTCTTCAAGTTTCGGAGCCGCACCTTATATTTAAGTAAAATAGTGTAAACTTTACACCCAGTAATCTGCTGTCTCTAATCTGAAGAGAGGGGGACAGAAACAGAGGATAAAAAGGGAAGCACGCCGTAGCTGCTGTTCATCCGTGTACGCTTTCCTGTTTTCCTATGAGAAATATATATATATATATATATATATATATATATATATATATATATATATATATATATATATATATATATACTCCTTTACTATATATAAATTTATTATATATATATATAAAAAAATATTATATACATATCGATTTACTATATATATAACTTTACTATATATATATATATATATATATATATATATATATATATATATATATATATATATATATATATAATTAAGTATGTGCATATATATATATATAGTAAGCTATGAAAATATATTCATGGCAATTAATTACAACAAAATTAAAAAGAAAAAAAAGAAATATAATCTGCTATACCCCACCCTATAACCAGATTCTAAAAACTAAACTGGGCAAAAAATTCCTAAATTTTATTGAAAACACTTCCCCGTAACCAATCCCCTGCATAAAATATTCAATAAAAATAACCTAAAACTATCCTACAGCTGCTGCGAAAACCTAGAAATGATAATTAAGGCACACAATAACACAATATCAAAAGAGAACAGCAGAGAGGAAGAAAAAATAACAAATTACATAAAAAAGTGAGAAATATAACAAAAATAACACTAGGAAGAACAAAAATATAAACAATGCAAACAGAAATAAACAAAACACTAATAGTAACCATCCGAATAGAAATGAAATAGTTAGCAATGAAGAGAAAAGATGTAACTGCATAAATCGTACACTTTGTCCACTACAAAATTAATGCCTAACCAAAAATATTGTATACCAAGCCACAATACTTGCCAAGGAAGACCGAATAACAAGAAGTACTACGTGGGTACGACCTTCCTAGATTTTAAAACTAGATATTATGACCACAAAAGCACATTTAAAAACAGAGAACGTCGAATAAAAACAGCACTAACAAACCACTATTTGGGAGCTCAAAGAAAATGGACACTCACCAATAATTGAATGGAAAATAATACGACAGGCCAGTACATGTAGAAATTTAGACGATCCGTGACTGAAAAATTTGAAATCCTAAATTTTAAAAACGCTCAAAATCTATTAAACTGTAGAAGTGAGATAGCAAACAGCTGCCTACATAGAAATAAATTTACCTTAGGCTAACGATAAATAAATAAACAAAAAATAAAAAACAAACAAAAAACATAACAATTTAAAAATAAAAACCTAAAATAGAAATACAAGGAACCACGTGTTAAAATAAAATTCATCCATTATATTGACACAAGAAAGGAAACAAGATATAGGCCAACCTATAGAGAAAAAAGAACAATAAACTAGGATATAAGAAGAAAGTAACAATAACCACACCTTTGTTCGCGGGAAGCCCAGTGATTGGCTGAGAGAACAACAAACAATCTGATTGGTTAACTAGCCAGCCGTGTATATAAAAACACCCGGCAAAAATAACTCCATGCATTTTAGCCTGAAGTTTCCCCCCGGGGATGAAACGCGGGAGCCTCTATGTAGCTTAATTTCTATAAATATATTTTCATAGCTTACTACCTAGCTCTACTTACGTATCGAACACTGTTGAAGTAAATACTGAAAATTGATACATAAAAAATTATATCTCCTTATAAAATTTTATGTGGATACATGAAATACTAATATAACACAACAAGATAGCCCCCTTCTGTGTGAGCTGCAATCTCCCACACTTGGGAGCCGTTTTACCTGACTTTCCGTTGCTCTCGCGAGAAGACCCCCAATGCCGATATTATTGCTTAAAAAAAAATCAACTGCGTCAGAGAGACGGCGGTATCAGGTTAACGGTTGTCAATTAAAGGTCACATCAATGTTAGGTGACATCACCACGAAAATGATAACCATAAAAGCAGTTTGACATTCATAACAAAGCGCTTGTGAATTTAGAATGCATTGTCTCTCTGTCTTTCTTCATGTGATGTATATTGTGCCCCTCCATCTCCCCATCTGTCGATTAGTCTATAGTGAGCGAGATATCTTCAGTCTGGTTTTTACGTGCGTACGAGGATAAACGCATGTCTCAAGCAGTTTAGTAACTCAAGGTTTTTATCATCATTCTTCGGCAAAAATAAATTATATTTTTATATATAATGTAATGCGTTGTTCTCTCATTACAAAACGTTCAATTTTCAGAAGCCGATGGCCCCAGCAGATGATTAATTCTCAGGAGAGAATTAAAGACGCCTAAAGAAGCCAGCTGCTAATGACGCCTCCTAAAGCCACCGAAGAAAGTAATCGCCCAGCCAGACAATATGTACGATTTTTATCACCTAAACATTTAATATATTTTTATGTAATTATTTTTTATTGGTGATTGCAGCAGTTTTGTTATTTTTTGCTTACAAATTTTTCGATTATCTCACTTTGTAAGTGATTAAGATGCAGAAAATTGCTTTATTAGTCGCTTAGGAAGTGAGATAATAGAAATAGTAGTAAGCAAATAACAAAAATAACAACAAAGAACGCTGCAATCACCAATAAAAACAATTACATAAAATACATTAAATATGACCTTAAAAAGCGACCCATGTGACCTGTTTGCAATAAAAAAAACTTTAGTTCGCCGTTTTTAAGAACTCTGTTCACATTTCATTGAAAGTTTGAAAAAGTAAATGGTCCCCGAAAATTTCCTACGGAATATTCTAACAAAACAAAAACAGAAATCAGGATTTAATTTGCTTCTGAAATCGTCCAATAATCTCGGCACGAAATTGTAAGTTGCATTCATTTTTAAAAATTCATTATCAGTTTTTATTTATATATTTTCACTCACTTGTGCGCTTATGATTTTCCGTTGACTGATTACAAACACCCCCCATACATGAATATATATTTTTTCCCCACAATCTTTATTTTAATATTTCAAATTTAAAATCTTGGCCTTTGCCAACTTATCTATCCCAGCAATTTCCTCTGATGATCTTTGAAAAGCCTGGCTTAAGGAAACAATTAATTGAATAAATTGCTGTTTTTGCGGAATATACCTTGAATTGAGCAACTGAATTGAAAAAAGATATGCCTCCGTCGCTTTTCTAATTCCTTTTCATCCTTCTACCTATCTATTTGCTCTATCCGGTATATTGAGCTGTATACTTTTCACAATAGGTTTTACCTTTCCTGAAAGTTCGCTTTTAGTTCTCCACTTATATATATATATATATATATATATATATAATTTATTTCAACCTTGCGGTTTTTTCAAGCATCACTAAGACAATTACATTTTTGAGACTCTATATATATATATATATATATATATATATATATATATATATATATATATATATATATATATATATATATATATATATATATAGTCCAGGTTCCTTCTCGTAAGACATTCACAGCAATAACTCTTCTACTACCACAATGGAAACAACTTTCCTTCCCCCGTGTGCCTATCATCAAACGGAATTTCCATGAACAGTTTTTTGTAAGGGTTTCCCGTCTGTTTCACACATTAACACTGAACTGCTTTTCTGCACTGTCGTATTCAACTTCAATATCAATGTCAACAAATACTTGCCATCAACCGTCCCGATAAGTAATTAAACATTGGTTATTTTTTCATTATTAATTTTCAATCTTCTCAAAATGTTCTTCATCTTTTAACTGACATCTCATTAACCCTTATCCTCGCGCTGATTTTGGCCTTGATAAGTAGTGAGTCAGTAGTAAAAAATATAAAGTTGTAATTCCTGTTTGTTTGTCTGTTTGCTTGTCTGTTTGTTTGTTCCTTCACGAACTTGTCATATGACGTTGGAGATACTCTCCCATAACAATATATAACTTTTAATTACAGGGTGTGAGAGCTATTACACACTCAAATCAATTATAATATTATTTTTTGATTTAAAATAACCCATTAAGAAGAAGGTGTTTACATAAGAGATTTTGACTGCAAATCATTTGTTCATAAAGTTCGGTTGGAGCTCTTGGGATGTAATGGCAACCTTTTCATCTAAGGTGGCTAAGTGTATCTTCTTTTGAATTACCCAGCGTCATGCACACTAAATATGTGGATATTGCGATAGTTTTAAAAGATGTGAGCATTTAAGGTCATGTCATACCCACCTTACATTTTCTCATAACGTATCAGGGTCAATGCTGATGGATACCTTGATGTTTTTAAAACGGTTATTAAGTCCTCGATAGATAAATGGAAGGCTACATGTTTTACAACAAGACTCAGCACCTTCTGACAAAGCCATTGTAACCAAGGACTGATTAGAAGAGAAGTTTTACGACCATCTGACCCCTATATATTTGGATCCCATACTTGCCAAATTGAATTATTTGGACTATGACGTATGCAGCGTTTTTGAAAGTGAGACTAATCGATATCCTCATAGTACCATATCTTCACTAAACACCGCCATTATCCAGGTGATGTCCGAAATGAATAGGTATTACTTAATCCCAGCTTGTGGACGATTTCGAGCCTGAATAGAAGTAGTTATTGAAGCCATAGGTGGATTTATAGAATAATTCCATAAATATGTATTATCAAATATATTTGTGTCAATTTGATTTAAATATATACATTTTTGGATAAAATATTAGTGTTTACTTAACATACTAAAAATGTCCTCAAATAGCTCTCGCACTCTGTATATTGACCAGATTACTCTGATACCTTTTTTTGCCAATAAAATTTATTGATAATAATATGTCATTTTGATGAAGAAGGAAAAATAATATCGTCATAAGTGACATTATCAAAAAATGGGAATGTGGCGTTTTACTTTGTTTCATTTATAACTTGAAAATTATAATTTTTCCAAATTTCATACATGTATCTGATGCTCTTGGATAACTTTAATCACCATGCAACATGTTAGCCAGATCAGATAAATAATTTTTGAGTTATCAACAACACGTTGATCAGCCCAAAACATAGCATAATTTCGGGAATACTTCATACAATATGCAGAAGCAGCGTTTAGATAATACTTTGGCTCATCCTTACGTTGTTAGGCGGCGGTATGCAGTTTCACGATGCACCTATGTTCTTGTTGCTAAATACAAAGATGATTGCGAAATAGATATGACAAAGACAAAGTAGGACGGGGACAGATGCGAGGGAGAGAGAGAGAGACATGATGATGATGATGATGATGATGATGATGATGATGATGATGATGATGATGATGATGTAGTAGTAGTAGTAGTAGTAGTAGTAGTAGTAGTAGTAGTAGTAAAGAGAAAATAGCAAAAAGTGAAACCCTGCGTAACACATTTTTCACGCATGAATGAGAAAGAGAAAAATATGAATTTTTCTTTTCTTCTTTTTCTTACTTAATTTAATTTCTTTCCTTTTTACTTTTTGCTTGTTTTTTTTTCTGTTACTTTTGGCGGGAATAACATCGAAACGGTTTTGCAATAAAAAAAAAAACGTCTTACAAAATATAGAAAATTTTAATCTCATGATTACTGTCGACTTGTTTTTCGAGATTTTAGACATGACGTTTTTAAACTTCTGTTGCACGCCGGTTCTTTTTTTTATTTTGTAAAATAAATTTTTGTGTAGTTTGAATTGAAATACTTACATTATCATTTGGTCATTGCGTTAATCGAATAAAATTGTTTAGAATTATAACATTCTTAAAGAAGTTATTTTAATGAGCAATGTTATAACGCGAATTGCCACAGACAATTTTATAATCTACTAGCAGGGATACCAGACGTTGCTCGGGATTGAATGAGGATCAGTACTATGTACTCTTTCGCAATGCTCATAACACCATATATAATTTATAATCTACTAGCAGGGATACCAGACGTTGCTCGGGATTGAATGAGTATCAGTACTATGTACTCTTTCGCAATGCTCATAACATCATGTTGCTTTCTTTGTTTTTACTGTCCCTTTCTTCCCGTTTCGTCCCCTAGTGGGGAGAAGCTGAAATGTTGTAAAACTCTATGAATTACTGTCTTATTTATATGGTTTAAATTACATAAAAATCAGATATACGTATTTGAAGTTTTAAGGGAGTTATATCCACATAGGTCACTTAACGAATGCTGCACGTAGATATTCGGAACATAGAGGGTAACGTAGGGATTCGGGATCACTTCCATTGTCTTCCCTGCAAAATTTTATACATATGATATTCATTTCATGATTATAGGATATATTTGAAGTTTTAAAAGCGTTATGCCTTCAGACCCCCCTTTAGGGGTGCACTTCGAGATTCGGGAACACTTCCATTGTCTTCCACGGAAAATTTTACATGAGAATACACTTTTAGATGTTATCTAAATGCTCTAACCTTTCTTTCTATAGGGAACCCACACATACGTTCAGACATTGAGTTTTATATATAGAGATTACAAATTGAAATTTGGTATTTGTCTTTCTGAAGCCTAGACTATACTATTATTTCTCTTACTTATACTATTGTACTATGTTTTAATGCTTCATTCAATGTACTATATTATTTCAGACTAATGTACTATCTTTCAATGTTTTATTATGGGAAGTGTAGTGTAATAAAAGTTTTGTTATCATGCTATCATCCTTCCAGGCATTACCTCCGCTTTTTTTGGGGTGTGTGTATAGTATATGTTCTGTTGTCATGACACCATACTCCCAGGCATTACCACCTCTTTTGAAAGGGTGGTATAGTATCTGTTCTGTTGTAATGAGACCATGCTCTCAGGCATTACATCTTCCTTTGGGTGGGACAGTGTTCGTCCATCATGATATCATCCTACCAGATATTACCTCCCTTTCTTTGTTGGGTGGTGGTGGTAATGTTGTGTCTGTTCTGTGGCCATGATACCATCCACACAGGGGTTACCGTTTCCCTATTTGAGAGGATATAGATAATTCTCTTTGTGTCATGTGATACTTGTGTTATGCTATTTATTATGTATCCACGACTAAATCATGTGGAAATACATGTCAATAATTGTTTCATAAAACAAATATACAATAAGCACATTGTTAAAACATTTTTTTATTGTCTCACCTTCAAATAGATAACAAAAATACACTCTATATTCCAACTCATTAAAGTTGAATGTATCTAATTTAAGTTTATTATTTACAAATGGTACCTCATTTAAACATAAAGCAAAGGAACGGATCATTGTTAAATATTGAAAAATATATATAGATATATATAGAGAGAGATGGGCGCGAGAGTGATAGACAGCGTATAAAATAATAAATGCACAGCCTTTAATATCGACAACAAAAACAGACTAACACTGCAAATATTTCACCTCTAAACAGCACAACCAGCACAAATAACACTGACAAAATTGACAAAAATAAATCTTACATAGTTCTCCCCAATAATCGCATATCTATTTCCTTACAAAAACAATTCAAATCTGACCAAACAATAGTAACATCAACTTCTAAAACAATTAAGGATTTACTCAACACCGAACCCCCGTACCCATTTACCTTCTAAGGACACTTCTTTCCTAGTCGGCAGTTACAAAATAAAATGTGCCTCATGTCCGATGTTTTATATCGGCGAGGCGGCCAGAGATATAACATCCCGCATTTACGAGCATCAACGAGACCTCAAAAAGCAACACTGCCACTAACGAACATACACAGAACACATTTGACCACAATTTCGACTTTTACAAACTTCATCCTCCTCAAGACCGAATCCTCTCTCCCACGCCGTAAGTGCATCGAAAGTGCTGTAAATATTTCTCTCGTAACCATATCACGTAAATCTTAGACTCGGATTTAATTCCTTAACCAAACATCTGTCAAAAATTGCACTCAAACAATGCAATATACCTCACCACCGCATAACAAACTCCGATCCCGATTAAAGTACCGCATATTTTTGGACTGCATTTAATCCATGTTTCCATTTGTTTCTTTAAATTTTCTACTTTTTTTCTCCTTTTTTTTCTTTCTTTCTCCCTCTTTTCCAATGTTAACGTCTTTATCGCAGGCGCTACATAATTATTCAAATAGTTACACACGTTTCAAAACATCCCGTTATGCGTTCTATTCTTTTTCCTATATTTTGCCGTTATTCAATGAATGTGAAAACTTTACTTTTTTCTGAAGACGTTCGTTTATCCGAACGAAGCCATCAATCCCTCGTTTTTGATGATTTCTTCCTGTGTTTAATTTGTGTTTCATTTTATTTTGTGATACATCGTGTATTTTATCATCATATATATATATATATATATATATATATATATATATATATATATATATATATATATATATATATATATAAATATATAATATATATATATAAACATTATTTTCAAAATAAACCTATATACATATGTGTTTTATACCAAACCCAATCATCAGTATGGGAAGTAACAATTCCTGCATGTCACACGGTTCGAACCCTGATTAGAAAGTCATATTTGACTCAGTAGTCGAGGCGGGTACCACTACTCCAACACGCATAGTCTAGAAATTAAATTAACATCTAAATAGCAAACACGGCGGCTATCTAGCAAGCAGTCGAGAGAGAACTCAATAGGCGGGGTTTAGAATTATGCATTACGCAGAATGACGGCTTGTTGTCAACTTAACTTAGAATGCGATAGCTTTGAATATATATATTTAATTTTATTTAATTTTTTTCCTCTCAATACTCGTTTGGAAAAGGAAAAAAATCCTCATAGTGAAAGAAGAAAAAGTTACGAAGTTATTCATCTTTGTTCACCTTCTCGTGTTTCTTTTTTCCTTGTTTATAATATAAATCATTAAAAAAATCCTTATTATAGATAATGATGGCAGTGTGTCTAACATTATTTCACTGTTTATATATATATATATATATATATATATATATATATATATATATATATATATATATATATATATGTATATATATATTCACACAACGTTCGTTGAATACTCTAGTCAGTCTTTCTATATGTGCCTCCATTCGAATAAATAGAACTTAAATTCTCTATCTTGACGTAGTAATCTCTCATGGCCGTATGATTATGACGCTTGTTTGAAAAGTCTATATTGATTTTGTAGCAGAGGTTCGAGACTTGCGACCGTCTGAGATTATCATTCCCTACACTGATGAAAAGGACAGCTTGAAACGCTGGCGTATGTAAGTAAACATAATTTAATATTATTTACTTAATATATATATATATATATATATATATATATATATATATATAACTCCTCCCCAGGTCAGGTGTGGGTTTTGATGGATGTGTTTCTGTGGAACGAACTGTATTCGAACCTGGCACACTCAGGTCCCTAGTTTACCACTTAGCCACCGTACCATCCTCAACAGGTCTCTCTCTCTCTCTATATATATATATATAAATCTTCTGACGGATATGGTTGTGAATAAGAGACAGATAGAGCGTGGAGGATATTAGAAAGAAATAATAGCCATAGTGGTGAAGAGTATTTGAAAACAAGTCTCTCTCTCGATGATAATAATAATAATAATTACTATGATCATCATTTTATTACTTTGTATTATCAGTATCATTATTGTTTCGAAATTATTTCATTTTATAAACTGCATCTACAATATACAAATAACAGCAGTGGCAATAACACTGTCGTTGGGTAAGCAACTATAATGATATTGGTTCCTTGGATTAACTAAAGTGTCCATATTATGCTTACATTCTCACAAGTTATTAAATCTCGGGTTTAATTACTTTAAGTTGTAATCATACTTCCATTATGACCAAAAATAGTGCGTATATATTATCTATCTTTATATACGACTAGCGGGGCTACCCGGCGTTGCTCGGGGTCATAAAAACATATATTTGAAGAAAGATCGTGTGTGTAACATCTTTATATTCAAACTTCTATGTCCTCCCCCTCTCTCTATAGCCGTCTCTTTATCTGCTACCTTTCTCTTCCCTGGTCGCCCCATTTCGCCGCTACTTTCTAATTTTGCCTTTTGCAAAAGCTGTTTCTTCCCCACCATTTCTCCTATTGCCCAGGGTAATAGTATGACATATTTCTATAAAAAGTAACACCTCTATCTGCGCCTTCTATATAGGTACTTATCTCCACCCCGGTGTTCATACTATATACGTATCTATCATCACCCCGGTGCGCATACTATATACGTACCTATCGCCGCCCCAGTGCACATACTATATACGTACCTATCGCCGCCACGGTGCAGATACTATTTAAGTACCTATCGCCGCCCCGTTGCTAATACTAAATAGTACCTATCGTTGCCCCGGTGTGAATGATAAATACATACCTATTGCGCCCCGGTGTGCATGCTACATAAGTACCTATCGCTGCCCTAGTGCAAATACTAAAGACATACCAATTGCGCCCTGGTGTGCATGCTACATAAGTACCTATCGCTGCCCTAGTGCGAATAATTAATATCTACATATTGCCGCTTTGGTGTGAATGCTAAATACGTACCTATCGCCGGCCCAGTGCGAATGCTAAATACGTACCTATAGCCGCCCTGGTGCGAATGCTAAATACGTACCTATAGCCGCCCCGGTGCGAATGCTAAATACGTACCTATCACCACCACGGTGCGAATGCGATATACATACCTTTCGCCGCCCCGGTGCGCGTGCTATATATGTACTGATCGCCGCCGCAGAGCGCATGCTATGTACGTACTTATTGCTGCCCATGTGTACATGCTATATACATAGCTATCGCCACCCCTGAATTCTGAATACGTACCTATCGCCGCCCTGGTGTGGAAGCTAAATACGTACATATCGCCGCCCCGGTGCGAATGCTAAATACATACCTATCGCCGCCCCGGTGTGAATTCTAAATACGTACCTATCGCCGCCCTGGTGTGGAAGCTAAATACGTACATATCGCCACCCCGGTGCGAATGCTAAATACATACGTATCGCTGCCCCGGTGTGAATGCTAAATACATACCTATCGCTGCCCCGGTGTGAATGCTAAATACATACCTATAGCCGCCCCGGTGTGAATGCTAAATACGTACCTATCGCCGCCCCGGTGTGAATTTTAAATATGTACCTTTCGCCGCCCGGTGTGAATTTTAAATATGTACCTTTCGCCGCCACTGTGCGCGTGCTATATACATACCTATCGCCGCCCCGGTGCGCGTGCTATATATGAACCGATCGCTGCCTCAGTGCGCATGCTAAATACATACCTATCATTGCCCCGGTGTGCATACTATATACGTACTTATTACCGCCCATGTGCACATGCTATATAAGTACCTATCACCACCGCTGAATGCTAAATAAGTACCTATCGCCGCCCCGGTGTGGAAGCTAAATACGTACAGATCGCCGCCCCTAAATTTGGGCAGAACCCTAAAAAATTTGGCCTGACCCCTAACATTTTCCCCGTCCCCTACATCTCTCCAGCCCCTAATTTTTCACTCTCCCTCAACCATGAGAAATATTTTGAGTTCAAAACCAAAAAAAAGAAAAAAATTTGGCCTGACCCCTAAAAAGTTCGTCCTGACCCCTAAAATTTTCCCCGACCCCTCAATCTATCCAGCCCCCTAATTTTTCACTCTCCCCCAACCCTGAGAAATATTTTGACTTCAAAACAAAAAAAAACAAAAAAATTTGGCCTGACCCCTAAAAAGTTGGTCCTGACCCCTAAAATTTTCTTCGACCCCTAAATCTCTCCAGCCCCCTAATTTTTCACTCTCCCCCAACCATGAGATATATTTTGACTTCAAAACAAAAAAAAAAGAAAAAAATTTGGCCTGACCACTAAAAAGTTCGTCCTGACCCCTAAAATTTTCCCCGACCCCTAAATCTCACCAGCCCCCTAATTTTTCACTCTCCTCCAACCATGAGAAATATTTTGACTTCAAAACAAAAAAAAACAAAAAAAATTTGGCCTGACCCCTAAAAAGTTCGTCCTGACCCCTAAAATTTTCCCCGACCCCTAAATCTCTGTAGCCCCCTAATTTTTCACTCTCCCCCAACCCTGAGAAATATTTTCAGTTCAAAACAAAATAAAAACAAAAGAATTTGGCTTGACCCCTAAAAAGTACGTCCTGACCCCTAAAATTTTCCCCGACCCCTAAATCTCTGTAGCCCCCTAATTTTTCACTCTCCCCCAACCCTGACAAATATTTTCAGTTCAAAACAAAATAAAAAGAAAAAAATTTGGCTTGACCCCTAAAAAGTTCGTTCTGACCCCTAAAATTTTCCCCGACCCCTAAATCTCTCCAGCCCCCTAATTTTAAACTCTCCCCCAACCCTGAGAAATATTTTGAGTTCAAAACCAAAAAAAAGAAAAAAATTTGGCCTGACCCCTAAAAAGTTCGCCCTGACCCCTAAAATTTTCCCCGACCCCTAAATCTCTCTAGCCCCCTAATTTTTTACTCTCCACCAACCATGAGAAATATTTTGAGTTCAAAACTAAATTTAAAAAATAAAAAATTTGGCCTGACCCCTAAAAAGTTCGTCTTGACCCCTAAAATTTTCCCCGACCCCTAAATCTCTCTAGCCCCCTAATTTTTCACTCTCCCCCAACCATGAGAAATATTTTGACTTCAAAACAAAAAAAAACAAAAAAATTTGGTGTGACCCCTAAAAAGTTCGTCCTGACCCCTAAAATTTTCTTCGACCCCTAAATCTCTCCAGCCCCCTTATTTTTCACTCTCCCCCAACCATGAGAAATATTTTGACTTCAAAACAAAAAAAAACAAAAAATTTGGCCTGACCCCTAAAAAGTTCGTCCTGACCCCTAAAATTTTCCCCGACCCCTAAATCTCTCCAGCCCCCTAATTTTTCAGTCTCCCCCAACCATGAGAAATATTTTGAGTTCAAAACCAAAAAAAAAAAAAAAAATTGGCTTGACCCCTAAAAAGTTCCGCCTGACCCCTAAAATTTTCCCCGACCCCTAAATCTCTCCAGCCCCCTAATTTTTCACTCTCCCCCAACCATGAGAAATATTTTGAGTTCAAAACCAAAAAAAAGAAAAAAATTTGGCCTGACCCCTAAAAAGTTCGTTATGACCCCTAAAATTTTCCCCGACCCCTAAATCTCTCCAGCCCCCTAATTTTTCACTATCCCCCAACCATGAGAAATATTTTGAGTTCAAAACCAAAAAAAAAGAAAAAAATTTGGCCTGACCCCTAAAAAGTTCGTCCTGACCCCTAAAATTTTCCCCGACCCCTAAATCTCTCCAGCCCCTAATTTTTATCTCTCCCCCAACCATGAGAAATATTTTCAGTTCAAAACCAAAAAAAAGAAAAAAATTTGGCCTGACCCCTAAAAAGTTCGTCCTGACCCCTAAAATTTTCCCCGACCCCTAAATCTCTCCAGCCCCCTAATTTTTCACTCTCCCCCAACCATGAGAAATATTTTGAGTTCAAAACAAAAAAAAACAAAAAAATTTGGCCTGACCCCTAAAAAGTTCGTCCTGACCCCTAAAATTTTCCCCGACCCCTAAATCTCTCCAGCCCCCTAATTTTCCACTATCCCCCAACCCTAAGAAATATTTTGAGTTCAAAACCAAAAAAATGTTATTTAACATGTATACAAATATTAGTGAAAACAATGGCAGAGCATAATTATTTCTCTTTTTACTTTACTTATTGAGACGTTATTTAACATGTATAAAAATATAAGTGAAAACAATGGTGAAGCATAATTATTTTTCTTCTTTCTTTACTCATTGAGACGTTATTTAATATGTATACAAATATTAGTGAAAACAGTGGCGGAGCATAATTATTTCTCTTTTTACTTTACTTATTGAGACGTTATATAACATGTATTCAAATATTAGTGAAAACAATGGCGGAGCATAATTATATTTCTTCTTACTTTACATATTGAGACGTTATTTAATATGTATACACATTTTAGTGAAAACAGTGGTGGAGCATAATTATTTTTTCTTCTTACTTTACTTATTTAGACGTTATATCATATGTATACAAATATTAGTGAAAACAATGGTGGAGCATAATTATTTTTCTTCTTACTTTACTTATTGAGACGTTATTTAATATGTATACAAATATTAGTGAAAACAGTGGTGGAGCATAATTATTTTTCTTCTTACTTTACTTATTGAGACGTTATTTAATATGTATACAAATATTAGTGAAAACAATGGTGGAGCATAATTATTTATTACTTTAATTTTACTGATACTACACTAACTTCACACCTCTCAAAAAGAAGGAGGTTATACCTGGGAGGATGGTATCATGTCAACAGAAGAAATGCAGTTAGGATTAAGCAACCCTGGCTTCACTACAAACTCGTGTTCAAAAAAGTGCCGTTATTGATTAAGCAACCCTGGCTTCACTGTGGATTCATGTTCAAAAAAGTGCCGTTAGTAATTAAGCAACCCTTGCTTCACTATGGACTCATGTTCAAAAAAATGCCGTTAGGGATTAAGCAACAGTTGCTTCAATAAAAACTTATGTTTCGTTGGGATAAGGCAACCCGTGCTTCACTATAAACTCATGTTCAAAAAAAGTGCCGTTAGGGATTTCCTCTGACGTCATTTCCTGCTAAAATCGTGACTTTGCATTATGCCGACAATCCCCCATCTCCAAATTTGGCCTGAGGTGCACCACCGGCGAATGCCGACACTCCACCAAATTCGGCCTGAGTCGCTCACACCGGCGAATGCCGACACTCCCCCAAATTCGGCCTGAGGCGCTCATACTGGCGAATGCCGACACTCCTCCCCGAATTTCGCCTGAGGCGCCCCACCGCCGAATGCCGACACTCACCCTCCCCAGATTTGGCCTGAGGCGCCCCACCGCCGAATGCCGATACCCCCCCCCTCTTCCCCAAATTTCTCCTGAGGCGCTCACACCGGCGAATGCCGACACCCCCCACACCCACCCCAAGTGTTCAATATGTATACAATATGTATAGAAATATTAGTGAAAACAATGGGGGAGCATACAAATATTAGTGAAAACAGTGGGGGAGCATAATTATTTATTACTTTAATTTTACTGATAATACACTAACTTCACACCTCTCAAAAAGGAGGAGATAATACCTAGGAGGATGTTATCATGTCAACAGGAAAAATGTGGTTAGGATTAAGCAACCCTTGCTTCACTATGAACTCATGTTAAAAAAAGTGCCGTTATTGATTAAACAACACTTGCGTCACTATAAACGCATGTATCAAAAAGTGCCGTTAAGAGTTAAGCAACCCTTGCATCACTATGGACTCATGTTCAAAAAAGTGCCGTTAGTAAGTAAGCAACCCATGCTTGACTATGGACTCGTGTTCAAAAAAAGTGCCGTTTGTGATTAAGCAACACTTGCTTCACTATAAACTCATGTTCAAAAAAGAGCCGTTAGGGATTTCCTCTGACGTCATTTCCTGTTTAAATCATGACGGTGCATTATTTCTCAAATTCTTTGTTTTTTTCTCAAATTAGTACTAAACAACGTTGAAAATCGAGGAAAAAGGCACCCCCCCATTGGAGAAAAGTGCCCAGTCGACCCTCGAAGAGTCCATTTTTTTTTCCGGTTCTGAGATATTATACGTCCCGGGGCTGGCCGGTTATAATAATGTCAACCGTGTGACTGTTTGTTGGGTCCTGTCGGAGGAGTATCTGGACATACAAACAAACAAACAAACAGACAAACATACAGACAACTGCCCTTTATATAGGAGACTAGCGGGGCTACCCGGCGTTGCTCGGGGTCATAAAACCATATATTTGAAGAAAGATCGTGTGTGTAACATCTTTATATTCAAACTTCTATGTCCGCCCCCTCTCTCTATAGCCGTCTCTTTATCTGCTACCTTTCTCTTCCCTGGTCGCCCCATTTCGCCGCTACTTTCTAATTTTGCCTATTGCAAAAGCTGTTTCTTCCCCACCATTTCTCCTATTGCCCAGGGTAATAGTATGACATATTTCTATAAAAAGTAACACCTCTATCTGCTCCTTCTATATAGGTACTTATCTCCACCCTGGTGTTCATACTATATACGTATCTATCATCACCCCGGTGCGCATACTATATACGTACCTATCGCCGCCCCAGTGCACATACTATATACGTACCTATCACCGCCCCGGTGCAGATACTATTTAAGTACCTATCGCCGCCCCGTTGCGAATGCTAAATAATACCTATCGTTGCCCCGGTGTGAATGCTAAATACATACCTATTGCGCCCCGGTGTGCATGCTACATAAGTACCTATCGCTGCCCTAGTGCGAATAATTAATATGTACATATTGCCGCTTTGGTGTGAATGCTAAATACGTACCTATCGCCGGCCCAGTGCGAATGCTAAATACGTACCTATAGCCGCCCTGGTGCGAATGCTAAATACGTACCTATAGCCGCCCCGGTAAGAATGCTAAATACGTACCTATCACCACCACGGTGCGAATGCGAAATACATACCTTTCGCCGCCCCGGTGCGCGTGCTATATATGTACTGATCGCCGCCGCAGAGCGCATGCTATGTACGTACTTATTGCTGCTCATGTGTACATGCTATATACGTAGCTATCGCCACCCCTGAATTCTGAATACGTACCTATCGCCGCCCTGGTGTGGAAGCTAAATACATACCTATTGCCGCCCCGGTGTGAATTCTATATACGTACCTATCGCCGCCCCGGTGTGAATTCTAAATACGTAACTATCGCCGCCCCAGTGCGGAAGCTAAATACGTACATATCGCCACCCCGGTGCGAATTCTAAATACATACCTTTCGCCGCCCCGGTGCGCGTGCTATATATGTACTGATCGCCGCCGCAGAGCGCATGCTATGTACGTACGTATTGCTGCCCATGTGTACATGCTATATACGTAGCTATCGCCACCCCTGAATTCTGAATACGTACCTATCGCCGCCCTGGTGTGGAAGCTAAATACGTACATATCGCCGCCCCGGTGCGAATGCTAAATACATACCTATCACCGCCCCGGTGTGAATTCTAAATACGTACCTATCGCCGCCCCAGTGTGAATTCTAAATACGTACCTATCGCCGCCCGGGTGCAGAAGCTAAATACGTACATACTGCCACCCCGGTGCGAATGCTAAATACATACCTATCGCTGCCCCGGTGTGAATGCTAAATACATACCTATCACCGCCCCGGTGTGAATGCTAAATACATACCTATCGCTGCCCCGGTGTGAATTTTAAATATGTACCTTTCGCTGCCCGGTGTGAATTTTAAATATGTACCTTTCGCCGCCCCTGTGCGCGTGCTATATATGTACCTATCGCCGCCCCGGTGCGCGTGCTATATATGAACCGATCGCTTCCTCAGTGCGCATGCTAAATACATACCTATCACTGCCCCGGTGTGCATACTATATACGTACTTATTACCGCCCATGTGCACATGCTATATAAGTACCTATCACCACTGCTGAATGCTAAATAAGTACCTATCGCCGCCCCGGTGTGGAAGCTAAATACAGACATATCGCCGCCCCTAAATTTGGGCAGACCCTAAAAAATTTGGCCTGACCCCTAAAATTTTCCCCGTCCCCTAAATCTCTCCAGCCTCTAATTTTTCACTCTCCCCCAACCATGAGAAATATTTTGACTTCAAAACAAAAAAAAAACAAAAAAATTTGGCCTGACCCCTAAAAAGTTCCGCCTGACCCCTAAAATTTTCCCCGACCCCTGAATCTCTCCAGCCACCTAATTTTTCACTCTCCCTCAACCATGAGAAATATTTTGACTTCAAAACAAAAAAAACAAAAAAATTTGGCCTGACCCTTAAAAAGTTCGTCCTGACCCCTAAAATTTTCCCCGACCCCTCAATCTCTTCAGCCCCCTAATTGTTCACTCTCCCCCAACCCTGAGAAATATTTTGAGTTCAAAACCAAAAAAAACAAAAAAATTTGGCCTGACCCCTAAAAAGTTCCGCCTGACCCCTAAAATTTTCCCCGACCCCTAAATCTCTCCAGCCCCCTAATTTTTCACTCTCCCCCAACCATGAGATATATTTTGACTTCAAAACAAAAAAAAACAAAAAAAAAGAAAAAAATTTGGCCTGACCCCTAAAAAGTTCGTCCTGAGCCCTAAAATTTTCCCCGACCCCTAAATCTTTCAAGCCCCCTAATTTTTCACTCTCCCCCAACCATGAGATATATTTTGACTTCAAAACAAAAAAAAAACAAAAAAATTTGGCCTGACCCCTAAAAAGTTCGTCCTGACCCCTAAAAATTTCCCCGACCCCTAAATCTCTCCAGCCCCCTAATTTTTCACTCTTCTCCAACCATGAAAAATATTTTGACTTCAAAAAAAAAAAAAAAAAAAATTTGGCCTGACCCCTAAAAAGTTCGTCCTGACCCCTAAAATTTTCCCCGACCCCTAAATCTCTCCAGCCCCCTAATTTTTCACTCTCCCCCAACCCTGAGAAATATTTTGACTTCAAAACAAAAAAAAAAATAAAGAATTTGGCCTGACCCCTAAAAAGTTCGTCCTGACCCCTTAAATTTTCCCCGACCCCTAAATCTCTCCAGCCCCCTAATTTTTGACTCTCCCCCAACCATGAGATATATTTTGACTTCAAAACAAAAAAAAACAAAAAAATTTGGCCTGACCCCTAAAAAGTTCGTCCTGACCCCTAAAATTTTCCCCGACCCCTAAATCTCTCCAGCCCCCTAATTTTTCACTCTCCTCCAACCATGAGAAATATTTTGACTTCAAAACAAAAAAAAACAAAAAAATTTGGCCTGACCCCTAAAAAGTTCGTCATGACCCCTAAAATTTTCCCCGAATCCTAAATCTCTCCAGCCCCCTAATTTTTCACTCTCCCCCAACCCTGAGAAATATTTTGACTTCAAAACAAAAAAAAAACAAAAAAAAACAAAAAAATTTGGCCTGACCCCTAAAAAGTTCGTCCTGACCCCTAAAATTTTCCCCGACCCCTAAATCTCTCCAGCCCCCTAATTTTTCACTCTCCCCCAACCATGAGAAATATTTTGACTTCAAAACAAAAAAAACAAAAAAATTTGGATGACCCCTAAAAAGTTCGTCCTGACCCCTAAAATTTTCCCCGACCCCTAAATCTCTCCAGCCCCCTAATTTTTCACTCTCCCCCAACCCTGAGAAATATTTTGATTTCAAAACAAAAAAAAAACAAAAAAAAACAAAAAAATTTGGCCTGACCCCTAAAAAGTTCGTCCTGACCCCTAAAATTTTCCCCGACCCCTAACTCTCTCCAGACCCCTAATTTTTCACTCTCCCCCAACTATGAGATATATTTTGACTTCAAAACAAAAAAAAACAAAAAAATTTGGCCTGACCCCTAAAAAGTCTGTCCTGACCCCTAAAATTTTCCCCGACCCCTAAATCTCTCCAGCCCCTTAATTTTTCACTCTCCTCCAACCATGAAAAATATTTTGACTTCAAAACAAAAAAAAACAAAAAAATTTGGCCTGACCCCTAAAAAGTTCGTCCTGACCCCTAAAATTTTCCCCGACCCCTAAATCTCTCCAGCCCCCTAATTTTTCACTCTCCCTTAACCCTGAGAAATATTTTGACTTCAAAACAAAAAAAAAAACAAAAAAAAAAAAATTTGGCCTGACCCCTAAAAAGTTCGTCCTGACCCCTAAAATTTTCCCCGACCCCTAAATCTCTCCAGCCCCCTGATTTTTCACTCTCCCCCAACCATGAGATATATTTTGACTTCAAAACAAAAAAAAACAAAAAAATTTGGCCTGACCCCTAAAAAGTTCGTCCTGACCCCTAAAATTTTCCCCGACCCCTAAATCTCTCCAGCCCCCTAATTTTTCACTCTCTTACAACCATAAGATATATTTTGACTTCAAAACAAAAAAAAACAAAAGAATTTGGCCTGACCCCTAAAAAGTTCGTCCTGACCCCTAAAATTTTCCCCGACCCCTAAATCTCTCCAGCCCCCTAATTTTTCACTCTCCTCCAACCCTGAGAAATATTTTGACTTCAAAACAAAAAAAAACAAAAAAATTTGGCATGACCCCTAAAAAGTTTGTCCTGACCCCTAAAATTTTCCCCGACCCCTAAATCTCTCCAGCCCCCTAATTTTTCACTCTCCCCAACCATGAGATATATTTTGACTTCAAAACAAAAAAAAACAAAAAAATTTGGCCTGACCCCTAAAAAGTTCGTCCTGACCCCTAAAATTTTCCCCGACCCCTAAATCTCTCCAGCCCCCTAATTTTTCACTCTCCTCCAACCATGAGAAATATTTTGACTTCAAAACAAAAAAAAACAAAAAAATTTGGCCTGACCCCTGAAAAGTTCGTCCTGACCCCTAAAATTTTCCCCGACCCCTAAATCTCTCCAGCCCCCTAATTTTTCACTCTCCTCCAACCCTGAGAAATATTTTGACTTCAAAACAAAAAAAAACAAAAAAAAACAAAAAAATTTGGCCTGACCCCTAAAAAGTTCGTCCTGACCCCTAAAATTTTCTTCGACCCCTAAATCTCTCCAGCCCCCTAATTTTTCACTCTCCCCCAACCATGAGATATATTTTGACTTCAAAACAAAAAAAAAACAAAAAAATTCGGCCGGACCCCTAAAAAATTTGGCCTGACTCCTAAAATTTTCCCCTACCCCTTAATCTCTCCAGCCCCCCCCCCCCCAACTTTTTTTTTCAGTGTCCCACAACCCTGAGAATTAATTTAAGTTCGAAAAAAGAAAAAAAAATATATTTGGCCGGACCCCTAAAATTTTTCCCGACCCCCTAATCTCTCCCCCCCCCCCCAACTTTTTTTTTCATTGTCCCACAACCCTGAGAATTATTTTAAGTTCAAAAAATGAAAAAAAAAATTTGACCGGACCCCTAAAAAAAATCTCTTTATATTATAGATACAAATAAATGCACATTGGCCTTTATTATAGATGCAAATAAATGCACATTGGTCTTTATTATAGATACAAATAAATGCACATTGGTCTTTATTATAGATACAAATAAATGCACATTGGTCTTTATTATAGATGCAAATAAATGCACATTGGTCTTTATTATAGATACAAATAAATGCACATTGGTCTTTATTATAGATGCAAATAAATGCACATTGGTCTTTATTATAGATACAAATAAATGCACATTGGCCTTTATTATAGATGCAAATAAATGCAAATAAATGCACATTGGTCTTTATTATAGATACAAATAAATGCACATTGGCCTTTATTATAGATACAAATAAATGCACATTGGTCTTTATTATAGATTTGCTTAATACCCCCCCCCCAAAGAAAAAGTTTGGCCTGAGGCGCTCACACCGGCGAATGCCGTCACCACCCCCCCCCCAATTTGGCATGAAAGGAGGAGGTAATGCCTATCATGATAACGGAAGGGAGTGAGAGGAATATTAGCGTCTATTAAAAGGTTGTAGTGTGAGTGAATTTATTCCCGCCACTTTGCATTATTTTTCAAATTATCTGCCACTCTCTGACGTCATGATGACCTGATATAACCGGACACAATTTAGGGCAAGACCGGGTACATCCGGCAAGGGATTATGGGACAGGTGCGGATGTGATTGAGCAACCCTTGTTTCACTACACACTCTTAACGTAGGATTCCTATGTTGTTATTGATGCAACCGGACAGAAGTTATTGGATGATCTGATACAACCGGACACAATTTAGGGCAAGACCGGGTACATCCGGCAAGGGATTATGGGATGTTTACAATGACTCTGCATTTTTATCGGATTAGTACATAAATACATTAGATTATTTCGAATTTACTACATATTAACGTTGAAATTTCGTGAAAAATACGGAAAAAACTGCTACCTTTTGTCGGAAAGTGGTCCGGTTGACTGTCAGCGAGTGAATCGATTTTCGCGATTTTTAGATATTTTACATCCGGGATTTGTGCGGTCCTGTAGATGTCAACTTTTTGACATGTCGTCGGGTAGTTTTTGAGGAGATACTGGACATACAAACAAACATACAAACAGACAACTGCCCTTTATATAAGAGACTAGCGGGGCTACCCGGCGTTGCTCGGGGTCATAAAAACATAATTGAAGAAAAATTGTGTGTGTAACATCTTTATATTAAAACTTCTATTTCTCTCCTTCTCTCTCTATAGCTGTCTCTTTATCTTTCTACTTTTCTCTACCCTGGTCGCTACTTTTAAATTTTGCCTTTTGCGAAAGCTGTTTCTTCCCCACCATTTCATCCTACGTTTCACAGGGCAATAGTATGACTTATTTCTATAAAAAGTACCACCACTGTCTGCGCCTTCTATATAGGAACTTATAACCGCCCCGGTGTTCATACTATATATTTTAACTCCCCTCGTTGTATTCATCATTTTCGATCTCCTCATACTATTAATCATTTTCAATCCCCTCATAATACTCTTCATCGATTTTCAATCTCCTCATACTATTAATCATTTTCAATCCCCTCATAATATTCTTCATCATTTTCAATCCTCTCGTAATATTCCTCATCATTTTCAATCCGCTCATGATATTCTTCATCATTTTCAATCCTCTCATGGTATATTTCATCATTTTCGATCCTCTCATGGTATATTTCATCATTTTCGATCCCCTCATGATATTCTTCTCATTTTCAATCCCCTCATGATATTATTCATCATTTTAAATCCTCTCATGGTATTCTTCATCATTTCCAATCCTGTCAGTCTATTCTTCATCATTTCCAATCCTGTCAGTCTATTCTTCATCATTTCCAATCCTGTCAGTCTATTCTTCATCATTTCCAATCCTGTCAGTCTATTCTTCATCATTTCCAATCCTGTCAGTCTATTCTTCATAATTTTCAATCCTGTCAGTCTATTCTTCATCATTTCCAATCCTGTCAGTCTATTCTTCATCATTTCCAATCCTGTCAGTCTATTCTTCATCATTTCCAATCCTCTCATGACATTCTTCATCATTTTCAATCCTCTCATGACATTCTTCATCATTTTCAATCCTCTCATGACATTCTTCATCATTTTCAATCCTCTCATGACATTCTTCATAATTTTAAATCTTCTCATGACATTCTTCATAATTTTCAATCCTCTCATGACATTCTTCATAATTTTCAATCCTCTCATGACATTCTTCATAATTTTCAATCCTCTCATGACATTCTTCATAATTTTCAATCCCCCCATGACATTCTTCATCATTTTCAATCCCCTCATGATATTATTCATCATTTCCAATCCTCTCATGGTATTCTTCATCATTTCCAATCCTCTCATGGTATTCTTCATCATTTCCAATCCTGTCAGTCTATTCTTCATCATTTTCAATCCTCTCATGACATTTTTCATCATTTTCAATCCTCTCATGACATTTTTCATCATTTCCAATCCTCTCATGGTATTCTTCATCATTTCCAATCCTCTCATGGTATTCTTCATCATTTCCAATCCTGTCAGTCTATTCTTCATCATTTCCAATCCTGTCAGTCTATTCTTCATCATTTCCAATCCTGTCAGTCTATTCTTCATCATTTCCAATCCTGTCAGTCTATTCTTCATCATTTCCAATCCTGTCAGTCTATTCTTCATCATTTCCAATCCTGTCAGTCTATTCTTCATCATTTCCAATCCTGTCAGTCTATTCTTCATCATTTCCAATCCTGTCAGTCTATTCTTCATCATTTCCAATCCTGTCAGTCTATTCTTCATCATTTCCAATCCTGTCAGTCTATTCTTCATCATTTCCAATCCTGTCAGTCTATTCTTCATCATTTCCAATCCTGTCAGTCTATTCTTCATCATTTTCAATCCTCTCATGACAGTCTTCATCATTTTCAATCCTCTCATGACAGTCTTCATCATTTCCAATCCTCTCATGACAGTCTTCATCATTTCCAAACCTCTCATGACAGTCTTCATCATTTCCAAACCTCTCATGACAGTCTTCATCATTTCCAAACCTCTCATGACAGTCTTCATCATTTCCAAACCTCTCATGACAGTCTTCATCATTTCCAAACCTCTCATGACAGTCTTCATCATTTCCAAACCTCTCATGACAGTCTTCATCATTTCCAAACCTCTCATGACAGTCTTCATCATTTCCAAACCTCTCATGACAGTCTTCATAATTTCCAAACCTCTCATGACAGTCTTCATAATTTCCAAACCTCTCATGACAGTCTTCATCATTTCCAAACCTCTCATGACAGTCTTCATCATTTCCAAACCTCTCATGACAGTCTTCATCATTTCCAAACCTCTCATGACAGTCTTCATCATTTCCAAACCTCTCATGACAGTCTTCATCATTTCCAAACCTCTCATGACAGTCTTCATCATTTCCAAACCTCTCATGACAGTCTTCATCATTTCCAAACCTCTCATGACAGTCTTCATCATTTCCAAACCTCTCATGACAGTCTTCATCATTTCCAAACCTCTCATGACAGTCTTCATCATTTTCAAACCTCTCATGACAGTCTTCATCATTTTCAAACCTCTCATGACAGTCTTCATCATTTTCAAACCTCTCATGACAGTCTTCATCATTTTCAAACCTCTCATGACAGTCTTCATCATTTTCAAACCTCTCATGACAGTCTTCATCATTTTCAAACCTCTCATGACAGTCTTCATCATTTTCAAACCTCTCATGACAGTCTTCATCATTTTCAAACCTCTCATGACAGTCTTCATCATTTTCAAACCTCTCATGACAGTCTTCATCATTTTCAAACCTCTCATGACAGTCTTCATCATTTTCAAACCTCTCATGACAGTCTTCATCATTTTCAAACCTCTCATGACAGTCTTCATCATTTTCAAACCTCTCATGACAGTCTTCATCATTTTCAAACCTCTCATGACAGTCTTCATCATTTTCAAACCTCTCATGACAGTCTTCATCATTTTCAAACCTCTCATGACAGTCTTCATCATTTTCAAACCTCTCATGACAGTCTTCATCATTTTCAAACCTCTCATGACAGTCTTCATCATTTTCAAACCTCTCATGACAGTCTTCATCATTTTCAAACCTCTCATGACAGTCTTCATCATTTTCAAACCTCTCATGATAGTCTTCATCATTTTCAAACCTCTCATGATAGTCTTCATCATTTTCCAACCTCTCATGATAGTCTTCATCATTTTCAAACCTCTCATGATAGTCTTCATCATTTTCAAACCTCTCATGATAGTCTTCATCATTTTCAAACCTCTCATGATAGTCTTCATCATTTTCAAACCTCTCATGATAGTCTTCATCATTTTCAAACCTCTCATGATAGTCTTCATCATTTTCAAACCTCTCATGATAGTCTTCATCATTTTCAAACCTCTCATGATAGTCTTCATCATTTTCAAACCTCTCATGATAGTCTTCATCATTTTCAAACCTCTCATGATATTCTTCATCATTTTCAATCCCCTCATGATATTATTCATAATTTTCAATCCCCTCATGGTATTCTTCATCATTTCCAATCCTGTCAGTCTATTCTTCATCATTTTCAATCCTCTCATGACATTCTTCATCATTTTCAATCCTCTCATGACATTCTTCATCATTTTCAATCCCCTTATGATAGTCTTCATCATTTTCAATCCCCTCATGATAGTGTACATCATTTTCAATCCCCTCATTATAGTCTTCATCATTTTCAATCCCCTCATTATAGTCTTTATCATAGCTCTATCTAGGATATTGAGCACTTTTCTCCCGGACAACGCCGAGTACTTTGAAAATCAAGGAGGCCTCATGAGCACTACTGAAATCACTTAGGTATCCTCTCTCCTTCTGATCTGCGAAATAGTCCAAAGGGGAACAAAGATGGCGTTAAAATATTTTCCAAACCTATCACTACAGTAGCTCTATCTAGGACATTGAGCACTTTTCTCCCAGACAACGCCGAGTACTTTAATAATAAAGGAGGCCTCCTGAGGACTATTGAAATCACTTAGGTATCCTCTCTCTTACTGATCTGCGAAATAGTCCAAAGGGGAACGAATATGGCGTTAAAATATTATCCAAACCTATCACTACAGTAGCTCTATATAGGACATTGAGCACTTTTTTCCCCGGACAACGCCGAGTACTTTGAAAATCAAGGAGGCCTCCTGGGGACTACTGAAATAACTCTTATCCATTCCCCCATCCTTTTCAGCGTAGATGCTGTTAAAATATTATCCAAACCTATCACTACAGTAGCTCTATCTAGGACATTGAGCACTTTTTTCCCGGACAACGCCGAGTACTTTGAAAATCAAAGAGGCCTCCTGGGGACTACAAAAATCAGGTATCCTCATTCCTTTTCATCTGCAAAATTGTCCAAAGGGGAATGAAGATGGCGTTAAAATATTTTCTAAACCTATCACTACAGTAGCTCTATCTAGGATATTGAGCACTTTTCTCCTGGACAACGCCGAGTACTTTGAAAATCGAGGAGGCTTCATGAGCACTCCTGAAATCCCTTAGGTATCCTCTCTCCGTCTGATCTGCGAAATAGTCCAAAGGGGAACGAAGATGGCGTTAAAATATTTTCCAAACCTATCACTACAGTAGCTCTATCTAGGACATTGAGCACTTTTCTCCCGGACAACGCCGAGTACTTTGATAATCAAGGAGGCCTCCTGAGGACTACTGAAATCACTTAGGTATCCTCTCTCCTTCTGATCTGCGAAATAGTCCAAAGGGGAACGAAGATGGCGTTAAAATACTTTCCAAACCTATCACTACAGTAGCTCTATCTAGGATATTGAGCACTTTTCTCCCGGACAACGCCGAGTACTTTGTAAATCAAGGAGGCTTCATGAGCACTCCTGAAATCCCTTAGGTATCCTCTCTCCTTCTGATCTGCGAAATAGTCCAAAGGGCAACGAAGATGGCGTTAAAATATTTTCCAAACCTATCACTATAGTAGCTCTATCTAGGATATTGAGCACTTTTCTCCCGGAAAACGCCGAGTATTTCAAAATCAAAGAGGCCTCCTGAGCACTACTGAAATAACTCTTATCGATTCCCCATCCTTTTCAGCGTAGATGCTGTTAAAATATTATCCAAACCTATCACTACAGTAGCTCTATCTAGGACATTGAGCACTTTTTTCCCGGACAACGCCGGGTACTTTGAAAATCAAAGAGGCCTCCTGATGACTACTGAAATCACTTAGGTGTCCTCCCTCCTTTTCATCTGCAAAATTGTCCAAAGGGGAACGAAGATGGCGTTAAAATATGTTCTAAACCTATCACTACAGTAGCTCTATCTAGGATATAAGCACTTTTCTCCCAGACAACGCCGAGTACTTTGAAAATCGAGGAGGCTTCATGAGCACTCCTTAAATCCCTTAGGTATCCTCTCTCCTTCTGATCTGCGAAATAGTCCAAAGGGGAACGAAGATGGCGTTAAAATATTTTCCAAACCTATCACTACAGTAGCTCTATCTAGGACATTGAGCACTTTTCTCCCGGACAACGCCGAGTACTTTGATAATCAAGGAGGCCTCCTGGGGACTACTGAAATCACTTAGGTATCCTCTCTCCTTCTGATCTGCGAAATAGTCCAAAGGGGAACGAAGATGGCGTTAAAATATTTTCCAAACCTATCACTACAGTAGCTCTATCTAGGATATTGAGCACTTTTCTCCCGGACAACGCCGAGTACTTTGAAAATCGAGGAGGCTTCATGAGCACTCCTGAAATCCCTTAGGTATCCTCTCTCCTTCTGATCTGCGAAATAGTCCAAAGGGGAACGAAGATGGCGTTAAAATATTTTCCAAACCTATCACTACAGTAGCTCTATCTAGGACATTGAGCACTTTTCTCCCGGACAACGCCGAGTACTTTGAAAATCGAGGAGGCTTCATGAGCACTCCTGAAATATCTTAGGTATCCTCTCTCCTTCTGATCTGCGAAATAGTCCAAAGGGGAACGAAGATGGCGTTAAAATATTTTCCAAACCTATCACTACAGTAGCTCTATCTAGGACATTGAGCACTTTTCTCCCGGACAACGCCGAGTACTTTGATAATCAAGGAGGTTTCCTGGGGACTACTGAAATCACTTAGGTATCCTCTCTCCTTCTGATCTGCGAAATAGTCCAAAGGGGAACGAAGATGGCGTTAAAATATTTTCCAAACCTATCACTACAGTAGCTCTATCTAGGATATTGAGCCCTTTTCTCCCGGACAACGCCGAGTATTTCAAAATCAAAGAGGCCTCCTGAGCACTACTGAAATAACTCTTATCGATTACTTCATCCTTTTCAGCGTAGATGCTGTTAAAATATTATCCAAACCTATCACTACAGTTGCTCTATCTAGGACATTGAGATTTTTTCCTCGCGGACAACGCCGAGTACTTTGAAAATCGAGGAGGCTTCATGAGCACTCCTGAAATCCCTTAGGTATCCTCTCTCCTTCTGATCTGCGAAATAGTCCAAAGGGGAACGAAGATGGCGTTAAAATATTTTCCAAACCTATCACTACAGTAGCTCTATCTAGGACATTGAGCACTTTTCTCCCGGACAACGCCGAGTACTTTGATAATCAAGGAGGCCTCCTGGGGACTACTGAAATCACTTCGGTATCCTCTCTCCTTCTGATCTGCGAAATAATCCAAAGGGGAACGAAGATGGCGTTAAAATATTTTCCAAACCTATCACTACAGTAGCTCTATCTAGGATATTGAGCACTTTTCTACTGGACAACGCTGAGTACTTTCAAAATCGAGGAGGCTTCATGAACACCCATGAAATCCCTTAGGTATCCTCTCCCCATTCTGATCTACGAAATAGTCCAAAGGGGAACGAAGATGGCGTTAAAATATTTTCCAAAACCTATCACTACAGTAGCTCTATCTAGGACATTGAGCACTTTTCTCCCGGACAACGCCGAGTACTTTGATAATCAAAGAGGCCTCCTGGGGACTACTGAAATCACTTAGGTATCCTCTCTCCTTCTGATCTGCGAAATAGTCCAAAGGGGAACGAAGATGGCGTTAAAATATTTTCCAAACCTATCACTACAGTAGCTCTATCTAGGATATTGAGCCCTTTTCTCCCGGACAACGCCTAGTATTTCAAAATCAAAGAGGCCCCCGGAGCACTACTGAAATAACTCTTATCGATTACCCCATCCTTTTCAGCGTAGATGCTGTTAAAATATTATCCAAACCTATCACTACAGTAGCTCTATCTAGGACATTGAGCACTTTTTTCCCGGACAACGCCGAGTACTTTGAAAATCAAAGAGGCCTCCTGGGGACTACTGAAATCACTTAGGTATCCTTTCTCCTTCTGATCTGCCAAATAGTCCTGAGGCGCTCATACCGGCGAATGCCGACATTCCCCCTCCCCAGATTTCGCCTGAGGCACTCATACCGACGAATGCCGACATTCCCCCTCCCCGGATTTCGCCTGAGGCGCTCACACTTCAACACTGCTCAAAAAAGGAGTAGATAATGGATGGGATGAGGGCATCATGACAACGGAACCGATACGACCCTACCTCAATACTTCTCAAAAAAGGAGGAGATAATGCATGGGATTATGGCATCATGACAACGGAACCGATACGACCCTACCTCAACACTTCTCAAAAAAGGAGGAGATAATGCTTGGGAATAGTGCATCATGACAACGGAACCGATACGACCCTACCTCAACACTTCTCAAAAAAGGAGGAGATAATGCATGGGATGGGGGCATCATGACAACGGAACCGATACGACCCTACCTCAACACTTCTCAAAAAAGGAGGAGGTAATGCTCACACCGGCGAATACCGTAACCCCCCCCCAATTTGGCCTGAAAGGAGGAGGTAATTCCTATCATGATAACAGAACGGCCACAGGGAGGGAGGGGGGGGAGGAATATTAGCGTCTATTAATAATTAAGAAAGAAAGTGTGAGAGGGAAAAATGACAGAAAGGAAAACTGCCACTCTCTGACGTCATGATGACCTGATATAACCGGACACAATTTAGGGCAAGACCGGGTACATCCGGCAAGGGATTATGGGACAGGTGCGGATGTGATTGAGCAACCCTTGTTTCACTACACACTCTTAACGTAGGATTCCTATGTTGTTATTGATGCATCCGGACAGAAGTTATTGGATGATCTGATAGAACCGGACACAATTTAGGGCAAGACCGGGTACATCCGGCAAGGGATTATGGGATGTTTACAATGACTCTGCATTTTTATCGGATTAGTACATAAATACATTAGATTATTTCGAATTTAGTACATAATAACGTTGAAAAAGTCGTGTAAAATACGAAAAAACTGCTACCTTTTGTCGGAAAGTGGTCCGGTTGACTGTCAGTGAGTGAATCGTTATTTGCGATTTTGAGATATTATGATCCCAGGATATGTACGGTGCTGAAGATATACACTTTTTGACATGTCGCCGCTTAGTTTTTGAGGAGAAGCTTCACATACAGACATACATACATACAGACAACTGCCCTTTATATAAGAGACTAGCGGGGCTACCCGGCGTTGCTCGGGGTCATAAAAACATATAATTGAAGAAAAATCGCGTGTGTAACATCTTTATATTCAAACTTCTATTTCTCCCCCTCCTCTATAGCCGTCTCTTTATCTTTTTACCTTTCTCTTCCCTAGTCGCCCCATTTCACTGCTACTTTCTAATTTTGCCTTTTGCTTCTTCCCTACCATTTCTCCTACGTTGCCCAGGTCAATAGTATGACATATTTGTATAAAAAGTACTACATCTATATGCGCTTTCTATATAAGTACTTATCTCCGCCCCGCGTTCATACTATATACATATCTATCACCACCCCGGTGCACGTATACTATATGAGTACCTATTGCCGCCCCGGTATGCATACTACATAAGTACCTATCGCTGCCCCGGTGCAAATGCTACATATGTACGTATCGCCACCCCAGTGTGAATGCTGCATATGTACCTATCGCCGCCTCGTTGCTAATGCTACATATGTACCTATCGCCGCCCCGGTGTAAATGCTAAATACATACCTATCGCCACCCTGGTGTGCGTGCTATATACGTACCGATCGCCGGCCCAGAGCGCATGCTTAATAAATACCTATCACCGCCCTGGTGCGCATTCTATATACATACTTACTGCATCCCTGTGCACATGCTATATAGTACCTATCGGCATCTCTATGCACCACTATACACGTACCTATTGCCACCCCGGTGCACATACTATATATATAACTATCGCCGCCCCAGTGCGCATACTATATTCGTACCTATCGCCGCCCCGGTGTGCATACTATATACTTACCTACGAAATATTTTAAGTTCATAAAAACAAAAAAATTTCGCCCGACACCCTAAAAAGTTTTTCCCGATCCCTACAATTTTCCCAGACCCCTAATATCTAAAGCCGCACCACCCAATTTTGTTTTACTCTCCCCCAACCCTGAGAAATATTTTGAGTTCAAAACAAAAAAATAACCAAAAAATTTGGCTTGACCCCTATAAAGTTCGGCCTGACCCGTAAAATTTTCCCCGACCCCTCAATCTCTCCAGCCCCCCATCCCAAATAAGTTTTCATTCTCCCCCAACCCTGAGAAATATTTTGAGTTCAGAAAAACAAAAAAATTTTAGCCTGACCCCTAAAAAGTTCGGCTTAACCCCTAAAATTTTCCCCGACCCCTCAATCTCTCCAGCCCCCTATCCCAACTAATTTTTCACTCTCCCCCAAGCCTGAGAATTATTTTGAGTTCAAAACAAAAAAAACAAAAAAGTTTTGCCTGACCCCTAAAAAGTTCGGCCAGACCCCTAAAATTTTCCCCGACCCCTCAATCACTCCAGCCCCTCATCTCAACTAATTTTTCACTATCCCCACTCTGAGAAATATTTTTAGTTCAAAACAAAAAAAAACAAAAAAAATTTGGCATGACCCCTAAGAAGTTCGGCCTGACCCCTAAAAAGTTCGGCCGAACCCCTAAATCTCTCCAGCCCTCGATCTCAACTACATTTTCACTCTCCCCCAACCTTGGGAAATATTTTGAGTTCAAAACAAAAAAAAACAAAAAAATTTGGCCTGACCCCTAAAAAGTTCGGCCTTACCCCTAAAAAGTTCGGCCTGACCCCTAAAATTTTCCACGACCCCTCAATCTCTCCAGCCCCTCATCCCAACTAATTTTTCACTCTCCCCACCCTGAGAAATATTTTGAGTTCAAAACAAAAAAAAAAGAAAAAAATTTGGCCTCACCCCTAAAAAGGTTGGGCTTGACCCTAAAAAGTTCGGCCTGACCCCTTAATCACTTTAACCCCTCCCAACTTTTTTTTTTAAACGTGAGTTATCGCTCTTCCTTAGCTATCCTTTAACAACATTCCGGGGGGGGACCGTTATACTTTAGAAGCACCAATATTTGTAGGGACCATTATAATTTAGAAGCACCAACATTCCTGGGGTGAGACCGTTATACTTCAGAAGCACCAATATTTCTAGGGACCGTTATACTATAGAATCACCAACATTCCTGACGGGCCGTGATACTTTAGAAGCACCACCCCTGGTCTCTATACTGGAGAAGCCCCCATTGTCCCTATTCTGCAGTAGCTTCCGGGTCCTAAAATGTAGAAGCACCCCTGGTGCTGGGTTATATACTGTAGAAGCACCCCTGGTCCCTTTACTGAAGAAGCACCCATGGTCCTTTTTCTGCAGAGGCCTCTATGTTCTAATATTGTAGAATCACCTCCGGTACTGGGTCCTATACTGTAGAAGCACCTCTGGTCCCTATTCTGTAGAAGCACCTTTGTCCCTATTCTGTAGAAGCCTCTGGGTTCTATATGGTAGAAGCACCCCCAGTTCTGGGTCCTGTACTGTAGAAGAACCCATGGTCCCTATTCTGCAGAAGCCTCCGGGTCCTATATTGTTGAAGCACCCCCGGTTCTGGGCCTTTTTTATACATATATAGAGTGGTTATGACTCAACGGGTCAGTGTAAACGTGTACTTGTTAAAATCTTCTTTTTTCTTTTTTATACATATATAGAGTGGTTATGACTCAACGGGTCAGTGTAAACGTGTACTTGTTAAATTCTTCTTTTTTCTTTTTTATACATATATAGAGTGGTTATGACTCCACGGGGCACTGTAAACGTGTTCTTATTAAATTCTTCTTTTTTCTTTTTTATACATATATAGAGTGGTTATGACTCAACGGGGCACTGTAAACGTGTTCTTGTTTAATTCTTTTTTCTTTTTTATACATATATAGAGTGGTTATGACTCAACGGGTCAATGTAAACGTGTACTTGTTGAATTCTTCTTTTTTCTTTTTTATACATATATAGAGTGGTTATGACTCAACGGGGCACTGTAAACGTGTACTTGTTAAATTCTTCTTTTTTCTTTTTTATACATATATAGAGTGGTTATGACTCAACGGGTCAGTGTAAATGTGTTCTTGTTAAATTCTTTTTTTTTCTTTTTTATACATATATAGAGTGGTTATGACTCAACGGGTCAGTGTAAACGTGTACTTGTTAAATTCTTCTTTTTTCTTTTTTTATACATATATAGAGTGGTTTTGACTCAACGGGTCAGTGTAAACGTGTACTTGTTAAATTCTTCTTTTTTCTTTTTTATACATATATAGAGTGGTTATGACTCAACGGGTCAGTGTAAACGTGTACTTGTTAAATTCTTCTTTTTTCTTTTTTATACATATATAGAGTGGTTATGACTCAACGGGTCAGTGTAAACGTGTACTTGTTAAATTCTTCTTTTTTCTTTTTTATACATATATAGAGTGGTTATGACTCAACGGGGCACTGTAAACGTGTACTTGTTAAATTCTTCTTTTTTCTTTTTTATACATATATAGAGTGGTTATGACTCAACGGGGCACTGTAAACGTGTACTTGTTAAATTCTTCTTTTTTCTTTTTTATACATATATAGAGTGGTTATGACTCAACGGGTCAGTGTAAACGTGTACTTGTTAAATTCTTCTTTTTTTCTTTTTTATACATATATAGAGTGGTTATGACTCAACGGGTCAGTGTAAACGTGTACTTGTTAAATTCTTCTTTTTTCTTTTTTATACATATATAGAGAGGTTATGACTCAACGGGGCACTGTAAACGTGTTCTTATTAAATTCTTCTTTTTTCTTTTTTATACATATATAGAGTGGTTATGACTTAACGGGGCACTGTAAACGTGTTCTTGTTAAATTCTTCTTTTTTCTTTTTTTATACATATATAGAGTGGTTATGACTCAACGGGTCAGTGTAAACGTGTACTTGTTAAATTCTTCTTTTTTCTTTTTTATACATATATAGAGTGGTTATGACTCAACGGGTCAGTGTAAACGTGTACTTGTTAAATTCTTTTTTCTTTTTTATACATATATAGAGTGGTTATGACTCAACGGGTCAGTGTAAACGTGTACTTGTTAAATTCTTCTTTTTTCTTTTTTATACATATATAGAGTGGTTATGACTCAACGGGTCAGTGTAAACGTGTACTTGTTAAATTCTTCTTTTTTCTTTTTTATACATATATAGAGTGGTTATGACTCAACGGGTCAGTGTAAACGTGTACTTGTTAAAATCTTCTTTTTTCTTTTTTATACATATATAGAGTGGTTATGACTCAACGGGTCAGTGTAAACGTGTACTTGTTAAATTCTTCTTTTTTCTTTTTTATACATATATAGAGTGGTTATGACTCAACGGGGCACTGTAAACGTGTACTTGTTAAATTCTTTTTTTTTCTTTTTTATACATATATAGAGTGGTTATGACTCAACGGGTCAGTGTAAACGTGTACTTGTTAAATTCTTCTTTTTTCTTTTTTTATACATATATAGAGTGGTTATGACTCAACGGGTCAGTGTAAACGTGTACTTGTTTAATTCTTCTTTTTTCTTTTTTATACATATATAGAGTGGTTATGACTCAACGGGTCAGTGTAAACGTGTACTTGTTAAATTCTTCTTTTTTCTTTTTTATACATATATAGAGTGGTTATGACTCAACGGGTCAGTGTAAACGTGTACTTGTTAAATTCTTTTTTCTTTTTTATACATATATAGAGTGGTTATGACTCAACGGGTCAGTGTAAACGTGTACTTGTTAAATTCTTCTTTTTTTCTTTTTTATACATATATAGAGTGGTTATGACTCAACGGGTCAGTGTAAACGTGTACTTGTTAAATTCTTCTTTTTTCTTTTTTATACATATATAGAGAGGTTATGACTCAACGGGGCACTGTAAACGTGTTCTTATTAAATTCTTCTTTTTTCTTTTTTATACATATATAGAGTGGTTATGACTTAACGGGGCACTGTAAACGTGTTCTTGTTAAATTCTTCTTTTTTCTTTTTTTATACATATATAGAGTGGTTATGACTCAACGGGTCAGTGTAAACGTGTACTTGTTAAATTCTTCTTTTTTCTTTTTTATACATATATAGAGTGGTTATGACTCAACGGGTCAGTGTAAACGTGTACTTGTTAAATTCTTTTTTCTTTTTTATACATATATAGAGTGGTTATGACTCAACGGGTCAGTGTAAACGTGTACTTGTTAAATTCTTCTTTTTTCTTTTTTATACATATATAGAGTGGTTATGACTCAACGGGTCAGTGTAAACGTGTACTTGTTAAATTCTTCTTTTTTCTTTTTTATACATATATAAAGTGGTTATGAATCAACGGGTCAGTGTAAACGTGTACTTGTTAAAATCTTCTTTTTTCTTTTTTATACATATATAGAGTGGTTATGACTCAACGGGTCAGTGTAAACGTGTACTTGTTAAATTCTTCTTTTTTCTTTTTTATACATATATAGAGTGGTTATGACTCAACGGGGCACTGTAAACGTGTACTTGTTAAATTCTTTTTTTTTCTTTTTTATACATATATAGAGTGGTTATGACTCAACGGGGCACTGTAAACGTGTACTTGTTAAATTCTTCTTTTTTCTTTTTTTATACATATATAGAGTGGTTATGACTCAACGGGTCAGTGTAAACGTGTACTTGTTTAATTCTTCTTTTTTCTTTTTTATACATATATAGAGTGGTTATGACTCAACGGGTCAGTGTAAACGTGTACTTGTTAAATTCTTCTTTTTTCTTTTTTATACATATATAGAGTGGTTATGACTCAACGGGTTTGTGTAAACGTGTACTTGTTAAATTCTTTTTTCTTTTTTATACATATATAGAGTGGTTATGACTCAACGTGTCAGTGTAAACGTGTACTTGTTAAATTCTTCTTTTTTCTTTTTTATACATATATAGAGTGGTTATGACTCAACGGGGCACTGTAAACGTGTACTTGTTAAATTCTTTTTTCTTTTTTATACATATATAGAGTGGTTATGACTCAACGGGTCAGTGTAAACGTGTTCTTGTTAAATTCTTCTTTTTTCTTTTTTATACATATATAGAGTGGTTATGACTCAACGGGGCACTGTAAACGTGTTCTTGTTAAATTCTTCTTTTTTCTTTTTTTATACATATATAGAGTGGTTATGACTCAACGGGTCAGTGTAAACGTGTACTTGTTAAATTCTTCTTTTTTTCTTTTTTATACATATATAGAGTGGTTATGACTCAACGGGTCAGTGTAAACGTGTACTTGTTAAATTCTTTTTTCTTTTTTATACATATATAGAGTGGTTATGACTCAACGGGTCAGTGTAAACGTGTACTTGTTAAATTCTTCTTTTTTCTTTTTTATACATATATAGAGTGGTTATGACTCAACGGGTCAGTGTAAACGTGTACTTGTTAAAATCTTCTTTTTTCTTTTTTATACATATATAGAGTGGTTATGACTCAACGGGTCAGTGTAAACGTGTACTTGTTAAATTCTTCTTTTTTCTTTTTTATACATATATAGAGTGGTTATGACTCAACGGGTCAGTGTAAACGTGTACTTGTTAAATTCTTTTTTCTTTTTTATACATATATAGAGTGGTTATGACTCAACGGGTCAGTGTAAACGTGTACTTGTTAAATTCTTCTTTTTTCTTTTTTATACATATATAGAGTGGTTATGACTCAACGGGGCACTGTAAACGTGTACTTGTTAAATTCTTTTTTCTTTTTTATACATATATAGAGTGGTTATGACTCAACGGGTCAGTGTAAACGTGTTCTTGTTAAATTCTTCTTTTTTCTTTTTTATACATATATAGAGTGGTTATGACTCAACGGGTCAGTGTAAACGTGTTCTTGTTAAATTCTTCTTTTTTCTTTTTTTATACATATATAGAGTGGTTATGACTCAACGGGTCAGTGTAAACGTGTACTTGTTAAATTCTTCTTTTTTCTTTTTTATACATATATAGAGTGGTTATGACTCAACGGGTCAGTATAAACGTGTTCTTGTTAAATTCTTCTTTTTTCTTTTTTTATACATATATAGAGTGGTTATGACTCAACGGGTCAGTGTAAACGTGTACTTGTTAAATTCTTCTTTTTTCTTTTTTATACATATATAGAGTGGTTATGACTCAACGGGTCAGTGTAAATGTGTACTTGTTAAATTCTTAAATTCTTAAATTTCGTCAGGTTGCAGGGTACCAACACATACTTCGTCCGGTCGCAGGGTACCCACACATACTTAGTGCGGGTGAAGGGTACCAACACATATTTCGTCTGGTCGCAGGGTACCCACACATACTTCGTCCGGTCGCAGGGTACCCACACATACTTCGTCCGGTCGCAGGGTACCCACAAATACTTCGTCCGGTCGCAGGGTACCCACACATACTTCGTCTGGTCGCAGGGTACCCACACATACTTCGTGCGGTCGCAGGGTACCCACACATACTTCGGCAGGCAGCAGGGTACCCACACATACTTCGTGCGGTCGCAGGGTACCCACAAATACTTCGTGCAGTCGCAGGGTACGCACACATACTTCGTCCGGTCGCAGGGTACCCACACATACTTCGTGCGGAGTCAGGGTACCTATACATACTTCGTCCGGTCGCAGGGTACCCACACATACTTCGTCCGGTCGCAGGGTACCCACACATACTTCGTGCGGTCGCAGGGTACCTATACATACTTCGTGCGGTCGCAGGGTACCCACACATACTTCGTGCGGTCGCAGGGTACCCACACATACTTCGTGGGGTCGCAGGGTACCCACACATACTTCGTCAAGTCGCAGGGTACCCACACATACTTCGTCAAGTCGCAGGGTACCCACACATACCCTACCTCTACACTGCTCAAAAAAAGAGGAGGTAATGCATGGGAATAGTGCATCATGACAACGGAACCGATACGACCCTACCTCAACACTTCTCAAAAAAGGAGGAGATAATGCATGGGAATAGTGCATCATGACAACGGAACCGATACGACCCTACCTCAACACTTCTAAAAAAAAGGAGGAGATAATGCATGGGATGAGGGCATCATGAAAACGGAACCGATACGACCCTACCTCAACATTTCTCAAAAAAGGAGGAGGTAATGCATGGGATCAGTGCATCATGACAACGGAACTGATACTACCCTACCTCAACACTTCTCAAGAAAGGAGGAGGTAATGCTCACACCAGCGAATACCGTAACCCCCCTCCCCCAATTTGGCCTTAAAGGAGGAGGTAATTCCTATCATGATAACAGAACGGCCACAGGGAGGGAGGGGGGAGGAAAATATTAGCGTCTATTAATAATTATGAAAGAAAGTGTGAGAGGGAAAAAAAACTGCCACTCTCTGACGTCATGATGACCTGATATAACCGGACACAATTTAGGTCAAGACCGGGTACATCCGGCAAGGGATTATGGGACAGGTGCGGATGTGATTGAGCAACCCTTGTTTCACTACACACTCTTAACGTAGGATTCCTATGTTGTTATTGATGCATCCGGACAGAAGTTATTGGATGATCTGATAGAACCGGACACAATTTAGGGCAAGACCGGGTACATCCGGCAAGGGATTATGGGATGTTTACAATGACTCTGCATTTTTATCGGATTAGTACATAAATACATTAGATTATTTCGAATTTAGTACATATTAACGTTGCAATTTCGTGTAAAATACGAAAAAAACTGCTACCTTTTGTCGGAAAGTGGTCCGGTTGACTGTCAGCGAGTGAATCGTTATTTGCGATTTTGAGATATTATGATCCCAGGATATGTACGGTGCTGAAGATATAAACTTTTTGACATGTCGTCGGGTAGTTTTTGAGGAGAAGCTTCACATACAGACATACATACATACATACATACATATAGACAAGTGCCCTTTATATAAGAGACTAGCGGGGCTACCCGGCGTTGCTCGGGGTCATAAAAACATATATTTGAAGAAAGATCGTGTGTGTAACATCTTTATAATCAAACTTCTATGTCCGCCCCCTCTCTCTATAGCCGTCTCTTTATCTGCTACCTTTCTCTTCCCTGGTCGCCCCATTTCGCCGCTACTTTCTAATTTTGCCTTTTGCAAAAGCTGTTTCTTCCCCACCATTTCTCCTATTGCCCAGGGTAATAGTATGACATATTTCTATAAAAAGTAACACCTCTATCTGCGCCTTCTATATAGGTACTTATCTCCACCCCGGTGTTCATACTATATACGTATCTATCATCACGCCGGTGCGCATACTATATACGTACCTATCGCCGCCCCAGTGCACATACTATATACGTACCTATCGCCGCCCCGGTGCAGATACTATTTAAGTACCTATCGCCGCCCCGTTGCGAATGCTAAATAGTACCTATCGTGTCCCCGGTGTGAATGCTAAATACATACCTATTGCGCCCCGGTGTGCATGCTACATAAGTACCTATCGCTGCCCTAGTGCGAATAATTAATATGTACATATTGCCGCTTTGGTGTGAATAAATACGTACCTATCGCCGGCCCAGTGCGAATGCTAAATACGTACCTATAGCCGCACTGGTGCGAATGCTAAATACGTACCTATAGCCGCCCCGGTGTGAATGCTAAATACGTACATATCGCCACCCCGGTGCGAATGCTAAATACATACCTATCGCTGCCCTGGTGTGAATGCTAAATACATACCAGAGTGCATGCTATGTATGTACTTATTGCTGCCCATGTGTACATCCTATATACGTAGCTATCGCCACCCCTGAATTCTGAATACGTACCTATCGCCGCCCTGGTGTGGAAGCTAAATACGTACATATCGCCGCCCCGGTGCGAATGCTAAATACATACCTATCGCCGCCCCGGTGTGAATTCTAAATACGTACCTATCGCCGCCCCGGTGTGAATTCTAAATACGTACCTATCGCCGCCCCGGTGTGAATTCTAAATACGTACATATCGCCACCCCGGTGCGAATGCTAAATACATACCTATCGCTGCCCCGGTGTGAATGCTAAATACATACCTATCGCCGCCCCGGTGTGAATGCTAAATACGTACCTATCGCCGCCCCGGTGTGAATTTTAAATATGTACCTTTCGCCGCCCCGGTGTGAATTTTAAATATGTACCTTTCACCGCCCCTATGCGTGTGCTATATACGTACCTATCGCCGCCCCGGTGCGCATGCTATATATGAACCGATCGCTGCCTCAGTGCGCATGCTAAATACATACCTATCACTGCCCCGGTGTGCATACTATATACGTACTTATTACCGCCCATGTGCACATGCTATATAAGTACCTATCACCACCGCTGAATGCTAAATAAGTACCTATCGCCGCCCCGGTGTCGAAGCTAAATACGTACATATCGCCGCCCCTAAATTTGGGCGGACCCCTAAAAAATTTGGCCTGACCCCTAAAATTTTCCCGACCCTAAATCTCTTCAGCCCCCTAATTTTTCACTCTCCCCCAACCATGAGAAATATTTTCAGTTCAAAACCAAAAAAAAGAAAAAAATTTGGCCTGGCCCCTTAAAAGTTCATCCTGACCCCTAAAATTTTCCCCGACCCCTCAATCTCTCCAGCCCCCTAATTGTTCACTCTCCCTCAACCCTGAGAAATATTTTGAGTTACAAAACCAAAAAAAAAAAAAAATTTGGCCTGGCCCCTGAAAAGTTCCGCCTGACCCCTAAAATTTTCCCCGACCCCTCAATCTCTCCAGCCCCCTAATTGTTCACTCTTCCCCAACCCTGAGAAATATTTTCAGGTCAAAACCAAAAAAAAACAAAAAAATTTGGCCTGAACCCTAAAAAGTTCGTCCTGACCCCTAAAATTTTCCCCGACCCCTAAATCTCTCCAGCCCCCTAATTGTTCACTCTCCCCCAACCATAGAGATATATTTTGACTTCAAAACAAAAAAAAACAAAAAAATTGGGCCTGACCCCTAAAAAGTTCGTCCTGACCCCTAAAAAGTTCGTCCCGACCCCTAAATCTCTCCAGCCCCTAATTTTTCACTCTCCCCCAACCATGAGAAATATTTGGACTTCAAAACAAAAAAAAACAAAAAAATTTGGCCTGACCCCTAAAAAGTTCGTCCCGACCCCTAAAATTTTCCCCGACCCCTCAATCTCTCCAGCTTCCTAATTGTTCACTCTCCCCCAACCCTGAGAAATATTTTGAGGTCAAAACCAAAAAAAAAGAAAAAAATTTGGCCTGACCCCTAAAAAGTTCGTCCTGACTCCTAAAATTTTCCCCGACCCCTAAATCTCTCCAGCCTCCTAATTTTTCACTCTCCCCCAACCATGAGAAATATTTTGACTTCAAAACAAAAAAAAACAAAAAAATTTGGCCTGACCCCTAAAAAGTTCGTCCTGACCCCTAAAATTTTCCCCGACCCCCTAATCTCTCCAGCCCCCCCCAACTTTTTTTTTCAGTGTCCCACAAACCTGAGAAATATTTTAAGTTCAAAATAAAAAAATAAAAATTTGGCCTGACCCCTAAAAAATTTGGCCTGACCCTTAAAATTTCCCCCGACCCCCTAATCTCTTTATTATAGATACAAATAAATGCACATTGGCCTTTATTATAGATGCAAATAAATGCACATTGGTCTTTATTATAGATGCAAATAAATGCACATTGGTCTTTATTATAGATACAAATAAATGCATATTGGTCTTTATTATAGATACAAATAAATGCACATTGGTCTTTATTATAGATTTGCTTAATATCCCCCCCCCAAGAAAAAATTTGGCCTGAGGCGCTCACACCGGCAGATGCTGACACTCGCCCCTCGCAACAGATACTACACTATCTCCACCCTCTAAAAAAGGTGTGAGCGTCGGCGAATGCCGACACTCCCCCTCCCCCAAATTTGGCCTGAGGCGCCCATCCGGCGAATACCGAAACCCCCTCCCCCAAATTTGGCCTGAGGCGCTCACACCGGCGAATGCCGTCACCCCCCCCCCCCCCCAATTTGGCATGAAAGGAGGAGGTAATGCCTATCATGATAACGGAAGGGAGGGGGGGATATTAGCGTCTATTAAAAGGTTGTAGTGTGAGTGAATTTATTCCCGACACTTTGCATTATTTTTCAAATTATCTGCCACTCTCTGACGTCATGATGACCCGGCGTTGCTCGGGGTAAAAAAACACATAATTGTAGAAAAATCGCTTGTGTAAGATCTTTATATTCAAACTTCTATTTCTCTCCCTCTCTCTATAGCCGTCTCTTTATCTTTCTATTTTTCTCTTCCCTGGTCGCCCCATTTCACAGCTTTCTCCCTTTGCCTTTTGCGAAAGCTGTCACTTCCTCACTTCCCCACCATTCCTCCTCCGTAGACCAGGGCAAAAGTATGACATATTTCTATAAAAAGTACTGCCTCTATATGCGCCTTCTATATAGGTACATATTCCGTCCCGGTTCGCATAATATATACGTACCCGTTGCCGCCCCCGTGTGCATACTATATACGCACCTATTGCCGCTCTGGTGCACATACTATATATGTACCTATCGCCGCCCCGGATCGCGTGCTATATATGCACCTATCACCGCCCCGGTGCACATACTATATATGTACCAATCGCCGCCCCGGTTCGCATACTATATACATACCTATCGCCACCCCGGGCTGCGTGCTATATATGTACATATTACCGCCCCGGTGCACATACTATATATGTACTTATCGCCGCCCCAGTTCGCATACTATATACGTACCTATCGCCGCCCCGGGTCGCGTGCTATATATGTACCTATCACCGCCCCGGTGCACATACTATATATGTACCTATCGCCGCCCCGGTTCGCATACTATATACGTACCTATCACCGCCCCGGGCTGCGTGCTATATATGTACCTATCACCGCCCCGGTGCACATACTATATATGTACTTATCGCCGCCCCGGTGCGCATACTATATACGTACCTATCGCCGCCCCGGGTCGCGTGCTATATATGTACCTATCATTGCCCCGGTGCGCATACTATATACGTACCTATCGGTATTGCACGGGGATCACTCTTCTCCAGTCGCCCTCCTTCACCCCATTGGACACTACACCCGTTGCCCTCAGCCAAAGCTGTCTCGTCTGTGTTGCCCTCGTCAGGTTCACCTCTTCTACATTTTCCAGGGTCAAAAGATGTCACGTACCTGGTTGCCAATTCACCCTGGCTACACTACATTCGGCCTCCCCTAAACTCTGCATAACTTCTCCATTCCCTGGAGAAAAAATGTAACATTTCTATTTAAAGTCCCATATTTGTCTTCATTATTAATGTTAATAAGGGTGTTTATTTACTTCTTCATGTCTGTGTATGTTAGATAAAATAACCTACACATATTTCGTCAGGTCGAAGTGTACCCACACATATTTCGTAAGGTCGAAGGGTACCCACACATACTTCATCCGGTCGTAGGGTACCCACACATACTTTTTCCGGGCGCAGGGTACCCAGTAATACTTTTTCCGGGTGCAGGGTACCCACACATACTTTTTCCGGTCGAAGGGTACCCACACATACTTTGTCCGGTCGTAGGGTACCCACACATACTTTTTTCCGGTCGAAGGGTACCCACACATACTTTGTCCGGGCGCAGGGTACCCACACATACTTTTTCCGGGCGCAGGGTACCCACACATATTTCTTGCGGCCGCAGGGTACACACACATACTTCGTCCGGTCGCAGGGTACCCACACATACGTAGTCCGGTCGCAGGGTACCCACACATACTTCGTCAAGTCGCAAGGTACCCACACATACCTTTTCCAGGCGAAGGGTACCCACACATACCTTTTCCCGGCGCAGGGTACCCATACATACCTTTTCCCGGCGCAGGGTACCCACACATACCTTTTCTCGGCGCAGGGTACGCACACATACTTCTTGCGGTCGCAGGGTACCCACACATACTTCGTCCAGTCGCAGGGTACCCACAGATACTTCGTCCTGTCGCAGGGTACCCACACATACTTCGTCAGGTCGCAGGGTACCCACACATACTTCGTCAGGTCGAAGGGTACCCAGCCATACTGTGTCCGGGCGCAGGGTACATACACATACTTTTTCCGGGCGCAGGGTACCAACACATATTTTTTCCAGGCGCAGGGTACCCACACATATTTCGTGCGGTCGCAGGGTACCCTACCATACTTTTTCCGGGCGCAGGGTACCCACACATACTTCGTCCGGTCGCAGGGTACCCACACATACTTTGTCCAGTCGCAAGGTACTCACACATACTTCATCCGCTCGCAGGGTACCCACACATACTTCGTTTGGTCGCAGGGTACCCACACATATTTTAGCTGGTCGCAGGGTACCCACACATATTTCGTCAGGTCGAAGGGTACCCACACATACTTCGTCCGGTCGTAGGGTACCCACACATATTTTTCCGTGTGCAGGGTACCAACACATACTTCGTGCGGTCGCAGGGTACCCACACATACTTCGTCCGGTCGAAGGGTACCCACACATACTTCGTCAAGTCGCAGGGTACCCACACATACTTAGTCCGGTCGAAAGGTACACACAAATACTTCGTCAGGTCGAAGGGTACCCACACATACTTCGTCAGGTCGAAGGGTAGTCACACATACTTCGTCAGGTCGAAGGGTAGTCACACATACTTTTTCCGGGCGCAGGGTACCCACACATAATTTTTCCGGGCGCAGGGTACCCAGACATACATTTTCCGGGCGCAGGGTACCCACACATACTTTTTTCGGTCGCAGGGTACCCACACATACTTTTTTCGGTCGCAGGGTACCCACACATACTTCGTCCGGTCGCAGGGTACCCACACATACTTCGTCCGGTCGCAGGGTACCCACACATACTTCGTCCGGTCGCAGGGTACCCACACATACTTCGTCCGGTCGCAGGGTACCCACATATACCTTTTCCGGTCGCAGGGTACCCACACATACTTCGTCCGGTCGCAGGGTACCCACACATACTTCGTCCGGTCGCAGGGTACCCACACATACCTTTTCCGGGCGCAGATAACCCACACATACTTTTTCCCGGCGCAGGGTACCCACACATACCTTTTCCCGGCGCAGGGTACCCACACATACTTCGTCCGGTCGCAGGGTACCCACACATACACCGTCATGTCGCAGGGTACCAACACACACTTTGTTAGGTGGCAGGGTACCCACACATACTTAGTCCGGTCGCAGGGTACCCACACATACTTCGTCAAGTCGCAAGGTACCCAATCATATTTTGTCAGGTCGAAGGGTACCCACACATACGTAGTCCGGTCGCAGGGTACCCACACATACTTCGTCAAGTCGCAAGGTACCCACACATACCTTTTCCGGGCGAAGGGTACCCCCACATACCTTTTCCCGGCGCAGGGTACCCATACATACCTTTTCCCGGCGCAGGGTACCCACACATAACTTTTCTCGGCGCAGGGTACGCACACATACTTCTTGCGGTCGCAGGGTACCCACACATACTTCGTCCGGTTTCAGGGTACCGACACATATTTCGTGCGGTCGCAGGGTACCCACACATACTTCATGCGGTCGCAGGGTACCCACACATACTTTGTCCGGTCGCAGGGTACCAACACATACTTAGTCCGGTCGAAGGGTACCCACACATACTTCGTCAGGTCGAAGGGTACCCACACATACTTCGTCAGGTCGAAGGGTAGTCACACATACTTTTTCCGTGCGCAGGGTACCCAGACATACATTTTCCGGGCGCAGGGTACCCACACATACTTTGTCCGGTCGTAAAGGACCCACACATACTTTTTCCGGGCGTAGGGTACCCACACATACTTTTTTCGGTCGCAGAGTACCTACACATACTTCGTCCGGTCGCAGGGTACCCACAAATACTTCGTCCGGTCGCAGGGTACCCACACATACTTCGTCCGGTCGCAGGGTACCCACACATACTTCATCAAGTCGCAAGGTACCCACACATATTTTGTCAGGTCGAAGGGTACCCACACATACTTCGTCCGGTCGTAGGGTACCCACACATACTTTTTCCGTGTGCAGGGCACCCACACATACTTCGTGCGGTCGCAGGGTACCCACACATACTTCGTCCGGTCGCAGGGTACCAACACATACTTCGTCCGGTCGCAGGGTACCCACACATACTTCGTCCGTTCGCAGGGTTCCCACACATATATAGAGTGGTTATTACTCAACGGGTCACTGTAAACGTTTACTTGTTAAATTCTTCTTTTCTTATACATATATAGAGTGGTTATGGCTCAACGGGTCATTGTAAACGTGTACTTGTTAAATTCTACTTTTTCCTTTTTTTATACATATATAGAGTGGTTATGACTCAACGGGTCACTGTAAACGTGTACTTGTTAAATTCTTCTTTTTTCTTTTTTTATACATATATAGAGTGGTTATGACTCAACGGGTCACTATAAACATGTTCTTGTTAAATTCTTCTTTTTTTCTTTTTTCTATACATATATAGAGTGGTTATGACTCAACGGGTCACTGTAAACGTTTACTTGTTAAATTTTTCTTTTTTTATACATATATAGAGTGGTTATGACTCAACGGGTCATTGTAAACGTGTACTTGTTAAATTCTTCTTTTTTCTTTTTTTATACATATATAGAGTGGTTATGACTCAACGGGTCACTGTAAACGTGTACTTGTTAAATTCTTCTTTTTTCTTTTTTTATACATATATAGAGTGGTTATGACTCAACGGGTCACTGTAAACGTTTACTTGTTAAATTCTTCTTTTTTTCTTTTTTTATACATATATAGAGTGGTTATGACTCAACGGGTCATTGTAAACGTGTACTTGTTAAATTCTTCTTTTTTCTTTTTTTATACATATATAGAGTGGTTATGACTCAACGGGTCATTGAAAACGTGTACTTGTAAAATTCTTCTTTTTTCTTTTTTTATACATATATAGAGTGGTTATGACTCAACGGGTCACTGTAAACGTTTACTTGTTAAATTCTTCTTTTTTTCTTTTTTTATACATATATAGAGTGGTTATGACTCAACGGGTCATTGTAAACGTGTACTTGTTAAATTCTTCTTTTTTTATACATATATAGAGTGGTTATGACTCAACGGGTCATTGTAAACGTGTACTTGTTAAATTCTTCTTTTTTCTTTTTTTATACATATATAGAGTGGTTATGACTCAACGGGTCACTGTAAAGTGTACTTGTTAATTCTTCTTTTTTCTTTTTTTATACATATATAGAGTGGTTATGACTCAACGGGTCACTGTAAACGTTTACTTGTTAAATTCTTCTTTTTTTCTTTTTTTATACATATATAGAGTGGTTATGACTCAACGGGTCATTGTAAACGTGTACTTGTTAAATTCTTCTTTTTTCTTTTTTTATACATATATAGAGTGGTTATGACTCAACGGGTCACTGTAAACGTTTACTTGTTAAATTCTTCTTTTTTTCTTTTTTTATACATATATAGAGTGGTTAAGACTCAACGGGTCATTGTAAACGTGTACTTGTTAAATTCTTCTTTTTTTATACATATATAGAGTGGTTATGACTCAACGGGTCATTGTAAACGTGTACTTGTTAAATTCTTCTTTTTTCTTTTTTTATACATATATAGAGTGGTTATGACTCAACGGGTCACTGTAAAGTGTACTTGTTAAATTCTTCTTTTTTCTTTTTTTATACATATATAGAGTGGTTATGACTCAACGGGTCACTGTAAACGTTTACTTGTTAAATTCTTCTTTTTTTCTTTTTTCATACATATATTAAGTGGTTATGACTCAACGGGTCACTGTAAGCGTTTACTTGTTAAATTCTTCTTTTTTTCTTTTTTTATACATATATAGAGTGGTTATGACTCAACGGGTCATTGTAAACGTGTACTTGTTAAATTCTTCTTTTTTCTTTTTTTATACATATATAGAGTGGTTATGACTCAACGGGTCATTGTAAACGTGTACTTGTTAAATTCTTCTTTTTTCTTTTTTTATACATATATAGAGTGGTTATGACTCAACGGGTCACTGTAAACGTTTACTTGTTAAATTCTTCTTTTTTTCTTTTTTTATACATATATAGAGTGGTTATGACTCAACGGGTCATTGTAAACGTGTACTTGTTAAATTCTTCTTTTTTTATACATATATAGAGTGGTTATGAATCAACGGGTCATTGTAAACGTTTACTTGTTAAATTCTTCTTTTTTCTTTTTTTATACATATATAGAGTGGTTATGACTCAACGGGTCACTGTAAACGTTTACTTGTTAAATTCTTCTTTTTTTCTTTTTTCATACATATATAGAGTGGTTATGACTCAACGGGTCACTGTAAACGTTTACTTGTTAAATTCTTCTTTTTTTCTTTTTTTATACATATATAGAGTGGTTATGACTCAACGGGTCATTGTAAACGTGTACTTGTTAAATTCTTCTTTTTTCTTTTTTTATACATATATAGAGTGGTTATGACTCAACGGGTCATTGTAAACGTGTACTTGTTAAATTCTTCTTTTTTCTTTTTTTATACATATATAGAGTGGTTATGACTCAACGGGTCACTGTAAACGTTTACTTGTTAAATTCTTCTTTTTTTCTTTTTTTATACATATATAGAGTGGTTATGACTCAACGGGTCATTGTAAACGTGTACTTGTTAAATTCTTCTTTTTTTATACATATATAGAGTGGTTATGACTCAACGGGTCATTGTAAACGTGTACTTGTTAAATTCTTCTTTTTTCTTTTTTTATACATATATAGAGTGGTTATGACTCAACGGGTCACTGTAAAGTGTACTTGTTAAATTCTTCTTTTTTCTTTTTTTATACATATATAGAGTGGTTATGACTCAACGGGTCACTGTAAACGTTTACTTGTTAAATTCTTCTTTTTTTCTTTTTTCATACATATATAGAGTGGTTATGACTCAACGGGTCACTGTAAACGTTTACTTGTTAAATTCTTCTTTTTTTCTTTTTTTATACATATATAGAGTGGTTATGACTCAACGGGTCATTGTAAACGTGTACTTGTTAAATTCTTCTTTTTTCTTTTTTTATACATATATAGAGTGGTTATGACTCAACGGGTCATTGTAAACGTGTACTTGTTAAATTCTTCTTTTTTCTTTTTTTATACATATATAGAGTGGTTATGACTCAACGGGTCACTGTAAACGTTTACTTGTTAAATTCTTCTTTTTTTCTTTTTTTATACATATATAGAGTGGTTATGACTCAACGGGTCATTGTAAACGTGTACTTGTTAAATTCTTCTTTTTTTATACATATATAGAGTGGTTATGACTCAACGGGTCATTGTAAACGTGTACTTGTTAAATTCTTCTTTTTTCTTTTTTTATACATATATAGAGTGGTTATGACTCAACGGGTCACTGTAAAGTGTACTTGTTAAATTCTTCTTTTTTCTTTTTTTATACATATATAGAGTGGTTATGACTCAACGGGTCACTGTAAACGTTTACTTGTTAAATTCTTCTTTTTTTCTTTTTTCATACATATATAGAGTGGTTATGACTCAACGGGTCACTGTAAACGTTTACTTGTTAAATTCTTCTTTTTTTCTTTTTTTATACATATATAGAGTGGTTATGACTCAACGGGTCATTGTAAACGTGTACTTGTTAAATTCTTCTTTTTTCTTTTTTTATACATATATAGAGTGGTTATGACTCAACGGGTCATTGTAAACGTGTACTTGTTAAATTCTTCTTTTTTCTTTTTTTATACATATATAGAGTGGTTATGACTCAACGGGTCACTGTAAACGTTTACTTGTTAAATTCTTTTTTTCTTTTTTTATACATATATAGAGTGGTTATGACTCAACGGGTCATTGTAAACGTGTACTTGTTAAATTCTTCTTTTTTCTTTTTTTATACATATATAGAGTGGTTATGACTCAACGGGTCATTGTAAACGTGTACTTGTTAAATTCTTCTTTTTTCTTTTTTTATACATATATAGAGTGGTTATGACTCAACGGGTCACTGTAAGTAAAATAAGTTTTGAAGAGGAAAAAATGTAAAAACCTATAACGATGACGTCATATACCTATTACTGTGACGTCACGTGCACAAGAATAAGTTGGTTGAAAATAAAATTATTATTACATAATTACATTGGCTGATTTCCAAATTACTACTGAATAACATTAGAAAAGTTTGAAAAAACCAGACCCGCTGCCGAAGACTGGCCCCGTTGACCCCCAGCAACATTTTTTTTTCTTGTAATTTTGAGATATTATGATCCCAGGTGTTGTACGGTGCTGAAGATATAAACTTTTTGACATGTCGTCGCGTAGTTTTTGAGGAGAAGCTTCACATACAGACATACATACATACATACATACAGACAAGTGCCCTTTATATAAGAGACTAGCGGGGCTACCCGGCGTTGCTCGGGGTCATAAAAACATATATTTGAAGAAAGATCGTGTGTGTAACATCTTTATATTCAAACTTCTATGTCCGCCCCCTCTCTCTATAGCCGTCTCTTTATCTGCTACCTTTCTCTTCCCTGGTCGCCTCATTTCGCCGCTACTTTCTAATTTTGCCTTTTGCAAAAGCTGTTTCTTCCCCACCATTTCTCCTATTGCCCAGGGTAATAGTATGACATATTTCTATAAAAAGTAACACCTCTATCTGCGCCTTCTATATAGGTACTTATCTCCACCCCGGTGTTCATACTATATACGTATCTATCATCACCCCGGTGCGCATACTATATACGTACCTATCGCCGCCCCAGTGCACATACTATATACGTACCTATCGCCGCCCCGTTGCAGATACTATTTAAGTACCTATCGCCGCCCCGTTGCGAATGCGAAATAGTACCTATCGTTGCCCCGGTGTGAATGCTAAATACATACCTATTGCGCCCCGGTGTGCATGCTACATAAGTACCTATCGCTGCCCTAGTGCGAATACTAAAGACATACCAATTGCGCCCCGGTGTGCATGCTACATAAGTACCTATCGCTGCCCTAGTGCGAATAATTAATATGTACATATTGCCGCTTTGGTGTGAATGCTAAATACGTACCTATCGCCGGCCCAGTGCGAATGCTAAATACGTACCTATAGCCGCCCTGGAGCGAATGCTAAATACGTACCTATAGCCGCCCCGGTGCGAATGCTAAATACGTACCTATCACCACCACGGTGCGAATGCGAAATACATACCTTTCGCCGCACCGGTGCGCGTGCTATATATGTACTGATCGCTGCTGCAGAGCGCATGCTATGTACGTACTTATTGCTGCCCATGTGTACATGCTATATACGTAGATATCGCCACCCCTGAATTCTGAATACGTACCTATCGCCGCTCTGGAGTGGAAGCTAAATACGTACATATCGCCGCCCCGGTGCGAATGCTAAATACATACCTATCGCCGCCCCTGTGTGAATTCTAAATACGTACCTATCGCCGCCCCAATGTGAATTCTGAATACGTACCTATCGCCGCCCCTGTGCGGAAGCTAAATACGTACATATCGCCACCCCAGTGCGAATGCTAAATACATACCTATCGCTGCCCCGGTGTGAATGCTAAATACATACCTATCGCCGCCCCGGTGTGAATGCTAAATACATACCTCTCGCCGCCCCGGTGTGAATTTTAAATATGTACCTTTCGCCGCCCCTGTGTGGTGCTATATACGTACCTATCGCCGCCCCAGTGCGCGTACTATATATGAACCGATCGCTGCCTCAGTGCGCATGCTAAATACATACCTATCACTGCCCCGGTGTGCATACTATATACGTACTTATTACCGCCCATGTGCACATGCTATATAAGTACCTATCACCACCGCTGAATGCTAAATAAGTACATATCGCCGCCCCGGTGTGAAGCTAAATACGTACATATCGCCGCCCCTAAATTTTGGCAGACCCTAAAAAATTTGGCCTGACCCCTAAAATTTTCACCGTCCCCTAAATCTCTCCAGCCCCCTAAATGTTCACTCTCCCCAACCATGAGAAATATTTTGACTTCAAAACAAAAAAAAACAAAAAAATTTGGCCTGACCCCTAAAAAGTTCCGCCTGACCCCTAAAATTTTCCCGACCCTAAATGTCTCCAGCCCCCTAATTTTTCACTCTCCCCCAACCATGAGAAATATTTTGAGTTCAAAACCAAAAAAAAGAAAAAATTTTGCCTGACCCCTAAAAAGTTCGTCGTGACCCCTAAAATTTTCCCCGACCCCTGAATCTCTCCAGCCCCCTAATTTTTCACTCTCCCCCAACGATGAGAAATATTTTGACTTCAAAACAAAAAAAAACAAAAAAATTTGGCCTGACCCCTAAAAAGTTCGGCCTAACACCTAAAATTTTCCCCGACCCCTGAATCTCTCCAGCCCCCTAATTTTTCACTCTCCCCCAACGATGAGAAATATTTTGACTTCAAAACAAAAAAAAAAACAAAAAAATTTGGCCTGACCCCTAAAAAGTTCCGCCTGACCCCTAAAATTTTCCCGACCCCTAAATCTCTCCAGCCCCCTAATTTTTCACTCTCCCCCAAACATGAGAAATATTTTGAGTTCAAAACAAAAAAAAACAAAAAAATTTGGCCTGACCCCTAAAAAGTTCGTCCTGACCCCTAAAATTTTCCCCGACCCCTGAATCTCTCCAGCCCCCTAATTTTTCACTCTCCCCCAACGATGAGAAATATTTTGACTTCAAAAAAAAAAACAAAAAAATTTGGCCTGACCCCTAAAAAGTTCCGCCTGACCCCTAAAATTTTCCCCGACCCCTAAATCTCTCCAGCCCCCTAATTTTTCACTCTCCCCCAACCATGAGAAATATTTTGACTTCAAAACAAAAATAAAACAAAAAAATTTGGCCTGACCCCTTAAAAGTTCGGCCTGACCCCTAAAATTTCCCCCGACCCCTCAATCTCTCCAGCCCCTTAATTTTTCACTCTCCTCCAACCCTGAGAAATATTTTGACTTCAAAACAAAAAAAAACAAAAAAATTTGGCCTGACCCCTAAAAAGTTCCGCCTGACCCCTAAAATTTTCCCCGACCCCTAAATCTCTCCAGCCCCCTAATTTTTAACTCTCCCCCAACCCTGAGAAATATTTTGAGTTCAAAACAACAAAAAACAAAAAAATTTGGCCTGACCCCTAAAAAGTTCGGCCTGACCCCTAAAATTTTCCCCGACCCCTCAATCTCTCCAGCCCCTAATATTTCTACTCCCCCCCAACCCTGAGAAATATGTTGAGTTCAAAACAAAAAAAAACAAAAAATTTTTGCCTGACCCCTAAAAAGTTCGGCCTGATCCCATAAAGTTTCCCCGACCCCTCAATCTCTCCAGCCCCCTTATTTTTCACTCTATCCTAACCCTGAGAAATATTTTGACTTCAAAACAAAAAAAAACAAAAAAATTTGGCCTGACCCCTAAAAAGTTCGGCCTGACCCCTAAAATTTTCCCCGACCCCTCATTCTCTCCAGCCCCAAATCCCAACTAATTTTTAACTCTCCCCCAACCCTGAGAAATATTTTGAGTTCAAAACAACAAAAAACAAAAAAATTTGGCCTGACCCCTAAAAAGTTCGGCCTGACCCCTAAAATTTTCCCCGACCCCTCAATCTCTCCAGCTCCCTAATTTTTCACTCCCGCAACCCTGAGAAATGTTTTCAGTTCAAAACAAAAAAAAAGAACAAAATCACTGTAAACGTGTACTTGTTAAACTCTTCTTCTTTTCTTTTTTTGTACATATATAGAGTGGTTATGACCCAACGGGTCACTGTAAACGTGTACTTGTTAAATTCTTCTTGTTTTCTTTTTTTATACATATATAGAGTGGTTATGACCCAACGGGTCACTGTAAACGTGTACTTGTTAAAGTCTTCTTTTTTTCTTTTTGTATACATATATAGAGTGGTTCTGACTCAACGGGTCACTAGGAAACGTGTACATGTTAAATTCTTCTTTTTTTATACATATATAGAGTGGTTATGACTCAACGGGTCACTGTAAACGTGTACTTGTTAAATTCTTCTTTTTTCTTTTTTTATACATATATAGAGTGATTATGACCCAACGGGTCACTGAAAACGTGTACTTGGTAAATTCTTTTTTTTTTATACATATATAGATTGGTTATGACCCAACGGGTCACTGTAAACGTGTACTTGTTAAAGTATTCTTTTTTTCTTTTTGTATACATATATAGAGTGGTTCTGACTCAACGGGTCACTAGGAAACGTGTACTTGTTATTTTTTTTTTTTATATACATATATAGAGTGGTTATGACTCAACGGGTCACTGTAAACGTGTACTTGTTAAATTCTTCTTTTTTTCCTTTTTTATACATATATAGAGTGGTTATGACCCAACGGATCACTGTAAACGTGTACTTGTTAAATTCTTCTTTTTTTCTCTTTTTATACATATATAGAGTGGTTATGACCCAACGGGTAACTGTAAACGTGTACTTGTTAAATTCTTCTTTTTTTCTTTTTTTATACATATATAGAGTGGTTATGACCCAACGGGTCACTGAAAACGTGTACTTGGTAAATTCTTTTTTTCTTTTTTTTTACATATATAAAGTGGTTATGACTCAACGGGTCACTGTAAACGTGTACTTGTTAAATTCTTCTTTTTTCGTTTTTTATACATATATAAAGTGGTTATGACTCAACGGGTCACTGTAAACGTGTACTTGGTAAATTCTTTTTTTCTTTTTTTTTACATATATAGAGGGGTTATTACTCAACGGGTCACTGTAAACGTGTTCTTGTTAAATTCCTCTTTTTTTCTTTTTTCTATACATATATAGAGTGGTTATGACTCAACGGGTCACTGTAAACGTTTACTTGTTAAATTCTTCTTTTTTTCTTTTTTTATACATATATAGAGTGGTTATGACTCAACGGGTCATTGTAAACGTGTACTTGTTAAATTCTTCTTTTTTCTTTTCTTATACATATGTAGAGTGGTTATGACTCAACGGGTCACTGTAAACGTGTACTTGTTAAATTCTTTTTTTTTCTTTTTTTATACATATATAGAGTGGTTATGACTCAACGGGTCACTGTAAACGTGTTCGTGTTAAATTCCTCTTTTTTTCTTTTTTCTATACATATATAGAGTGGTTATGACTCAACGGGTCACTGTAAACGTTTACTTGTTAAATTCTTCTTTTTTTCTTTTTTTATACATATATAGAGTGGTTATGACTCAACGGGTTATTGTAAACGTGTACTTGTTAAATTCTTCTTTTTTCTTTTTTTATAAATATATAGAGTGGTTATTACTCAACGGGTCACTGTAAACGTTTACTTGTTAAATTCTTCTTTTTTCTTTTTTTATACATATATAGAGTGATTATGACTCAACGGGTCACTGTAAACGTGTTCGTGTTAAATTCCCCTTTTTTTTCTTTTTTCTATACATATATAGAGTGGTTATGACTCAACGGGTCACTGTAAACGTTTACTTGTTAAATTCTTCTTTTTTTCTTTTTTTATACATATATAGAGTGGTTATGACTCAACGGGTCACTGTAAGCGTGTACTTGTTACATTCTTCTTTTTTCTTTTTTTATACATATATAGAGTGGTTATGACTCAACGGGTCACTGTAAACGTTTACTTGTTAAATTCTTCTTTTTTCTTTTTTATACATATATAGAGTGGTTATGACTCAACGGGTCACTGTAAACGTGTTCGTGTTAAATTCCTCTTTTTTTCTTTTTTCTATACATATATAGAGTGGTTATGACTCAACGGGTCACTGTAAACGTTTACTTGTTAAATTCTTCTTTTTTCTTTTTCTATACGTATATAGAGTGGTTATGACTCAACGGGTCACTGTAAACGTTTACTTGTTAAATTCTTCTTTTTTTCTTTTTTTATACATATATAGAGTGGTTATGACTCAACGGGTCACTGTAAGCGTGTACTTGTTACATTCTTCTTTTTTCTTTTTTTATACATATATAGAGTGGTTATGACTCAACGGGTCACTGTAAGCGTGTACTTGTTAAATTCTTCTTTTTTCTTTTTTTATAAATATATAGAGTGGTTATGACTCAACGGGTCACTGTAAACGTGTTCGTGTTTAATTCCTCTTTTTTTCTTTTTTCTATACATATATAGAGTGGTTATCGCTAAACGGGTCACTGTAAACGTTTACTTGTTAAATTCTTCTTTTTTTCTTTTTCTATACGTATATAGAGTGGTTATGACTCAACGGGTCACTGTAAACGTTTACTTGTTAAATTCTTCTTTTTTTCTTTTTTTATACATATACAGAGTGGTTATGACTCAACGGGTCACTGTAAGCGTGTACTTGTTACATTCTTCTTTTTTCTTTTTTTATACATATATAGAGTGGTTATGACTCAACGGGTCACTGTAAGCGTGTACTTGTTAAATTCTTCTTTTTTCTTTTTTTATAAATATATAGAGTGGTTATGACTCAACGGGTCACTGTAAACGTGTTCGTGTTAAATTCCTCTTTTTTTCTTTTTTCTATACATATATAGAGTGGTTATGACTCAACGGGTCACTGTAAACGTTTACTTGTTAAATTCTTCTTTTTTCTTTTTTATACATATATAGAGTGGTTATGACTCAACGGGTCACTGTAAACGTTTACTTGTAAAATTTTTCTTTTTTTCTTTTTTTATACATATATAGAGTGGTTATGACTCAACGGGTCACTGTAAGCGTGTACTTGTTACATTCTTCTTTTTTCTTTTTTTATACATATATAGAGTGGTTATGACTCAACGGGTCACTGTAAGCGTGTACTTGTTAAATTCTTCTTTTTTCTTTTTTTATAAATATATAGAGTGGTTATGACTCAACCGGTCACTGTAAACGTGTTCGTGTTTAATTCCTCTTTTTTTCTTTTTTCTATACATATATAGAGTGGTTATGACTCAACGGGTCACTGTAAACGTTTACTTGTTAAATTCTTCTTTTTTTCTTTTTCTATACGTATATAGAGTGGTTATGACTCAACGGGTCACTGTAAACGTTTACTTGTTAAATTCTTCTTTTTTTCTTTTTTTATACATATATAGAGTGGTTATGACTCAACGGGTCACTGTAAGCGTGTACTTGTTACATTCTTCTTTTTTCTTTTTTTATACATATATAGAGTGGTTATGACTCAACGGGTCACTGTAAGAGGGTACTTGTTAAATTCTTCTTTTTTCTTTTTTTATAAATATATAGAGTGGTTATGACTCAACGGGTCACTGTAAACGTGTTCGTGTTAAATTCCTCTTTTTTCTTTTTTCTATACATATATAGAGTGGTTATGACTCAACGGGTCACTGTAAACGTTTACTTGTTAAATTCTTCTTTTTTTCTTTTTTTATACAGATATAGAGTGGTTATGACTCAACGGGTCATTGTAAGCGTGTACTTGTTACATTCTTCTTTTTTCTTTTTTTATACATATATAGAGTGGTTATAACTCAACGGGACACTGTAAACGTTTACTTGTTAAATTCTTCTTTTTTCTTTTTTATACATATATAGAGTGGTTATGACTCAACGGGTCACTGTAAACGTGTTCGTGTTAAATTCCTCTTTTTTTCTTTTTTCTATACATATATAGAGTGGTTATGACTCAACGGGTCACTGTAAACGTTTACTTGTTAAATTGTTCTTTTTTTCTTTTTCTATACGTATATAGAGTGGTTATGACTCAACGGGTCACTGTAAACGTTTACTTGTTAAATTCTTCTTTTTTTCTTTTTTTATACATATATAGAGTGGTTATGACTCAACGGGTCACTGTAAGCGTGTACTTGTTACATTCTTCTTTTTTCTTTTTTTATACATATATAGAGTGGTTATGACTCAACGGGTCACTGTAAGCGTGTACTTGTTAAATTCTTCTTTTTTCTTTTTTTATAAATATATAGAGTGGTTATGACTCAACGGGTCACTGTAAACGTGTTCGTGTTAAATTCCTCTTTTTTTCTTTTTTCTATACATATATAGAGTGGTTATGACTCAACGGGTCACTGTAAACGTTTACTTGTTAAATTCTTCTTTTTTTCTTTTTCTATACATATATAGAGTGGTTATGACTCAACGGGTCACTGTAAACGTTTACTTGTTAAATTCTTCTTTTTTTCTTTTTTTATACAGATATAGAGTGGTTATGACTCAACGGGTCACTGTAAGCGTGTACTTGTTACATTCTTTTTTTTTTTTTTTTATACATATATAGAGTGGTTATGACTCAACGGGTCACTGTAAACGTTTACTTGTTAAATTCTTCTTTTTTCTTTTTTATACATATATAGAGTGGTTATGACTCAACGGGTCACTGTAAACGTGTTCGTGTTAAATTCCTCTTTATTTCTTTTTTCTATACATATATAGAGTGGTTATGACTCAACGGGTCACTGTAAACGTTTACTTGTTAAATTCTTCTTTTTTCTTTTTTATACATATATAGAGTGGTTATGACTCAACGGGTCACTGTAAACGTTTACTTGTTAAATTCTTCTTTTTTTCTTTTTTTATACATATATAGAGTGGTTATGACTCAACGGGTCACTGTAAGCGTGTACTTGTTACATTCTTCTTTTTTCTTTTTTTATACATATATAGAGTGGTTATGACTCAACGGGTCACTGTAAACGTTTACTTGTTAAATTCTTCTTTTTTCTTTTTTATACATATATAGAGTGGTTATGACTCAACGGGTCACTGTAAACGTGTTCGTGTTTAATTCCTCTTTTTTTCTTTTTTCTATACATATATAGAGTGGTTATGACTCAACGGGTCACTGTAAACGTTTACTTGTTAAATTCTTCTTTTTTTCTTTTTCTATACGTATATAGAGTGGTTATGACTCAACGGGTCACTGTAAACGTTTACTTGTTAAATTCTTCTTTTTTTCTTTTTTTATACATATATAGAGTGGTTATGACTCAACGGGTCACTGTAAGCGTGTACTTGTTACATTCTTCTTTTTTCTTTTTTTATACATATATAGAGTGGTTATGACTCAACGGGTCACTGTAAACGTGTGCTTGTTAAATTCTTCTTTTTTCTTTTTTTATAAATATATAGAGTGGTTATGACTCAACGGGTCACTGTAAACGTGTTCGTGTTAAATTCCTCTTTTTTTCTTTTTTCTATACATATATAGAGTGGTTATGACTCAACGGGTCACTGTAAACGTTTACTTGTTAAATTCTTCTTTTTTTCTTTTTCTATACATATATAGAGTGGTTATGACTCAACGGGTCACTGTAAACGTTTACTTGTTAAATTTTTCTTTTTTTCTTTTTTTATACATATATAGAGTGGTTATGACTCAACGGGTCACTGTAAGCGTGTACTTGTTACATTCTTCTTTTTTCTTTTTTTATACATATATAGAGTGGTTATGACTCAACGGGTCACTGTAAGCGTGTACTTGTTAAATTCTTCTTTTTTCTTTTTTTATAAATATATAGAGTGGTTATGACTCAACGGGTCACTGTAAACGTGTTCGTGTTTAATTCCTCTTTTTTTCTTTTTTCTATACATATATAGAGTGGTTATGACTCAACGGGTCACTGTAAACGTTTACTTGTTAAATTCTTCTTTTTTTCTTTTTCTATACGTATATAGAGTGGTTATGACTCAACGGGTCACTGTAAACGTTTACTTGTTAAATTCTTCTTTTTTTCTTTTTTTATACATATATAGAGTGGTTATGACTCAACGGGTCACTGTAAGCGTGTACTTGTTACATTCTTCTTTTTTCTTTTTTTATATATATATAGAGTGGTTATGACTCAACGGGTCACTGTAAGCGTGTACTTGTTAAATTCTTCTTTTTTCTTTTTTTATAAATATATAGAGTGGTTATGACTCAACGGGTCACTGTAAACGTGTTCGTGTTAAATTCCTCTTTTTTTCTTTTTTCTATACATATATAGAGTGGTTATGACTCAACGGGTCACTGTAAACGTTTACTTGTTAAATTCTTCTTTTTTTCTTTTTCTATACATATATAGAGTGGTTATGACTCAACGGGTCACTGTAAACGTTTACTTGTTAAATTCTTCTTTTTTTCTTTTTTTATACAGATATAGAGTGGTTATGACTCAACGGGTCACTGTAAGCGTGTACTTGTTACATTCTTCTTTTTTCTTTTTTTATACATATATAGAGTGGTTATGACTCAACGGGTCACTGTAAACGTGTACTTGTTAAATTCTTCTTTTTTCTTATTTTATAAATATATAGAGTGGTTATGACTCAACGGGTCACTGTAAACGTGTTCGTGTTAAATTCCTCTTTTTTTCTTTTTTCTATACATATATAGAGTGGTTATGACTCAACGGGTCACTGTAAACGTTTACTTGTTAAATTCTTCTTTTTTTCTTTTTCTATACATATATAGAGTGGTTATGACTCAACGGGTCACTGTAAACGTTTACTTGTTAAATTTTTCTTTTTTTCTTTTTTTATACATATATAGAGTGGTTATGACTCAACGGGTCACTGTAAGCGTGTACTTGTTACATTCTTCTTTTTTCTTTTTTTATACATATATAGAGTGGTTATGACTCAACGGGTCACTGTAAGCGTGTACTTGTTAAATTCTTCTTTTTTCTTTTTTTATAAATATATAGAGTGGTTATGACTCAACGGGTCACTGTAAACGTGTTCGTGTTTAATTCCTCTTTTTTTCTTTTTTCTATACATATATAGAGTGGTTATGACTCAACGGGTCACTGTAAACGTTTACTTGTTAAATTCTTCTTTTTTTCTTTTTCTATACGTATATAGAGTGGTTATGACTCAACGGGTCACTGTAAACGTTTACTTGTTAAATTCTTCTTTTTTTCTTTTTTTATACATATATAGAGTGGTTATGACTCAACGGGTCACTGTAAGCGTGTACTTGTTACATTCTTCTTTTTTCTTTTTTTATACATATATAGAGTGGTTATGACTCAACGGGTCACTGTAAGCGTGTACTTGTTAAATTCTTTTTTCTTTTTTTATAAATATATAGAGTGGTTATGACTCAACGGGTCACTGTAAACGTGTTCGTGTTAAATTCCTCTTTTTTTCTTTTTTCTATACATATATAGAGTGGTTATGACTCAACGGGTCACTGTAAACGTTTACTTGTTAAATTCTTCTTTTTTTCTTTTTCTATACATATATAGAGTGGTTATGACTCAACGGGTCACTGTAAACGTTTACTTGTTAAATTCTTCTTTTTTTCTTTTTTTATACAGATATAGAGTGGTTATGACTCAACGGGTCACTGTAAGCGTGTACCTGTTACATTCTTCTTTTTTCTTTTTTTATACATATATAGAGTGGTTATGACTCAACGGGTCACTGTAAACGTTTACTTGTTGAATTCTTCTTTTTTCTTTTTTTATAAATATATAGAGTGGTTATGACTCAACGGGTCACTGTAAACGTGTTCGTGTTTAATTCCTCTTTTTTTCTTTTTTCTATACATATATAGAGTGGTTATGACTCAACGGGTCACTGTAAACGTTTACTTGTTAAATTCTTCTTTTTTTCTTTTTCTATACGTATATAGAGTGGTTATGACTCAACGGGTCACTGTAAACGTTTACTTGTTAAATTCTTTTTTTCTTTTTTTATACATATATAGAGTGGTTATGACTCAACGGGTCACTGTAAGCGTGTACTTGTTACATTCTTCTTTTTTCTTTTTTTATACATATATAGAGTGGTTATGACTCAACGGGTCACTGTAAGCGTGTACTTGTTAAATTCTTCTTTTTTCTTTTTTTATAAATATATAGAGTGGTTATGACTCAACGGGTCACTGTAAACGTGTTCGTGTTTAATTCCTCTTTTTTTCTTTTTTCTATACATATATAGAGTGGTTATGACTCAACGGGTCACTGTAAACGTTTACTTGTTAAATTCTTCTTTTTTTCTTTTTCTATACGTATATAGAGTGGTTATGACTCAACGGGTCACTGTAAACGTTTACTTGTTAAATTCTTCTTTTTTTCTTTTTTTATACATATATAGAGTGGTTATGACTCAACGGGTCACTGTAAGCGTGTACTTGTTACATTCTTCTTTTTTCTTTTTTTATACATATATAGAGTGGTTATGACTCAACGGGTCACTGTAAGCCTGTACTTGTTAAATTCTTCTTTTTTCTTTTTTTATAAATATATAGAGTTGTTATGACTCAACGGGTCACTGTAAACGTGTTCGTGTTAAATTCCTCTTTTTTTCTTTTTTCTATACATATATAGAGTGGTTATGACTCAACGGGTCACTGTAAACGTTTACTTGTTAAATTCTTCTTTTTTTCTTTTTCTATACGTATATAGAGTGGTTATGACTCAACGGGTCACTGTAAACGTTTACTTGTTAAATTCTTCTTTTTTTCTTTTTTTATACATATATAGAGTGGTTATGACTCAACGGGTCACTGTAAGCGTGTACTTGTTACATTCTTCTTTTTTCTTTTTTTATACATATATAGAGTGGTTATGACTCAACGGGTCACTGTAAGCGTGTACTTGTTAAATTCTTCTTTTTTCTTTTTTTATAAATATATAGAGTGGTTATGACTCAACGGGTCACTGTAAACGTGTTCGTGTTAAATTCCTCTTTTTTTCTTTTTTCTATACATATATAGAGTGGTTATGACTCAACGGGTCACTGTAAACGTTTACTTGTTAAATTCTTCTTTTTTTCTTTTTCTATACATATATAGAGTGGTTATGACTCAACGGGTCACTGTAAACGTTTACTTGTTAAATTCTTCTTTTTTTCTTTTTTTATACAGATATAGAGTGGTTATGACTCAACGGGTCACTGTAAGCGTGTACTTGTTACATTCTTCTTTTTTCTTTTTTTATACATATATAGAGTGGTTATGACTCAACGGGTCACTGTAAACGTTTACTTGTTAAATTCTTCTTTTTTCTTTTTTATACATATATAGAGTGGTTATGACTCAACGGGTCACTGTAAACGTGTTCGTGTTAAATTCCTCTTTTTTTCTTTTTTCTATACATATATAGAGTTGTTATGATTCAACGGGTCACTGTAAACGGTTACTTGTTAAATTCTTCTTTTTTCTTTTTTATACATATATAGAGTGGTTATGACTCAACGGGTCACTGTAAACGTTTACTTGTTAAATTCTTCTTTTTTTCTTTTTTTATACATATATAGAGTGGTTATGACTCAACGGGTCACTGTAAGCGTGTACTTGTTACATTCTTCTTTTTTCTTTTTTTATACATATATAGAGTGGTTATGACTCAACGGGTCACTGTAAACGTTTACTTGTTAAATTCTTCTTTTTTCTTTTTTATACATATATAGAGTGGTTATGACTCAACGGGTCACTGTAAACGTGTTCGTGTTAAATTCCTCTTTTTTTCTTTTTTCTATACATATATAGAGTGGTTATGACTCAACGGGTCACTGTAAACGTTTACTTGTTAAATTCTTCTTTTTTCTTTTTTATACATATATAGAGTGGTTATGACTCAACGGGTCACTGTAAACGTTTACTTGTTAAATTCTTCTTTTTTTCTTTTTTTATACATATATAGAGTGGTTATGACTCAACGGGTCACTGTAAGCGTGTACTTGTTACATTCTTCTTTTTTCTTTTTTTATACATATATAGAGTGGTTATGACTCAACGGGTCACTGTAAACGTTTACTTGTTAAATTCTTCTTTTTTCTTTTTTATACATATATAGAGTGGTTATGACTCAACGGGTCACTGTAAACGTGTTCGTGTTTAATTCCTCTTTTTTTCTTTTTTCTATACATATATAGAGTGGTTATGACTCAACGGGTCACTGTAAACGTTTACTTGTTAAATTCTTCTTTTTTTCTTTTTCTATACGTATATAGAGTGGTTATGACTCAACGGGTCACTGTAAACGTTTACTTGTTAAATTCTTCTTTTTTTCTTTTTTTATACATATATAGAGTGGTTATGACTCAACGGGTCACTGTAAGCGTGTACTTGTTACATTCTTCTTTTTTCTTTTTTTATACATATATAGAGTGGTTATGACTCAACGGGTCACTGTAAACGTGTACTTGTTAAATTCTTCTTTTTTCTTTTTTTATAAATATATAGAGTGGTTATGACTCAACGGGTCACTGTAAACGTGTTCGTGTTAAATTCCTCTTTTTTTCTTTTTTCTATACATATATAGAGTGGTTATGACTCAACGGGTCACTGTAAACGTTTACTTGTTAAATTCTTCTTTTTTTCTTTTTCTATACATATATAGAGTGGTTATGACTCAACGGGTCACTGTAAACGTTTACTTGTTAAATTTTTCTTTTTTTCTTTTTTTATACATATATAGAGTGGTTATGACTCAACGGGTCACTGTAAGCGTGTACTTGTTACATTCTTCTTTTTTCTTTTTTTATACATATATAGAGTTGTTATGACTCAACGGGTCACTGTAAGCGTGTACTTGTTAAATTCTTCTTTTTTCTTTTTTTATAAATATATAGAGTGGTTATGACTCAACGGGTCACTGTAAACGTGTTCGTGTTTAATTCCTCTTTTTTTCTTTTTTCTATACATATATAGAGTGGTTATGACTCAACGGGTCACTGTAAACGTTTACTTGTTAAATTCTTCTTTTTTTCTTTTTCTATACGTATATAGAGTGGTTATGACTCAACGGGTCACTGTAAACGTTTACTTGTTAAATTCTTCTTTTTTTCTTTTTTTATACATATATAGAGTGGTTATGACTCAACGGGTCACTGTAAGCGTGTACTTGTTACATTCTTCTTTTTTCTTTTTTTATACATATATAGAGTGGTTATGACTCAACGGGTCACTGTAAGCGTGTACTTGTTAAATTCTTCTTTTTTCTTTTTTTATAAATATATAGAGTGGTTATGACTCAACGGGTCACTGTAAACGTGTTCGTGTTAAATTCCTCTTTTTTTCTTTTTTCTATACATATATAGAGTGGTTATGACTCAACGGGTCACTGTAAACGTTTACTTGTTAAATTCTTCTTTTTTTCTTTTTCTATACATATATAGAGTGGTTATGACTCAACGGGTCACTGTAAACGTTTACTTGTTAAATTCTTCTTTTTTTCTTTTTTTATACAGATATAGAGTGGTTATGACTCAACGGGTCACTGTAAGCGTGTACTTGTTACATTCTTCTTTTTTCTTTTTTTATACATATATAGAGTGGTTATGACTCAACGGGTCACTGTAAACGTGTACTTGTTAAATTCTTCTTTTTTCTTTTTTTATAAATATATAGAGTGGTTATGACTCAACGGGTCACTGTAAACGTGTTCGTGTTAAATTCCTCTTTTTTTCTTTTTTCTATACATGTATAGAGTGGTTATGACTCAACGGGTCACTGTAAACGTTTACTTGTTAAATTCTTCTTTTTTTCTTTTTCTATACATATATAGAGTGGTTATGACTCAACGGGTCACTGTAAACGTTTACTTGTTAAATTTTTCTTTTTTTCTTTTTTTATACATATATAGAGTGGTTATGACTCAACGGGTCACTGTAAGCGTGTACTTGTTACATTCTTCTTTTTTCTTTTTTTATACATATATAGAGTGGTTATGACTCAACGGGTCACTGTAAGCGTGTACTTGTTAAATTCTTCTTTTTTCTTTTTTTATAAATATATAGAGTGGTTATGACTCAACGGGTCACTGTAAACGTGTTCGTGTTAAATTCCTCTTTTTTTCTTTTTTCTATACATATATAGAGTGGTTATGACTCAACGGGTCACTGTAAACGTTTACTTGTTAAATTCTTCTTTTTTTCTTTTTCTATACATATATAGAGTGGTTATGACTCAACGGGTCACTGTAAACGTTTACTTGTTAAATTCTTCTTTTTTTCTTTTTTTATACAGATATAGAGTGGTTATGACTCAACGGGTCACTGTAAGCGTGTACTTGTTACATTCTTCTTTTTTCTTTTTTTATACATATATAGAGTGGTTATGACTCAACGGGTCACTGTAAACGTTTACTTGTTAAATTCTTCTTTTTTCTTTTTTATACATATATAGAGTGGTTATGACTCAACGGGTCACTGTAAACGTGTTCGTGTTAAATTCCTCTTTTTTTCTTTTTTCTATACATATATAGAGTTGTTATGATTCAACGGGTCACTGTAAACGTTTACTTGTTAAATTCTTCTTTTTTCTTTTTTATACATATATAGAGTGGTTATGACTCAACGGGTCACTGTAAACGTTTACTTGTTAAATTCTTCTTTTTTTCTTTTTTTATACATATATAGAGTGGTTATGACTCAACGGGTCACTGTAAGCGTGTACTTGTTACATTCTTCTTTTTTCTTTTTTTATACATATATAGAGTGGTTATGACTCAACGGGTCACTGTAAACGTTTACTTGTTAAATTCTTCTTTTTTCTTTTTTATACATATATAGAGTGGTTATGACTCAACGGGTCACTGTAAACGTGTTCGTGTTAAATTCCTCTTTTTTTCTTTTTTCTATACATATATAGAGTGGTTATGACTCAACGGGTCACTGTAAACGTTTACTTGTTAAATTCTTCTTTTTTCTTTTTTATACATATATAGAGTGGTTATGACTCAACGGGTCACTGTAAACGTTTACTTGTTAAATTCTTCTTTTTTTCTTTTTTTATACATATATAGAGTGGTTATGACTCAACGGGTCACTGTAAGCGTGTACTTGTTACATTCTTCTTTTTTCTTTTTTTATACATATATAGAGTGGTTATGACTCAACGGGTCACTGTAAACGTTTACTTGTTAAATTCTTCTTTTTTCTTTTTTATACATATATAGAGTGGTTATGACTCAACGGGTCACTGTAAACGTGTTCGTGTTTAATTCCTCTTTTTTTCTTTTTTCTATACATATATAGAGTGGTTATGACTCAACGGGTCACTGTAAACGTTTACTTGTTAAATTCTTCTTTTTTTCTTTTTCTATACGTATATAGAGTGGTTATGACTCAACGGGTCACTGTAAACGTTTACTTGTTAAATTCTTCTTTTTTTCTTTTTTTATACATATATAGAGTGGTTATGACTCAACGGGTCACTGTAAGCGTGTACTTGTTACATTCTTCTTTTTTCTTTTTTTATACATATATAGAGTGGTTATGACTCAACGGGTCACTGTAAACGTGTACTTGTTAAATTCTTCTTTTTTCTTTTTTTATAAATATATAGAGTGGTTATGACTCAACGGGTCACTGTAAACGTGTTCGTGTTAAATTCCTCTTTTTTTCTTTTTTCTATACATATATAGAGTGGTTATGACTCAACGGGTCACTGTAAACGTTTACTTGTTAAATTCTTCTTTTTTTCTTTTTCTATACATATATAGAGTGGTTATGACTCAACGGGTCACTGTAAACGTTTACTTGTTAAATTTTTCTTTTTTTCTTTTTTTATACATATATAGAGTGGTTATGACTCAACGGGTCACTGTAAGCGTGTACTTGTTACATTCTTCTTTTTTCTTTTTTTATACATATATAGAGTGGTTATGACTCAACGGGTCACTGTAAACGTGTACTTGTTAAATTCTTCTTTTTTCTTTTTTTATAAATATATAGAGTGGTTATGACTCAACGGGTCACTGTAAACGTGTTCGTGTTAAATTCCTCTTTTTTTCTTTTTTCTATACATATATAGAGTGGTTATGACTCAACGGGTCACTGTAAACGTTTACTTGTTAAATTCTTCTTTTTTTCTTTTTCTATACATATATAGAGTGGTTATGACTCAACGGGTCACTGTAAACGTTTACTTGTTAAATTTTTCTTTTTTTCTTTTTTTATACATATATAGAGTGGTTATGACTCAACGGGTCACTGTAAGCGTGTACTTGTTACATTCTTCTTTTTTCTTTTTTTATACATATATAGAGTTGTTATGACTCAACGGGTCACTGTAAGCGTGTACTTGTTAAATTCTTCTTTTTTCTTTTTTTATAAATATATAGAGTGGTTATGACTCAACGGGTCACTGTAAACGTGTTCGTGTTTAATTCCTCTTTTTTTCTTTTTTCTATACATATATAGAGTGGTTATGACTCAACGGGTCACTGTAAACGTTTACTTGTTAAATTCTTCTTTTTTTCTTTTTCTATACGTATATAGAGTGGTTATGACTCAACGGGTCACTGTAAACGTTTACTTGTTAAATTCTTCTTTTTTTCTTTTTTTATACATATATAGAGTGGTTATGACTCAACGGGTCACTGTAAGCGTGTACTTGTTACATTCTTCTTTTTTCTTTTTTTATACATATATAGAGTGGTTATGACTCAACGGGTCACTGTAAGCGTGTACTTGTTAAATTCTTCTTTTTTCTTTTTTTATAAATATATAGAGTGGTTATGACTCAACGGGTCACTGTAAACGTGTTCGTGTTAAATTCCTCTTTTTTTCTTTTTTCTATACATATATAGAGTGGTTATGACTCAACGGGTCACTGTAAACGTTTACTTGTTAAATTCTTCTTTTTTTCTTTTTCTATACATATATAGAGTGGTTATGACTCAACGGGTCACTGTAAACGTTTACTTGTTAAATTCTTCTTTTTTTCTTTTTTTATACAGATATAGAGTGGTTATGACTCAACGGGTCACTGTAAGCGTGTACTTGTTACATTCTTCTTTTTTCTTTTTTTATACATATATAGAGTGGTTATGACTCAACGGGTCACTGTAAACGTGTACTTGTTAAATTCTTCTTTTTTCTTTTTTTATAAATATATAGAGTGGTTATGACTCAACGGGTCACTGTAAACGTGTTCGTGTTAAATTCCTCTTTTTTTCTTTTTTCTATACATGTATAGAGTGGTTATGACTCAACGGGTCACTGTAAACGTTTACTTGTTAAATTCTTCTTTTTTTCTTTTTCTATACATATATAGAGTGGTTATGACTCAACGGGTCACTGTAAACGTTTACTTGTTAAATTTTTCTTTTTTTCTTTTTTTATACATATATAGAGTGGTTATGACTCAACGGGTCACTGTAAGCGTGTACTTGTTACATTCTTCTTTTTTCTTTTTTTATACATATATAGAGTGGTTATGACTCAACGGGTCACTGTAAGCGTGTACTTGTTAAATTCTTCTTTTTTCTTTTTTTATAAATATATAGAGTGGTTATGACTCAACGGGTCACTGTAAACGTGTTCGTGTTAAATTCCTCTTTTTTTCTTTTTTCTATACATATATAGAGTGGTTATGACTCAACGGGTCACTGTAAACGTTTACTTGTTAAATTCTTCTTTTTTTCTTTTTCTATACATATATAGAGTGGTTATGACTCAACGGGTCACTGTAAACGTTTACTTGTTAAATTCTTCTTTTTTTCTTTTTTTATACAGATATAGAGTGGTTATGACTCAACGGGTCACTGTAAGCGTGTACTTGTTACATTCTTCTTTTTTCTTTTTTTATACATATATAGAGTGGTTATGACTCAACGGGTCACTGTAAACGTTTACTTGTTAAATTCTTCTTTTTTCTTTTTTATACATATATAGAGTGGTTATGACTCAACGGGTCACTGTAAACGTGTTCGTGTTAAATTCCTCTTTTTTTCTTTTTTCTATACATATATAGAGTTGTTATGATTCAACGGGTCACTGTAAACGTTTACTTGTTAAATTCTTCTTTTTTCTTTTTTATACATATATAGAGTGGTTATGACTCAACGGGTCACTGTAAACGTTTACTTGTTAAATTCTTCTTTTTTTCTTTTTTTATACATATATAGAGTGGTTATGACTCAACGGGTCACTGTAAGCGTGTACTTGTTACATTCTTCTTTTTTCTTTTTTTATACATATATAGAGTGGTTATGACTCAACGGGTCACTGTAAACGTTTACTTGTTAAATTCTTCTTTTTTCTTTTTTATACATATATAGAGTGGTTATGACTCAACGGGTCACTGTAAACGTGTTCGTGTTAAATTCCTCTTTTTTTCTTTTTTCTATACATATATAGAGTGGTTATGACTCAACGGGTCACTGTAAACGTTTACTTGTTAAATTCTTCTTTTTTCTTTTTTATACATATATAGAGTGGTTATGACTCAACGGGTCACTGTAAACGTTTACTTGTTAAATTCTTCTTTTTTTCTTTTTTTATACATATATAGAGTGGTTATGACTCAACGGGTCACTGTAAGCGTGTACTTGTTACATTCTTCTTTTTTCTTTTTTTATACATATATAGAGTGGTTATGACTCAACGGGTCACTGTAAACGTTTACTTGTTAAATTCTTCTTTTTTCTTTTTTATACATATATAGAGTGGTTATGACTCAACGGGTCACTGTAAACGTGTTCGTGTTTAATTCCTCTTTTTTTCTTTTTTCTATACATATATAGAGTGGTTATGACTCAACGGGTCACTGTAAACGTTTACTTGTTAAATTCTTCTTTTTTTCTTTTTCTATACGTATATAGAGTGGTTATGACTCAACGGGTCACTGTAAACGTTTACTTGTTAAATTCTTCTTTTTTTCTTTTTTTATACATATATAGAGTGGTTATGACTCAACGGGTCACTGTAAGCGTGTACTTGTTACATTCTTCTTTTTTCTTTTTTTATACATATATAGAGTGGTTATGACTCAACGGGTCACTGTAAACGTGTACTTGTTAAATTCTTCTTTTTTCTTTTTTTATAAATATATAGAGTGGTTATGACTCAACGGGTCACTGTAAACGTGTTCGTGTTAAATTCCTCTTTTTTTCTTTTTTCTATACATATATAGAGTGGTTATGACTCAACGGGTCACTGTAAACGTTTACTTGTTAAATTCTTCTTTTTTTCTTTTTCTATACATATATAGAGTGGTTATGACTCAACGGGTCACTGTAAACGTTTACTTGTTAAATTTTTCTTTTTTTCTTTTTTTATACATATATAGAGTGGTTATGACTCAACGGGTCACTGTAAGCGTGTACTTGTTACATTCTTCTTTTTTCTTTTTTTATACATATATAGAGTTGTTATGACTCAACGGGTCACTGTAAGCGTGTACTTGTTAAATTCTTCTTTTTTCTTTTTTTATAAATATATAGAGTGGTTATGACTCAACGGGTCACTGTAAACGTGTTCGTGTTTAATTCCTCTTTTTTTCTTTTTTCTATACATATATAGAGTGGTTATGACTCAACGGGTCACTGTAAACGTTTACTTGTTAAATTCTTCTTTTTTTCTTTTTCTATACATATATAGAGTGGTTATGACTCAACGGGTCACTGTAAACGTTTACTTGTTAAATTTTTCTTTTTTTCTTTTTTTATACATATATAGAGTGGTTATGACTCAACGGGTCACTGTAAGCGTGTACTTGTTACATTCTTCTTTTTTCTTTTTTTATACATATATAGAGTGGTTATGACTCAACGGGTCACTGTAAACGTGTACTTGTTAAATTCTTCTTTTTTCTTTTTTTATAAATATATAGAGTGGTTATGACTCAACGGGTCACTGTAAACGTGTTCGTGTTTAATTCCTCTTTTTTTCTTTTTTCTATACATATATAGAGTGGTTATGACTCAACGGGTCACTGTAAACGTTTACTTGTTAAATTCTTCTTTTTTTCTTTTTCTATACATATATAGAGTGGTTATGACTCAACGGGTCACTGTAAACGTTTACTTGTTAAATTCTTCTTTTTTTCTTTTTTTATACATATATAGAGTGGTTATGACTCAACGGGTCACTGTAAGCGTGTACTTGTTACATTCTTCTTTTTTCTTTTTTTATACATATATAGAGTGGTTATGACTCAACGGGTCACTGTAAGCGTGTACTTGTTAAATTCTTCTTTTTTCTTTTTTTATAAATATATAGAGTGGTTATGACTCAACGGGTCACTGTAAACGTGTTCGTGTTAAATTCCTCTTTTTTTCTTTTTTCTATACATATATAGAGTGGTTATGACTCAACGGGTCACTGTAAACGTTTACTTGTTAAATTCTTCTTTTTTTCTTTTTCTATACATATATAGAGTGGTTATGACTCAACGGGTCACTGTAAACGTTTACTTGTTAAATTCTTCTTTTTTTCTTTTTTTATACATATATAGAGTGGTTATGACTCAACGGGTCACTGTAAGCGTGTACTTGTTACATTCTTCTTTTTTCTTTTTTTATACATATATAGAGTGGTTATGACTCAACGGGTCACTGTAAACGTTTACTTGTTAAATTCTTCTTTTTTCTTTTTTATACATATATAGAGTGGTTATGACTCAACGGGTCACTGTAAACGTGTTCGTGTTAAATTCCTCTTTTTTTCTTTTTTCTATACATATATAGAGTGGTTATGACTCAACGGGTCACTGTAAACGTGTATATAAAAATATGTTGAAGTAAAATAAGTTTTGAAGAGAAAAAAATTTAAAAACCTATAACGATGACGTCATATACCTATTACTGTGACGTCACGTGCACAAGAATAAGTTGGTTGAAAACAAAATTATTATTACATAATTACATTGGCTGATTTCCAAATTACTACTGAATAACATTAGAAAAGTTTGAAAAAACCAGACCCGCTGCCGAAGACTGGCCCCGTTGACCCCCAGCAACATTTTTTTTTCTTGTAATTTTGAGATATTATGATCCCAGGTGTTGTACGGTGCTGAAGATATAAACTTTTTGACATGTCGTCGGGTAGTTTTTGAGGAGAAGCTTCACATACAGACATACATACATACATACATACAGACAAGTGCCCTTTATATAAGAGACTAGCGGGGCTACCCGGCGTTGCTCGGGGTCATAAAAACATAATTGAAGAAAAATTGCGTGTGTAACATCTTTGTATTAAAACTTCTATTTCTCTCCTTCTCTCTCTATAGCTGTCTCTTTATCTTTCTACTTTTCTCTACCCTGGTCGCTACTTTTAAATTTTGCCTTTTGCGAAAGCTGTTTCTTCCCCACCATTTCATCCTACGTTTCACAGGGCAATAGTATGACTTATTTCTATAAAAAGTACCACCACTGTCTGCGCCTTCTATATAGGTACTTATAACCGCCCCGGTGTTCATACTATATATTTTGAATCCCCTCATGATATCCTTCATCATTTTAACTCCCCTCGTTGTATTCATCATTTTCGATCTCCTCATACTATTAATCATTTTCAATCCCCTCATAATATTCTTCATCATTTTGAATCCTCTCGTAATATTCCTCATCATTTTCAATCCGCTCATGATATTCTTAATAATTTTCAATCCTCTCATGATATTCTTCATTTTTTCAATCCTCTCATGAAAGTCATTATCATTTTCAATCCCCTCATGATAGTCTTCATCATTTTCAATCCCCTCATGATAGTCTTCATCATTTTCAATCCCCTCATTATAGTCTTCATCATTTTCAATCCCCTCATTATAGTCTTCATCATTTTCAATCCCCTCATTATAGTCTTCATCATTTTCAATCCCCTCATTATAGTCTTCATCATTTTCAATCCCCTCATGATAGTCTTCATCATTTTCAATCCCCTCATGATAGTCTTCATCATTTTCAATCCCCTCATGATAGTCTTCATCATTTTCAATCCCCTCATGATAGTCTTCATCATTTTCAATCCTCTCATGATAGTCTTCATCATTTTCAATCCTCTCATGATAGTCTTCATCATTTTCAATCCTCTCATGATAGTCTTCATCATTTTCAATCCTCTCATGATAGTCTTCATCATTTTCAATCCTCTCATGATAGTCTTCATCATTTTCAATCCTCTCATGATAGTCTTCATCATTTTCAATCCTCTCATGATAGTCTTCATCATTTTCAATCCTCTCATGATAGTCTTCATCATTTTCAATCCTCTCATGATAGTCTTCATCATTTTCAATCCTCTCATGATAGTCTTCATCATTTTCAATCCTCTCATGATAGTCTTCATCATTTTCAATCCTCTCATGATAGTCTTTATCATAGCTCTATCTAGGATATTGAGCACTTTTCTCCCGGACAACGCCGAGTACTTTAATAATAAAGGAGGCCTCCTGAGGACTACTGAAATCACTTAGGTATCCTCTCTCCTACTGACCTGCGAAATAGTCCAAAGGGGAACGAAGATCGCGTTAAAATATTATCCAAACCTATCACTACAGTAGCTCTATCTAGGATATTGAGCACTTTTCTCCCGGACAACGCCGAGTATTTCAAAATCAAAGAGGCCTCCTGAGCACTACTGAAATAACTCTTATCGATTACCCATCCTTTTCAGCGTAGATGCTGTTAAAATATTATCCAAACCTATCACTACAGTAGCTCTATCTAGGACATTGAGCACTTCTTTCCCGGACAACGCCAAGTACTTTGAAAATCAAAGAGGCCTCCTGGGGACTACTGAAATCACTTAGTTATCCTCCCTCCTTTTCATCTGCAAAATTGTCCAAAGGGGAACGAAGATGGCGTTAAAATATGTTCTAAACCTATCACTACAGTAGCTCTATCTAGGATATTGAGCACTTTTCTCCCGGACAACGCCTAGTACTTTGAAAATCGAGTAGGCTTCATGAGCACTCCTCAAATCCCTTAGGTATCCACTCTCCTTCTGATCTGCGAAATAGTCTAAATGGGAACGAAGATGGCGTTAAAATATTTTCCAAACCTATCACTACAGTAGCTCTATCTAGGACATTGAGCACTCTTCTCCTGGACAACGCCGAGTACTGTGATAATCAAGGAGGCCTCCTGGGGCTACTGAAATCACTTAGGTATCCTCTCTCCTTCTGATTTGCGAAATAGTCCAAAGGGGAACGAAGATGGCGTTAAAATATTTTCCAAACCTATCACTACAGTAGCTCTATCTAGGATATTGAGCACTTTTCTCCCGGACAACGCCGAGTATTTCAAAATCAAAGAGGCCTCCTGGGGACTACTGAAATAACTCTTATCCATTCCCCCATCCTTTTCAGGTTAGATGCTGTTAAAATATTATCCAAACCTATCACTACAGTAGCTCTATCTAGGACATTGAGCACAATTTTCCCGGACAACGCCGAGTACTTTGAAAATCAAAGAAGCCTCCTGGGGACTACTGAAATCAGTTAGGTATCCTCCCTCCTTTTCATCTGCAAAATTGTCTAAAGGGGAACGAAGATGGCGTTAAAATATTTTCTAAACCTATCACTACAGTAGCTCTATCTAGGATATTGAGCACTTTTCTCCCGGGCAATACCGAGTACTTTGAAAATCGAGGAGGTTTCATGAGCACTCCTGAAATCCCTTAGGTATCCTCTCTCCTTCTGATCTGCGAAATAGTCCAAAGGGGAACGAAGATGGCGTTAAAATATTTTCCAAACCTATCACTACAGTAGCTCTATCTAGGACATTGAGCACTTTTCTCCCGGACAACGCCGAGTACTTTGATAATCAAGGAGGCCTCCTGGGGACTACAGAAATCCCTTAGGCATCCTGTCTCCTTCTGATCTGCAAAATAGTCCAAAGGGGAACGAAGATGGCGTACAAATATTTTCCAAACCTATCACTACAGTAGCTCTATCTAGGACATTGAGCACTTTTCTCCCGGACAACGCCGAGTACTTTGATAATCAAGGAGGCTTCCTGGGGACTACTGAAATCACTTAGGTATCCTCTCTCCTTCTGATTTGCGAAATAGTCCAAAGGGGAACGAAGATGGCGTTAAAATATTTTCCAAACCTATCACTACAGTAGCTCTATCTAGGATATTGAGCACTTTTCTCCCGGACAACGCCGAGTACTTTGAAAATCGAGGAGGCTTCATGAGCACTCCTGAAATCCCTTAGGTATCCTCTCTCCTTCTGATCTGCGAAATAGTCCAAAGGGGAACGAAGATGGCATTAAAATATTTTCCAAACCTATCACTACAGTAGCTCTATCTAGGACATTGAGCACATTTCTCCCGGACAATACCGAGTACTTTGAAAATCGAGGAGGCTTCATGAGCACTCCTGAAATCCCTTAGGTATCCTCTCTCCTTCTGATCTGCGAAATAGTCCAAAGGGGAACAAAGATGGCGTTAAAATATTTTCCAAACCTATCACTACAGTAGCTCTATCTAGGACATTGAGCACTTTTCTCCTGGACAACGCCGAGTACTTTGATAATCAAGGAGGCCTCCTGGGGACTACGGAAATCACTTAGGTATCCTCTCTCATTCTGATTTGCGAAATAGTCCAAAGGGGAACGAAGATGGCGTTAAAATATTTTCCAAACATATCACTACAGTAGCTCTATCTAGGATATTGAGCACTTTTCTCCCGGACAACGCCGAGTACTTTGAAAATCGAGGAGGCTTCATGAGCACTCCTGAAATCCCTTAGGTATCCTCTCTCCTTCTGATCTGCAAAATAGTCCAAAGGGGAACGAAGATGGCGTTAAAATATTTTCCAAACCTATCACTTCAGTAGCCTTATCTAGGACATTGAGCACTTTTCTCCCGGACAACGCCGAGTACTTTGATAATCAAGGAGGCCTCCTGGGGACTACTGAAATCACTTAGGTATCCTCTCTCTGTCTGATCTGCGAAATAGTCCAAAGGGGAACGAAGATGGCGTTAAAATATTTTCCAAACCTGTCACTACAGTAGCTATATCTAGGATATTGAGCACTTTTCTCCCGGACAACGCCGAGTATTTCAAAATCAAAGAGGCCTCCTGAGCACTACTGAAATAACTCTTATCGATTACCCCATCCTTTTCAGCGTAGATGCTGTTAAAATATTATCCAAACTTATCACTACAGTAGCTCTTTTTTTTATACATATATAGAGCGGTTATGACTCAACGGGTCACTGTAAACGTGTACTTGCTAAATTCTTCATTTTTTCTTTTTTTATACATATATAGAGCGGTTATGACTCAACGGGTCACTGTGAACGTGTACTTGTTAAATTCTTCTTTTTTCTTTTTTTATACATATATAGAGTGGTTATGACTCAACGGGTCACTGTAAACGTGTACTTGTTGAATTCTTTATGGCATCATGACAACGGAACCGATACGACCCTGCCTCAACACTTCTCAAAAAAGGAGGAGATAATGCATGGGATGAGGGCATCATGACAACGGAACCGATACGACCCTGCCTCAACACTTCTCAAAAAAGGAGGAGGTAATGCATGGGATCAGTGCATCATGACAACGGAACCGATACTACCCTACCTCAACACTCTCAAAAAAGGAGGAGGTAATGCTCACTCCGGCGAATCCCGTAACCCCCCCTCCCCAAATTGGCCTGAAAGGAGGAGGTAATTCCTATCATGATAACAGAACGGCCACAGGGAGGGGGGGGGGGAGGAATATTAGCGTCTATTAATAATTAAGAAAGAAAGTGTGAGAGGGAAATATGACAGAAAGGAAAACTGCCACTCTCTGACGTCATGATGATCTGATATAACCGGACACAATTTAGGTCAAGACCGGGTACATCCGGCAAGGGATTATGGGACAGGTGCGGATGTGATTGAGCAACCCTTGTTTCACTACACACTCTTAACGTAGGATTCCTATGTTGTTATTGATGCAACCGGACAGAAGTTATTGGATGATCTGATAGAACCGGACACAATTTAGGGCAAGACCGGGTACATCCGGCAAGGGATTATGGGATGTTTACAGTGACTCGGCATTTTTATCGGATTAGTACATAAATACATTAGACTATTTCGAATTTACTACATATTAACGTTGAAAAAGTCGAAAAAACTGCTACCTTTTGTCGGAAAGTGGTCCGGTTGACTGTCAGCGAGTGAATCGTTTGTCGTGATTTTTAGATATTATGATCCCAGGATATGTACGGTGCTGAAGATATAAACTTTTTGACATGTCGTTGCGTAGTTTTTGAGGAGAAGCTTCACATACAGACATACATACATACATACATACAGACAAGTGCCCTTTATATAAGAGACTAGCCAAAATAGCCTCCCTACGGTCGTCTATTTTTGCTAGGCTAGGCTGGGTGAGCGTTCATTTCCGACGCGGAAATGAACGCTCACCAGTAAACCGATGGAGACTCTGTCATATTTCTTGGGTGGGTAGACATCGATTTTCTTTGTTTCTAACCAAGAATATTTTTAGTTTATAAACAAATAAAACAATTTTAAATCATTTTTTTACCCACTCCCTCCAAAAGTTTTTTTCACCCTCCCCCAAGAATACTAATATTTTCAGTTTAAAAAAAAGTTCGCCCCCCCAAACTTATTTTTTGCCCGTTCTCCGTAATAGTAATATTTTCAGTTAGAAAAAGAGAAAAAAAAGAAATAATATCTACCCCCCCCTAAATTTCTTTTTGTACTCTTCCCCATGAAGTTATATTATCAGTTAGAAGCAGAAATAAAAGAAAAAAATTTTAACCCCCCCACCCCAAAAAAAAGAAAAGATATTTGTCACCCTTCCCCATGAATAGTAATATTTTCAGTTAGAAAAAGAAAAAAAGTTTTTACACCCCTCCCACCAAATTTTTTTATTTTACCCTTCCCCATGAATAGGTATTGTATTTAAGTTAAAAAAAAAAAAAATAAAAAAATTTTTACTCCCCCCCTCCCCAAATTTTTTTTTAGTTACCTTTCCCCATGAATAGTAATATTTTCAGTTAGAAAAAGGAAAAAAACATTCCCCCCCCCCCAAATTTTTTTTTATTACCCTTCCCCATGAATAGTAATATTTTCAGTAAGAAAAAGAAAAAAAAAAAAATTTTTTTACCCCCCCTCACCTCCCCCCCAAAAAATTTTGTTACCCTTCCCCATGAATTGGGATTTTTTCAGTTCAAAAAAAAAAAAAAAATTTTACCCCCCCCAAAACAAAAATTTTGGGGAAGGGTAACAACCCTTCCCCATGAATAGTAATATTTTCAGTTAGAAAAAGAAAAAAAAAAAAAAATTTTTTACCCCCCCCACCCAAAAAAAAATTTTTTTTTGTTACCTTTCCCCATGAGTAGAAATATTTTCAGTAAGAGAAAGAAAAAAAAAAAAAAAATTTTTCCCCCCCCACCCGAAAAAAAAATTTTTTTTGTTACCCTTCCCCATGAGTAGTAATATTTTCAGTTAGAAAAAAAAAAAAAAAAAAAATATTACTACTCATGGGGAAGGGTAACAAAATTTTTTTTTTTTTCGATTGGGGGGGCCCAATCGAAAAAAAAAAAAATTTTGTTACCCTTCCCCATGAGTAGTTATATTTTCAGTTAGAAAAAAAAAAAAAAAAAAAAAAATTTTACCCCCCCCACCCGGAAAAAAAAAAAAAATTTGTTACCCTTTCCCATGAATTGGAATGTTTTCAGTTGAAAAAAAAAAAAAAAAAATTTTTACCCCCCCCCCCAAATTTTTTTTTTGTTACCCTTCCCCATGAATAGTAATATTGTAAGTGAGAAAAAGAATAAGAAAAAAACATTTTTTTAACCCATGCATAGTTAAAATAATGTTACCAAATTAGTAGGCGCCTCGGTCATATCAAAGAACTAATGTTTAAATATGCTATTGAAGGCGTCTACGTCATATCAAAGAACCAGTTTTGTTATTTTTCCAAAATGGTTACCCATTTAGTAATGGCCGAGATATTTGTTGCTTAACTTCCTATTTACAATAAAACACCTTTGCTTATAAACGTAATGAATGTAAAGACTGATAATGTGAAAAGATCCTCTCAAAATGACGTCACTTCCGGTCCAACCGGAAAGATGATTCAGCAATTTAGGTTTCCTAAATGGTCACCGATTTATGAATGGCTCGGATATGCCTTGTTTACTTTTAACTTATAGTAAAAAACATTCTCGGTACTACGTAATGTAAATAATGAATGAAAACTGTGAAAAATCCTCTCACGATGACGTCACTACCGGATAAACCGGAAGTATGAGTCAGCAATTTAGTTTTCCTGAATGGTCACCGATTTACTAATAGCTCGGATATGCCTTGTTTACTTTTAACATTTAGTAGAAAACATTCGCTTAACAATGTAATGTAAATAATGAATGAAAACTGTGAAAAAAATCCTCTCACAATGACGTCACTAAAGAGGGGAGGAGAAGCCTGGGAGGGTGGACCTCCTAGAAATGCAAAGGACAGACCCGGATATGCCTTGTTTACTTGTAATTTATAGTAAAAAACATTCTCTTAACAACGTAATGTAAATAATGAATGAAAACTGTGAAAAAATCCTCTCACGATGACGTCACTTCCGGATTAACCAGAAGGATTCTCACAATGACGTCACTAAGGGGAGGAGAAGCCTGGGAGGGTGGACCTCCTAGAACTGCAAAGGACAGACCCGTAGACCGGCGTAAATGAAGACCCGAAGGCCAAGACAATAGCAGTGAAGACCCGAAAGCCAAGACAATACCAGTCTATGTGGTTCAGTATTCATCGGAACAGATACTACACTTTGATCTTAGCCAAAAGGCCGAGAAAGACTTGAAATCTTAACAATAATCGCCATTGGAAGTATGGTTGAGAAAACACGCTGGTTGATGAAGAAAATGGGTTTAATTAATTGTATTAATCATTTTTATTAATATCACCTTATCGGAACGTCTTGTGAATACATATGGAAACTTGATAATAGCAGTTATAAGTTTATATTTGTAAATCTGAATTTAATGGAAGGTTAAAAGGAATGTATTATGTAAATGAGGAAGCCCGTCTAATGTCTAAACGACGTTTATTAAGGGTATAAAAGGCTGTTGAAATCTATTAATTTTAGTATGATTCTTGCCACGTTTTCACTTCTAATCGCCGCCTCGACTTGAAATTTCGTTCTACTCCAATCTAATAAGGTTATTTAAAGTTATCTAATGTAAATTTAATTAATTAATAAAAGTTTCCTAATTCTACATGTATAAAAATATTATGAACGCTGACTCGAAAAGCTTAATTAATAAAATCTTAATTACTCGAGACCCCCCTCTCTTCTGTTTACAAAAATTTCCCAGGACGGACAGACAGACAGACAGACAGACAGACAGACTGACAGACAGACAGAGAAGTGCTCGTTATATTATAAGTGGACTAGCCAAAATAGCCTCCCTACGGTCGTCTATTTTTGCTAGGCTGCCGCGTCGGAAATGAACGCTCACCAGTAAACCGATGGAGACTCAGTCATATTTCTTGGGTGGGTAGACATCAATTTTCTAGGTTTCTAACCAAGAATATTTTTAGTTTAAAAACAAATAAAACATTTTTAAAACATTTTTTTACCCACTCTCTCCAAAAGTTTTTTTCACCCTCCCCCAAGAATACTAACATTTTCAGTTTAAAAAAAAATAAATAAATAAAAACATTTTTTACCCCCCCCCAAAAAAAAATTTTTTTTAGTTACCTTTCCCCATGAATAGTAATATTTTCAGTTAGAAAAAGGAATAAAAACATTCCCCCCCCCCCCAATTTTTTTTTTTGTTACCCTTCCCCATGAATAGTAATATTTTCAGTTAGAAAAAGAGAAAAAAATAAAAAAATTTTACCCCCCCCCAAAAAATTTTTTTTTGTTACCCTTCCCCATGAGTAGTAATATTTTCAGTAAGAAAAAGAACAAAAAAAAAATTTTTTAACCCCCCCCACCCCAAAAAAAATTTTTTTTTGTTACCCTTCCCCATGAATTGGGATGTTTTCAGTTCAGAAAAAAAAAAAAATTTTACCCATCCCCCCCAAAAAAAATTTCCCCATGAATAGTAATATTTTCAGTTAGAAAAAAAAAAAAAAAAATTTTACCCCCCCCCCACCCAAAAAAAATAATTTTTTTTGTTACCCTTCCCCATGAGTAGTAATATTTTCAGTAAGAAAAAAAAAAAAAAAAAAAAAATTTCCCCCCCCCACCCAAAAAAAATTTTTTTTTGTTACCCTTCCCCATGAGTAGTAATATTTTCAGTTAGAAAAAGAAAAAAAAAAAAAAAATTTTTACCCCCCCCCACCCCAAAAAAAAAAAAATTTTTGTTACCCTTCCCCATGAGTAGTAATATTTTCAGTAAGAAAAAGAAAAAAAAAAAAAAATTTTTACCCCCTCCCACCCAAAAAAAAAAATTTTTTTTGTTACCCTTCCCCATGAGTAGTAATATTTTCAGTTAGAAAAAGAAAAAAAAAAAAAATTTTTTACCCCCCCCCCTCACCCGAAAAAAAAAAAAATTTGTTACCCTTCCCCATGAGTAGTAATATTTTCAGTTAGAAAAAGAAAAAAAAAAAAATTTTACCCCCCCCCCAAAAAAAAAAATTTAGTAGGCGCCTCGGTCATATCAAAGAACTAATGTTTAAATATGCTATTGAAGGCGCCTACGTCATATCAAAGAACCAGTTTTGTTATTTTTCCAAAACGGTTACCCATTTAGTAATGGCCGAGATATTTGTTGCTTAACTTCCTATTTACAATAAAACACCTTTGCTTATAAACGTAATGGATGTAAAGACTGATAATGTGAAAAGATCCTCTCAAAATGACGTCACTTCCGGTCCAACCGGAAAGATGATTCAGCAATTTAGGTTTCCTAAATGGTCACCGATTTATGAATGGCTCGGATATGCCTTGTTTACTTTTAACTTATAGTAAAAAACATTCTCGGTACAACGTAATGTAAATAATGAATGAAAACTGTGAAAAAAATCCTCTCACGATGACGTCACTACCGGATAAACCGGAAGTATGAGTCAGCAATTTAGTTTTCCTGAATGGTCACCGATTTACTAATAGCTCGGATATGCCTTGTTTACTTTTAACATTTAGTAGAAAACATTCGCTTAACAATGTAATGTAAATAATGAATGAAAACTGTGAAAAAAATCCTCTCACAATGACGTCACTAAAAAGGGGAGGAGAAGCCTGGGAGGGTGGACCTCCTAGAAATGCAAAGGACAGACCCGGATATGCCTTGTTTACTTGTAATTTATAGTAAAAAACATTCTCTTAACAACGTAATGTAAATAATGAATGAAAACTGTGAAAAAATCCTCTCACGATGACGTCACTTCCGGATTAACCAGAAGGATTCTCACAATGACGTCACAAAGGGGAGGAGAAGCCTGGGAGGGTGGACCTCCAAGAACTGCAAAGGACAGACCCGTAGACCGGCGTAAATGAAGACCCGAAGGCCAAGACAATAGCAGTGAAGACCCGAAAGCCAAGACAATACCAGTCTATGTGGTTCAGTATTCATCGGAACAGATACTACACTTTGATCTTAGCCAAAAGGCCGAGAAAGACTTGAAATTTTAACAATAATCGCGATTGCAAGTATGGTTGAGAAAACACGCTGAGAAAATGAGAAAATGGCTTTAATTAATTTTATTAATAAGTTTTATTAATATCACCTTACTGGAACGTATTGTGAATACATATGGAAACTTGATAATAGCAGTTATAAGTGTATATTTGTAAATCTGAATTTAATGGAAGGTTAAAAGGAATGTATTATGTAAATGAGGAAGCCCGTCTAATGTCTAAACGACGTTTACTAAGGGTATAAAAGGCCGTTGAAATCTATTAATTTTAGTATTATTCTTGCCACGTTTTCACTTCTAATCGCCGCCGCGACTTGAAATTTCTTTCTACTCTAATCTAATAAGGTTATTTAAAGTTATCTAATGTAAATTTAATTAATTAATAATAGTTTCCTAATTCTACAGGTGTACAAATATTATGAACGCCTACTTGAAAAGCTTCATTAAATAAATCTTAATTACCCGAGACCCCCCCCCTCTCTTCTGTTTACAAAAATTCCCCAGGACGGACAGACAGACAGACAGACAGACAGACAGACTGACAGACAGACAGAGAAGTGCTCGTTATATTATAAGTGGACTAGCCAAAATAGCCTCCCTACGGTCGTCTATTTTTGCTAGGCTGCCGCGTCGGAAATGAACGCTCACCAGTAAACCGATGGAGACTCAGTCATATTTATTGGGTGGGTAGACATCGATTTTCTTTGTTTCTAACCAAGAATAGTTTTAGTTTAAAAACAAATAAAACATTTTTAAAACATTTTTTTACCCACTCTCTCCAAAAGTTTTTTTCACCCTCCCCCAAGAATACTAACATTTTCAGTTTAAAAAAAAGTTCGCCCCCCCCCAAATTTATTTTTTGCCCTTCTCCGTAATAGTAATATTTTCAGTTAGAAAAAGAGAAAAAAAAGAAATATCTACCCCCCCCCTAAATTTCTTTTTGTACTCTTCCCCAGGAATAGTTATATTTTCAGTTAGAAACAGAAAAAAAAGAAAAATTTTTTAACCCCCCCACCCCTAAAAAAGAAAAGATATTTGTCACCCTTCCCCATGAATAGTAATATTTTCAGTTAGAAAAAGAAAAAAAGTTTTTACCCCCCTCCCACCAAAATTTTTTATTTTACCCTTCCCCATGAATAGGAATTGTATTTAAGTTTAAAAAAACATAAAAAAATTTTTTACCCCCCCCCCAAAAAAATTTTTTTTTAGTTTCCTTTCCCCATGAATAGAAATATTTTCAGTTAGAAAAAGGAAAAAAACATTTCCCCCCCCCCAAATTTTTTTTGTTACCCTTCCCCATGAATAGTAATATTTTCAGTTAGAAAAAGAGAAAAAAAAAAAAAATTTTACCCCCCCCCCCACCCCTCCCAAAATTTTTTTTTGTTACCCTTCCCCATGAGTAGTAATATTTTCAATAAGAAAAAAAAAAAAAAAAAAAATTTTACCCCCCCCTCACCCCCCCCTCCAAAAAAAAATTTTGTTACCCTTTTCCATGAATTGGGATGTTTTCAGTTCAAAATAAAAAAAAAAAATTTTACCCCCCCACCCCCCCAAAAAAATTTTTTGTTACCCTTCCCCATGAATAGTAATATTTTCAGTTAGAAAAAGAAAAAAAAAAAAAAAATTTACCCCCCCCAACCCCCCGCCAAAAATTTTTTTGTTACCTTTCCCCATGGATTGGGATGTTTTCAGTTCAAAAAAAAAACAAAAAAATTTTACCCCCCCCACCCCCAGAAAAATTTTTTTTTGTTACCCTTCCCCATGAATAGTAATATTTTCAGTTAGAAAAAAAAAAAAAAAAAAAAAAATTTTTCCCCCCCACCCCAAAAAAATTTTTTTTTGTTACCCTTCCCCATGAATAGTAATATTTTCAGTTAGAAAAAAAAAAAAAAAAAAAAAAATTCCCCCCCCCCCCCCACCCCAAAAAAAATTTTTTTTTGTTACCCTTCCCCATGAGTAGTAATATTTTCAGTTAGAAAAAGAAAAAAAAAAAAAATTTTTACCCCCCCCACCCGAAAAAAAAAAAAAATTTTGTTACCCTTCCCCATGAGTAGTAATATTTTCAGTAAGAAAAAGAAAAAAAATTTTCCCCCCCACCCCAAAAAAAATTTTTTTTTGTTACCCTTCCCCATGAGTAGTAATATTTTCAGTTAGAAAAAGAAAAAAAAAAAAAATTTTTTACCCCCCCCACCCGAAAAAAAAAAAAATTTTGTTACCCTTTCCCATGAGTAGTAATATTTTCAGTTAGAAAAAGAAAAAAAAAAAAAAAATTTTACCCCCCCCCACCTAAAAAAAAAAAAATTTTGTTACCGTTCCCCATCAATTAGAATGTTTTCAGTTGAAAAAAAAAAAAAAAAAAAATTTTACCCCCCCCCCCCAATTTTTTTTTTGTTACCCTTCCCCATGAATAGTAATATTGTAATTGAGAAAAAGAAAAAGAAAACATTTTTTTACCCTCCCCCATGCATAGTTAAAATAATGTAACCAAATTAGTAGGCGCCTCGGTCATATCAAAGAACTAATGTTTAAATATGCTATTGAAGGCGCCTACGTCATATCAAAGAACCAGTTTTGTTATTTTTTCAAAACGGTTACCCATTTAGTAATGGCCGAGATATTTGTTGCTTAACTTCCTATTTACAATAAAACACCTTCGCTTATAAACGTAAAGAATGTAAAGACTGATAATGTGAAAAGATCCTCTCAAAATGACGTAACTTCCGGTCCAACCGGAAAGATGATTCAGCAATTTAGGTTTCCTAAATGGTCACCGATTTATGAATGGCTCGGATATGCATTGTTTACTTTTAACTTATAGTAAAAAACATTCTCTTAACAACGTAATGTAAATAATGAATGAAAACTGTGAAAAAATCCTCTCACGATGACGTCACTACCGGATAAACCGGAAGTATGAGTCAGCAATTTAGTTTTCCTGAATGGTCACCGATTTACTAATAGCTCGGATATGCCTTGTTTACTTTTAACATTTAGTAGAGAACATTCTCTTAACAATGTAATGTAAATATTGAATGAAAACTGTGAAAAAAATCCTCTCACAATGACGTCACTAAAGAGGGGAGGAGAAGCCTGGGAGGGTGGACCTCCTAGAAATGAAAAGGACAGACCCGTAGACCGGCGTAAATGAAGACCCGAAGGCCAAGACAATACCAGTCGAGACCCGAAGGCCAATACAATACCAGTCTATGTGGTTCAGTATTCATCGGAACAGATACTACACTTTGATCTTAGCCAAAAGGCCGAGAAAGACTTGAAATTTTAACAATAATCGCCATTGCAAGTATGGTTGAGAAAATACGCTGGTTGAGGAAGAAAATGGCTTTAATTAATTGTATGAATAATTTTTATTAATATCACCTTATCGGAACGTATTGTGAATACATATGAAAACTTGATAATAGCAGTTACAAGTGTATATTTGTAAATCTGAATTTAATGGAAGGTTAAAAAGAATGTATTATGTAAATGAGGAAGCCCGTCTAATGTCTAAACGACGTTTATTAAGGGTATAAAAGGCTGTTGAAATCTACTAATTATAGTTGTATTCTTGCCACGTTTTCACTTCTAATCGCCGCCTCGACCTGAAATTTCGTTCTTCTCCAATCTAATAAGGTTATTTAATGTTATCTAATGTAAATTTAATTAATTAATAATAGTTTCCTAATTCTACAGGTATACAAATATTATGAACGCTGACTCGAAAAGCTTAATTAATTAAATCTTAATTACCCGAGACCCCCCCCCCCTCTTCTGTTTACAAAAATTCCCCAGGACGGACAGACAGACAGACATCCTGACAGAGAAGTGCTCGTTATATTATAAGTGGACTAGCCAAAATAGCCTCCCTACGGTCGTCTATTTTTGCTAGGCTGCCGCGTCGGAAATGAACGCTCACCAGTAAACCGATGGAGACTCTGTCATATTTCTTGGGTGGGTAGACATCGATTTTCTTTGTTTCTAACCAAGAATATTTTTAGTTTAAAAACAAATAAAACAATTTTAAAACATTTTTTTACCCACTCTCTCCAAAAGTTTTTTTCACCCTCCCCCAAGAATACTAATATTTTCAGTTTAAAAAAAAGTTCGCCCCCCCAAACTTATTTTTTGCCCGTTCTCCGTAATAGTAATATTTTCAGTTAGAAAAAGAGAAAAAAAAAGAAATAATATCTACCCCCCCCCTAAATTTCTTTTTGTACTCTTCCCCATGAAGTTATATTTTCAGTTAGAAACAGAAAAAAAAGAAAAAATTTTTAACCCCCCAACCCCCCAAAAAAAAAAAGATATTTGTCACCCTTCCCCATGAATAGTAATATTTTCAGTTAGAAAAAGAAAAAAAGTTTTTACCCCCCTCCCACCAAATTTTTTTATTTTACCCTTCCCCATGAATAGGTATTGTATTTAAGTTAAAAATAAAATAAATAAAAAAAATTTTTACTCCCCCCCCCCAAATTTTTTTTTAGTTACCTTTCCCCATGAATAGTAGTATTTTCAGTTAGAAAAAGGAAAAAAACATTTCCCCCCCCCCCAAAATTTTTTTTTATCACCCTTTCCCATGAATAGTAATATTTTCAGTAAGAAAAAGAAAAAAAAAAAAAAATTTTACCCCCCCCTCACCCCCCCCCCCAAAATTTTGTTAGCCTTCCCCATGAATTGGGATTTTTTCAGTTCAAAAAAAAAAAAAATTTTACCCCCCCCAAACAAAAATATTACCCCCCCCAAACAGAAATTTTTTGTTACCCTTCCCCATGAATAGTAATATGTTCAGTTAGAAAAAGAAAAAAAAAAAAAAATTTTTACCCCCCCCACCCAAAAAAAAAATTTTTTTGTTACCCTTCCCCATGAGTAGTAATATTTTCAGTTAGAAAAAAAAAATAATTTTTACCCCCCCCCCAATCGAAAAAAAAAAAAATTTTGTTACCCTTCCCCATGAGTAGTAATATTTTCAGTTAGAAAAAAAAAAAAAAAGAAAAAAAAATTTTTACCCCCCCCCACCCGAAAAAAAAAAAAAAATTTGTTACCCTTCCCCATGAATTGGAATGTTTTCAGTTGAAAAAAAAAAAAAAAATTTTTACCCCCCCCCCCCCCCCAAAAAAAAAATTTGTTTTGTTACCCTTCCCCATGAATAGTAATATTGTAAGTGAGAAAAAGAAAAAGAAAAAAACATTTTTTTACCCCATGCATAGTTAAAATAATGTTACCAAATTAGTAGGCGCCTCGGTCATATCAAAGAACTAATGTTTAAATATGCTATTGAAGGCGCCTACGTCATATCAAAGAACCAGTTTTGTTATTTTTCCAAAATGGTTACCCATTTAGTAATGGCCGAGATATTTGTTGCTTAACTTCCTATTTACAATAAAACACCTTTGCTTATAAACGTAATGAATGTAAAGACTGATAATGTGAAAAGATCCTCTCAAAATGACGTCACTTCCGGTCCAACCGGAAAGATGATTCAGCAATTTAGGTTTCCTAAATGGTCACCGATTTATGAATGGCTCGGATATGCCTTGTTTACTTTTAACTTATAGTAAAAAACATTCTCGGTACAACGTAATGTAAATAATGAATGAAAACTGTGAAAAAATCCTCTCACGATGACGTCACTACCGGATAAACCGGAAGTATGAGTCAGCAATTTAGTTTTCCTGAATGGTCATCGATTTACTAATAGCTCGGATATGCCTTGTTTACTTTTAACATTTAGTAGAAAACATTCGCTTAACAATGTAATGTAAATAATGAATGAAAACTGTGAAAAAAATCCTCTCACAATGACGTCACTAAAGAGGGGAGGAGAAGCCTGGGAGGGTGGACCTCCTAGAAATGCAAAGGACAGACCCGGATATGCCTTGTTTACTTGTAATTTATAGTAAAAAACATTCTCTTAACAACGTAATGTAAATAATGAATGAAAACTGTGAAAAAATCCTCTCACGATGACGTCACTTCCGGATTAACCAGAAGGATTCTCACAATGACGTCACTAAGGGGAGGAGAAGCCTGGGAGGGTGGACCTCCTAGAACTGCAAAGGACAGACCCGTAGACCGGCGTAAATGAAGACCCGAAGGCCAAGACAATAGCAGTGAAGACCCGAAAGCCAAGACAATACCAGTCTATGTGGTTCAGTATTCATCGGAACAGATACTACACTTTGATCTTAGCCAAAAGGCCGAGAAAGACTTGAAATTTTAACAATAATCGCCATTGGAAGTATGGTTGAGAAAACACGCTGGTTGATGAAGAAAATGGGTTTAATTAATTGTATTAATCATTTTTATTAATATCACCTTATCGGAACGTATTGTGAATACATATGGAAACTTGATAATAGCAGTTATAAGTGTATATTTGTAAATCTGAATTTAATGGAAGGTTAAAAGGAATGTATTATGTAAATGAGGAAGCCCGTCTAATGTCTAAACGACATTTATTAAGGGTATAAAAGGCCGTTGAAATCTATTAATTTTAGTTGTATTCTTGCCATGTTTTCACTTCTAATCGCTTCCTCGTCTTGAAATTTCGTTCTTCTCCAATCTAATAATGTTCTTTAATGTTATCTAATGTAAATTTAATTAATTAATAATAGTTTCCTAATTCTACAGGTATACAAATATTATGAACGCCTACTTGAAAAGCTTAATTAATTAAATCTTAATTACCCGAGACCCCCCCCCCTCTCTTCTGTTTACAAAAATTCCCCAGGACGGACAGACAGACAGACAGACAGACAGACAGAGAAGTGCTCGTTATATTATAAGTGGACTAGCCAAAATAGCCTCCCTACGGTCGTCTATTTTTGCTAGGCTGCCGCGTCGGAAATGAACGCTCACCAGTAAACCGATGGAGACTCAGTCATATTTCGTGGGTGGGTAGACATCGATTTTCTATGTTTCTAACCAAGAATATTTTTAGTTTAAAAACAAATAAAACATGTTTAAAACATTTTTTTACCCACTCTCTCCAAAAGTTTTTTTCACCCTCCCCCAAGAATACTAATATTTTCAGTTTAAAAAAAAGGTCGCCCCCCAAATTTTATTTGCTCTTATCCGTAATAGTAATATTTTCAGTTAGAAAAAGAGAAAAAAAAAAGAAATAATATCTACCCCCCCCCAAATTTCTATTTGTACTCTTCCCCATGAATAGTTATATTTTCAGTTAGAAACAGAAAAAAAAGAAAAAAATTTTTACCCCCCCACCCTAAAAAAAGAAAAGATATTTGTCACCCTTCCCCATGAATAGTAATATTTTCAGTTAGAAAAAGAAAAAAAGTTTTTACCCCCCTCCCACCAAATTTTTTTATTTTACCCTTCCCCATGAATAGGAATTGTATTTAAGTTAAAAAAAAAAATAAATAAAATTTTTTTTTACCTCCCCCCCCAAAAAATTTTTTTTAGTTACCTTTCCCCATGAATAGTAATATTTTCAGTTAGAAAAAGGAAAAAAACATTTCCCCCCCGCAAAAATTTTTTTTTTGTTACCCTTCCCCATGAATAGTAATATTTTCAGTTAGAAAAAGAAAAAAAAAAAAAAATTTTTACCCCCCCACCCAAAAAAAAAATTTTTTTTGTTACCCTTCCCCATGAGTAGTAATATTTTCAGTAAGAAAAAGAAAAAAAAAAAAAAATTTCCCCCCCCCCCACCCAAAAAAAAATTTTTTTTTGTTACCCTTCCCCATGAGTAGTAATAATTTCAGTTAGAAAAAGAAAAAAAAAAAAAAAATTTTTACCCCCCCCCCACCCGAAAAAAAAAAAAAATTTTGTTACCCTTCCCCATGAATTGGAATGTTTTCAGATTAAAAAAAAAAAAAAAAAATTTTACCCCCCCTCACAAAATTTTTTTTTTTGTTACCCTTCCCCATGAATAGTAATATTGTAAGTGAGAAAAAGAAAAAGGAAAAAACATTTTTTTACCCCATGCATAGTTAAAATAATGTAACCAAATTAGTAGGCGCCTCGGTCATATCAAAGAACTAATGTTTAAATATGCTATTGAAGGCGCCTACGTCATATCAAAGAACCAGTTTTGTTATTTTTCCAAAACGGTTACCCATTTAGTAATGGCCGAGATATTTGTTGCTTAACTTCCTATTTACAATAAAACACCTTTGCTTATAAACGTAATGAATGTAAAGACTGATAATGTGAAAAGATCCTCTCAAAATGACGTCACTTCCGGTCCAACCGGAAAGATGATTCAGCAATTTAGGTTTCCTAAATGGTCACCGATTTATGAATGGCTCGGATATGCCTTGTTTACTTTTAACTTATAGTAAAAAACATTCTCGGTACAACGTAATGTAAATAATGAATGAAAACTGTGAAAAAATCCTCTCACGATGACGTCACTACCGTATAAACCGGAAGTATGAGTCAGCAATTTAGTTTTCCTGAATGGTCACCGATTTACTAATAGCTCGGATATGCCTTGTTTACTTTTAACATTTAGTAGAAAACATTCGCTTAACAATGTAATGTAAGTAATGAATGAAAACTGTGAAAAAAATCCTCTCACAATGACGTCACTAAAGAGGGGAGGAGAAGCCTGGGAGGGTGGACCTCCTAGAAATGCAAAGGACAGACCCGGATATGCCTTGTTTACTTGTAATTTATAGTAAAAAACATTCTCTTAACAACGTAATGTAAATAATGAATGAAAACTGTGAAAAAATCCTCTCACGATGACGTCACTTCCGGATTAACCAGAAGGATTCTCACAATGACGTCACTAAGGGGAGGAGAAGCCTGGGAGGGTGGACCTCCTAGAACTGCAAAGGACAGACCTGTAGACCGGCGTAAATGAAGACGCGAAGGCCAAGACAATAGCAGTGAAGACCCGAAAGCCAAGACAATACCAGTCTATGTGGTTCAGTATTCATCGGAACAGATACTACACTTTGATCTTAGCCAAAAGGCCGAGAAAGACTTGAAATTTTAACAATAATCGCCATTGGAAGTATGGTTGAGAAAACACGCTGGTTGATGAAGAAAATGGGTTTAATTAATTGTATTAATCATTTTTATTAATATCACCTTATCGGAACGTATTGTGAATACATATGGAAACTTGATAATAGCAGTTATAAGTGTATATTTGTAAATCTGAATTTAATGGAAGGTTAAAAGGAATGTATTATGTAAATGAGGAAGCCCGTCTAATGTCTAAACGACGTTTATTAAGGGTATAAAAGGCTGTTGAAATCTATTAATTTTAGTATGATTCTTGCCACGTTTTCACTTCTAATCGCCGCCTCGACTTGAAATTTCGTTCTACTCCAATCTAATAAGGTTATTTAAAGTTATCTAATGTAAATTTAATTAATTAATAAAAGTTTCCTAATTCTACATGTATAAAAATATTATGAACGCTGACTCGAAAAGATTAATTAATGAAATCTTAATTACTCGCGACCCCCCTCCCCTCTCTCTTCTGTTTACAAAAATTCCCCAGGACGGACAGACAGACAGACAGACAGACAGACAGACAGACTGACAGACAGACAGAGAAGTGCTCGTTATATTATAAGTGGACTAGCCAAAATAGCCTCCCTACGGTCGTCTATTTTTGCTAGGCTGCCGCGTCGGAAATGAACGCTCACCAGTAAACCGATGGAGACTCAGTCATATTTCGTGGGTGGGTAGACATCGATTTTCTATGTTTCTAACCAAGAATATTTTTAGTTTAAAAACAAATAAAACATGTTTAAAACATTTTTTTACCCACTCTCTCCAAAAGTTTTTTTCACCCTCCCCCAAGAATACTAATATTTTCAGTTTAAAAAAAAGGTCGCCACCCCCCCAATTTATTTTTTGCCCTTATCCGTAATAGTAATATTTTCAGTTAGAAAAAGAGAAAACAAAAAGAAATAATATCTACCACCCCCCTTAAATTTCTATTTGTACTCTTCCCCATGAATAGTTATATTTTCAGTTAGAAACAGAAAAAAAAGAAAAAATTTTTTACCCACCCACCCCAAAAAAAGAAAAGATATTTGTCACCCTTCCCCATGAATAGTAATATTTTCAGTTAGAAAAAGAAAAAAAGTTTTTACCCCCCCTCCCACCAAAATTTTTTATTTTACCCTTCCCCATGAATAGGAATTGTATTTAAGTTAAAAAAAAAAAAAAAAAAAATTTTTTTTACCCCCCACCAAAAAATTTTTTTAGTTACCTTTCCCCATGAATAGTAATATTTTCAGTTAGAAAAAGGGAAAAAACATTTCCCCCCCGCAAAAATTTTTTTTTTGTTACCCTTCCCCATGAATAGTAATATTTTCAGTTAGAAAAAGAGAAAAAAAAATTTTTTTTACGCCCCCCCCCCCACCCCAAAAAAAAAATTTTTTTGTCACCCTTCCCCATGAGTAGTAATATTTTCAGTAAGAAAAAGAAAATAAAAAAAAAATTTTTTACCCCCCCCCTCCCCCCCCCTCACCCCCCCAAAAAACATTTTGTTACCCTTCCCCATGAATAGTAATATTTTCAGTTAGAAAAAGAAAAAAAAAGAAAAAAATTTTTTACCCCCACCCCACCCAAAAAAAAAAATTTTTTTGTTACCCTTCCCCATGAGTAGTAATATTTTCAGTAAGAAAAAAAAAAAAAAAAAAAAAATTTCCCCCCCCCCCCTTACCCCCCCAAAAAAATTTTTTTGTTACCCTTTCCCATGAGTAGTAATATTTTAAGTTAGAAAACGAAAAAAAAAAAAAATTTCCCCCCCCCACCCAAAAAAAAAATTTTTTTTGTTACCCTTCCCCATGAGTAGTAATATTTTCAGTAAGAAAAAGAAAAAAAAAAAAAATTCCCCCCCCCTTCCCCAAAAAAAAATTTTTTTTGTTACCCTTCCCCATGAGTAGTAATATTTTCAGTAAGAAAAAGAAAAAAAAAAATTTTTACCCCCCCCACCCGAAAAAAAAAAAAAAATTGTTACCCTTCCCCATGATTTGGAATGTTTTCAGTTTAAAAAAAAAAAAAAAAAAAAATTTACCCCCCCCCCCCCTCCCCCAAAATTTTTTTTTGTTACCCTTCCCCATGAATAGTAATATTGTAAGTGAGAAAAAAAAAAAGAAAAAAACGTTTTTTTACCCCATGCATAGTTAAAATAATGTAACCAAATTAGTAGGCGCCTCGGTCATATCAAAGAACTAATGTTTAAATATGCTATTGAAGGCGCCTACGTCATATCAAAGAACCAGTTTTGTTATTTTTCCAAAACGGTTACCCATTTAGTAATGGCCGAGATATTTGTTGCTTAACTTCCTATTCACATAAAACACCTTTGCTTATAAACGTAATGAATGTAAAGACTGATAATGTGAAAAGATCCTCTCAAAATGACGTCACTTCCGTTCCAACCGGAAAGATGATTCAGCAATTTAGGTTTCCTAAATGGTCACCGATTTATGAATGGCTCGGATATGCCTTGTTTACTTTTAACTTATAGTAAAAAACATTCTCGGTACAACGTAATGTAAATAATGAATGAAAACTGTGAACAAATCCTCTCACGATGACGTCACTACCGGATAAACCGGAAGTATGAGTCAGCAATTTAGTTTTCCTGAATGGTCACCGATTTACTAATAGCTCGGATATGCCTTGTTTACTTTTAACATTTAGTAGAAAACATTCTCTTAACATTGTAATGTAAATAATGAATGAAAACTGTGAAAAAAATCCTCTCACAATGACGTCACTAAAGAGGGGAGGCGAAGCCTGGGAGGGTGGACCTCCTAGAAATGCAAAGGACAGTCCGGTAGACCGGCGTAAATGAAGACCCGAAGGCCAAGACAATAGCAGTGAAGACCCGAAAGCCAAGACAATACCAGTCTATGTGGTTCAGTATTCATCGGAACAGATACTACACTTTGATCTTAGCCAAAAGGCCGAGAAAGACTTGAAATTTTAACAATAATCGCCATTGGAAGTATGGTTGGGAAAACACGCTGGTTGATGAAGGAAATGGCTGTAATTAATAGTATTAATAATTTTTATTAATATCACCTTATCGGAACGTATTGTGAATACATATGGAAACTTGATAATAGCAGTTATAAGTGTATATTTGTAAATCTGAATTTAATGGAAGGTTAAAAGGAATGTATTATGTAAATGAGGAAGCCCGTCTAATGTCTAAACGACGTTTACTAAGGGTATAAAAGGCCGTTGAAATCTATTAATTTTAATGTGATTCTTGCCTTGTTTTCACTTCTAATCGCCGCCTCGACTTGAAATTTCTTTCTACTCCAATCTAATAAGGTTATTTAAAGTTATCTAATGTAAATTTAATTAATTAATAAAAGTTTCCTAATTCTATATGTATAAAAATATTATGAACGCCTACTTGAAAAGCTTAATTAATTAAATCTTAATTACCCGAGACCCCCCCCCTCTCTTCTGTTTACAAAAATTCCCCAGGACGGACAGACAGACAGACAGACAGACAGACAGACAGACAGACAGAGAAGTGCTCGTTATATTATAAGTGGACTAGCCAAAATAGCCTCCCTACGGTCGTCTATTTTTGCTAGGCTGCCGCGTCGGAAATGAACGCTCACCACTAAACCGATGGAGACTCTGTCATATTTCTTGGGTGGGTAGACATCGATTTTCTATGTTTCTAACCAAGAATATTTTTAGTTTAAAAACAAATAAAACATGTTGTAAACATTTTTTTACCCACTCTCTCTAAAAGTTTTTTTCACCCTCCCCAAAGAATACTAATATTTTCAGTTTAAAAAAAAGGTCGCCCCCCCCAAATTTATTTTTTGCCCTTATCCGTAATAGTTATATTTTCAGTTAAAAAAAGAGAAAAAAAAAGAAATAATATCTACCCTTCCCCTATGAATAGGAATTGTATTTAAGTTAAAAAAAAAAAATAAATAAAGAAATTTTTTACCCCCCCCCCAAAAAATTTTTTTTAAGTTACCTTCCCCATGAATAGTAATATTTTAAGTTAGAAAAAGGAAAAAAACATTTACCCCCCTCCCCCCCCCAAAATGTTTTTTTGTTACCCTTCCCCATGAATAGTAATATTTTCAGTTAGAAAAAGAGAAAAAAAATAAAAAAATTTTACCCCCCCACCCCAAAAATTTTTTTGTTACCCTTCCCCATGAGTAGTAATATTTTCAGTAAGAAAAAGAAAAAAAGAAAAAAATTTTTATCCCCCCCCCTCACCCCCCCCTCAAAAAAATTTTTGTTACCCTTCCCCATGAATTGGGATGTTTTCAGTTCAAAAAAAAAAAAAAAAAAATTTACCCCCCCCCCTAAAAAAATTTTTTTTGTTTCCCTTCCCCATGAGTAGTAATATTTTCAGTTAGAAAAAGAAAAAAAAAAAAAAAATTTTTACCCCCCCACCCAAAAAAATTTTTTTTTGTTACCCTTCCCCATGAATAGTAATATTTTCAGTTAGAAAAAGAAAAAAAAAAAAAATTTTTACCCCCCCACCCAAAAAAAAAAATTTTTTTTGTTACCCTTCCCCATGAGTAGTAATATTTTCAGTTAGAAAAAGGAAAAAAACATTTCCCCCCCGCAAAAATTTTTTTTTTGTTACCCTTCCCCATGAATAGTAATATTTTCAGTTAGAAAAAGAGAAAAAAAAAAAAATTTTTTACCCCCCCACCCAAAAAAAAATTTTTGTTACCCTTCCCCATGAATAGTAATATTTTCAGTTTGAAAAAGAAAAAAAAAAAAAAAATTTCCCCCCCCCCACCCTAAAAAAAAATTTTTTTTGTTACCCTTCCCCATGAGTAGTAATATTTTCAGTAAGAAAAAAAAAAAAAAAAAAATTTCTCCACCCCACCCCAAAAAAAAAAATTTTTTTTGTTACCCTTCCCCATGAGTAGTAATATTTTCAGTTAGAAAAAGAAAAAAAAAAAAAATTTTACCCCCCCACCCGGAAAAAAAAAAAATTTTGTTACCCTTCCCCATGAGTAGTAATATTTTCAGTTAAAAAAAGAAAAAAAAAAAAAAATTTTTACCCACCTCCCCTACCCGAAAAAAAAATAAATTTTTGTTACCCTTCCCCATGAATTGGAATGTTTTCAGTTCTAAAAAAAAAAAAAAAAATTTTACCCCCCCCCAAAAAAAAATTTTTTTTTTGTTACCCTTCCCCATGAATAGTAATAATGTAACCAAATTAGTAGGCGCCTCGGTCATATCAAAGAACTAATGTTTAAATATGCTATTGAAGGCGCCTACGTCATATCAAAGAACCAGTTTTGTTATTTTTCCAAAACGGTTACCCATTTAGTAATGGCCGAGATATTTGTTGCTTAACTTCCTATTTACAATAAAACCCCTTTGCTTATAAACGTAATGAATGTAAAGACTGATAATGTGAAAAGATCCTCTCAAAATGACGTCACTTCCGGTCCAACCGGAAAGATGATTCAGCAATTTAGGTTTCCTAAATGGTCACCGATTTATGAATGGCTCGTATATGCCTTGTTTACTTTTAACTTATAGTAAAAAACATTCTCGGTACAACGTAATGTAAATAATGAATGAAAACTGTGAACAAATCCTCTCACGATGACGTCACTACCGGATAAACCGGAAGTATGAGTCAGCAATTTAGTTTTCCTGAATGGTCACCGATTTACTAATAGCTCGGATATGCCTTGTTTACTTTTAACATTTAGTAGAAAACATTCTCTTAACAACGTAATGTAAATAATGAATGAAAACTGTGAAAAAAATCCTCTCACAATGACGTCACTAAAGAGGGGAGGAGAAGCCTGGGAGGTGGACCTCCTAGAAATGCAAAGGACAGACCCGTAGACCGGCGTAAATGAAGACCCGAAGGCCAAGACAATACCAGTCGAGACCCGAAGGCCAATACAATACCAGTCTATGTGGTTCAGTATTCATCGGAACAGATACTACACTTTGATCTTAGCCAAAAGGCCGAGAAAGACTTGAAATTTTAACAATAATCCCCATTGGAAGTATGGTTGAGAAAACACGCTGGTTGATGAAGAAAATGGGTTTAATTAATTGTATTAATAATTTTTCTTAATATCACCTTATCGGAACGTCTTGTGAATACATATGGAAACTTGATAATAGCAGTTATAAGTGTATATTTGTAAATCTGAATTTAATGGAAGGTTAAAAGAAATGTATTATGTAAATGAGGAAGCCCGTCTAATGTCTAAACGACGTTTATTAAGGGTATAAAAGGCTGTTGAAATCTATTCATTTTAGTGTTATTCTTGCCACGTTTTCACTTCTAATCGCAGCCTCGACTTGAAATTTCGTTCTTCTCCAATCTAATAATGTTATTTAATGTTATCTAATGTAAATTTAATTAATTAATAATAGTTTCCTAATTCTACAGGTATACAAATATTATGAACGCCTACTTGAAAAGCTTAATTAATTAAATCTTAATTACCCGAGACACCCCCCCCCCTCTCTTCTGTTTACAAAAATTCCCCAGGACGGACAGACAGACAGACTGACAGACAGACAGAGAAGTGCTCGTTATATTATAAGTGGACTAGCGAAAATAGCCTCCCTAACGGTCGTCTATTTTTGCTAGGCTGCCGCGTCGGAAATGAACGCTCACCAGTAAACCGATGGAGACTCAGTCATATTTCGTGGGTGGGTAGACATCGATTTTCTATGTTTCTAACCAAGAATATTTTTAGTTTAAAAACAAATAAAACATGTTTAAAACATTTTTTTACCCACTCTCTCCAAAAGTTTTTTTCACCCTCCCCCAAGAATACTAATATTTTCAGTTTAAAAAAAAGGTCGCCCCCCCCAATTTATTTTGTGCCCTTATCCGTAATAGTAATATTTTCAGTTAGAAAAAGAGAAAAAAAAAGAAATAATATCTACCCCCCTCCTAAATTTCTTTTTGTACTCTTCCCCATGAATAGTTATATTTTCAGTTAGAAACAGAAAAAAAAGAAAAAAATTTTTACCCCCCACCCCAAAAAAAAGAAAAGATATTTGTCACCCTTCCCCATGAATAGAAATATTTTCAGTTAGAAAAAGGAAAAAAACATTTCCCCCCCCCAAAAAAAATTTTTATTTTATTTTACCCTTCCCCATGAATAGGAATTTTTTTAAGTTAAAAACAAAAAAAAAAAAAAATTTTTTACCCCCCCCCTCCAAAAAAAATTTTTTTTAGTTACCCTTCCCCATGAATAGTAATATTTTCAGTTAGAAAAAGAGAAAAAAAAAAATTTTTTTTACCCCACCCCCACCCCCCAAAAAATTTTTTTTGTTACCCTTCCCCATGAGTAGTAATATTTTCAGTAAGAAAAAGAAAAAAAAAAAAAAAATTTTTACCCCCCCTCACCCCCACCAAAATTTTTTTGTTACCCTTCCCCATGTATAGTAATATTTTCAGTTAGAAAAAGAAAAAAAAAAAAAAAATTTTACCCCCCCCCACCCCAAAAAAAAATTTTTTTTGTTACCCTTCCCCATGAGTAGTAATATTTTCAGTAAGAAAAAGGAAAAAAAAAAAATTTCCCCCCCCTCCAACCCAAAAAAAAAATTTTTTTTGTTACCCTTCCCCATGAGTAGTAATATTTTCAGTTAGAAAAAGAAAATAAAAAAAAAATTTTTTACCCCCCCGAAAAAAAAAAAAAATTTTGTTACCCTTCCCCATGATTAGTAATATTTTCAGTTAGAAAAAGAAAAAAAAAAAAAAAATTTTTACCCCCCCCCCCCACCCGAAAAAAAAAAAATTTTTGTTACCCTTCCCCATGAATTGGAATGTTTTCAGTTGAAAAAAAAAAAAAAAAAATTTTACCCCCCCCCCCCCCCAAAAAAAATTTTTTTTGTTACCCTTCCCCATGAATAGTAATATTGTAAGTGAGAAAAAGAAAAAGAAAAAAACATTTTTTTACCCCATGCATAGTTAAAATAATGTAACCAAATTAGTAGGCGCCTCGGTCATATCAAAGAACTAATGTTTAAATATGCTATTGAAGGCGCCTACGTCATATCAAAGAACCAGTTTTGTTATTTTTCCAAAACGGTTACCCATTTAGTAATGGCCGAGATATTTGTTGCTTAACTTCCTATTCACAATAAAACACCTTTGCTTATAAACGTAATGAATGTAAAGACTGATAATGTGAAAAGATCCTCTCAAAATGACGTCACTTCCGTTCCAACCGGAAAGATGATTCAGCAATTTAGGTTTCCTAAATGGTCACCGATTTATGAATGGCTCGGATATGCCTTGTTTACTTTTAACTTATAGTAAAAAACATTCTCGGTACAACGTAATGTAAATAATGAATGAAAACTGAAAAAATCCTCTCACGATGACGTCACTACCGGATAAACCGGAAGTATGAGTCAGCAATTTAGTTTTCCTGAATGGTCACCGATTTACTAATAGCTCGGATATGTCTTGTTTACTTTTAACATTTAGTAGAAAACATTCTCTTAACATTGTAATGTAAATAATGAATGAAAACTGTGAAAAAAATCCTCTCACAATGACGTCACTAAAGAGGGGAGGCGAAGCCTGGGAGGGTGGACCTCCTAGAACTGCACAGGACAGTCCCGTAGACCGGCGTAAATGAAGACCCGAAGGCCAAGACAATAGCAGTGAAGACCCGAAAGCCAAGACAATACCAGTCTATGTGGTTCAGTATTCATCGGAACAGATACTACACTTTGATCTTAGCCAAAAGGCCGAGAAAGACTTGAAATTTTAACAATAATCGCGATTGCAAGTATGGTTGAGAAAACACGCTGAGAAAATGAGAAAATGGCTTTAATTAATTGTATTAATAAGTTTTATTAATATCACCTTACTGGAACGTATTGTGAATACATATGGAAACTTGATAATAGCAGTTATAAGTGTATATTTGTAAATCTGAATTTAATGGAAGGTTAAAAGGAATGTATTATGTAAATGAGGAAGCCCGTCTAATGTCTAAACGACGTTTACTAAGGGTATAAAAGGCCGTTGAAATCTATTAATTTTAATGTGATTCTTGCCACGTTTTCACTTCTAATCGTCGCCTCGACTTGAAATTTCTTTCTACTCCAATCTAATAAGGTTATTTAATGTTATCTAATGTAAATTTAATTAATTAATAAAAGTTTCTTAATTCTACAGGTATAAAAATATTATGAACGCTGACTCGAAAAGCTTAATTAATTAAATCTTAATTACCCGAGACCCCCCCCTCTCTTCTGTTTACAAAAATTCCCCAGGACGGACAGACAGACAGACATCCTGACAGAGAAGTGCTCGTTATATTATAAGTGGACTAGCCAAAATAGACTCCCTAACGGTCGTCTATTTTTGCTAGGCTGCCGCGTTCTTGGGTGGTTAGACAAAAGAATGACAAAAATTTGTCTCCGAATACTTTTTCTTGTTTAAAAAGGAAAAAAAAAATTTATTTTTTTTTTTATTAGGCGGGAAAAATTTTTTTTTTTTTTTTTTTATTAGGCGGAAAAATTTTATTTTTTTTTTGGCGGGAAAATTTTTGTTTTTCGCGCCAAAAAAAAAATGGGAACAAAAAAATTGGAATCCCCCCCCCCCCTCGCGACCCTCACCCCCCCTAAAACAATCGAGTGCGAACGCAGACCCAAGGTATTTCCAATGAACAGTTATACGATCATCCATTTGTAACTGGAAGAAGTTGAAAAAAAACCGTATTCTTTATCATTTAAAATTAATACGATTATATCACTTGGCTTGGTGGGACAGATGATAGCGCGTTCGGCAGTTAACGTCAAGGTTTCGAGTTCGAATCGTAGTCTCGGCGGTTAAAATATTTATTGTTTATTTCTGAAATTACGTTTACAAAAATTATCGACGACGGACAGACAGACATCCTGACATCGTGACAGAGAAAGTGTTCGTTATATTATAAGTGGACTAGCGAAAATAGACTCCCTAACGGTCGTCTATTTTTGCTAGGCTGCCGCGTTCTTGGGTGGTTAGACAAAAGAAATGAAAAAAAATTGTCTCCGAATACTTTTTTTGTTTAAAAAGGAAAAAAAAATTTTTTTTTTTTTTTTCTTTATTAGGCGGAAAAAATTTTTTTTTTTTCGCGCCAAAATTTTTTTTTTTTTTCGCGCCAAAAAAAAAAAATGAAAAAAAAAAAATGGGGGGGGGGGGTGAATTTACCCCCCCCCCCGTGAAAAAATCGAGAGCGAACGCAGACCCAATCGTATTCGGGAAGAACAGATCGAGCGCGAACGCAGACCCAATCGTATTCTGGAAGAACAGATCGAGCGCGAACGCAGACCCAATCGTATTCTGGAAGAACAGATCGAGCGCGGACGTTGACCCCAAAGCATAAAAAGAACCAATTATTGCTAAATGAGAGATGTGAAAAAAAAGCGATTTGTTCAAGTATTAGGATTAAGAAACTTTTTCCAACTCTGTTCCTTTAGCTCAGGCGGTAGCGCGTTTGGCTGGTAGCGTCAAGGTTGCGAGTTCGAATCGCGACTTTGACGCCGAAAATTATTTATTGTTTATTTAGTCTTTAATATGTAGCCCAATGTGTTTGTTTATGTTTCCGACTTTGAAATTAATTAAATAGTAATTATCTCCCCTTCTGTTTACAAAAATTCCCCAGGACGGACAGACAGACAGACAGACAGACAGACAGACAGAGAAAGTGCTCGTTATATTATAAGTGGATGTATAAATTGTAAATATGTAGCTACCATCTATTGTTTATTCTACATACATCTAATTAATGATTTTTTTTATAACTCCGTTTTTCTCAAGTGTTTGCAACGATTTCAATTAACACGTTTGATGTTTTATTGTTAATCTTATATATAAAGTTGGTATGCGTATATGTATATCATTTGCATGTACCGGATTCATTGTGGATTTGGTGTAATGTGGCCGATATCTAGTTTAATTTAGTTTTGTAGGAAAAAAAGAGAAGGAAGGCCTTCGTTGAAAGTTCAGATACCTCCGCTTTTTATGACATTTTAACAATAGGTATGAGGCATCAATAACTAAATATTCCCCAAATTTCAGTTTCTTTAGAGTATTTTAAACGGTTGTCAGAGGGTATAATATAAGAACGATCTCTTATTTGAAAATTCAAACATATCAGATTTGCATTGAATTTGAGCCATAGTCATTCGACAACAATTAAGCGAGATCCCCTAGATGTGAATTACTTCTTAAACCCCCTTTAGCGCAAGCCTTAAATTTGAGATATTTTCTAAAATCAAAGACATCTAAAAGATTTTGATCAAAATTGGAATAAGGATTCTAGACATAAGGTTTACTATTATTATATCTTGATTTTAATCTTCGTAAATGGACATACACGTGATGCAAAACCGTTCTGCAAATTAATTTTATCTTTCCTGGGACGGGTTTTATTCCAGTGTGAGTATATAAATAAGTGTTTAAATGTACGTCTCCTTATTCTATCTGTTCGATACTCATCTTGATGTAAGGAACTCAATCGTGGGCACATCAATGTACATGTTGCAGACATTTTAGATTGCACAGTGATACAACCATTTTGCTGCCATTTTTGACGGCACTAGTAAACTAGTATAGTATGATAATAAAGTTAATTTTATTTTAGAATCTTTTGATTAATCTTGAAATTAAATATAAAAAATAATTTAAAAACTCAATTGCCTACATCCGACTACATCCACGCGTTGCTTGTTCTCAGTATTTACTTTTTTATAAGCACAGGAAGATGTGACACAAGGTCGCAAGGTGGGGAGAGCAAGCGAAAATTGTAAAAATTGCCTGGTCAGCCCGTCAGCCCGTCAGCATTTCCTAGTCGGGGTGCTTCAGGCAGCTAACCATAAACTAACTCATAACCAAAGAGGGAAAGCAAGGCATTGGAGGGTGGTTTTCCTAGGATTACACAGGATGAATACAGATAAAAGGTAACTGAAATAGCCCAGTTTCTGTCGGACTGATTGCCGAGGACGTATCCTCGACTGGTATGTTTCCGAGAAAGAACGAGAAATTAATAATCTGCATTTGTTCTCTGAAATTTAAGATTACAGAATAATATTTGAGCACATTTCATCAATTTGTCTATTAAGGAGGCCAACTTTCGTTTCTTTTAAATCACTATATTAATATAAGCTTATATAAATAGAGATTTTGTACGTCTGTCCGTCAGTCACAATTTTTTAAGACGTAATAAATACATTATCGATAGCGTTGGAAATTATTTTAATAATCCAAAACAATTTATTTCTCTTTAACTACGTATTGTATGTAGTTCTTCCACAATTATATAATATTTCAAGCCTAGCAAAAATATGTGACCGGAAGAGTGCATAAAAAAGAAAGAATACGAAACAAAAATTTAAAATGAAAGTAAAACAACTTCCTGGCAACGTCAAGTAAATACAGTGAGTCAAAAATAAAATAGCATTAAAAGGGAAATAACTCTAAATTGTCAAAAGGAGTTACCATCCTTGAGTGTTATTATCGTCTCTACGTGATCTATACATTATTATGTATAATAATTACTGAATTCCCAAATACAATATCATAAAGTACTAAAAGAACCTTTTCGAATTCATATAAAAAAATGTTATTTAATTAAGAAATTAAATCCACCAGAATACATATCCGATTCTTTATAAACAAGTCAGCCATTTTTTTTTGGTTAATAAGTAAAAACAAAAACAAACAAACAAAAAACAAACCTTCGTGACACTTCGAAAATTAAAAGGAATCTGGAAGCCTTCAAACTGTTGAATAGTAAGTCATTTCTGGCATTCAAATTCTTAGCAAATCCGCATATAATAAAAGATTGAAAGTTTTGGAAGCTTTTTACGTCTAATAATTTTATAACTGGGGATTAAAACCAATATTACCTTAACAAATTAGTTATAGTTATGTAAACAAATTGTTTCAAGTAAAAAATTAATGAACACACGATGATAACATATTTTAACTTCAAAAAATTTGAAAAAAAATAATTTAGTAACAAATAAAGAAAGAAAAAAAGAAAGAGAGAAACAAACAAACAAACGGCATAGATGAACGAACAAAAAGAAAACAAAAAGAAAACAATGATGAAAGTAAAACTACTTCTTGACAACGCTCTGTTAATACAGCTAGTCGAAAGTATAATATTATCAATTACAAGGAAAATAACTCTGATTTTTTTCAAAGGAGTTACTTCCCTTTAGTGTTCAAGAGGCTTCGCTCTCTCGTTTAAAAATGAGACGATGTTTTGATCAATTTGTTTTTTTGATTATTATTTTTTAGATTTTATTATGGTTATTTGACATTGCTGCGATTTATCAGAGCTTACAGTTATATCAAGTTGAAATACCAGTATCTAAAGATCGCCGAAGTGAAGCCACGTTGAGCTTGACCAGGACTAAGATGGGTGATAATCCCGAAATACTAGGAGCCGTAAATTAGAGAGTAAAAGTAGTTTTATATAATTCTGCTAGCACATTCTGCCACTCGCGTCTGACCCGTTTAAATGAGGTATGGTCCGGCTTGGTTCTAGAGAGGTAACATTCCCAAGCAGTACCTCCTCTCTTTGAGGAAGAGTTGGTTTATTGCAAATAAGCGTAGAATACCGACGGGTCCGTTCTAAGCTACTTTTGTACTAGACTACAACCCCCCCCCCTTGAGGGAGTTGGGTCCCCCCACCTTTCGGCCTTGTGTCATATTTTACTACAGTGGAAAGCAAATAAGCATCCCGTTTACACAGGTGTCAAAACCTGATACATTCTGGCACTTGGGTCTGGCTTGCTTGGGGGGCCCGACCCACGTTTTGGAATTAGTTATGCAATGTCTATGTCCCAGGAGGCGGAACCTCCAAGGAATTACCTCCTCCTTTGAAAGGTGGGACTGGTTTATTGTCGATCGCCTAACCTTGCTTCGGTGGGATGCGCTTAAATACTCCTGGCCTGCATCGGGTTACGGTCAAAGTGTAGTATCTCTTTTACCTTCAGTAAGAGAAGGAAGAGATCCTCCTAGACTGAGACAACTTTTTTCCTCTTTTTTGTTTCTTTTTCCCATATCAACAGCCGACCCTGTGTCTAATTTTGTACTCCCGCACGTGGGGACGCAAGTTAATAGGGACACTAGAGAGTTGGCAGGACAAATAGTATAGGAGATGAAAAACTCTGAATAAAATCACTCCATCCCTGCATTTTCCAACATTGCTTACGGTCGACTTGAGTCTCTCCTTGTTACTGCCGGGTCAATAGAAGCGTAGTTCGGAATTGCGCAACCTTTGCTTCACTATTAATCTATTGTCTCACGATCGGATTATTTAGTGGTAGATAAGAACACATCTATGCGAGATGAGCGAACGTGAAAACGGTACTAGCTTGTATAAGTTAATCTCTTTCTTTCTCCGTTTGCCCAGTTTACTCATTCTTCTTTCTTTTAACTGTAACGTGGATTTTGACTTGGCTAGGATATTAAGGACGGTTGCCTCTTTGAAAATATACCACGCTGGCAATTAAAATGTTATGACTTTTGAAAAGGGATAAAAAAAAGTGAATGTTGAATGAAAGAAGAAAACATTATATAATGGACACAATATATTGATATACACACAAATTACGCACTTTATTCGTTGCGCGATCTAAAAAAAATCCTCAAGGACCCGTTGCTCAACGGATAAAAGTACTACGTAATAATCAGTTCTAAAAGACAGTCTTCTGAAGGTTGAAGCTTCAATCCTTAGTACGAGTGATACTAAGAATATAATCACGAATTACTTAAGACTTCTACCCGGTCATGGCTGGAGGAACAAGAGTAAGCTACCCCCGTGGATTAAATAAATGGATTCCATTCGAAATCCTTAGTTCGGCCTAAAGATTTCCAAACTAGACAAGACGCACTTGAAGAAGGTTGGAGGTTACATCGGTCGAAACGTTGTGAGAATAACACCTAAGATGAGAACAGTAGTCCGAATAATTAAAAAATCAAAATTATAAATCCTTATCTAAAAAAAGTCCGAAAGATTATTTGGCTTACATCAATATACCAAGGTTTGTTATAATGGTTTCTTCAGAGGCAAATAATTTAACAAAAAATAAATCTATTTATTTAAAATATTCAGCCATAAAAATTTTAATATTTTCTCGTTAAAATGCAATGATCCCATTTACCAATATATTTAATAAACAGTAAATCTATACAAAAAGTTTCACTTAAAAAACAAGAATATTCTTAAATATACACGAGTCTAGTGGATCCTTATTTCACAAATCTACTAACTGTCCCTACCCAGCGTTGCCCGCGTGTATATTTTTACTTTCACTAATAATTTACGTGACGAAAATAGTAAACATAGTGAAAATAGTCAAATGTCGACCATCCTTTTCTGCTCACACTCCGTCAAAGTAAAAAGTCGACCATGATTTAAAAATAAGATAAATGTAGGAAACACTTTACGTTCTCAGACGGGAATTGAACTCGAAATCGAATCTTAGCAGGCTGACATCTTATCAAATGTAACAAAACGTTAGTGTCGTTACTACACAGCTTATAAAGCATGCTATGGAAACGTTATAGTATACATAGGTCAAATAAAATTCAATTGAGGTTAATCGTTTATCAAAAAAGAAAGGAGTATTAGCAGTGAAAATGTAAAAAAAAATAGCTCTAATTAGATTTCTTCTAGATTTCTTCACGGTGCCATTTGTAGCAGGACGAGGACTTGAGAGTGTAAGATAGTTAGCTCCTCTGACCCCGTCGATGATATTAGGAATACAAAAAGTTGACCGGATTAAATATGAACTTTAATGAAACTGATTGGAAATAACAATTTTGTTTTTAAGAACACAGGCGAATATTTGCCTAAACTAAAAGTTTTAAGTATGTACCTTTTGTTAATAGGGGGCAACTAGCTTTATTTTTATATATAAGAAGCTCGCACAATTGACTTGAGTACTTTTTATTATCAGTAAGGGGAGGCGAATAATCTTTGATTTTGGTAATTTTAAATTTTATTTTTGTTCCCAAATTGAGTTCCTATTTTTTCAGAGCTGGATGTTTCCCACATAAAAAAACGACTCCGTCTAACTTTACCCTCTTGGGGGGGGGGGGGGGGGCACGTAAATAGGTACATTATGCGAGCACAATAATTATTTTGTGTCTCTTTTCGTTTTTTGTTTCTTTTTTATCTGAAGACCCATCAGCAATAATGTTATCTCATTGAACTTATTTTTATTGAGTTTCCTCGTCTAATTCGGGAGTTTGTTTCGCGTCCACTTCATACGACGATAACAAGGAAGACAGCTTCAAATTACGGAAAACCAACAATAGTTTTTGACACATTTAGAAGCAAACAGCATTTCCTCTACTTACCCGCCATTTTCGTCAACAAATGTCAGAAACTGGTCTTCTAGTTGTGCACCCGACATTGCGACGGATATGCGATCCTTCCGGTAAAAGGAAACTGTGATCATTCGTAAAACATGTTCTCTGATTGTCGCTTTAAATAACCAATGTCTTCTTAAAAATAATAAACATGTATTCGTAAAAAGAAAAACGAACAAGTCGCTCGAATATACAGGATGATTCGAAAGTAACTCGCTATTATTAAGGGCTCGTAATTTATTGCTGAAATATAATTCTTACAAGAAATAAAGAAAGTAAGAAAGTGTATAGCATGAGGTTTTATTTAGAATTCAATATGGGTGCCAGCATTCGCCACCAGCTTCTAAAACCTTTTGGAAACGGTATCAACTAATTTCACAAATAACTCTTTCTTTTTAAAAATTTGAATAATCATCACTTATCAATACTAAAAAACACTCGAGTATAAGTGTTAATGAGATGGATAGATTGGCAGTTTAATGATGATGAATATTGTAAGAGGATTAACAATAATTAATGGAATGAATAACATTTGATAACTTTTGAGTATGGTTTATAACAAGTCTTTATTGACATTAGATTTGAAAATGGACCATGTTGTAGTCTTTAGGGATGCAGTCTTGTGGCAGCGTGCTCCACAGATAGAAAGTTCTAGGAAATAAACTGTTTATGGAAATTTTGTTTGGGAGGAACAATGCGATGGATAGATTGACAGTCGGATGATGATGAATACTATGAGAGGAATGGAAATATCTTCATCCAACCCTCTCAAAACCACAGCCGACCCATAAAACAGCAATTCTCCCCCATGGAATGTCATGAGTAAAAGACAACATCGGAGGACAGCTTCGTAACTTGTTTTTCGTTATTTCGTCCTTTAGTGATTTAAAAACAACAACAGCAGAATAAAAAAGTTAAAAAGGAAAATTAAAAGAACCTAAATTAAATATGAAGTTTAAAAATAAAGGATGCTGGAGAAAAAGCACACAAATTAATCGGTAGAAACTGAACTCGGAAGCGACGTCTTTCAATCGTCGATGACGTGAATGCAACGAAACCTATGACGTCATTTAAGAGATGTCATTGAAGATGAATTTTGGAGTCACCCGTTAATTCAACAACACTTAAGTTGCAAGATTTGCCCTCACATTCTCAAAGTGTTAAAAGGGCAGTAAAGTTAACAACAGAATCTTCCCAATCAGTGTATGGGTTGTGAGCAAGATACAAGCATATACTTGCAAAAGTGTTGTGTCATAAAACGAGGCCTTCATATGCCTCTAAGTGATCTTACATAGAGCAATTTATTACAATATGTTAGTTGGCTAATTTTCGGCGGATTTATTTTAGGTACATTTAAAAAAAGTAGTTGCAAAACGTTTATAGAAACATGTAACATTCTTATGAAATACATTTCTTTCATTTTATTTGAAATTTTTCGGTTAGTTATTGTATTTTTTATTTAATAACTGTTTTTAAATACTTGAAATACCTAGGTCGTATTAAATCGCAATGTATAGACCGGTCCTAACGTATTGCTATCCCTACAAAAAAGTAACAAGAATAGAAGAGCAAGTACTACAGCAATAGACATCACATGTGTTGGGGTTCAGTTTATTCACCTTAAGTAAAACAAAATAAGAGCATAAGAAAAGTTGAAGAACAAGGACTGTATAGATAATAGAAAAAACATGCAATGGATTCAGTTTATTCACTTTCATTGACACTGTTACGGATTTCGCTTTTCGGAGTATAGAAAATTATTTTGACGGCGAACGTCGTCTCATGATTCTCCCTCTTTAATACCAGTCAAGATTACGTTCTCGACAATCACAATAAACTAGCCATTTCAGTGGCCCTACTGTCGGACTGAAGTATATATGTCTTGAGTAGTTCTAGCGGGTCCACCTTCCCAGGCTTTGCATTCCCTCTTTAGGAAAGGGTTGTTTTTTTGCCAATTGCCTGAGGCATCCTACCGGGGAATGCTAACGGGACTGCCCAGTAGGGTAGGTCGATTTTTCACTTAAAAAAATCAACTTACTTTTTGCAGGGAAAGTTGTGTATTGGTATAATAAATACTCATACAATAAAAAAGATCTACTAGCAACGGTATTTGAGGAAATGGCTTCAAAGATCGTCGACATGAACATATTTTTAAATCCTCGTTTTTGAAATATTAAGCCGATAAATTGGTTAGAAAATTCATCAATTTAAATACTTAAACCAGAAAATGTCATTTTGTGTCATTAAAATAAAATGAATAAAGTAAAACAAATAAAAGATAACTACAATAAAAAATTGAAAATGACACCCCCCTCCCCCTCGACAGCGCGGCCATTTTGTTTTTTACCTTATTAATACAGATGGAACAGTGATAACATTTTTTAAAAAATGAAAGAACAGGTAACTATTTTTTTGTTATAAACGAGACAAACAACTGCAAATAAGTATACTCATGGGCCTAAATTAGACGCTTATTTGATTTAAAAAACACAATTTTAATTTGAACATCTACCCCCAAAAAAACATGGGACAGATTTGAATATGAAAACTAAATAAGAAAAAATGTCTTCACTAATTGGCAGACTTGAATATGTAAATTATGTACAATAATACATTATAAAAATAATCGTGTGAAATGATTAACATATTGTATTAAATTGCTCTATGTAAGATCCCTTAAAAGCATATGAAGGCCTCATTTTATGACAACACTTTTGTAAGTATATGCTTGTGTCTTGCTCCAAACCCATACACTGCATGGGAAGCTTCTGTTGTTAATTTGACTGCCCTTTCAACACTTTGAGAATGAGAGGATAAATCTGACAACTTCAACTTTGTTCGATTCATGAGTGACTCCAAAAGTTCATCTTCAGAAAATGCTTCTGTAAATGCCGGTTCGCAAACTCCACTTTGCAAAGCTTAATAAAATCATACCAATGATTAGATTGAAAGTTAAGTTTTGCACTTCACATTGTTGTCATCACAGCTTAAAACAGGCAGTTTACACGTACAAGAAGCAATGTCAAAGAGTGCATCTAGCTTTTTCTGTGAATGTCTTTCTTGGGGTGCAGGAAGAGATTTTCTATTTATCTGTTTTGCTTTCTGGAAGCATATAATGTTCACCTTACATACAATAAACTTTTAACTTATTACATGTAAACTAGGGTTAACGGCCTTCCAAATGCTAATTATGTATTTTGCTATTAATGTAGAAATAGCAAATAGTGTAAAGTCTGGATATGTATTGAATAATTTGTCGAAAAATTAAAAGGTCTGTTTTATTTAATGGAGCAGGTGGACCTGAACATTTTCTGGCATCGTTACTACGAGAAAAAATCGTGGTGCGTCTTTTTCATCCATTTTTATTGAAATATTTTAAAAGAAAATATTTTGTAGGAAATTATTAGAAGTTATACAAATTGAATTAATATTTCCAAATGAAAATTGAAAATAAAAAGGGGAAAAAATGAAATAACATAAAATCCACCCATCTTGTTAACCCTTATCCCGGAGTGGCTTTTGACCTTGGTAACTGGTGACACATCAGTAGAACAAAAATAAACTTAAAAATAAAACATTACCAGCGATTAATTAATTTTTTTAATAATTAAGTCTAGTTTAATAATAAAAAAAAAGATTTTATTAAAATATACAGAATAAATCCACATGAAAGGTCTTGGTAAAGAAAAGCAATAACATTTTAAATGAAAAATTACACCAACTGTTTTTTAAGTAATTAAATCACTACTTACTTGCCTCCTTACGGTGGCAGACTTAGACACAATGTGGGGTTTTCATTTGGGGAAAGCGGGGACACTGGATTAGGAAAAATAAAAATTGCCTTAGTCTAGGAGGATCTCATCCGTAGACAGAACTTTGAATTTTTAGAATGAAATAAATAACTTTGAAAACATAAAAAAGGTAAAACAGTGTTTATTAAAACATTTTTTAAAATAATTAACTTTATTTTAATAAAAAATAGATTTAATTACAATGTTGTACCATAAAATAATTCCATGTGAAAAATCCTGTGAATGAAAACAACTTACAACAGTCATTAAAAAGCTTATTTTTTTATATTTTAATGAGTCCCTATTTACGTGCATCTCTACATGGCAGAGTTAGACGCAAAGTCGTTTTTAATAGGAGGAAATAAAACTCTCCCAAAAGGGAACCTCTGGATTGGAGCAACGATATAACAGATGTACACTTTAAATTTTAAAAATAAAATACAATAATTTTGAAAATTGAAACAAATTACAACAGTGCTTATTAAAACATTTAAATAAATAATTAAGTCGTTTTTAATTTAAAAACAAACAAATACATTTTATTTAAATACACGATTCACCTATAATAGACGAGAGAACGGTCTAATTTCACTGTGAATGAAAAGCAATAACTTTTTACACGAAAGAAAATTACAACTTATATATATATATATATATATATATATATATATATATATATATATATATATATATATATATATATATATATATATCCGTTTATGTAATTCCTCTAATTATAAGATTCTAATTTTTGAAAAGTCTGGCTTAAGGAAAGAAAAAACAAACATATTTTTTTATTTTTTTTATTGCATTGAACAATCGAAGATGAAATAGATTTTTCATTTGCACATCTATATATAACATTTCAAATAATTAATACTATTATGATTTAAAATATACAATATATATATATTTTTTATTATTATTGAACGATGTGTTATAAAGAGTTACTTATTCTCTACAATATAAACAATGCAAAAGAGATATACTTTATTACGGTCCACAATAAAATAATTCCCTTGATACAAATTTGACCAGATTCTTAAATCGTAATTTGTATTTTAGATTAAATATTAATATTAAATACAGTATTTAATTTTTTATGAACTATTATTCGATTTATGGAGAACAGTATGACTATTTAGATAAAAATATACTATTACATACATTTACCGCATTTATTAGCAATTCTACAGGCTTACATTGTTAAGAAACACCGTTATCTTAACTGAATTCAAGAGTATTTTGCACTTTAAATTAATTTCCGCAAATAACGATACAATTTTGGAGAAACATATTTCGTGTGGTGATTCTTTATGGTATTTTGCAATTTTCCCATTCCACTGATTGTTACTTTTCCAAAATCGACCTACCCAACAGGCCAGGCTATTTTTTGCAAGGAGTGCTGACTTTTTCCACAACCTTCCTAACCTTGTGACGCATCATAGTTACATGGGAAGTATGTAAATACTGGGCACTGGCAAACATCTCGAATAAACAATAGAGGAACAAGTAATACAGCAACACTAAACAGATGTCATGGATTCAATTTTCTTATATTAACTTTGTCCTCTTGAATTCTCCGTATTAGAAGCACAACTACAGTTTGACAAAACACTAGAAAGGACCAATGCAATCCTTACTATCGCACTATAATATACAAGATGGCCAGAAAGTCTTGTTACCCATACCAAAAAGTAACAACAATAGAAGAAGTAAAAGGATAATATAAAACACATGACGGCGCTGGTGTAGTCGGTGTTGCAAATGCAGGGTGGATAACTAGGTTTAACTAAGAAAATAAGCAAAACATGCAAAGAGAATTTCGGACATTCAAATAATCAACGGAATAATGAAACAATGTTACGTAAAAACGATGACACTATTATTATTTTTTGAGAAGGTGAATTATTTCAGGAAAAGAATTATATCACATATTTATCTCTGTACTCAATATTTAACAATTATTACCGGGTATTTTATATTTGTGAATTTATTTAATATATTCTTTTACAATTAACTAAAATAAAGAAAAACAAATTTCTTATTTTTATATGAAGGTTTTTGGTCTCATGCCAAAATACACATGCGAAAAATGTTAGGGACCAGAGATGTTCCACCTTCATGTTATGGAGTTTCTTTGGCGGAAAAGAGAAAAGAGAGAAGTATTCCCGCATAAAAGTTTTGCAATCAGGGAATAATATGTGATATAAGTTATTTTTTTGTTAAATAACACCGATCGTTAATTAGCAAGTTTATTTAATTTTTGTATTTGGTTAATTAACATTGTTTTATGGTTGTTTATTTTTGTGTACGTTAATTAACACCTTTTATTGTTACTGTTTATGTTTTGTGTACGTTACTTAACGTTATTTTTTTTACTTAACATTGTTTTATTTTTAGTTCTTTAATTAACTTGTTTCATTTTAGTACTTTAATTAACTTGTTTCATTTTTAGTTCGTTAATTAACTTTTTTCATTTTTCGATTGATTTATTGATTATCACTGTTAAATCCTAATTTGAAATTGCGTCCTTAATTCTTTTTTAATTTTATGCTTACTGTCATAGTCAATCCAAGTTATCCCCCCCTGCATTTGTAACATCAACTACATCAGCGCCGAGAAAAGAACATTCAATGGATTCAGTTTATTCACTTTCATTAACACTTGCAACAAAATGATGCTGCGAAATATTTACGAAGCTGTTCTTTTGTGATTGTACCTCTGCTGTTGTTACTTTTTGGAAGGGGTTACACAAGTTTGGACAACCCTGTATACTATTTGAATAATTGAATCTTAAAATAAGTAGTAAAACGTATGCTTACATTTCATAACAAGACTTTTAGAGAACCTGTATAATATTTGAATAATGATATCTTAGAATAAGTAGAGAAACGTATGCTTACGTTTCATAACAAGACTTTTCGATAACACTGTAAAATATTTGAATAATTGAATATTAGAATAAGTAGACAAATGTATGCTTATATTTTATAACGAGAACTTTAGGACGACACTGTACAACATTAAATTGAATTCACTTGTTATTCACTTTAAGAACACTGAAACAAAATAATCACAATTGACCAAGTAATGTAGTAATAGAAAAGAACATGTAATGAATTCAGTTTATTTACTTTCATTAACACTCACACGTTGAGTCTGTCTGTATGAAAACCAGAATGTTGCGTCGCCATTTTGACTGTGTAATATTGTACGAAGCTCTGCTTCTTTAACGATTGTTCCTCTACGCTTGATACTTTTTAGTATGGATAACAACACTTTCGAATAACTCTGTACCTTTACAAAATAATCTATATAGCCGATTAATCTATTACTAATGTATATCTCTCTGTCGGAAGCCGAAACTATACTATTATTCTATATCTGAAGCCGAAACTATACTATCACTTCATTGTAATGCTCAATTAAGTTTATTATACTATTTCAGACTAATCTATTATATAAATCCCACCTGTCTGTATGTATGTATGTATGTATGTAAAGCTTCTCCTCAGAAAGTACCCAACAAACGGTCACACGGGTAGCATCATTCCGACCGGCCAGCCCAGGCGCGTCTAATATCTCGGAACCGGAAAAAAAAATTGACTCTTCCGGGGTCGACTGAGCACTTTTCTCCAATGGGGGGTGGCTTTTAACTCGATTTTTCAACGTTGTTTAGTACTAATTTAAGAAGAAATCAATGCAATCATGTATTAAACCAGAAATTACGTCAGAGAGTGGCAGGAAGTAATTCTTTCTTCCTTTCTTCTTTCCCTCTCACTCCCACCCTTTCTACCTTTCTTTCTTAATTATAAATAGACAATAATATTCCTTCCCCCTCCCTTCCTCACTATGGCCGTTCTGTTATCATGATATAATCCTTCCAGGCATTACCTCCTCATTTCAGGCGAAATGAGGGGGGGGGGTGCAGCATTCGCCGTTGGGGCGCCTCATGCCAAATTTAGGGAGGGAGAGTGTCGGCATTCGCCGGTGTGAGCGCCTCAGGCACAATTTGGAGGAGGGGGGCATACCTAAGTAATTTCAGTAGTGCTCAGGAGGGGTCCTTGATATTCAAAGTACTCGGCGTTGTCCGGGAGAAAAGTGCTCAATAACCTAGATAGAGCTACTGTAGTGATAGGTTTGGATAATATTTTAATGTCATCTTCGTTCCCCTTTGGACTATGTTGCATATGAAAAGGACGTAGGATACCTAAGTAATTTCAGTAGTGCTCAGGAGGGGTCCTTGATATTCAAAGTACTCGGCGTTGTCCGGGAGAAAAGTGCTCAATAACCTAGATAGAGCTACTGTAGTGATAGGTTTGGATAATATTTTAATGTCATCTTCGTTCCCCTTTGGACTATGTTGCATATGAAAAAGACGTAGGATACCTAAGTAATTTCAGTAGTGCTCAGGAGGGGTCCTTGATATTCAAAGTACTCGGCGTTGTCCGGGAGAAAAGTGCTCAATAACCTAGATAGAGCTACTGTAGTGATAGGTTTGGATAATATTTTAATGTCATCTTCGTTCCCCTTTGGACTATGTTGCATATGAAAAAGACGTAGGATACCTAAGTAATTTCAGTAGTGCTCAGGAGGGGTCCTTGATATTCAAAGTACTCGGCGTTGTCCGGGAGAAAAGTGCTCAATAACCTAGATAGAGCTACTGTAGTGATATGATTGGATAATATTTTAATGTCATCTTCGTTCCCCTTTGGACTATGTTGCATATGAAAAGGACGTAGGATACCTAAGTAATTTCAGTAGTGCTCAGGAGGGGTCCTTGATTTGCAAAGTACTCGGCGTTGTCCGGGAGAAAAGTGCTCAATAACCTAGATAGAGCTACTGTAGTGATAGGTTTGGATAATATTTTAATGTCATCTTCGTTCCCCTTTGGACTATTTTGCAGATCAGGAGAGAGGATACCTAAGTGATTTCAGTAGTTCTCAGGAGACGTCCTCGATTTTCAAAGTACTCGGCGTTGTCCGGGAGAAAAGTGCTCAATGTCTTAGATAGAGCTACTGTAGTGATAGGTTTGGATAATATTTTAACAGCATCTACGCTGAAAAGGATGGTGGAATCGCTAAGAGTAATTTCAGTAGTGCTAAGGAGGCCTCCTTGATTTAAAAAGTACTCGGCGTTGTCCGGGAGAAAAGTGCTCAATATCCTAGATAGAGCTACTGTAGTGATAGGTTTGGAAAATATTTTAACGTCATCTTAGTTCCCCTTTGGACTATTTTGCAGATCAGGAGAGAAGATACCTAAGTGATTTCAGTAGTTCTCAGGAGGCATCCTCGATTTTCAAAGTACTCGGCGTTGTCCGGGAGAAAAGTGCTCAATGTCTTAGATAGAGCTACTGTAGTGATAGGTTTGGATAATATTTTAACAGCATCTATGCTGAAAAGGATTGGGGAATCAATAAGAGTTATTTCAGTAGTGCTCATGAGGCCTCCTTGATTTTCAAAGTAGTCAGGGTTGTCCGGGAGAAAAGTGCTCAATATCCTAGATAGAGCTACTGTAGTGATAGGTTTGGATAATATTTTAACAGAATCTACACTGAAAAGGATGGGGGAATCAATAAGAGTGATTTCATTAGTGCTCATGAAGCCTCCTTGATTTTCAAAGTAGTCAGTGTTGTCCGTGAGAAAAGTGCTCAATATCCAAGATAGAGCTACTGTAGTGATAGGTTTGGAAACTATTTTAACGCCATCTTCGTTCCCCTTTAGACAATTTTGCCTATGAAAATAGGGGAGGATACCTTAGTGATTTCAGTAGTGCTCAGGAGGCCTCCTTGACTTTCATAGTACTCGGCGTTGTCCGGGAGAAAAGTGCTCAATATCCTAGATAGAGCTACTGTAGTGATAGGTTTGGAAAATATTTTAACGCAACTTTCGTTCCCGTTTAGACTATTTGGCAGATCAAAAGAAGGGAGGATACCTAAGTGATTTCAGTAGTGCTCATTAGGCGTCCTATATTTTCACAGTACTCGGCGTTCTCCGGGAGAAAAGTGCTCAATATCTTAGATAGAGCTACTGTAGTGATATGTTGGAAAATATTTTAACACCGTCTTCGTTCCCCTTTAGACTATTTTGCAGATGAAAAGGAGGGAGGATACCTAAGTGATTTCAGTAGTGCTCAGGAGGCCTCATTGATTTTCATAGTACTCGGCGTTGTCCGGGAGAAAAGTGCTCAATGTCCTAGATATCGCTACTGTAGTGATAGGTTTGGAAAATATTTTAACAGCATCTACGCTGAAAAGGATGGAGGAATCGATAGGAGTGATTTCAGTAGTACTCAGGAGGCCTCTTTAATTTTAAAAGTACTCGGCGTTGTCCGGGAGAAAAGTGCTCAATATCCTTGATAGAGCTACTGTAGTGATAGGTTTGGAAAATATTTTAACGGCATCTTCGTTCCCCTTTGGACTTTTTTGCAGATGAAAAAGAGGGAGCATACCTAAGCAATTTCAGTCGTGCTCAGGAGGCCTCCTTGATTTTCAAAGTACTCGACGTTGTCCGGGAGAAAAGTGCTCAATATCCTAGATAGAGCTACTGTAGTGATAGGTTTTGAAAATATTTTAACGCCATCTTCGTTCCTCTTTGGACTATTTTGCAGATGAAAAAGAGGAAGGATACCTAAGTGATTTCAGTAGTGCTCAGGAGGCCTCCTTGCTTTTTAAAGTACTCGGCGTTGTCCGGGAGAAAAGTGCTCAACGTCCTAGATAGAGCTACTGTAGTGATAGGTTTGGATAATATTTTAACAGCATCTACGCTGAAAAGGATGGAGTAATCGATAGGAGTTATTTCAGTAGTGCTAAGGAGGCCTCTTTAATTTTAAAAGTACTCGGCGTTGTCCGGGAGAAAAGTGCTCAATATCCTAGATAGAGCTACTGTAGTGATAGGTTTGGAAAATATTTTAACAGCATCTACGCTGAAAAGGATGGAGGAATCGATAGGAGTGATTTCAGTAGTACTCAGGAGGCCTCTTTAATTTTTAAAGTACTCGGCGTTGTCCGGGAGAAAAGTGCTCAATATCCTAGATAGAGCTACTGTAGTGATAGGTTTGGAAAATATTTTAACGCCATCTTCGTTCCCCTTTGGACTTTTTTGCAGATGAAAAAGAGGGAGCATACCTAAGCAATTTCAGTCGTGCTCAGGAGGCCTCCTTGATTTTCAAAGTACTCGACGTTGTCCGGGAGAAAAGTGCTCAATATCCTAGATAGAGCTACTGTAGTGATAGGTTTTGAAAATATTTTAACGCCATCTTAGTTCCCCTTTGGACTATTTTGCAGATGAAAAGGAGGAAGGATACCTAAGTGATTTCAGTAGTGCACAGGAGGCCTCCTTGCTTTTTAAAGTACTCGGCGTTGTCCGGGAGAAAATTGCTCAATAACCTAGATAGAGCTACTGTAGTGATAGGTTTGGATAATATTTTAACAGCATCTACGCTGAAAAGGATAGGATCATCGATAAGAGTAATTTACGTAGTGCTCAGGAGGCCTCCATGATTTTCAAAGTACTCGGCGTTGTCCGGGAGAAAAGTGCTCAATATCCTAGATAGAGCTACTGTTGTGAAAGGTTTTGAAAATATTTTAACGCCATCTTCGTTCCCCTTTGGACTATTTAGCAGATCAGAAGGAGAGAGTATACCTAAGTGATTTCAGTAGTCCTCAGGAGGCCTCCTTGATTATTAAAGTACTCGGCGTTGTCCGGGAGAAAAGTGCTCAATGTCCTAGATAGAGCTACTGTAGTGATATGTTTGGCAAATATTTTAACGCCATCTTCGTTACTCTTTGGACTGTTTTGCAGATGAAAAGGAGGGAGGATACCCAAGTGATTTCAGTAGTGCTCAGGAGGCCTCCTTGATTTTTAAAGTACTCGGCGTTGTCCGGGAGAAAAGTGCTCAATGACCTAGATAGAGCTACTGTAGTGATACGTTTGGATAATATTTTAACAGCATCTACGCTGAAAAGGATGGGATCATCGATAAGAGTTATTTCAGTAGTGCTCAGGAGGCCTCTTTGATTTTCAAAGTACTCGGCGTTGTCTAGGAAAAAAGTGCTCAATATCCATAATAGAGCTACTGTAGTGATAGGTTTTGAAAATATTTTAACGCCATTTTTGTTCCCCTTTGGACTATTTGACAGAATAAAACAAGGGTGGATACCTAAGTGATTACAGTAGTGCTCAGGAGGCATCCTTGATTTTCAAAGTACTCGGCGTTGTCCGGGAGAAAAGTGCTCAATATCCTAGATAGAGCTACTGTAGTGATAGGTTTGGAAAATATTTAAACGCCATCTTCGTTCCCTTTTGGACTATTTGACAGACCAGAAGGAGAGAGTATACCTAAGTTATTTCAGTAGTCCTCAGGAGGCCTCTTTTATTTTCAAAGTACTAAGCGTTGTCCGGGAGAAAAGTGCTCAATGTCCTAGATAAAGCAACTGTAGTGATAGGTTTGGATAATATTTTAACAGCATCTACGCTGAAAAGGATAGGGGAATCCATAAGAGTGATTTCAGTAGTGCTAAGGAGGCCTCCTTGATTTTCAAAGTACTCGGCGTTGTCCGGGAGAAAAGTTCTCAATATCCTAGATAGAGCTACTGTAGTGATAGGTTTGGATAATATTTTAACAGCATCTACGCTGAAAAAGATGGGGGAATCGATATAGATGATTTAAGTAGTGCTCAGGAAGCCTCTTAACCTTTTAAAGTACTTGGCGTTGTCCGCGAGAAAAGTGCTCAATATCCTAGATTTAGCTACTGTATTGATAGGTTTGGAAAATTTTTTAACGCCATCTTTGTTCCCCTTTGGACTATTTGGCAGACCAGAAGGAGAGGGTACACCTAAGTGATTTCAGTAGTGCTCAGGAGGCCTCCTTGATTATCAAAGTACTCAGCGTTGTCCGGGAGAAAAGTTCTCAATGTCATAAATAGAGCTACTGTAGTGATAAGTTTGGAAAATATTTTAACGTCATCTTCGTTCCACTTTGGACTATTTGGCAGATCAGAAGGAGAGAGGATACCTAAGTGATTTCAGTAGTGCTCAGGAGGCCTCTTTGATTTTCAAAGTACTCAGTGTTGTCCGGGAGAAAAGTGCTCAATGTCCTAGATAGAGCTACTGTAGTGATAGGTTTGTATAATATTTTAACAGCACCTACGCTGAAAAGGATGGGGGAATCGATAAAAGGTATTTTAGTAGTGCTCCGGAGGCCTCCTTGATTTTCAAAGTACTCGGCGTTGTTCAGGAGAAAAGTGCTCAATATTCTAGATAGAGCTACTGTAGTGATAGGTTTTGAAAATATTTTAACGCCATCTTCGTCCCCCTTTGGACAATTTTCAGATGAAAAGGAGGGACGATATCTAAGTGATTTCAGTAGTGCTCAGGAGGCCTCCTTTATTTTCAAACTACTCAGCGTCGATCGGGAGAAAAGCACGCAATGTCCTTGATAGAGCTACTGTAGTGATCGGTTTGGAAAATATTTTAACAGCATCTATTTTGCAGATGAAAAGGAGAGGGGGGTCAGTAAGAGTGACTTCTGCGGTATTGCACCCGGGGAGTTCTTCTGCGGTATAGGAACCTGAGGCTTCTGCGGCATGGCACCAGGGGAGTGCTTCTGCGGTATAGGAACTTGAGCCTTCTGCGGTATGGCAGCTGGCTGGGGGGTGCTTTTGCAGTATAGAAACCGGGGGGTGCTTCTGCGGTATAGGAACCTGAGGTTTCTGCACTATGGCACCCGGGAGGGTGCTTCTACGGTATGGCACCCAGGGGGTGCTTCTGTGATATAGAAACCAGGGGGGTGCTTCTGCAGTATAGCAACCAGGGGATACTTCTGTGGTATATCAACCGGAGGGTGGTTCTGCAATAGATAACCATGAGGATTCTCGGTATAGGTGGTACTTTTTATAGAAATATGTCATACTATTGCCCTGGGCAACGTAGGAGAAATGGTGGGGTAGAAGCAGCTTTCGCAAAAGGCAAAATGAGAAAGTAGCAGTGAAATGTGGCGACCAGGGAAGAGAAAGGTAGAAAGATAAAGATGAAGAAGTTTGAATATAAAAATGTTACACACGCGATTTCTCTTCAATTATATGTTTTTATGACCCCGAGCAACGCCGGGTAGCCCCGCTAGTGTACTATATTTCAATGCTCGATTTATGGGCGAGGAAGGTGTAGTATCTATTCTGTTGTCAAGATACCATCTTCCTAGGCATTACTTTCTCTTCGTCTCACAGAAAATGTAATTGTTAGCTAAATATTTTTTTATAAATAAATCAAAGAAACATTTGCAAAGTTTTAATAAATTCATTTATTTATTGTAACAATATAAATATTAAAAAAAAAACGAATAGTCTCTTTCTTAGCGTAAAATAATTGTCAACTGGAAATAACGATGAAGCAGAGACAGACTAGCTGAAGATAAAGAGGCTGAAGAGCATAGAAGAAATCATTGCCTAAGAGTCGATGTTGCATCCTGTCGAGGTAAGAACGATTGCTCTGAGTGGCACCTTTCCAGACGTGGCAGCAATACTTTATCTTATGACGTAGCTGACTATTATATACACAGACGAAAGGTAAAAACAAGAAGGAAATGTATTCACTTTTTAAGGAAAACAATACCCATTAAAAATTTGATTACTTGATAAATAAGAATGTGAACATTTTATTGAAATCGGGTAAATCAATGATTTAAAAAAATTGTTATTATTTCAAATTACCAAACCTTACTTAAGTTTGAAGGTCTCTAGAATATTCGCACTATATAAACTGTGAGATTACAAACATGCAAATCTCAGTATGAGACTCTAAGTCACCTGTTACTATTCTATATTTCTATAAGCCACCATTCGTCCATTGATAGAGCATTGTTGCCGCATATAGGCTAGTGTACAACCACTATTCTGTCCGACCTGGATAGGGTGAAAAAAAACCTCCAACCTAATAGGTCCCACACTGTCTAGACCGTGTCCTACCGCCGCAATGTTGGTTGTCTTACTAGTACTTCCACGGAATGTGCTCGGACGAATAACTGCACTTGTACCCTTCAAAGTAAATACCACCGACCAATCCGACAAGTAGAAAAATCCCATCTTTTTCTACTCTAACAGCTTCGTTCTTGGGTCAGCTTGTATTTGAAATTCCCTCACCGTTCCCTGTTTCTCCGACTGTAACAACATACATAAATGTAAATGTAATGTGAACAAACATCTTATTGCACAACTTTTTTCTCAGGAAACCTCTATAAATCTTGCCCCTAATTCATAGTAGCCCTTTACGTCTCAGTGGCAGTATGCTATGTTTTGGGTTCAATTAAAATACGCCAATAAGGTATATAATCAGACTCTTCTTGCTAATACGAAGAGAAATAAACAAAGCTAATTTTAGCTTTGAATTGACTTAAACCGAAACATTAACATTTGATCTGGTACCATTAAATCCTATTTCAGTTAGAATTTGACATTTAAAAATGTTGATTTTTGTATGCTAGAATATAAATACTGAAAATAGCATGCTTATCCAATAGGCTATTCTTGGGATAAAGTCATGGCCCCCTCTTATTTGAATTTATAAATCACGCATAGATTTGTCAGCGTGGTTGTGGTCGCTTGCCTCCTTAAGGGTCACCTAGATTGGTCAAAAGGGAAACCTTATCGCTGCTCCTTTACGATCACGTGAACAAGCCTATATAGACTCAAACGCTTAGATCTCTCTCTCCCTTTCTCTCCCCCTCTCTCTCTCCCTCTCTCTCTCTCTCTCTCTCTCTCTCTCCCTCTTTCTCTCCCCCCCCCTCTCTCTCTCTCTTCGGTTAATGGAGGACGGCCTTATGATACAATCCCTAGACGACTGTCGCAAAGACTTCCTCCTCCGAATTTAGAAAAACCAGTAACTACTACATTTATAGTAATATGTGCATATATTTTCGCAAACGTAAAACTACACTTGTGGGGGGGGGGGAGGGTTTAGAATTATTGGTAGTTTAAAATCAATAAATATTTATCATTTTATCATTAGTACCAGCAATGGGAAATTACATTGTAAACAGAAAAAAATATTAAAAGAATCGTTTTTGGCATCGGGAAACAGGCACAATTTTTTCCGATTTCGATACCGATAACCGAAAAAGTTCCGATTCTTTCGATTTCCGATTCCTATTACCATTAATCGTCCCAACACTAATATTTACCATTTATTATTTAAACTCACTCTTTTATAAGTCATATTTTCTCACTTGCATGAATAAATATCTTCAATTAATATGAGGTTAGTGTTCCTTTTCTTCAAAAGTTCTCATCTCAATTGAACTTTATACACTTATCTTTGAGTACACATCCCCTTTTCTCTCGTGCATGAACTAAACTTTCTGTATGTTCCCAAATGGGAACGTTGCCAGATAAAGGGGTTACCCTTTATATTTTTTGTTGTTAGGATTAAACCTTTTCAAGACGAAAGGCATCTTTTGATTTAGAACTGTCATTACAAATTCCCATAATGCACAGCGACTGAACTACACGAATGCCCTTGTAGTAAAGATTCACAAAGACGAAATGAATGAGATCATCATAGTTTTGGCGAATTATATATCCCATACGGGACGTTAGTTTAATCCCTATGAGGACAAAGCAAGACAAAGGGTCAGTTTTTAATCCGGGGGAAACCCAGCTCCCTCAAAAGGAACAATCTTCATTTGGGACAAAAGTTTTAAAATTCATAATGCAAAGATAATTTTTTATACTATTATTTATCGACCAACTAGATTTATTTGTAAATATGCAAAGTGATTTGAAAGTTTTGTTACCCAACCAAAAAGGTAGAATATTAGCGGATTTCTTTTCTGACTGAGGCGAAAACATATACTACACCTTAATCCAGGTCCGAAAACCGTGTATTGAAAAAGGTTGAATATAATTTTAGATTAAAAAATGCAGAAAATAGAAACAATGCAGCAGTTTACTATTACTGAAAATAACGATGGGATCTAAAAATACTACATCAAATTAAAAATTTAGTTCAGTTTAAATTTAAACTCAACATACAAATTATGACGTCATTGCGTGGGAGATGTGTGTTTATTTTTTGATGACATCGAAGATTGACCGGAAATGAAATCTAATGGACTCCATTCACTTCTTAGTGACTGCCTGGAGGCCACTTATAACTGTGCAACTTTATTTGGAACTAATTTGAATTGTTCTCATTATGTAGCGATAGAGATAAAAACATACAACTCTGTAAGGTTCACATGATACTCTATTATGTGGGCGTGTGCGTGAGTGGCCCAATGGATGCCGTTGGAGATTCTTAAAAGGAATCCCTTTATTCATGATGTAATTCTCTACCTATATAATAGACAGATATGCTCTCAAATACAGTGTTGCGTTTCAAGCTTGTGTCATACGTGCAGAAAACGAAGTTGCCGTAATCGTTACAGAAACAGTAAAGTTCATAAATTGTATCCATACCTTGGTAGCACATGTTCTCTCTACAATCGCCCCAGGTGATCTTTCCAGGCTGAAGGCTTGCTGGCCTGAAATAAAAGTACTTTATTCATACGAAAAATAACTAAGTCGAGAGAAAAATGTTGGAAGATAGAAGTGGATTATTAAACTTGATTTTGGTTCCAACTCACTGACCAGTGGGGGTAGGAACATAGAAAGAAAGATATATATATAGTGTGTGTGTGTGTGTGTGTGTGTGTGATATAGAGAGAGAGAGAAAGAGAGAGAGGGAGAGAGATGGAGAGAGAGAGAGAGAGAGAGGATGACTGTTTAATCATATTTCGTCAGCCCATCTAATTGTATACGTCCACACTGGTGCGTGTCCCAAAACGGACTGTTTTCTCTCTCCCACACTCTCTTTGAGCCATATGATGTCATATCCGTTCTTATTAATTTCCACAGTCTAGCAATCCCCACCCTGAGTTCAGCAAGTTGACCCCGGCTAATCAGTCATTTCCTATGATCTTCAACTAACCGTTTTATATACTACCGGATCTACTGGTTTAATATTTAATATTTAGTATTTTTGCTACATTTGCGGATGTGCCGCCCAGAGTACTTTTTCTCCCCTTGATAATGTACAAAATATATAGTTGAGATGACCTCTTCTCTTCTCAACAGCCCCTTTCTCACGGAATAGACGTTGGTGGGCTTTCTCTACACTGTCGTTATTTCCATGAGAGGTGCTCGACTGTACTTTAATTTCTGACCCCAACCCTTTGTAAGACATTCACTTAAACTTTCTTTCTCCGTAAACCTAACATCCTACGAGAATTCCAAGAACGGAGTTTCTTTTAAGACCTCATTTGTAGAACACTTTTCCACAAGATTGATTCACTGAGCGTTACAACACGATCCTCTTTGAATTTAATCTTAATAAACGCTTGTCATAAACCTTCCTCATGCGTTATCAACTTTTATTCATTCTATTCTTTATTTTCAATCCTCTCATACTATTCATCATTATTCAACTGTCAATCGTTTCATCTTATTAATCTTTATAATCGAGTGGCGTTTAGCTTTGATAAACAGGGACTCTTTAGTAAAAAAAAAACGCTTGTGGTAATTCACAAAATAATACATTTTTTGAGAAAAGTTTGAAAATGCAACTTGTGTTATATTAATCGTCCACATTGATTCGTTTACAATAGTTGCTGTGTTTCTGCATAAAATAACAAAAAGAGGTTGATACGGCGTCAAAAATAAATAACAAACTACAGCAAATAATAGCTTTACATAAAGCTAGCAGACGGCCAGGGCGTTTTCCGGGAATGAATGAGGGCCCTATGTGTATTCTTGTCCCAAGCCCTTTACCTTATATTACTGTTTATCTATATTTAAAAAATGTTTTTTTTAAAATTTACAATTTACAAGTTTTAAATACAATAGAATAAAGTAAATTGCTTATAGATGCCCGGCGCGAACGCAGATCCCACGATATTATAGTAAACCACCATAATACACAATACCACAATTGGATTTATCGTACAATTTACTCAGGGAACGCTGTACTTGATTTGGGTATAGAACTTTGTTTTCATTTTCATCACCGGCCAAAACCACCATAAATATAGTATACTAGCTGTCCATACCCGACGTTGCCAGAGAATTTCTTGGTTGCCCACCCCCCCTAAATTCTAAAAACAGGTGCAATAGTAGTAAAGTGCCATTGGAATAGCTCACCTATGCCATCCAAATTGAGTGAAGACATTTTAGCCGACATGGAATTTCAGTTACTATACAACCTGCTTAATCTTTTATTAAATTATTAATAATAACTAATTGTTAATGTAATTTTATAAATAATAATTGATGCCCTGACTCAGCGTTGCCCGGGAGTATTTTTACTTTAAGTTCTTTTTTGTGACCAAAATAATATTAATTATAAATGTATTTATCTCTTTTTTCTCATTTTACTTCAGTGTAAAGTCTCAGAAATCAAGGGGTCCTTTCCTGGAACTAACACTTGATCTTTATATGAGATAGATATACGAGTTCTCCTTTTAGTTAAGAACATACATTTTAGTCTTCTCAATTGACGAGTTAATTATGTTATATTATATCTTTCAGATGTTTTATTTGGTCTTACCATCTTCCAAGACAAACATTCATCTTGTCTAGTGGGGTGTCCAGCTCAGTGCTTGTAACATCATTTGGAGAAGGTTAACCATTCTTCGTATGAGAAAGTGTATAGCCGTGTCGCGGAGATCTTATTTGTGCTTTGAATCTTGTGTTATTTTAAATATTTGTTCAAGTTACTTGTAGAGTGAAGTATCCTCATGTAAGGTTGTTCTGACAAACCCTTGTACAGAGAGACCGAAGAAACTCGAGGATGGTGTTTAGTAGGTAATTCAAACTCTTCTGTAGGCTACATCCGTAATGTAGACAAACAAGTAATCGAAAACCAAAAAAAAATATGAAGTCGTTAAAAAAATCATTTTTAGCAGATTTCAAACAGAAAAATTAAACCGACCTAATCAGAATGAAAAGAAGAAAAAAAAGAATAAAGGTTTCCTCGCTTTATTGAATTTTTGAAGCAGACAAAAGACGAACATTATTTGAAAAAACCACAAAAGGAAACGACGAAAAGAAAGTATGCATTGCCAACGCTATTTAACGCAACTAAGAAAAGAAGAAGGTAGAGAATTTTATTCGTCGCTGTGGTTTTATAGTTGAAAAAAGAAAGACAAAATGTTTGTCGCCGAGGAGAATCGAATGTAATAGATGTGTGGTCTATCACATTATCTACTTTGCCGCGACGTAAACGAATTTCATTGCAGTGAAAATAACCTATTAAATTCGATCGATATGTCGACGAAAATGTTTAAAGTTGTCACGCATGATTTTCGGTAGGAAATCGTACGTACATGAGCAGTGACAAACGAAAAAGACTTAACATCATTTAAATGTATGATTTATTTAAGTAATCATTAATCAAATGAAACTGCGGAAAACATAATTAAAAGAAATAAATAGGTTAATATTTATATAAAATATATAAAATTGTGTTGAACAAATATTTACTTACTTTTAGAGTATAAAAGTAATTTTAAGAAACAAATAGGTTAATATCTGTTTAAAAATATAACACTTATTTGAATCAATTGTAACTTTATAGTAGAACATTATTAAACGTAATTATAATTTGCTAAACAAAGAATTATTTTTCTAACAATTTTGTTTTAGCATATTTTGTAAGAGACCGCATCCTGTTGATATTTTATATGTTTAACACAAAAAATAGTATTTTGAAAATCATGTTAACATTTTATCTGACTTTAGAAAAATATACTGAATACCAAACACATTTACAGGGAGTTCAAAATAACCTAAAAATCTAAATCTCTGGGTATGATATGAATCAACGATTCCTTCTTCAATATTTTTTTTATGAAAACGTAACTATTATTATTATTATTTGTTTATATCTATGCAGACTACACGGCTATCTACACAGAACTTCGAAGAGCCTTAGTGATCAGAACGTTGCTGATTCTGTCTCTTTGCTTATGGAGCATGTATGGCAATGGTGAAAACCGTTAACAAATTATTGTTGCCTTAAAAAAGCAGGCAGAAATAATACGAATAGAAGATAATTCATAATAAAGTATATTAACAGAAAGTACAGAAGTAATGGGTTGACAGAGGCTACTTCCTCACTTGGCATCTCACCTTCTTTCTACTGATTGGTCACAGCGACTCTATTCACAAGGTTAGGAAGAGTACATACAGTGAGGGAATAAGGTAGATCACCATAGCTTCTCTACTTTGATATGTTGAGAGTTATTGCTCTAGAAAAAAAAACCTCATCGAGAACAGCACTGCTCGCATCATTGGACAATTTCAACGGTTATAGAAGAATTCTGTCTTTTTGTTTCAACTGTTATATTTACAAAGAAAAGTAAATGCATTACGATGGATGTTATTTCATCGGTTAATAATTTTTATTTTCGGTTTACTGTTTCTTATTCGATTTTCAATTTCCTTATAAAAATAATTTATTAAGTCAAGACAGAAAGTGCTTTGTAATCGCCAATTAAAAGCTGTACCTACATTTATTTATAATCAGACAAATTGAGTTATGTAATAAAAACGAACTTGAAGAAAGACTTAAAGAATTATTACTGATTGCTCACTGGCAATAACAACTGCTAGAGTTTGACCGACAAAAAGTCTCCCCAGATTTCCAGCATTCTGCGCCTCTTTCAATAACTGTTGTAAATCAATTCCCATTGCCTGCTTCTTGAGGGTGAGAGGACGGCCGAATGGGGGGGGGGGGGGCGTCAGAAAAAGGCGTCCGATCCACGTCAGTTTACCTACCAAAGAGTGAGAAGTTTCTCTCTTCATCGCTGCGTGTCACTTCGGTCACCCAGTTCATGAAATCATATCTTGACACGAAGCCATAATTATAATCTTTTAATTTCGAATGGAATTTCCACTTTTTTTACGTAATCTAACCTTTATTTTATAACCCCATCCAATATTGCTATAATAATAGGGAACATCGATGCTAAACCTGTGCTACTCCTAATTTTTTTTTTCACACAATTGTTTATTAAAACGTATTCTAGTTAATACACCGTGAAATTTCGATGGGTCCTGCCAACATATAAGTCGATATAAAATGATTAAAATTTATCAGCTATAATTATTGGGAATCTTTCCAGGATTTAACGTAATTCCAATAGCCTTCGAAAATAGTTACATTCTATATATTTTTTATTCAATTCATCTCGAGAATACGGGTTAATGAGCTGGATAGATTGCTAGCTGAATGATGATGAATATTATGAGAGGATTGGACATAATTAATAAATTATGTCCAATCCTCTCATAATATTCATGCATAACATTTGATGACTTATATCAACGGTTTATAAGAAGTGTTTGCTGCCACTGGTTTTGAAGATTACCATGTCGTAGCCCTCGGGAAGAAGTAATGCGGCAGCGTCTTCCAGATGGGAAGTTTTGCGAAAGAAACTTTGCTCATGGAAATTCCGTCCGACGTTAGACACACAGAGAAAGAAAACGACAATTATTTGCAGTTAGAGTAGAAGAGAAGTTCATGCCGTGAAAGCTTTTTTCTTTTGTGATTCACAATAACAGACATCATTTATTGAAAGGCAATAATTTGACAATTCGGGAGAGTTCGTTGTTTGAATCGTTCTAAACCGCTTCACGGAACCATTTTTTGGTCAATCTTTGGAAGTATGCTTCTAACAAAATTTAGGGGATTGATATGCCAGGCCTTTTCCATGACAATCCATCAGACAATGTAATTCTTATATCAAAATGCCTTTCACTTGTCCGAAAAAAATAAATAAAACTTGAACAACACCAAGCAAAAAGATTATGTTAAACCAAATCTCCAAAGAATTTGCTTTACGGCGTCACCTGTCCTGTGGTGATTACAAACTATTATGACCAGAAAGAATCAAGAATGTCTTCTCAGTTTTCAATGGGACGTTCTTGGGTGGGTCACAGAAGCTAAACATCTTCAATAGAAAAAAAAAACGAATAAATAGGCGTAAACTTTGTATTTGCCACCGGAGGCGATCATCAGGCTCTTCATCACGTGGCTATTAATTACGAACAATATTCTGCATGTCGGACCGCCTTTGACCTTCTCTTTTTTCTTTTTTCTTTTTCTTTTCTTTCTTCTGTCTTTTTCCTTAATCGAACTGACTTCATTGGAAACAGTTTCGGAATAGAAAACGAAATAGAACAAGAATAGAAAAAGAAACAGAAAAAGAATAGAAAAAGAAACAGAAAAAGAATAGAAAAAGAAACAGAATAAGAATAATCCACGAAGACCGCAGTGAAATGAATTATTTCTATGAATTGTTCCTCGTCGCTGGAGGGCTTTAACATTTGCAAATGGCTCTATAGAAAAACGTGCAGGTAAACAAGATAGAGGATAGTCCAAGAAATATGGAGAGGATAAAGAACCGAAAAGAAGGAAACGGGATACCATAATTGATATATATATATATATATATATATATATATATATATATATATATATATATATATATAGTAATAAAATACAGATAAAAATTATATCTTAAAATTATATCCTATCTTGAATAGTCAATGCTCGATATACGAGATAGAGAAATAGTATAAGTAGATAAATAATGAGAATAAAAGTTGGATAAAATGCAAGTTTTATTTACATCTTTTATATCTATTTTTCCAGATGTTTGCATCACAGTAATATATATATATATATATATATATATATATATATATATATATATATATATATATATATATATATATATATGTTACAAAGTTTAGCGTTGTGGTAAGTAACTTCGATTAAAATAATTGAGTACTTACGGTTATCAGTATAACATACAATATATAACAAAATACGATATAATTTTTCCACTTTGAATGGTAGATTTGATAGCCCAGTTGGTAGAGTACCGGACTCCGACCACTGGGATACAGGTTTTGAATCTCGCTGCACCTAGCCACACTGATGAATCTAAATAAATAACAACAATAACAACAAATAAATATAGCAACACAAACTAAAATAATATGTATAAGACGAATAGACTAAAACATTGAATAAAATAATCAAGAACAAAATATTTCCTAATTACAATCACAGAGATCGAAATCAGCCGAGGTTTTATTTACTCCTCCCCAGGAGTTAGGCACAAGGCCAGTTTTATCTTACTCCCACAAGTAAGATGTGACCCAAGATCGGGTCGAGAAAGTGGGGTTTGAAAAGCCAGCGCTCGAGAGGTGAGCACTCTGGCCATTTAAAAATTGCCTGGACAGCCCCGTCGGCATTCCCCGGTAGGGGCGCCTCAGACAGTAAGCAATAAACTTACTCCTCCCCAAAGAGGGGAGGCAAAGCCTGGGAGGGTGGACCTCCTAGAACTGCACAGGACAGGAGTGCAGTATCTATCGGAACAGATACTACACTTTGATCTTAGCCAAAAGGCCAAGGTGTCGCAGAGTCAAGAAATAATTGTAAAAAGTTACAAAAGAAGAATATACACACACATATAACATCATATAATTATAGTTATTCAGAAATCATTCGGTATTTAATTCTAAAACTCTTTAGTAACAGATAATTGTTTCTGCCCATTTCAAAAATATACATTTTTATGATATACAAAATATCATAAATATTCACGAAGAAGCCAATGTTTGAGATATTTTGTATGTAATAACTATATTTATTTTCGAAATGGTTAGAAACAATTGTCTTTTAAAAAAGTGACTTTGAATGAAATATGGAATGCGTTTCTGAATAGCTATGATTACATGATGTTAAATTAAGAGCTGTTGTCGTATTGTACATTATTGAGCTACTACATAAAACTTTGTGTGAATTTTAAGTAATTTATATATATATATATATATATATATATATATATGAAGTTAGTAGAGGTGAAGCACAGTAGAGTGCTCGATTATTAAGAAAATTTACGAATAAGAGCGTAATATTTATTAATATATGTATTAAAAAAGATCAGACAATTTTGACAGTACCGAGTTTGTTCTGATCTACCTTAATACATATGTTAATATATATATATATATATATATATATATATATATATATATATATATATATATATATATATATATATGGTATTTATTTATATATGTAATTACAGTTACATAGTTACCGTTGGTTTCAAATCCAAAGAAAAAGGGAGCTCTAGTTGGCCTCCTATACCGGATTCTATTCAGCCTCTGATGATATCTGTCTCCTCGGAAAATGGAGTCTTATTTAAAAAATGTTTTTTAATAATCGAGCACTCTGTTGGGGTTCTCTCCCACTAAACTTACACACACACACGCGCATATATATATATATATATATATATATATATATATATATATATATATATACATATATATATATGGTATTTTAGGTTTCAAGCTGGAGGAACGTACCCAGCCAAACATACTGATTTTTCTTGAGATTTGATTATAAAATGGCTCTCTGGCTTTCGTCAGTCATATTATTATCTCATCTATAATTAAAACTCAAGAAAACCCAGTATTTTCCACTTGGGCCCGTGTTGATCTGAACATCTGTAACTGTATCTGTAACATTATTAATACATTTGACGCTGTTATTATTAAATTATTGGATTTCATTCTACCCAACCATAATTCTATACATATAAATACATATTTAAAGCAAGCAGGTCAGTCATTAGATAATATCAACTGCAATACATTCCCCTCCACATCTGCACGCCAACAGTTGTAGTAAGCTATGGTAATTTGTTCTACAATTGCAATAGTTTGAAACTTTGGAATAGCCAGTGTAAGTAAAAAAAGACTTAGAAAATACTATTTGTCTGCGAGTCTTTAATTTTCTTATTTTAAATAGAATGTTTACAGATGGATTTAATTTTGACGGAATCGTTTGGTTTTTAAATTATTAATTGAAACCCATTATTCTACAACTATAAATAATTTTGTTAGGGTGATGTTGTTTTAATCGCAGTTTAGTAAGTAAATATCTTTCAAAACTAACAATCTTTTAATAGAGAAGCATTTGCTAAGACTCTTAAAGCTAGACATTACTTTCTATTCGACAGTTTAAATGCTCACAAATTCCTTTAACATTTCATAGTAATTCATTATTTTTTTCAAAAATTAAGAATATATTAAACTTTTTGACATTTACAAAGAAGACGAAATGCATTCTGGTCGATTGGATTTTGTAATAAAATAATTTAAAAATATGGTTTTTCAAGATTTTATTTTATTTTACCTTTTGTATTTAAAAATGTAATTAATTCAATGAATTTGTAATAGCGTAATACCATCTCTATTCATATTTATTAAAATGTTTGTGTTGTTCCCGAATAACCGGAAATTCATATTGGTGAATTTCATTTAGTCATTAACTAATTGTTTTAAATGTTTAAATATTTAATAAATAAATATTTAAATATCTAATTTTAAACTTTATTTCATTTTATACTATAGAATTTTTGAGTAAAATAAATATACTGAATTCCGAATAAACCGACAATATTTGGCTTTGTAGTTTAATGTTGCGCCAACTGAGCAAGTCAGGCGAACGACATTAAAATTAGACGAATGTTTATAGTTTTGAAATTACGAAGCGATTTATTTATTCCGCTGTTTAATTTATTACTCAATAAAATGCAGTCGAATATATGGATGGGATAACATTATATGAGCAATACACAATTAACCCAATAAACGTTACTGTTTTAGAATTTACGAATCAATTTATTTGTTTGGCTTTTTCATTTATTTAAGTAAGCGTTTTATTGTTACTTAGTAAACTTGCATTTAACGCACCAAATGACCCATCTCTTACTAAAGTTCTATCTATCACTGTTATCCTCTATCACTGAATGTTATCCTCCTAATGTTATACTCTTGCTTCCGACCCTTTCTCTGTTTATTAACAGTTGAGAGTAGTATAGGAGAAAAATAAAGACTGGAATGATCCATTATAAAAAAAGGGTAATACGATTACATCCGTAGCTGAAGAGTGAAATACACACACACACACACACACACACACACACACACACACACACACACACACACATATATATATATATATATATATATATATATATATATATATATATATATATATATATATATATATATATATATATATAGTCTCGGAAGTTTCTCAACCATTAAAACTATATTAAAAAAACAAAAAAAACAAACTTATAGTCCCAAGTCTTCCAGTGGAAAATCACTCATGTAAGTCAATTTATTTTTTACAGTTATTATATTAGTTTGTTTCTAACACTATTTTAAGGGATCATCAGTTGTTTACCATGAAAAACTGTTTCGGGAATTTAAATATATAGCAATAGATAAAGTGAAAGAATAAAATAAGGTACGAATCAAATTTTATTACAGTTTAATGTTCAGGCAAAGTTCTTTAAAGTCCTTAACTCATGAGTTTTCAAAGAAAATCTTCTTCTCAGAGGACCATTACTGCAATGACATTACTGCAGGTAATAAAAATTAAACTTTGAAAATATATAAAAAAAATATATATATAAATACATAAAGGTATATAAAACATCAAATATATTGGCCCAAAACATACTTTATAGTAAAACTATACAGTTCATCCAAGTCAACCCGTCCAAAATAGCGCCAGGCAAGATATCAAAGAAGTTGATTAAAAATAATCCAAGTGGTCAATGGTGTTCCAAAAACAAAAAATGTTATCCAGACGGGAAGTTTGTTTGCTATCGATGCAGTAGATAACAGTGAACATTGTATTTAAGGTGTATGCAAATTAATAAAACGATGAAAAACGATAGAGAAAAGAATTTGACCCAAACATATAACTTCCGGTATTACATATAACTGAATTTACACATCTCTCACTATGTGTGGGCGTTTTCCTTGTTAACTGAAGACATGTAACATCTGTTTGTGCACGCGGTTTGAATTCATTTTCGTTCATGCTGTTGTCTTATCAAGGAGAAGTGTTCGTTTTCGGATTTCTTACGCTGTCTACTGGGCTTGCGCGAGCTTTATTACCTTTGAATGTAATTTTTTTCTTTTGAGTAATTTTATCGGACTCGGAAGAAAAAATGGCCGAATACATCAGGTCAGTTTAATTTTATTCGAATTGGATTTTATGGTCTGCATTACTCCTATTAGCTCTTGGAGACTCTGAATTTGGACATCATAATATTCAATACCAAGTGAGTTTTCTGAACTTTTCATATGATTTGTTTTCTCTATCGTTTTTTTTTATCGTTTTATTAATTTGCATACACCTTAAATACAATTTTCACTGTTATCTACTGCATTGATAGCAAACGAACTTCCCGCCTGGATAATTTTTTTCGTTTTTGGACCACCATTGACCACTTGGATTATTTTTAATCAACCTCTTTGATATCTTGCTTGGAGCTATTTTGGACCTGTTGACTTGGATGAACTGCATAGTTTTACTAAAAAGTATGTTTTGGGTCGATATATTTGATGTTTTATATACCTTTATGTATTTTTATATATATATTTTTATATATTTTCAAAGTTTAACTTCTATTACCTGCAGTAATGTCATTGCGGTAATGGTCCCCTGAGGAGAAGATTTTCTTTGAAAACTCATGAGTTAAGGACTTTAAAGAACTTTGCCTGAACATTGAACTGTAATAAAATTTGATTCGCACCTTATTTTATTCTTTCACTTTATCTAGTGCTATAAATGCTCTATCCAGTATATTGAGCTTAAGTTTTTATCCGGATGTTTACTAATTAAGGATATTAGTTGCCTCTTATATCTTTTGTTGTATTAACCTTATATATATATATATATATATATATATATATATATATATATACAGAGAGAGAGACAGAGAGAGAGAGACAGAGAGATACAGAGAGAGAGAGAGAGAGAGAGAATGCATAGAAAGCAAAAGGAGACTATTTCTTTTCATTATCCTTCTATTTTTTATATTTAAATTGCAAACACCGTTTTATGATTTAAACAATATAAACATGACTCATTGGTAACCCAACGGGTCACATCTATCTATCTATCTATCTATCTATCTATCTATCTATCTATCTATCTATCTATCTATCTATCTATCTATCTATATATATAATTGTGTGTGTATATATTAACACAAGTTTGATTGAATATAAGTGAAATCTTCTGTCTATTCTGTTTCTGATCCTTTCTGTTATACTAGCTGACCAGCAACCTGATGCTATGTTCTAGTAATACATGAACTCGCTATACTTGCAAGTTTTTTCGAATCGCATGAGTCATTCTCAGGCACGTGATAATGTTGGTAATTTATCGATTTTCTTTATTAAATTACTATAATTAATTCCCGTTAATATCGACGAAACTATGAAAGATATATAGAAAAAAAAACAATAAAATTACAAATGAATAACACCAAACTTTAATTATATTATCGACTTTTTAAATAGTAGTTATGCAAATTGGACAGATCTATGACTGTCTATGTGTCTTTCGTCAGTACTATATATACCGCGTTTCAAAGTATTGCGTTGTATTATTGATTTAAATAACAGCAACCTGGTTTAATAGTAATATATGAAAACAATTTTCGTATTTTTGTATATATATATATATATATATATATATATATATATATATATATATATAAAGTGAAATATTTTGAAAATCAACAATCATGCAATTTTAAATGAAAAATTCATTTATTTAATTTCTTTTGCAAGCTTTCGTTGTAGCCCATCCTTGCCAGGCGAGACTGAAAAATTCATTTATTTCATTTAAAATTGCACAATTGTTGAATTTCAAAATATTTCACTTTAAAACATTCTAATTCGTGTTTCAAAGATTTTTATTTGCTTACTTATGAAAAAAGCGCCAATCTGCGCATAACATCGCCAGGATTACACTTAATCCTAACGTCTTAGGAACTTGACGTCTCTTTCTGCTCGTGTTGTGATTCGACCCCTCGGGGTTAATACCATCAAAATGAGGAGGAAGAAAAGAAGAAAAAAACAAACTATTAGACAGTCTCGCCTGACAAGGTTGTTCTACAACGAAAGCTTGCAAAAAAAATTTAAATACATGATTTTTTCATTTAAAATTGCACAGATGTTGGTTTTCAAAATATTTCACTTTAATACATTCTAATCCATGCTTCAAAGATGTTGATTTCCTTACTAATATATATATATATATATATATATATATATATATATATATATATATATATATATATATATATATATATTACAATTGTGGATATTAGGACCAGTTAGAGGTAAATGTTACTTTCAGAATTGAAGCTCAGTAAATCAAAGAATTACTTTTTGTTTGTCCCGTAATAGTAGGTTAACCACAGTTTGTTTGTTTTTCTTCCAGCTTTTCATGTTGTAGTTTATGCCCCCTTTTAAATGTTTTCCTATTTTTTTGCCCTTTCTACATTTCTCTTATCCATCTCCTTCTCCGTGCAACATATTTCTCTTCTTTTATCGTCTTAAAAAAGGAGAAACAAAATCCCGTAAAAAAATATATCACTCGTTCTTTCTGTTTTTACCGTCAACGTGAAGCCCGTTGTTAATTTACTTTTCTTTTTTGCTCCGAGGAGGATATCAGTAATGTAACAAGCGCAGTCGCATCTACTCGTCATCACTGCTTACAAAATGCAAAAAAAGGCGACGTGAATGATATTGTTGGAACGGTAGCCGCATGGCGGATTTGCTGCGGGCGTCCGTTCGAATGTCAAAGCTCGTTGGCTGCCCGACCATTTATGCCACGGCCATTGCGTCCACCTCGACCGAGAAAAGGTTTAGAAAAGAACAAGACGACGCAACATAAAAAAGAGAAGTGAACGATAATTGATCATCATATTTATAAGCTTGTCCACAAAATGAAGAATTTACTGACGACGACTGCGCCCAATGGGGAAGAGAGAAATAAAAAATAAAAGACAATCACAAATAGAACATGAATATAAAGAGAAACATTTTTATCTGAAGAATGTTGGATTATTTTGGTGTCTATTCAGAATGTACTTGATTAACTAATACTTTATTGGTTTGCCTCTCGATATTCGTTTTTAAGAAAACATTTTATTATTATTATTTTTTTTTTGACTTACTATTGCTATTTTATGTTTATAGTGTTTTTATTACAGTCCTTTCCTTTAATTGACTTCATATTTTAGTATTTGTAACCTTACTTAAAACATGTTATTTTTTAATCTAAATGTTTCTTTTTAATTCAATTTATCATATTTTTCTACCATTTTAGGTTTTTCTTTCTTCCTTTCTATTTTCCTTTATTTCTTTACTTTTCATGCATTTTCATTTCTTTCTTCATACTTGTTTATATTTTATTTTATTATAACTTTTTTATACTGTTTTATTTTTTTATAATATTTCATTTTTATTCCGTTATTCAGATTATTTATGTTTCGGAATTTTTAAAATGAGGATTGATAATTTTTATTATTTGAATTATTCGGACTTGCGGAAAAGCCAGCACACAAGACGAAGTGAAATCTGGCGTACAAAAATTATCTGAAGAGCCCCGTCGGCTTGACCTGTAGGGGCGCCTCGGGCGATTTGCAATAAACTAATTTCTTAGAGAGAACGTAAAGCCTGGGAATGTTGACCCACTAGGACTGAACAGGGCAACAAAGCGATTAGCAATTAACCAACCCCTTCTACAAAGAGAAAGTAAAGCTCGGGAAGATCGACCCCCTTGAACTAAACAGAGAATACAGAGTCTACCAGCAACAAAGCGATTAGTCATAAACCAACCCCTTCTCAGAGATAAGGTAAAGTCTGGAAAGATGAACGTCCTAGGACTCAACAGAGAATAGTACCAACAGTGACAAAGCAATTAGCAATAAATTAACTCCTTCTCAGGTAACGCCTGGGAGTGTTGACCTCCTAGCACTGAACAGAGCAACAAATCGATTAGCGATAAACCAACCCCTTCCCAAAGAGAAGGTAACGCCTGGGAAGATTGGCCTCTTAGAACTGAACTGAGCATACAGAGCCCAACAGCGGTAAAACGATTAGAAATAAACCACCTCTTTCTCAGAGAGAGGGTAAAGCCTAGGAAGATTGACCCCCTAGGACTGAACGGAGCACACAGAGACACAACTTTACTTAAAAAGGCCTGTTCCATCGAAAATTACATCATACACTTTGGTGCAGGCAAGGCATGCATAAAAGTCAGGCTGTCGCTAATGAATGATAGCTTTCAAATAATAACATTTATGTATGCGTGCGTTCACTGCACTGACCGCAATCGTGTTACTCGCTGTGCCGGTCGGAAGTTGTTGTTAGACTCACTCAGTGCTGCAACAAACACTCTCATGTCAGGTAAAAAACATTAGTCCAGTTTATCAACGAGTGACAGATTTATTTGTTAAAGATTATAAATGATACTCGTGTTCCTGGGTTGATTGGCAGACTTGCAAATGAGATTTCTCTATGCCGGCGAAATAAAAGTCCAACACAGTCCTTTGGCTAAAAGCACTTAATAGATCCACTTTGCCTCCAGAGGCATTCAGATTCAATTGACTTCAGCCTTCAAGAAATCCCACTTCCTGTAATGTCCAGTGGACCAGGTCTCCTTCATCTCTTTCCTCTTGACTGGTCATCACCGGACCACTTTGGCACTCTCCACTTCGGATTTCAACATAAGATAACTGTCAGACAGAGGATTATAAGGGTGACGATCTGTGAACATCACAGCATGAGGCCCAGCCCTTACGAGGCACTTACTTTATTTCAAAGAAAAATAAACTCTTGAGTGACCCAAATAAAACCAAATAGCATCTAACACTTGTAAAGTCTGTCATTCATATGCACCACTAAAATATGCATGCTACTGCATTTTTACATCCCTACACATCCCCATGTTGAAAATGCTTCTTGCAGCATTTCACTCAGTCCTGCTGAAAAGGAACAAACAAAATCACCTTAAAACAATCCCGAGGAGAAGAAAAACACGTTCAATTGCAAATTCCAATAGTATATTAATACAAAGTCCAGGATGTGATGTTCGTTTAAGCTCGCAGCATCTTTCTGAACATTCTTTTCTTTTCTCTTTTTCTACAGTAGTCCATTAAACAATATGGTACAGTCTTCTTTTTTCTTATTTTCTTTCACTAGTCTTGACTTATAGTTGTGAAACTATGCACATGCAAAGCATAGTTGGTTTCTCTTTGTCTTTTTCTGGAGTTGTTTTTGCTTTCAATAATAAGGTTCATCTTTTGTTATTTAAAAAAAATACTATTCCTCTTTTATGGCTGTGAAATAATGCACATGCAAAAAATATTTTGTCGTTTTCTTTTTGTTTTCTTCTTTAACTAATAAAGTTCATTCTCTCTTTCTTCTGTGTACACCATTTTTCCAAATTTTTACTAGTCCTCAATTATAGCTGTAAAACCATGCACATTTAAATCATAGTAGTTGTTTTGTTGTTTTCTTAGTTCACTTCAGTTTTATGGTAGTTAAAACATTTTTCTCTCAATAACTAATAAAGTCCGGCTCATCTTTAACTACCAACTACCGTCTCAAATTCATGCATCGTTAGGATTTCAATTGGTTCTCGGCCTCTCCTGCTCATTAAACTTACTTCTGAATCTACCGTTTGCTGTGGGATAGCTTCTTTAACACATAATCATCACTTTCATTATTACCATTAGTATCTGCTCTGAGAATAGCAAATTCCAAGCCTATCTCTCGTTAGTCGCTACTTCACAAGCAAGATACAATTCATTAATATCTTTTTTTCCTCATCCAATCTTTTACACAACCAAGGGGCGGACAACTCACATTCTCAGCTCACGCATATCACCTCGGCGTCAAAACACATCTCCCAATTTAAATTAATTCCGTAATATATATAGTCTTGAAAGTTTCTCAACCATTAAAACTATATTAAAAAAAAACCCAAAAAACCATAAAAACTTAAGTCCCAACTCGTTCAGTGGAAAATCACTCATGTAAGTAAATTTAACTTTTTCAGTTATTATATTAGTTTGCTTCTAACATTATTTAAGGAATCATCAGTTGTTTACCATGAAAAACTGTTTCGGGAATTTAAAAACAAGACAGTATTTAATTTCATGGCTTCCCAGCAGAGTTGATCAGACCCCACTTCCCTTAAAAGACAAAAAACATAAACGTTCCGTATACTAAACCTAAGTTTTGTTCCGTAAAATGTTTTGCTAACTTATATTAGTTATTAAAAAAAAGAAAAAAAAGTCCTTCTTACCTGTGTTGTTCGTCTGTCTAATAAAATTTATCCGTTACTTACAAAAATGTTGCTGCATTTTAAAGTGTGTAGACGAATCTATTAAAACTTTTAAAATTATATATATATATATATACATATATATACTTTTAGTCCTTTTTTCTCCCCCTCCTCCTCCTCCTCCTCCTCCTTTGTTGTTCAATTCCTTGACATCAATTTAAAATAAATATTAAATCACCCTTGTTAACTCAGAGCGTTCATAAGCTTTACTGCCGATTTTTCTCTTTCTTTTTCTTTTTAAACTCACAGCGCCTCCAACCGGCGTTCATAAGCCAACTGTTCATCATTTCTCTCTTTCTTCTTCTTTTTTTAAAACTCACAGCGTCTCCAATCGGCGTTATAAGCTAACTGTCGATTTTTTTTACTTTTTCAACATTTCTTTCCTTCTTCATCCCTTTCTATTGTCTATTAAACGTAACTATTTTTTATATTATTAGTATATGTGTTATATATACGATTATACATATTCTACATTATTTTTATTTATATTTAGATAGCTTTGGATTTGTTCTATATCAATTTACTTTGATTAATTTGATAAGACTTAAAAGCATCAGGATGGCGAGTAATTGCCTTATTTAATTGTCTTAATATTTTATTCTGATCGCCACCTTGTTTAATCATTCTTATTATTAGGTCAGAAATTGGGGGCATAAAATCTACCAATTTTAAGGTAACACGAGCAATCCTCAGAAATTCGGACATAATACTCCCGTAAAATATATACACAGGGCAGGTACTATTTTTATGTGGCATCCGTACGATACGAAAAGGAAAGTAATTTCTTTTATCAAACAGTTTATAGATAAATATTATATATATATATATATATATATATATATATATATATATATATATATATATATATATAAATAGAAGACTCCTAGCGTACACGCTTCTGACGAGAATGCTCAATGCATCCCTCGCATGCCCAGCATCTTTTCCCTGTTTCCACTATTTAAAAATTTCTCAACTGCCCAACTATCTTCTGTAAACTAGCAGGGATTCTCTCAAAACCTTCCATAATTTTACATTTCATCAACAGTACCAATATCGTCTGCATAGTTGCATGGACACTAACAAAGCATTTCCATAATTCTACAATTTTAGAAATTTATCAACAGCCAAAATGTCCTCTGCACACGTGCAGACAGTCTCCAAAAATCGTTTCTATAATTCCACTATTAATAGTTTTTCAACCAAAAAACCTTTTCCATAATTCTACAGTATTAACATTTCTCAATGGCTCGAATGTCCTCTGCACAATAGACCCACATTGCCTCCCAAGGCACCAAGATGTAATTGCCTCCAGCTCTCAGAAAAACCTACTTCTTGTCATGTCAAGTGGGCCAGGTATACGCCCCCAATCTATTTCTTCCAGACCGGTCATCACTGGACCATCCAGGCACTCGCCACTTGAGATTTCAAACAGAGATAACTGTCAGACAAAGGATGATCATGGAGACTATCTGTGAACATCACAGCATGAGTCCCGCCCTTACGAGGCACTGACTTGTTTTCAAAGATAAATACACTCTTAGATCGCACAAATAAAACCAACGACATTTTCACTTTCTTAGTGGCCCTTTTGTCCTTTTGCCGAGTATATGCCACTTACAAAAACTGCCATTCATATGCATGACTGAAAAGTGCAGTCTACTGCATTTTTACACAAAAAAGTTCAGTCAAAATAAAAATAAATGTTTTAAAAAAAGGACACGATCCAATTTATACTTAAACTGAACTTTATTCAATATTGATAAAAAATAAGAATTCATTCAAAATGAATAGTTAAGTTAGGTGTTGTTGCTGCGTAAAAGTAAATAAACATAATATTGTTTCATGAATTTAAAGAGTAAAATTCATTTATTTTGATTGTGAACAATCTGAAAAAATCTTTATAGAAGTTATTAAAATAAAAACATACAACATGCAAAATCAAGTAATGAAGATTATATTTTTTTAAGTTACAATATCAACTTATTTGTTGCATAGAAAATATTGTTGATTACGATGTGTTTTTTTTACTTTTTAAGCAGAATACAATCAAATACTGCAATTATGAATTTAGAGAACAAACACACAATAATTAAATAAACAAAAAATTCAAAACAAACGATAAATAATGTAAAAATAAAAATAAACGATGTATACTTAAACAAAATGAAAACAAAAAATTAGTTAGTTTAGATATTTTATCGACTAGTTTAACCGCAGGTAAAAAAAAATCCATCCACATATATATATATATATATATATATATATATATATATATATATATATATATATATATATATATATATATATATATATATAGATAATAAGTTCAATGTACAGTTAACAGAGGGAACAGTAATTTGAAGATATGTTTCCCTGTCACAAGTTAGTACAGATTAGAAATAGACAGCTAATAGGGTAGCAACTAAGAAATACTAGTTAACTATTTAACTAGTTAACTAGTTAACGAACTAGAGCTAATAACTATTTATTGAATAAAGGCTACGGAGAAAATGGGGTTAATTGAAACTCAAAATTAAATTAAAAAAAACACAGGGTAAATACAAATAACTTTGGTAGCATGATTAGAAATTATTAAAAAATGCCAAATACTTTTAAGATAGTTAAAAGAACAGAAACTCAGCTTAAAATTTTGGTGAGTCTTTTTCATTTCAGCAGTCATGTGACTTCCATTAATTGAAGTCGGGCTACTTTGCAAATGACCCCTTCAAGAAAATCATACAGTGTATATCTAAGAGGAAAGTGAACGGAGGTGATATATTTAGGGGGGTTGAATATCGAGGGTGGTTTGAACTTTTTTTTCTAACATGTGTGGCTATCCATTTCTCCATTTCTTTTTAACATTTAGCTGCAAGAACATCGAATTTTATAGCCAGTAGAGAGGGAGACTAGTTCGCTACTTTGCAAAAGTCAAAAAAAAATTTTCCCTATCACCGATTGGCAAATCAGACAAAACTAGTCGATAAAATGTAGCAGCTATTTGGAGATCTAACCTTTTCAATATAACCGTTTAAAATAAAACCAAACGATGTATAAGTAAGTTTTAAAAAAAACAAACGATAAGTTAGTTTAAAATGAAAACAGAACAAATGTAGTTCAAACAAATAATTTCAATAAAAACAAAGAATAAAGTTTCTAATGCAGAAATAAACTAAAAAAAAAAAATCTGTTGGATAATTTAGTTGAATGTTTGAAATTTTCTTTTATTGCTTACTTTTTTCTTAGTAATATTATCATATTTCTTACCACAAAAATTATTTTACAGAATTTAAAGAGCTCCAAACCAGCCTTTTTTCTATTTCTCTTCAATACTGTGATCCTAATCACGAAAGTAAACATAACAAAATTAGAGAACCTCTATTAATTCCCTGAAAGTAGCAGTTGATTTCAGATATTTAGAAGTAACGTTAGGCGACGGCTAGCACCAACCACTGTGACGTCAACAGAAAAAGGAGACTCAATGAAAAGGCCGTCGCTTTATGAAGGTAACGTCGGACTTATTTGTATCGTAATTCTTCCTGCGTGATTTGCATTTTGTCTTCATTTTTCTATATTTTTCTGTGTATTTTCTATAATGCATTCTTTGTCAGTGTTGGTCGTATCTTTTTCCGTCATACTTTCTTTCTCATATTTTATGTTACTAATTTCTTAATGTTATTTTATTGTTTCTTTTGTTATATAATTCTATTTTTTAGTGTTATCATGTTCGGTGACTATTTGACATTTCTTTCTCTGTTTTTCATTCGTTTTGTTTTTTACGATTATATCTTTCGATCATTTTAGGTTATCATTCCATGTTTCGAAGCTTCTTTGCCTGTTATTCATTCTTTCGTTATTTCATTGCTCCAGCAGGTGAACATTTTTTTTATCGTTTTCCTATCATTTTCGCTTATGTTTCTACGTTTATTTGACCTTGTTTGTCGTTCTTTGGCTATTTCATTGTTGTTTTTACAGTTGTATAACTATATATTAATCTTTCTATCATTTTAGGTCATTCTATGTTTCTTTCGCCATTTCCGATTTCGTTATTTGACTGTCTCTTTCTATCATGTAATTCAAGCGTTACCTTTATGATTTTCCGTTAAATTTCTACGTGTCTTTCCATAATTCTCACACTTTCCCTTTTTTAAGTGATCATTTCCTTTGTAAAATTATGTCGTTCTTTCTACAATTGTAAGTCATCATTTCATATTATTTGCTTTGTTTCTTTGTTTAAGCAATTATATCGTAATTTCTACATTGTTCGTTTATCATTCTAAGCTTATTTCTCCGTTTCTCACTTTTTCGTTTCGTTGGAGCAATAAGATCTTCAACAAGTTATTCATAATACAAACCAGTCTGGGAGATTGGAAACTGGGCTACAGGAACAGATGAAGAGAGGTGGTCTTTCTTTCTCGACTCCGTATGGCCGTATAATAAGTCACACGTTTCTTCACGCTTGGACAAAAAGAGGTGCACGGCCTGTCATGATTCATTCGCAGTAAGCCACTCTATGATAGAATGTACTGATTTTACACCAATGTGACAAAGGTACTACAACGTTAACAATCATCATCATCATCATCATCATCATCATCATCATCATCATCATCATCATCATCATCATCATCATCATCATCATCATCATCATCAGTTTAACGTCTGTTTTTCATCTTTTTCATAGTTCCCTTACTCCGTTGTTCTTCAACGTGTCTGTTTTCATTTTGTCGTTACTTCATCATTCTATATTTTGACAATGTTATCATTATTTGTACTGTTTAATGTTATCATTCATTCTTCCGTTATTTCATTAATTCTTTCTTATATTCAATTACTAGAAGAATACTCGTTTTTTGGACGGGTAACATTAATCCTCCAAACAGAACAGTTTCGCACCATTTTCTGGCTAGGTCTTTATCTCTTTTTCTCTCAACTCCGTTCTGATCTCTTTCTCTAATGTTTTAATTGCCCCCCCTACCAACTGATCCTACTACCTCAATTGTTATCCATCTACTGAGTTTTAACATTTACAACAAGTTATTGACAATACATCTCAATCTGGGAAAATTACCATACAAAAGTCACACATGTATTGCTGCTTTAACAAAAAAGAGCCACCGCGGTGCACGGGTTGTCATGTTTCATACACAGTAAGCCCCTTTATAATTTGTCCCAATGCGGCAAAGATATTCCAACGTTAACACTGCGACAGAATTGTCTTATAACCACAAGCTATACTCTCCTGTTTAAAGACAGTAAGTTTATGGTAAAACTCTAATATCTATAAGCCCAATGAATAATAAAAAATGTACAAATGAATGAATAAATAAACGACACTTAACACAACTCTATAAACGAACACAAATAAACAAACATTGATATTAAATAATCCAAGATGATTTATATGCCATTAAATGCATTATGGCCTCCGCTCAGTCTTGAAAGACAATTGATACTTCATGTAAGGGAAGCTGCGCATGTAATTGTGAAGCAAAGGTTGCGCAATCTTTAACCCCACCTCTCCTAAAACAGCACTGCTTGATTCCAGTGCAAAAGAGAAGTCCAGGATGACCGGGAACAATGCCAAGATAAGGGGAGAGCACATACAGCACCTGGTATTCCCAAATGGTCACCCATTTAGTACTGACCAGGCTCAATGCCGCTTAACTTCGGAGATATAACGGAAACCAGTCTGTCAACGTGGTTATGTCGTATATTGCTAAACGCACCAAACCGCATCAAACCACTTCTCGCCTTATACATTATCATGTTTATTTACTTTTAATCGATCATTTATTGTAATTCAAAACTGTAATAGCGTAAAGTAGCATAACTAAATGTTATTTAACTGTTACTTTCTATTTCTATATTTTTTTAGTTAAATTTCTACGTTTCTTTTCTTGTTTCTGTTTCTGTTTCTTTCGTGATTCGATTGTTTCGTTTTCATACGTTTCCATCTTTTTTAATCATTCTCTCTAAAATCCTATTTTTCATTTGTACAATTTTATCAATATTTCTATCATTACGTATTATCATTCTACGTTTCTCGTCCCCGTTTCTTATTCTTTCGTTATTCAACGGTTTCTTTCTATTGTACAATTCCAGTGTTATTTTTATCATTTCCCGTTAAATCTCTACGTGTCTTTCTCTATTTCGTTATTTCGTTACTTATTGTTCATACAATTCTATCGTTACTTTTATAATCCCTTTTCTCACAGAAGGTAGGTTGCTACTATACCGTCATTTCTATGAAAGCTACTCGACCGAGTCCCACTCTTCTGTTTCTCCTTGTAAGAAATTCACAGCGAGACCCGTCTTCTACCAGAACTGAAAGTGACTTTCCTTTCTCGTTTCAAGTGTCTCGCGTGAGAAAGAATTTTCCACTAACAAAAAACTCTTTTGCAAGGGATCCCCCCTCGTGGAATACATTACCGATTGACTGCTTCCATCTTGATTGCAACTTCGTCGGTTTCAAATCAAATGTCAACAAATCATTGCCATAAATCGACCAATAAATAATCAAACGCAATTAGTACCTTTGATCAATGTTAGTACTCTCATAGCCTTCTTCATCTCTCGGGTAAAAATCATTCCGTCTAATTAATCTTACTTCTCCAGTGGCTCTTGGCCTTGGTAACTTGGTGACTCAATAGTATAAGAAACAATTAGCAGTCCTATTTCTACGTTTTTCTATCTGTATAAAATTCTTTCGTCATTTCATTGTTTCTTCTTTTTAAAAAAATAATTCTATCGTTACTTTTTACCCTTTCCGGTTTTCATTCTATGTTCTGTCTCTATTTATAACCATACAATTGTTACATTATTTTGATTTTATCCAATACTATCATTACTTTTATCATTTCCGATGTTCATTCTATGGTCTGTCTCTATTCATAGCCATTCAATTGTTACATTATTTTCATTTTATCCAATACTGTTATATAATGGGATGTATATGATGATAGACGTACAGAGAGATCGCTTAACTTGCGCGATTTGTAACGGAGTCATCTCGTGCAACTTTGGTGCGATGTTTTTCTCACGATTCGCGGTGACAGTTGACGAGACCTCGGGTCACGGGTTGGGTCGCACCTGTGCGTTGCTCACGAGATTTTGTGACGTCACAGTTTTCCCGGTGAGAAAACTGCAGTGATTTTGGGAGTTCTTGACGGGAAGCCGACGAGTCAAGTCGCATTAGCCATGTAGCGATTAAATAAGATAGGGGAATTCAGATCCCCAAAAATGAGAGCCAGACGATGTCCCCCTCTTCCTTCCCTTACAAGTGATTAAGTAATTAGTTAATTAACTAGCGTAAGCTTCTCTCTCTCTCTCTCTGTTTTAACGAAAATGAAAATAAATGGCTCGGAACTACAGGAGAAGACTTTTTATATTTTGTTATGTGTAGATTGATTTCAGTTACAGAAAGAAACCGCCGGCACGAAATTGTGACAACGACAAAGCGTCTGCAGAGAGTGGTGACAACGGCAAAGCGTCTGCAGAGAGTAGTCGAATTGGGTTTACTGCTGTGTCAGCCGAAAGGGAGAGATTGTAGCCGGGACCGACTGGAAAGACGACTCGACGTCGCCCGGATCGAGAAACGACATATCGTCCCGTTAGCAACCGATGCCGTTCGCTGGATCAACAAAGGAGCTGTTGTACTACGCCAGATTCCGACCTGCAAACTTATTATTATAAACGAAATATTCAACAATACTATGGTAACTTTTATCATTTCAGGTTTTCATTCTATGTATTGTCTAATTTTATAACAATTCAATTGTTAGATTATTTTCATTTGAGACAACGCTATCGTTACTTTTATCATTTCCGGTTTTCATTCTATGTTCTGTCTCTATTTATAACTATTCAATTGTTACATTATTTTCATTTTATCCAATACTATCGTTACTTTTATCATTTGCGATTTTCATTATATGTTCTGTCTCTATTTATAACCATTCAATTGTCACATAATTTACATGTTGTCCAATACTATCGTTACTTTTATCATTTCAGGTTTTCATTCTATGTTCTGTCTCTATTCATAACCATTCAATTGTTACATTATTTTCATTTTGTCCAATACTATAGTTACTTTTATCATTTGCGATTTTCATTCTATGTTCTGTCTCTATTTATAACCATTCAATTGTAACATTATTTTCATTTTATCCAATACTATCGTTACTTTAATCATTTCAGGTTTTCATTCTATGTTCTGTCTCTATTTATAACCATTCAATTGTTACATTATTTTCATTTTGTCCAATACTATCGTTACTTTTATCATTTCCAGTTTTCATTCTATGTTTTGTCTCTATTTATAACCATTTAATTGTTACATTATTTTCATTTTATCCAATACTATCGTTACTTTTATCATTTGCGATTTTCATTCTATGTTCTGTCTCTATTTATAACCATTCAATTGTAACATTATTTTCATTTTATCCAATACTATCGTTACTTTAATCATTTCCGGTTTTCATTCTATGTTCTGTCTCTATTTATAACTATTCAATTGTTACATTATTTTGATTTTATCCAATACTATCGTTACTTTTATCATTTGCGATTTTCATTATATGTTCTGTCTCTATTTATAACCATTCAATTGTCACATAATTTACATGTTGTCCAATACTATCGTTACTTTTATCATTTCAGGTTTTCATTCTATGTTCTGTCTCTATTCATAACCATTCAATTGTTACATTATTTTCATTTTGTCCAATACTATAGTTACTTTTATCATTTGCGATTTTCATTCTATGTTCTGTCTCTATTTATAACCATTCAATTGTAACATTATTTTCATTTTATCCAATACTATCGTTACTTTTATCATTTCAGGTTTTCATTCTATGTTCTGTCTCTATTTATAACCATTCAATTGTTACATTATTTTCATTTTGTCCAATACTATCGTTACTTTTATCATTTCAGGTTTTCATTCTATGTTCTGTCTCTATTTATAACTATTCAATTGTTACATTATTTTCATTTTGTCCAATACTATCGTTACTTTTATCATTTGCGATTTTCATTATATGTTCTGTCTCTATTTATAACCATTCAATTGTCACATAATTTACATGTTGTCCAATACTATCGTTACTTTTATCATTTCAGGTTTTCATTCTATGTTCTGTCTCTATTTATAACTATTCAATTGTTACATTATTTTCATTTTATCCAATACTATCGTTACTTTTATCATTTCCGGTTTTCATTCTATGTTCTGTTTCTATTTATAACCATTCAATTGTTACATTATTTTCATTTTGTCCAATACTATAGTTACTTTTATTATTTCCGATTTTCATTCTATGTTCTGTCTCTATTCATAACTATTCAGTTGTAACATTATTTTCATTTCATCCAAAACTATCGTTACTTTTATCATTTCCGGTTTTAATTCTATGTTCTGTCTCTATCTATAACTATTCAATTGTTACATTATTTTCATGTTGTCCAATATTATCGTGACGTTTATCCTTTCTCCGTACATTTTCTATATTTATTTATCTGATTCTCATTGTATCGTTACGCCGTTTTTCTTCAACGTTTCTGTTTATATTTTCTCGTTACTTCAGTATTCGACATTTTGAACAATGTTATTATTTCTACCGTTTTTATGTCACTAGTCCACGTTTCTTCTCATATTCATTCTACCGTTACTTCATTATTTCTTTCATACAATTACTATAACAATACCCATCACGGAACTGGTGAAATGAATTATCCGAACAGAACAGCTTTACGCAAGCTTTATCACTGCTTACAAGGATTACAATTAAGATATAACTTCACTAAACCATGTGTCTTTATTCATACTTAAATAGAAAATCTATTACATGTTTTTTTATCTTGAAAATGTCTAAAATTTTGTTTTGTTGTTTCATGGTTTCAAGACATCGTTATTTTTAGCATTTTATGTTCTCATTTTACGTGTCTTTAGCAGTTTCCTATTTTTTCCTTATTTTCTTTTATATTTTTTTTATATAGTTTTATCCTAATTCATACCATTTTATTTCATCATTTTACGTGTCTTTCGCAGTTTTTTTATATTTTTCTTATTTCATCATGTATTTTAAAATTATAATTTTATCCTTATTTTAACCGTTTCATGTTAGCCTTCTACGTGTCTTTCGCAGTTTCCTATTTGTTCTTATTTTATTATGAATCTTTTTATATAATTTTATATTTATTTATAAAATGTTATCTTACCATCCTCGTATCTTTCGCAGTTTTCTATTTGTTCTTATTTTATTATGAATCTTTTTATATAATTTTATATTTATTTATAAAATGTTATCTTACACTCCTCGTGTCTTTCGTAGTTTCCTTTTTGTTCTTATTTTATTATGAATCTTTTTATATAATTTTATATTTATTTATAAAATTTTTACCTACCATCCTCGTATCTTTCGCAGTTTTCTATTTGTTCTCATTTTATTATGAATCTTTTTATATAATTTTATATTTATTTATAAAATTTTATCTTACACTCCTCGTATCTTTCGCAGTTTTCTATTTGTTCTTATTTTATTATGAATCTTTTTATATAATTTTATATTTATTTATAAAATTCTACCTACCATCCTCGTATCTTTCGCAGTTTTCTATTTGTTCTCATTTTATTATGAATCTTTTTATATAATTTTATATTTATTTATAAAATTTTATCTTACACTCCTCGTATCTTTCGCAGTTTTCTATTTGTTCTTATTTTATTATGAATCTTTTTATATAATTTTATATTTATTTATAAAATTTTATCTTACACTCCTCGTGTCTTTCGCAGTTTCCTATTTGTTCTTATTTTATTATGAATCTTTTTATATAATTTTATATTTATTTATAAAATTTTATCTTACACTCTTCGTGTCTTTCGCAGTTTCCTATTTGTTCTTATTTTATTATGAATCTTTTTATATAATTTTATATTTATTTATAAAATTTTATCTTATCATCCTCGTATCTTTCGCAGTTTCCAATTTGTTCTTATTTTATTATGAATATTTTATATAATTTTATATTTATTTATAAAATTTTTACCTACCATCCTCGTATCTTTCGCAGTTTTCTATTTGTTCTCATTTTATTATGAATCTTTTTATATAATTTTATATTTATTTATAAAATTTTATCTTACACTCCTCGTATCTTTCGCAGTTTCTATTTGTTCTTATTTTATTATGAATCTTTTTATATAATTTTATATTAATTTATAAAATTTTATCTTACACTCCTCGTGTCTTTCGCAGTTTCCTATTTGTTCTTATTTTATTATGAATCTTTTTATATAATTTTATATTTATTTATAAAATTTTATCTTAAACTCTTCGTGTCTTTCGCAGTTTCCTATTTGTTCTTATTTTATTATGAATCTTTTTATATAATTTTATATTTATTTATTAAATTTTATCTGATCATCCTCGTATCTTTCGCAGTTTCCAATTTGTTCTTATTTTATTATGAATATTTTATATAATTTTATATTTATTTATAAGAATTTTACATACCATCCTCGTATCTTTCGCAGTTTTCTATTTGTTCTCATTTTATTATGAATCTTTTTATATAATTTTATATTCATTTATAAAATTTTATCTTACACTCCTCGTATCTTTCGCAGTTTTCTATTTGTTCTTATTTTATTATGAATCTTTTTATATAATTTTATATTTATTTATAAAATTTTATCTTACACTCCTCGTGTCTTTCGCAGTTTCCTATTTGTTCTTATTTTATTATGAATCTTTTTATATAATTTTATATTTATTTATAAAATTTTATCTTACACTCCTCGTGTCTTTCGCAGTTTCCTATTTGTTCTTATTTTATTATGAATCTTTTTATATAATTTTATATTTATTTATAAAATTTTATCTTACACTCCTCGTGTCTTTCGCAGTTTTCTATTTGTTCTTATTTTATTATGAATCTTTTTATATAATTTTATATTTATTTATGAAATTTTATCTTACTATCCTCGTATCTTTCGCAGTTTTCTATTTGTTCTTATTTTATTATGAATCTTTTTATATAATTTTATATTTATTTATAAAATTTTATCTTACATTCCTCGTGTCTTTCGCAGTTTCCTATTAGTTCTTATTTTATTATGAATCTTTTTATATAATTTTATATTTATTTATAAAATTTTATCTTACACTCCTCGTGTTTTTCGCAGTTTCCTATTTGTTCTCATTTTATTATGAATCTTTTTATATAATTTTATATTTATTTATAAAATTTTATCTTACCATCCTCGAATCTTTCGCAGTTTTCTATTTGTTCTTATTTTATTATGAATCTTTTTATATAATTTCATATTTATTTATAAAATTTTATCTTACACTCCTCGTGTCTTTCGCAGTTTCCTATTTGTTCTTATTTTATTATGAATCTTTTTATATAATTTTATATTTATTTATAAAATTTTATGTTACACTCCTCGTGTCTTTCGCAGTTTCCTATTTGTTCTTATTTTATTATGAATCTTTTTATATAATTTTATATTTATTTATAAAATTTTATCTTACCAGCCTCGTGTCTTTCGCAGTTTCCTATTTGTTCTCATTTTATTATGAATGCCTTTATATAATTTTATATTTATTTATAAAATTTTATTTTACCATCCTCGTATCTTTCGCAGTTTCCTATTTGTTCTTATTTTATTATGAATGCCTTTATATAATTTTATATTTATTTATAAAATTTTATCTCACCATCCTCGTATCTTTCGAAGTTTCCTATTTGTTCTTATTTTATTATGAATCTTTTTATATAATTTTATATTTATTTATAACATTTTATCTTACCATCCTCGTATCTTTCGAAGTTTCCTATTTGTTCTTATTTTATTATGAACGCCTTTATATAATTTGATATTTATTTATAAAATGTTATCTTACCATCCTCGTGTATTTCGCAGTTTTCTATTTGTTCTTATTTTATTATGAATCTTTTTATATAATTTTATATTTATTCATAAAATTTTATCTTACCATCCTCGTATCTTTCGCAGTTTCAAATTGGTTTTTATTTTATTATGAATGTTTTATATAATTTTATATTTATTAATAACATTTTATCTTACCATCCTCGTATCTTTCGCAGTTTCCTATTTGTTCTTATTTTATTATGAATCTTTTTATATAATTTTATATTTATTTATAAAATTTTATCTTACCATCCTCGTATCTTTCGCAGTTTCCTATTTGTTCTTATTTTATTATGAATCTTTTTATATAATTTTATATTTATTTATAAAATTTTATCTTACCATCCTCGTGTCTTTCGCAGTTTCCTATTTGTTCTTATTTTATTATGAATCTTTTTATATAATTTTATATTTATTTATAAAATTTTATCTTCTCATCCTCGTATCTGTCGCAGTTTCGAATTTGTTCTTATTTTATTATGAACATTTTTATATAATTTTATATTTATTTATAAAATTTTATCTTCTCATCCTCGTATCTGTCGCAGTTTCGAATTTGTTCTTATATTTTTATGAATTTTTTTATATAATTTTATATTTATTTATGAAATTTTATCTAACTATCCTCGTATCTTTCGCAGTTTTCTATTTGTTCTTATTTTATTATGAATCTTTTTATATAATTTTATATTTATTTATAAAATTTTATCTTACATTCCTCGTGTCTTTCGCAGTTTCCTATTAGTTCTTATTTTATTATGAATCTTTTTATATAATTTTATATTTATTTATAAAATTTTTTCTTACACTCCTCGTGTTTTTCGCAGTTTCCTATTTGTTCTCATTTTATTATGAATCTTTTTATATAATTTTATATTTATTTATAAAATTTTATCTTACCATCCTCGAATCTTTCGCAGTTTTCTATTTGTTCTTATTTTATTATGAATCTTTTTATATAATTTCATATTTATTTATAAAATTTTATCTTACACTCCTCGTGTCTTTCGCAGTTTCCTATTTGTTCTTATTTTATTATGAATCTTTTTATATAATTTTATATTTATTTATAAAATTTTATGTTACACTCCTCGTGTCTTTCGCAGTTTCCTATTTGTTCTTATTTTATTATGAATCTTTTTATATAATTTTATATTTATTTATAAAATTTTATCTTACCATCCTCGTGTCTTTAACAGTTTCCTATTAGTTCTGATTTTATTATGAATCTTTTTATATAATTTTATATTTATTTATAAAATTTTATCTTACCATCCTCGTATCTTTCGCAGTTTCCTATTTGTTCTCATTTTATTATGAATGCCTTTATATAATTTTATATTTATTTATAAAATGTTATCCTACCATCCTCGTATCTTTCGCAGTTTCCTATTTGTTCTTATTTTATTATGACTGCCTTTATATAATTTTATATTTATTTATAAAATTTTATCTTACACTCCTCGTATCTTTCGCAGTTTTCTATTTGTTCTTATTTTATTATGAATCTTTTTATATAATTTTATATTTATTTATAAAATTTTATCTTACACTCCTCGTGTCTTTCGCAGTTTCCTATTTGTTCTTATTTTATTATGAATCTTTTTATATAATTTTATATTTATTTATAAAATTTTATCTTACACTCTTCGTGTCTTTCGCAGTTTCCTATTTGTTCTTATTTTATTATGAATCTTTTTATATAATTTTATATTTATTTATAAAATTTTATCTTATCATCCTCGTATCTTTCGCAGTTTCCAATTTGTTCTTATTTTATTATGAATATTTTATATAATTTTATATTTATTTATAAAATTTTTACCTACCATCCTCGTATCTTTCGCAGTTTTCTATTTGTTCTCATTTTATTATGAATCTTTTTATATAATTTTATATTTATTTATAAAATTTTATCTTACACTCCTCGTATCTTTCGCAGTTTCTATTTGTTCTTATTTTATTATGAATCTTTTTATATAATTTTATATTTATTTATAAAATTTTATCTTACACTCCTCGTGTCTTTCGCAGTTTCCTATTTGTTCTTATTTTATTATGAATCTTTTTATATAATTTTATATTTATTTATAAAATTTTATCTTACACTCCTCGTGTCTTTCGCAGTTTTCTATTTGTTCTTATTTTATTATGAATCTTTTTATATAATTTTATATTTATTTATGAAATTTTATCTTACTATCCTCGTATCTTTCGCAGTTTTCTATTTGTTCTTATTTTATTATGAATCTGTTTATATAATTTTATATTTATTTATAAAATTTTATCTTACATTCCTCGTGTCTTTCGCAGTTTCCTATTAGTTCTTATTTTATTATGAATCTTTTTATATAATTTTATATTTATTCATAAAATTTTATCTTACCATCCTCGTGTTTTTCGCAGTTTCCTATTTGTTCTCATTTTATTATGAATCTTTTTATATAATTTTATATTTATTTATAAAATTTTATCTTACCATCCTCGAATCTTTCGCAGTTTTCTATTTGTTCTTATTTTATTATGAATCTTTTTATATAATTTCATATTTATTTATAAAATTTTATCTTACACTCCTCGTGTCTTTCGCAGTTTCCTATTTGTTCTTATTTTATTATGAATCTTTTTATATAATTTTATATTTATTTATAAAATTTTATGTTACACTCCTCGTGTCTTTCGCAGTTTCCTATTTGTTCTTATTTTATTATGAATCTTTTTATATAATTTTATATTTATTTATAAAATTTTATCTTACCATCCTCGTGTCTTTCGCAGTTTCCTATTTGTTCTCATTTTATTATGAATGCCTTTATATAATTTTATATTTATTTATAAAATTTTATCTTACCATCCTCGTATCTTTCGCAGTTTCCTATTTGTTCTTATTTTATTATGAATGCCTTTATATAATTTTATATTTATTTATAAAATTTTATCTCACCATCCTCGTATCTTTCGAAGTTTCCTATTTGTTCTTATTTTATTATGAATCTTTTTATATAATTTTATATTTATTTATAACATTTTATCTTAGCATCCTCGTATCTTTCGAAGTTTCCTATTTGTTCTTATTTTATTATGAACGCCTTTATATAATTTGATATTTATTTATAAAATGTTATCTTACCATCCTCGTGTATTTCGCAGTTTTCTATTTGTTCTTATTTTATTATGAATCTTTTTATATAATTTTATATTTATTCATAAAATTTTATGTTACACTCCTCGTGTCTTTCGCAGTTTCCTATTTGTTCTTATTTTATTATGAATCTTTTTATATAATTTTATATTTATTTATAAAATTTTACCTTACCATCCTCGTGTCTTTAACAGTTTCCTATTAGTTCTGATTTTATTATGAATCTTTTTATATAATTTTATATTTATTTATAACATTTTATCTTACCATCCTCGTATCTTTCGCAGTTTCCTATTTGTTCTCATTTTATTATGAATGCCTTTATATAATTTTATATTTATTTATAAAATCTTATCCGACCATCCTCGTATCTTTCGCAGTTTCCTATTTGTTCTTATTTTATTATGACTGCCTTTATATAATTTTATATTTATTTATAAAATTTTATCTTACACTCCTCGTATCTTTCGCAGTTTTCTATTTGTTCTTATTTTATTATAAATCTTTTTATATAATTTTATATTTATTTATAAAATTTTATCTTACACTCCTCGTGTCTTTCGCAGTTTCCTATTTGTTCTTATTTTATTATGAATCTTTTTATATAATTTTATATTTATTTATAAAATTTTATCTTACACTCCTCGTATCTTTCTCAGTTTCTATTTGTTCTTATTTTATTATGAATCTTTTTATATAATTTTATATTTATTTATGAAATTTTATCTTACTATCCTCGTATCTTTCGCAGTTTTCTATTTGTTATTTTATTATGAATCTTTTTATATAATTTTATATTTATTTATAAAATTTTATCTTACATTCCTCGTGTCTTTCGCAGTTTCCTATTTGTTCTTATTTTATTATGAATCTTTTTATATAATTTTATATTTATTTATAAAATTTTATCTTACACTCTTCGTGTCTTTCGCAGTTTCCTATTTGTTCTCATTTTATTATGAATCTTTTTATATAATTTTATATTTATTTATAAAATTTCATCTTACCATCCTCGAATCTTTCGCAGTTTTCTATTTGTTCTTATTTTATTATGAATCTTTTTATATAATTTTATATTTATTTATAAAATTTTATCTTACACTCCTCGTATCTTTCGCAGTTTTCTATTTGTTCTCATTTTATTATGAATCTTTTTATATAATTTTATATTTATTTATAAAATTTTATCTTACACTCCTCGTATCTTTCGCAGTTTCTATTTGTTCTTATTTTATTATGAATCTTTTTATATAATTTTATATTTATTTATAAAATTTTATCTTACCATCCTCGTGTCTTTAACAGTTTCCTATTAGTTCTGATTTTATTATGAATCTTTTTATATAATTTTATATTTATTTATAAAATTTTATCTTACCATCCTCGTATCTTTCGCAGTTTCCTATTTGTTCTCATTTTATTATGAATGCCTTTATATAATTTTATATTTATTTATAAAATTTTATCCTACCATCCTCGTATCTTTCGCAGTTTCCTATTTGTTCTTATTTTATTATGAATGCCTTTATATAATTTTATATTTATTTATAAAATTTTATCTCACCATCCTCGTATCTTTCGAAGTTTCCTATTTGTTCTTATTTTATTATGAATCTTTTTATATGATTTTATATTTATTTATAACATTTTATCTTACCATCCTCGTATCTTTCGAAGTTTCCTATTTGTTCTTATTTTATTATGAATGCCTTTATATAATTTGATATTTATTTATAAAATTTTATCTTACCATCCTCGTGTATTTCGCAGTTTCCTATTTGTTCTTATTTTATTATGAATCTTTTTATATAATTTTATATTTATTCATAAAATTTTATCTTACCATCCTCGTATCTTTCGCAGTTTCAAATTGGTTTTTATTTTATTATGAATCTTTTTATATAATTTTATATTTATTAATAACATTTTATCTTACCATCCTCGTATCTTTCGCAGTTTCCTATTTGTTCTTATTTTATTATGAATCTTTTTATATAATTTTATATTTATTTATAAAATTTCATCTTACCATCGTCGTATCCTTCGCAGTTACCTATTTGTTCTTATTTTATTATGAATCTTCTTATATAATTTTATATTTATTTATAAAATTTTATTTTACCATCCTCGTATCTTTCGCAGTTTCCTATTTGTTCTTATTTTATTATGAATCTTTTTATATAATTTTATATTTATTTATAAAATTTTATCTTCTCATCCTCGTATCTGTCGCAGTTTCGAATTTGTTCTTATTTTATTATGAACATTTTTATATAATTTTATATTTATTTATAAAATTTTATCTTCTCATCCTCGTATCTGTCGCAGTTTCGAATTTGTTCTTATATTTTTATGAATTTTTTTATATAATTTTATATTTATTTATAAAATTTCATGTTACCATCCTCGTGTCTTTCGCAGTTTCCTATTTGTTCTTATTTTATTATCAATCTTTTTATATAATTTTATATTTATTTATAAAATTTTACCTTACCATCCTCGTATCTTTCGCAGTTACCTATTTGTTCTTATTTTATTATGAATCTTTTTATATAATTTTATATTTATTTATTAAATTTTATCTTACCATCCTCGTATCTTTTGCAGTTTCCTATTTGTTCTTATTTTATTATGAATCTTTTTATATAATTTTATATTTATTTATAAAATTTTATCTTACCATCCTCGTATCTTTCGCAGTTTCCTATTTGTTCTTATCTTATTATGTATCTTTTAATATGATTTTATATTTATTTATAAAATTTTATCTCATCATCCTCGTATCTTTCGCAGTTTCCATATTTGTACTTATTTTATTATGAATCTTTGTATATAATTTTATATTTATTTATAAAATTTTATCTTACCATCCTCGTATTTTCCGCAGTTTCTTATTTGTTCTTATTTTATTATGAATCTTTTTATATAATTTTATATTTATTTATAAATTTTTATCTTACACTCCTCGTGTCTTTCGCAGTTTCCTATTTGTTCTTATTTTATTATGAATCTTTTTATATAATTTTATATTTATTTATCAAATTTTATCTTACCATCCTCGTGTCTTTAACAGTTTCCTATTTGTTCGGATTTTATTATGAATCTTTTTATATAATTTTATATTTATTTATAAAATTTTATCTTACCATCCTCGTATCTTTCGCAGTTTCCTATTTGTTCTTATTTTATTATGAATGCCTTTATATAATTTTATATTTATTTACAAAATTTCATCTTCCCATCGTCGTATCTTTCGCAGTTACCTATTTGTTCTTATTTTATTATGAATCTTCTTATATAATTTTATATTTATTTATAAAATTTTATTTTACCATCCTCGTATCTTTCGCTGTTTCCTATTTGTTCTTATTTTATTATGAATCTTTTTATATAATTTTATATTTATTTATAAAATTTTATCTTCTCATCCTCGTATCTGTCGCAGTTTCGAATTTGTTCTTATTTTATTATGAACATTTTTATATAATTTTATATTTATTTATAAAATTTTATCTTCTCATCCTCGTATCTGTCGCAGTTTCGAATTTGTTCTTATTTTATTATGAATCTTTTTATATAATTTTATATTTATTTATAAAATTTTATCTTACCATCCTCGAACTTTTCGCAGTTTCAAATTGGTTCTTATTTTATTATGAATGCCTTTATATAATTTTATATTTATTTATAAAATTTCATCTTACCATCGTCGTATCTTTCGCAGTTTCCTATTTGTTCTTATTTTATTATGAATGCCTTTATATAATTTTATATTTATTTATAAAATTTTATTTTACCATCCTCGTATCTTTCGCAGTTTCCTATTTGTTCTTATTTTATTATGAATCTTTTTATATAATTTTATATTTATTTATAAAATTTTATCTTCTCATCCTCGTATCTGTCGCAGTTTCGAATTTGTTCTTATATTTTTATGAATTTTTTTATATAATTTTATATTTATTTATATAATTTTATGTTACCATCCTCGTGTCTTTCGCAGTTTCCTATTTGTTCTTATTTTATTATCAATCTTTTTATATAATTTTATATTTATTTATAAAATTTTACCTTACCATCCTCGTATCTTTCGCAGTTTCCTATTTGTTCTTATTTTATTATGAATCTTGTTATATTTTTATATTTATTTATTAAATTTTATCTTACCATCCTCGTATCTTTTGCAGTTTCCTATTTGTTCTTATTTTATTATGAATCTTTTTATATAATTTTATATTTATTTATAAAATTTTATCTTACCATCCTCGTATCTTTCGCAGTTTCCTATTTGTTCTTATCTTATTATGTATCTTTTTATATAATTTTATATTTATTTATAAAATTTTATCTCATCATACTCGTATCTTTCGCAGGGGCCATATTTGTACTTATTTTATTATGAATCTTTGTATATAATTTTATATTTATTTATAAAATTTTATCTTACCATCCTCGTATTTTCCGCAGTTTCTTATTTGTTCTTATTTTATTATGAATCTTTTTATATAATTTTATATTTATTTATAAATTTTTATCTTACACTCGTCGTGTCTTTCGCAGTTTCCTATTTGTTCTTATTTTATTATGAATCTTTTTATATAATTTTATATTTATTTATAAAATTTTATCTTACCCTCCTCGTATCTATCGCAGTTTCCTATTTGTTCTTATTTTATTATGAATGCCTTTATATAATTTTATATTTATTTATAAAATTTCATCTTACCATCGTCGTATCTTTCGCAGTTACCTATTTGTTCTTATTTTATTATGAATCTTCTTATATAATTTTATATTTATTTATAAAATTTTATTTTACCATCCTCGTATCTTTCGCTGTTTCCTATTTGTTCTTATTTTATTATGAATCTTTTTATATAATTTTATATTTATTTATAAAATTTTATCTTCTCATCCTCGTATCTGTCGCAGTTTCGAATTTGTTCTTATGTTATTATGAACATTTTTATATAATTTTATATTTATTTATAAAATTTTATCTTCTCATCCTCGTATCTGTCGCAGTTTCGAATTTGTTCTTATTTTATTATGAATCTTTTTATATAATTTTATATTTATTTATAAAATTTTATCTTACCATCCTCGAACTTTTCGCAGTTTCAAATTGGTTCTTATTTTATTATGAATGCCTTTATATAATTTTATATTTATTTATAAAATTTCATCTTACCATCGTCGTATCTTTCGCAGTTTCCTATTTGTTCTTATTTTATTATGAATGCCTTTATATAATTTTATATTTATTTATAAAATTTTATCTCACCATCCTCGTATCTTTCGAAGTTTCCTATTTGTTCTTATTTTATTATGAATCTTTTTATATAATTTTATATTTATTTATAACATTTTATCTTACCATCCTCGTATCTTTCGAAGTTTCCTATTTGTTCTTATTTTATTATGAATGCCTTTATATAATTTGATATTTATTTATAAAATTTTATCTTACCATCCTCGTGTCTTTCGCAGTTTCCTATTTGTTCTTATTTTATTATGAATCTTTTTATATAATTTTATATTTATTCATAAAATTTTATCTTACCATCCTCGTATCTTTCGCAGTTTCAAATTGGTTTTTATTTTATTATGAATCTTTTTATATAATTTTATATTTATTAATAACATTTTATCTTACCATCCTCGTATCTTTCGCAGTTTCCTATTTGTTCTTATTTTATTATGAATCTTTTTATATAATTTTATATTTATTTATAAAATTTTATCTTACCATCCTCGTATCTTAGGCAGTTACCTATTTGTTCTTATTTTATTATGAATCTTCTTATATAATTTTATATTTATTTATCAAAATTTTATTTTACCATCCTCGTATCTTTCGCAGTTTCCTATTTGTTCTTATTTTATTATGAATTTTTTTATATAATTTTATATTTATTTATAAAATTTTATCTTCTCATCCTCGTATCTGTCGCAGTTTCGAATTTGTTCTTATTTTATTATGAACATTTTTATATAATTTTATATTTATTTATAACATTTTATCTTCTCATCCTCGTATCTGTCGCAGTTTCGAATTTGTTCTTATGATTTTATGAATTTTTTTATATAATTTTATATTTATTTATATAATTTTATGTTACCATCCTCGTGTCTTTCGCAGTTTCCTATTTGTTCTTATTTTATTATCAATCTTTTTATATAATTTTATATTTATTTATAAAATTTTACCTTACCATCCTCGTATCTTTCGCAGTTTCCTATTTGTTCTTATTTTATTATGAATCTTGTTATATTTTTATATTTATTTATTAAATTTTATCTTACCATCCTCGTATCTTTTGCAGTTTCCTATTTGTTCTTATTTTATTATGAATCTTTTTATATAATTTTATATTTATTTATAAAATTTTATCTTACCATCCTCGCATCTTTCGCAGTTTCCTATTTGTTCTTATCTTATTATGTATCTTTTTATATAATTTTATATTTATTTATAAAATTTTATCTCATCATCCTCGTATTTTTCGCAGTTTCCATATTTGTACTTATTTTATTATGAATCTTTGTATATAATTTTATATTTATTTATAAAATTTTATCTTACCATCCTCGTATTTTCCGCAGTTTCTTATTTGTTCTTATTTTATTATGAATCTTTTTATATAATTTTATATTTATTTATAAATTTTTATCTTACACTCGTCGTGTCTTTCGCAGTTTCCTATTTGTTCTTATTTTATTATGAATCTTTTTATATAATTTTATATTTATTTATAAAATTTTATCTTACCATCCTCGTGTCTTTAACAGTTTCCTATTTGTTCTTATTTTATTATGAATCTTTTTATATTATTTTATATTTATTTATAAAATTTTATCTTACCATCCTCGTATCTTTCACAGTTTCCTATTAGTTCTTATTTTATTATGAATGCCTTTATATAATTTTATATTTATTCATAAAATTTCATCTTACCATCGTCGTATCTTTCGCAGTTACCTATTTGTTCTTATTTTATTATGAATCTTCTTATATAATTTTATATTTATTTATAAAATTTTATTTTATGATCCTCGTATCTTTCGCAGTTTCCTATTTGTTCTTATTTTATTATGAATCTTTTTATATAATTTTATATTTATTTATAAAATTTTATCTTCTCATCCTCGTATCTGTCGCAGTTTCGAATTTGTTCTTATTTTATTATGAACATTTTTATATAATTTTATATTTATTTATAAAATTTCATCTTCTCATTTTCGTATCTGTCGCAGTTTCGAATTTGTTCTTATTTTATTATGAATCTTTTTATATAATTTTATATTTATTTATAAAATTTTATCTTACCATCCTCGTATCTGTCGCAGTTTTCTATTTGTTCTTATTTTATTATGAATCTTTTTATATAATTTTATATTTACTTATAAAATTTTATCTTACACTCCTCGTGTCTTTCGCAGTTTCCTATTTGTTCTTATTTTATTATGAATCTTCTTATATAATTTTATATTTATTTATAAAATTTTATTTTATGATCCTCGTATCTTTCGCAGTTTCCTATTTGTTCTTATTTTATTATGAATCTTTTTATATAATTTTATATTTATTTATAAAATTTTATCTTCTCATCCTCGTATCTGTCGCAGTTTCGAATTTTTTCTTATTTTATTATGAACATTTTTATATAATTTTATATTTATTTATAAAATTTCATCTTCTCATCCTCGTGTCTTTCGCAGTTTCCTATTTGTTCTTATTTTATTATGAATCTTTTTATATAATTGTATATTTATTCATAAAATTTTATCTTACACTCCTAGTGTCTTTCGCAGTTTCCTATTTGTTCTTATTTTATTATGAATCTTTTTATATAATTTTATATTTATTTATAAAATTTTATCTTACCATCCTCGTGTCTTTAACAGTTTCCTATTTGTTCTGATTTTATTATGAATCTTTTTATATAATTTTATATTTATTTATAAAATTTTATCTTACCATCCTCGTATCTTTCGCAGTTTCCTATTTGTTCTTATTTTATTATGAATGCCTTCATATAATTTTATATTAATTTATAAAATTTCATCTTACCATCGTCGTATCTTTCGCAGTTTCCTATTTGTTCTTATTTTATTATGAATGCCTTTATATAATTTTATATTTATTTATAAAATTTTATCTCACCATCCTCGTATCTTTCGAAGTTTCCTATTTGTTCTTATTTTATTATGAATCTTTTTATATAATTTTATATTTATTTATAAAATCTTATCTCACCATCCTCGTATCTTTCGAAGTTACCTATTTGTTCTTATTTTATTATGAATGCCTTTATATAATTTTATATTTACTTATAAAATTTTATCTTACCATCCTCGTGTCTTTCGCAGTTTCGAATTTGTTCTTATTTTATTATGAATCTTTTTATATAATTTTATATTTATTCATAAAATTTTATCTTACCATCCTCGTATCTTTCGCAGTTTCAAATTGGTTTTTATTGTATTATGAATCTTTTTATATAAGTTTATATTTGTTTATAAAATTTGATCTTCTAATCCTCGTATCTGTCGCAGTTTCGAATTTGTTCTTATTTTATTATGAATCTTTTTATATAATTTTATATTTATTTATAAAATTTTATCTTACCATCCTCGAACTTTTCGCAGTTTCAAATTGGTTCTTATTTTATTATGAATCTTTTTATATAATTTTATATTTATTTATAAAATTTTATCTTACCATCCTCGTATCTTTCGCAGTTTCCTATTTGTTCTTATATTTTTATGAATTTTTTTATATAATTTTATATTTATTTATAAAATTTCATGTTACCATCCTCGTGTCTTTCGCAGTTTCCTATTTGTTCTTATTTTATTATGAATCTTTTTATATAATTTTATATTTATTTATAAAATTTTACCTTACCATCCTCGTATCTTTCGCAGTTTCCTATTTGTTCTTATTTTATTATGAATCTTTTTATATAATTTTATATTTATTTATAAAATTTTATCTTACACTCCTCGTATCTTTCGCAGTTTTCGGTTTGTTCTTATTTTATTATGAATCTTTTTATATAATTTTATATTTATTTATAAAATTTTATCTTACACTCCTCGTGTCTTTCGCAGTTTCCTATTTGTTCTTATTTTATTATGAATCTTTTTATATAATTTTATATTTATTTATAAAATTTTATCTTACACTCCTCGTGTCTTTCGCAGTTTCCTATTTGTTCTTCTTTTATTATGAATCTTTTTATATAAATTTATATTTATTTATAAAATTTCATCTTACTATCCTCGTATCTTTCGCAGTTTTCTATTTGTTCCTATTTTATTATGAATCTTTTTATATAATTTTATATTTATTTATAAAATTTTATCTTACATTCCTCGTGTCTTTCGCAGTTTCCTATTAGTTCTTATTTTATTATGAATCTTTTTATATAATTTTATATTTATTTATAAAATTTTATCTTACACTCCTCGTGTTTTTCGCAGTTTCCTATTTGTTCTTATTTTATTATGAATCTTTTTATATAATTTTATATTTATTTATAAAATTTTATCTTACCAATCTTCGTGTCTTTCGCAGTTTCCTATTTGTTCTTATTTTATTATGAATCTTTTTATATAATTTTATATTTATTTATAAAATTTTATCTTACCATCTTCGTGTCTTTAACAGTTTCCTATTTGTTCTGATTTTATTATGAATCTTTTTATATAATTTTATATTTATTTATAAAATTTTATCTTACACTCCTCGTGTTTTTCGCAGTTTCCTATTTGTTCTTATTTTATTATGAATCTTTTTATATAATTTTATATTTATTTATAAAATTTTATCTTACACTCCTCGTGTTTTTCGCAGTTTCCTATTTGTTCTTATTTTATTATGAATCTTTTTATATAATTTTATATTTATTTATAAAATTTTATCTTACACTCCTCGTGTCTTTCGCAGTTTCCTATTTGTTCTTCTTTTATTATGAATCTTTTTATATAAATTTATATTTATTTATAAAATTTCATCTTACTATCCTCGTATCTTTCGCAGTTTTCTATTTGTTCCTATTTTATTATGAATCTTTTTATATAATTTTATATTTATTTATAAAATTTTATCTTACATTCCTCGTGTCTTTCGCAGTTTCCTATTAGTTCTTATTTTATTATGAATCTTTTTATATAATTTTATATTTATTTATAAAATTTTATCTTACACTCCTCGTGTTTTTCGCAGTTTCCTATTTGTTCTTATTTTATTATGAATCTTTTTATATAATTTTATATTTATTTATAAAATTTTATCTTACCAATCTTCGTGTCTTTCGCAGTTTCCTATTTGTTCTTATTTTATTATGAATCTTTTTATATAATTTTATATTTATTTATAAAATTTTATCTTACCATCTTCGTGTCTTTAACAGTTTCCTATTTGTTCTGATTTTATTATGAATCTTTTTATATAATTTTATATTTATTTATAAAATTTTATCTTACCATCCTCGTATCTTTCGCAGTTTCCTATTTGTTCTTATTTTATTATGAATGCCTTTATATAATTTTATATTTATTTATAAAATTTCATCTTCTCATCCTCGTATCTGTCGCAGTTTCGAATTTGTTCTTATTTTATTATGAATCTTTTTATATAATTTTATATTATTTATAAAATTTTATCTTACCATCCTCGAACTTTTCGCAGTTTCAAATTTGTTCTTATTTTATTATGAATCTTTTTATATAATTTTATATTTATTTATAAAATTTTATCTTACCATCCTCGTATCTTTCGCAGTTTCCTATTTGTTTTGATTTTATTATGAATCTTTTTATAAAATTTTATATTTATTTATAAAATTTTATCTTACCATCCTCGTATCTTTCGCAGTTTCCTATTTGTTCTTATATTTTTATGAATCTTTGTATATAATTTTATATTTATTTATAAAATTTTATCTTACCATCCTCGTATCTTTCGCAGTTACCTATTTGTTCTTATTTTATTATGAATCTTCTTATATAATTTTATATTTATTTATAAAATTTTATTTTACCATCCTCGTATCTTTCGCAGTTTCCTATTTGTTCTTATTTTATTATGAATCTTTTTATATAATTTTATATTTATTTATAAAATTTTATCTTCTCATCCTCGTATCTGTCGCAGTTTCGAATTTGTTCTTATTTTATTATGAACATTTTTATATAATTTTATATTTATTTATAAAATGTTATCTTCTCATCCTCGTATCTGTCGCAGTTTCGAATTTGTTCTTATTTTATTATGAATCTTTTTATATAATTTTATATTTATTTATAAAATTTTATCTTACCATCCTCGAACTTTTCGCAGTTTCAAATTGGTTCTTATTTTATTATGAATCTTTTTATATAATTTTATATTTATTTATAAAATTTTATCTTACCATCCTCGTATCTTTCGCAGTTTCCTATTTGTTCATATTTTATTATGAATCTTTTTATATAATTTTATATTTATTTATAAAATTTTATCTTACCATCCTCGTATCTTTCGCAGTTTCCTATTTGTTCTTATATTTTTATGAATTTTTTTATATAATTTTATATTTATTCATAAAATTTCATGTTACCATCCTCGTGTCTTTCGCAGTTACCTATTTGTTCTTATTTTATTATGAATCTTTTTATATAATTTTATATTTATTTATAAAATTTTACCTTACCATCCTCGTATCTTTCGCAGTTTCCTATTTGTTCTTATTTTATTATGAATCTTGTTATATAATTTTATATTGATTTATTAAATTTTATCTTACCATCCTCGTATCTTTCGCAGTTTCCTATTTGTTCTTATTTTATTATGAATCTTTTTATATAATTTTATATTTATTTATAAAATTTTATCTTACCATCCTCGTATCTTTCGCAGTTTCCTATTTTTTTCTTATCTTATTATGTATCTTTTAATATAATTTTATATTTATTTATAAAATTTTATCTCATCATCCTCGTATCTTTCGCAGTTTCCATATTTGTACTTATTTTATTATGAATCTTTGTATATAATTTTATATTTATTTATAAAATTTTATCTTACAATCCTCGTATTTTCCGCAGTTTCTTATTTGTTCTTATTTTATTATGAATCTTCTTATATAATTTTATATTTATTTATAAAATTTTATCTTACACTCCTCGTGTTTTTCGCAGTTCTGTATTTGTTCTTATTTTATTATGAATCTTTTTATATAATTTTATATTTATTTATAAAATTTTATCTTACCATCTTCGTATCGTTCGCAGTTTTCTATTTGTTCTTATTTTATTATGAATCTTTTTATATAATTTTATATTTATTTATAAAATTTTATCTTACACTCCTCGTGTCTTTCGCAGTTTCCTATTTGTTCTTATTTTATTATGAATCTTTTTATATAATTTTATATTTATTTATAAATTTTTATCTTACACTCCTCGTGTCTTTCGCAGTTTCCTATTTGTTCTTATTTTATTATGAATCTTTTTATATAATTTTATATTTATTTATAAAATTTTATCTTACCATCCTCGTGTCTTTAACAGTTTCCTATTTGTTCTGATTTTATTATGAATCTTTTTATATAATTTTATATTTATTTATAAAATTTTATCTTACCATCCTCGTATCTTTCGCAGTTTCCTATTTGTTCTGATTTTATTATGAATCTTTTTATATAATTTTATATTTATTTATAAAATTTTATCTTACCATCCTCGTATCTTTCGCAGTTTCCTATTTGTTCTTATTTTTTTATAAAATTTTATCTTACCATCCTCGAACTTTTTGCAGTTTCAAATTGGTTCTTATTTTATTATGAATCTTTTTATATAATTTTATATTTATTTATAAAATTTTATCTTACCATCCTCGTATCTTTCGCAGTTTCCTATTTGTTCATATTTTATTATGAACCTTTTTATATAATTTTATATTTATTTATAAAATTTTATCTTACCATCCTCGTATCTTTCGCAGTTTCCTATTTGTTCTTATATTTTTATGAATTTTTTATATAATTTTATATTTATTTATAAAATTTCATGTTACCATCCTCGTGTCTTTCGCAGTTTCATATTTGTTCTTATTTTATTATTAATCTTTTTATATAATTTTATATTTATTTATAAAATTTTACCTTACCATCCTCGTATCTTTCGCAGTTTTCTATTTGTTCTTATTTTATTATGAATCTTGTTATATAATTTTATATTTATTTATTAAATTTTATCTTACCATCTTCGTATCTTTCGCAGTTTCCTATTTGTTCTTATTTTATTATGAATCTTTTTATATAATTTTATATTTATTTATAAAATTTTATCTTACTATCCTCGTATCTTTCGCAGTTTCCTATTTTTTCTTATCTTATTATGTATCTTTTAATATAATTTTATATTTATTTATAAAATTTTATCTTACCATCCGCGTATTTTCCGCAGTTTCCTATTTGTTCTTATTTTATTATGAATCTTCTTATATATTTTTATATTTATTTATAAAATTTTATCTTACACTCCTCGTGTTTTTCGCAGTTTCCTATTTGTTCTTATTTTATTATGAATCTTTTTATATAATTTTATATTTATTTATAAAATTTTATCTTACCATCCGCGTATTTTCCGCAGTTTCTTATTTGTTCTTATTTTATTATGAATCTTCTTATATAATTTTATATTTATTTATAAAATTTTATCTTACACTCCTCGTGTTTTTCGCAGTTTCCTATTTGTTCTGGTTTCATTATGAATCTTTTTATATAATTTTATATTTATTTATAAAATTTTATCTTACCATCTTCGTATCTTTCGCAGTTTTCTATTTGTTCTTATTTTATTATGAATCTTTTTATATAATTTTATATTTATTTATAAAATTTTATCTTACACTCCTCGTGTCTTTCGCAGTTTCCTATTTGTTCTTATTTTATTATGAATCTTTTTATATAATTTTATATTTATTTATAAATTTTTATCTTACACTCCTCGTGTCTTTCGCAGTTTCCTATTTGTTCTTATTTTATTATGAATCTTTTTATATAATTTTGTATTTATTTATAAAATTTTATCTTACCATCCTCGTGTCTTTAACAGTTTCCTATTTGTTCTTATTTTATTATGAATCTTTTTATATAATTTTATATTTATTTATAAAATTTTATCTTACCATCCTCGTATCTTTCGCAGTTTCCTATTTGTTCTTATTTTATTATGAATGCGTTTATATAATTTTATATTTATTTATAAAATTTCACTTTACCATCGTCGTATCTTTCGCAGTTTCCTATTTGTTCTTATTTTATTATGAATGCCTTTATATAATTTTATATTTATTTATAAAATTTTATCTCACCATCCTCGTATCTTTCGAAGTTTCCTATTTGTTCTTATTTTATTATGAATCTTTTTATATAATTTTATATTTATTTATAAAATTTTATCTTACCATCCTCGTATCTTTCGAAGTTTCCTATTTGTTCTTATTTCATTATGAATGCCTTTATATAATTTGATATTTATTTATAAAATTTTATCTTACCATCCTCGTGTCTTTCGCAGTTTCCTATTTGTTCTTATTTTATTATGAATCTTTTTATATAATTTTATATTTATTTATAAAATTTTATCTTACACTCCTCGTGTCTTTCGCAGTTTCCTATTTGTTCTTATTTTATTATGAATCTTTTTATATAATTTTATATTTATTTATAAAATTTTATCTTACCATCCTCGTATCTTTCGCAGTTTCCAATTTGTTCTTATTTTATTATGAATCTTTTTATATAATTTTATATTTATTGATAAAATTTTATCTTACCATCCTCGTATCTTTCGAAGTTTCCTATTTGTTCTTATTTTATTATGAATCTTTTTATATAATTTTATATTTATTCAAAAAATTTTATCTTACCATCCTCGTATCTTTCGCAGTTTCAAATTGGTTTTTATTTTATTATGAATCTTTTTATATAATTTTATATTTATTAATAACATTTTATCTTACCATCCTCGTATCTTTCGCAGTTTCCTATTTGTTCTTATTTTATTATGAATCGTTTTATATAATTTTATATTTATTTATAAAATTTTATCTTACCATCCTCGTATCTTTCGCAGTTACCTATTTGTTCTTATTTTATTATGAATCTTCTTATATAATTTTATATTTATTTATAAAATTTTATCTTCTCATCCTCGTATCTGTCGCAGTTTCGAATTTGTTCTTATTTTATTATGAATCTTTTTATATAATTTTATATTTATTTATAAAATTTCATCTTCTCATCATCGTATCTGTCGCAGTTTCGAATTTGTTCTTATTTTATTATGAATCTTTTTATATAATTTTATATTTATTTATAAAATTTTATCTTACCATCCTCGAACTTTTCGCAGTTTCAAATTTGTTCTTATTTTATTATGAATCTTTTTATATAATTTTATATTTATTTATAAAATTTTATCTTACCATCCTCGTATCGTTCGCAGTTTCCTATTTGTTCTTATATTTTTATGAATTTTTTTATATAATTTTATATTTATTTATAAAATTTTATCTTACCATCCTCGTGTCTTTCGCAGTTTCCTATTTGTTCTTATTTTATTATGAATCTTTTTATATAATTTTATATTTATTTATAAAATATTACCTTACCATCCTCGTATCTTTCGCAATTTCCTATTTGTTCTTATTTTATTATGAATCTTCTTATATAATTTTATATTTATTTATGAAATTTTATCTTACCATCCTCGTATCTTTCGCAGTTTCCTATTTGTTCTTATTTTATTATGAATCGTTTTATATAATTTTATATTCATTTATAAAATTTTATCTTACCATCCTCGTATCTTTCGCAGTTACCTATTTGTTCTTATTTTATTAGGAATCTTCTTATATAATTTTATATTTATTTATAAAATTTTATTTTACCATCCTCGTATCTTTCGCAGTTTTCTATTTGTTCTTATTTTATTATGAATCTTTTTATATAATTTTATATTTATTTATGAAATTTTATCTTACCATCCTCGTATCTTTCACAGTTTCGAATTTGTTCTTATTTCGTTATGAATCTTTTTATATAATTTTATATTTATTTATAAAATTTCATCTTACCATACTCGTATCTTTCGCAGTTTCCTATTTTTTCTTATCTTATTATGTATCTTTTTATATAATTTTATATTTATTTATAAAATTTAATCTCATCATCCTCGTATCTTTCGCAGTTTCCATATTTGTACTTATTTTATTATGAATCTTGGTATATAATTTTATATTTATTTATAAAATTTTATCTTACCTTCCTCGTATTTTCCGCAGTTTCTTATTTGTTCTTATTTTATTATGAATCTTCTTATATAATTTTATATTTATTTATAAAATTTTATCTTACTGTTGTGGTGGCAACCACTCATTTGCATGTACGAATAACGTTACACTATAAATGGCAAGCCTAGGTTGACCTTAAGTGTGTAATCTAAATGCCACCGGAAGTGACGCCGAAGAGCGTACATGTCCACCCACCAAGACTCTCTGACTCGACACCTTCATTTGTACATACTGTAAATATACCTTTTTTTTAATACACTTATTATTGCATTCTCCGTATTGTTTGCGTCTTCATTGTATTCCTCACTAATTGTGGTTCAACCTTGCAACCACAACAGTTGGCGACGAGATATGAAGCGTCAAATATAACAGTTTGACGAAGAACTATTTAAAAAAAAAAAGTACAATGCAAAGTGTTGACGAGCAAACGAATTTTACGCTAAAGAAAAGTTTTCAACTTAAGTGAAAAAAAAAAAAAAAAAATCGAACGTGGCAAAAGCGACAATTTACGCCGTTTTCTGGGAATCCGACTTACAAACGAATGTAAAAGTGAATTTTCTGTTTTGTCGCTAAACGACAAATCTGTTTTGTATTACTAAAGGACCAACTTGCAAACGAAAAGCGGATTTTGTTCTGTCGCAAAACGACAGGTCAGACTCGTATTACGAAAAGCAAGGAAGTAACCTACGAAGAAAAAAAAAGTTCACCAGTGGATTCTAATTACTGCTCCCCGTTAGCAAAACAACAACTAAAGGAATCTTTTAATTAATAATTTGTTTGGTGGCGGTACTAAAAGGAAATACCATAGCTAGAAATTAAAGCTCTAGGAAAGGATTTTTTTAAAAGTTGTCACTGGATAACGGATAATACAGTAAAACGTCACGAAAAAAAAAAAAAAAAAAAAAAGAAAAGTAAAATGGAAGAATTATCAAAAATGTTCATGCAATTTTTACAGGCACAAGCTGACCGCGAGGAAAGACAAAATCAGGCACAAGCTGACCGCGAGGAAAGACAAAATGAAAGTTTTGCTAAAACACTGAAACTACTAAAGAGTAATCGAGAAAATGTCGACAGTGTTAATTTCTCCCATACAACTATCTTTAATAGTATGGACACATTTAATTATGTGCCGGAGGAAGGAAAGACTTTTGAAGCATACTATACAAGATACGACGATGTCTTTCAACTGGACTGCAAAAATTGGCCAAATAGCCAGAAAGTGAGCCTTTTACTCAGGAAATTGGGTACATCAGAACACAGCAAATTCATAGATTACATATTACCTAAAAAAACTGCGGAATTAGAGTTCATGGAAGCTGTGAAATTACTAAAAGAATTATTTAATCCAAATGTATCTCTTTTTCATAAAAGATGGCTGTGCATGAATCTAAGAAAAATGGACAACCAAGATTATTTGACATACGCATCAGTTGTCAATAAAAACTGCGATAATGTTAAGCTTGCGGAACTAACGGTAGAAGATTTTAAATGTCTAATCTTCGCACAAGGGTTGGTTTCCACGAAAAATGCAGAAATACGCAGACGAGTGTTGTCTAAGCTGGAATCTGAGCACGATTTAACCCTCCAGAAACTAGCAGAGGACTGTGAAAGGGCCATTACACTAAAAAAGGATTAAAAAAATATAGAAGAATCCGGAGTGGCATATGTAAGAAAAGTTAGAAAACCATACACACCAACCAAGAACTTTACAAAGAAAAGCAATCAAAATGGAACGGGATATTACAATCCTAATAACCATAAATATAGGACAGAATATAACAAGCCTCTTCCTAGATATAACTGTAAGAGATGTGCAGAAAAGCATTGGGAATCAGATTGTCCTTATAAGAAGAAAAAATGCTACATTTGTAAGAAGGTGGGACACAAAAGCGATTGCTGCAGATATAAAGATTACACCAGAAAGAGAGTACAGCAAACAAAATCAAATACAAAATTAGACAAAGATCGGCGAAAATACGTAAAAGTGGAAATATTTAAAACACCAATAAAGTTACAACTCGACTCGGGCTCCGATATTTCTATTATAAACCTGAATACATGGAAAAAGTTGGGTAAAAAACCAACCATGATGAAAACGAGTAAATCAGCCCGGACGGTAACTGGTGGGGGTATAAAATTTGAAGGAGAAGTTGTTCTTCCGATAAAATTAAAAGGGATTACGAAGAAATTAAAAATAATCGTACTGAAAAATAGTGAAAATCTTTTTGGAATAGATTTAATTGAGAAATTTGGTCTATGGGATAAGCCAATCAATACATTCTGTAAAAAAAATAGAATGTTCTTCTCCAACAACAGTAAATATAAAAGACGATTTAAAAGAATTATTTCCTGAAGCATTCACGACTAACTTAGGTCGCTGTAATAAATTCAAGGCCTCGTTTGAACTTAAAGAAAACGCCAGCCCAATTTTTAGAAAAAAGCGAAACGTTCCGTTCGCTGGGTTGGAAAAAATTAATAAAGAATTAGATAGATTGGAACAGACAGGAATTCTATCAAAAATAGAACATAGCGAGTGGGCAGCTCCCACCGTATACGTAAAGAAAAAGAATGACGAAGTTAGAGTGTGCGCAGATTTTTCGACCGGGGTCAACTCCCGATTAAAAGATCACCATTACCCTCTACCAAGGGAACACCAACAGAAAAAGCTTTGCAACAATTCTTGCAAGTTTATAGGATTACACCACATCCTAGTACACCATCAAACATATCACCAGCTGATCTAATGTTTGCCAGAAAGGTAAAATCAGCGTTTGATAAACTGTTGCCAAGACAGGCAATTATCCAGAACACTACACACCCGAGAAGAAATAAATATAACTCGGGAGATCGAGTATATTTTAAGTGCTACAAGAATAACACATCTTACTGGGAATGTGGAGTAGTGGATAAACGCATTGGTGATTGTACATATATGATTAAAGGTCCACAGAGTATACATAAAAGGCACCTAAATCAGATAAAAAAACGTCATATCCAAGATGATGATTATACGACAACAGTCGAAGAGGAGGAAACCATATATGTCATATACGAATCCTTTAATTTGGAACCGCCTCAATATACACCTGAACCCCGAAGATCAGGTAGGAAAAGAAAATTTAATGAACCATTGATGGTAAACCCAAAAAGAAAAAGATATTGAAATCTGTGTGACTTCAAATCTTTGGAGGGGGTGTTGTGGTGGCAACCACTCATTTGCATATACGAATAACGTTACATTATAAATGGCAAGCCTAGGTTGACCTTAAGTGTGTTATCTAAATGCTACCGGAAGTAGCGCCGAAGAGCGTACATGTCCTCCCACCAAGACTCTCTGACTCGACACCTTCATTTGTACATACTGTAAATATACCTTTTCTTTAATACACTTATTATTGCATTCTCCGTGTTGTTTGCGTCTTCATTGTATTCCTCACTAATTGTGGTTCAACCTTGCAACCACAACACTTACCATCCTCGTATCTTTCGCAGTTTCCTATTTGTTCTTATTTTATTATGAATCTTTTTATATAATTTTATATTTATTTATAAAAATTTATCTTCTCATCCTCGTATCTGTCGCAGTTTCGAATTTGTTCTTATTTTATTATGAATCTTTTTATATAATTTTATATTTATTTATAAAATTTTATCTTCTCATCCTCGTATCTGTCGCAGTTTCGAATTTGTTCTTATTTTATTATGAATCTTTTTATATAATTTTATATTTATTTATAAAATTTTATCTTACCATCCTCGAACTTTTCGCAGTTTCAAATTGGTTCTTATTTTATTATGAATATTTTTATATAATTTTATATTTATTTATAAAATTTTACCTTACCATCCTCGTATCTTTCGCAGTTTCCTATTTGTTCTTATTTTATTATGAATCTTTTTATATAATTTTATATTTATTTATAAAATTTTATCTTACCATCCTCGTATCTTTCGCAGTTTCCTATTTTTTCTTATCTTATTATGTATCTTTTTATATAATTTTATATTTATTTGTAAAATTGTATCTCATCATCCTCGTATCTTTCGCAGTTTCCATATTTGTACTTATTTTATTATGAATCTTTTTATATAATTTTATATTTATTTATAAAATTTTATCTTACCATCTTCGTATTTTCCGCAGTTTCTTATTTGTTCTTATTTTATTATGAATCTTTTTATATAATTTTATATTTATTTATAAAATTTTCTCTTACCATCCTCGTATCTTTCGCAGTTTCCTATTTGTTATTTTATTATGAATCTTTTTATATAATTTTATATTAATTTATAAAATTTTATCTTACCATCCTCGTATCTTTCGCAGTTTCCTATTTGTTCTTATTTTATTATGAATCTTTTTATATAATTTTATATTTATTTATAAAATTTTACCTTACCATCCTCGTATCTTTCGCAGTTTCCTATTTGTTCTTATTTTATTATGAATCTTTTTATATAATTTTATATTTATTTATAAAATTTTATCTTACCATCCTCGTGTCTTTAACAGTTTCCTATTTGTTCTTATTTTATTATGAATCTTTTTATATAATTTTATATTTATTTATAAAATTTTACCTTACCATCCTCGTATCTTTCGCAGTTTCCTATTTGTTCTTATTTTATTATGAATCTTTTTATATAATTTTATATTTATTTATAAAATTTTACCTTACCATCCTCGTGTCTTTCGCAGTTTCCTATTTGTTCTTATTTTAGTATGAATCTTTTTATATAATTTTATATTTATTTATAAAATTTTATCTTACCATCCTCGTATCTTTCGCAGTTTCGAATTTGTTCTTATTTTATTATGAATCTTTTTATATAATTTTATATTTATTCATAAAATTTCATCTTACCATCCTCGTGTCTTTCGCAGTTTCCTATTTGTTCTTATTTTATTATGAATCTTGTTATATAATTTTATATTTATTTATGAAATGTTATCTTACCATCCTCGTATCTTTCGCAATTTCCTATTGGTTCTTATTTTATTATGAATCTTTTTATATAATTTTATATTAATTTATGAAATGTTATCTTACCATCCTCGTATCTTTCGCAATTTCCTATTGGTTCTTATTTTATTATGAATCTTTTTATATAATTTTATATTAATTTATAAAATTTTATCTTACCATCCTCGTATCTTTCGCAGTTTCCTATTTTTTCTTATCTTATTATGTATCTTTTTATATAATTTTATATTTATTTATAAAAGTTTATCTCATCATCCTCGTATCTTTCGCAGTTTCCATATTTGTACTTGTTTTATTATGAATCTTTTTATATAATTTTATATTTATTTATAAAATTTTATCTTACCATCCTACGTGTCTTTCGCAGTTTCTTTTTATTTTATTTTGTATTGTATAAATATAAGTTTATCCTAATTTATACCATTTTATGTAATCATTTTACGTGTCTTTCGCAGTTCCTATTTTTTCTTATTTTATTATGTATTTTTTAAATATAATTTTATCCTTATTTCAACCGTTTTATGTTATCATTTTACGTGTGTTTCGAAGTTTTCTATTTTTTTCGTATTTCATTATGTATCTTTTCATATAATGTTATCCTTATTTATAATACTTTATGTACTCATGCTACGTGTCTTTCGTAGTTTCCTATTTTTCTTTTTTCATTAGGTATCCTTTTATATATTATCCTTATTTATATATTTTATGTTATCATTCTACGTGTCTTTCGTAGTTTCCTATTTTTCTTATTTCATTATGTATTTTTTATGTAATATTATTCTTATTTATAATATTTTATGTTATCATTTTACGTGTCTTTCGCAGTTTCCTATTTTTTCTATTTGATTATGTATACTATATATAATTTTATTCTAATTTGATATAATTTTATATTATTATTCTACGTGTCCGTCGTCGTTTATTTTTCTCTTAGTTTTTCTTGTATTTATTTATATAATTTTATCCTCATTTATGCCAGTCTATGTTGTCATTATACCTGTCTTTCGCTGTTTCTGATTTTTTCGTATTTAATATGATTATTTTTATATAATTCTATCGTTATTTTAACTATTTTATGTAATTATTTTACGTTTCTTACGCAGTTACCTATTTTTTTTTTTATTTCATTATGCATTTTTTTAAATAATTGTATCCTTTATAATAGTATTTTATGTTTTCATTGTACGTGCCATTCGTAGTTTCGTTTTTTCTTATTCTTTAATGATATTTTTAATATAATTTTATTCTTAATTATATCATTTCATGTTATCATTTGACGTGTCTTTTGCAGTTACCTATTTTCTCATATATCATTATGTATTTTTCATATAATTTAATACTTATTTATTCCATTTCATGTTATCATTCGACGTGTCTTTCGCAGTTTATTATTTGTTTCTTATTTCATTATGTATTTTTCACATAATTAAATATTTATTTATTCTATTTCATGAAATCATTCGACGTGTCTTTTGAAGTTTCCTATTTGCCTTATTTCATTATGTATTTTTCATATAATTTAATACTTATTTATTCCATTTCATGTTATCATTCGACGTGTCTTTCGCAGTTTATTATTTGTTTCCTATTTTATTATGTATTTTTCACATAATTTAATATTTATTTATTCTATTTCATGAAATCATTCGACGTGTATTTTGAAGTTTCCTATTTTGTCTTATTTCATTATGTATTTTTCATATAATTTAATATTTATTTATTCCATTTCATGTTTTAATTTTACGTGTCTTTCGCAGTTTATTTTTTGTTTCTTGTTTTATTATGATATATTTTATATAATTTTATTTGAATTTATATCATTTTATGTTATTATTCGACGTGTTTTTTGCAGTTTCCTATTTTTTCTTGTTTCATTATGTATTTCTCATTTAACTTAATATTTATTTATTCCATTTTATGTTATTATTCTACGTGTCTTTTGCAGATACCTATTTTTTTTACTATATAGTTTTATGTATTTTTCATATAATTTAATACTTATTTATTCCATTTCATGTCATCATTCGACGTGTCTTTCGCAGTTTATTATTTGTTTCATATTTCATAAGTATTTTTCATATAATTTAATATTTATTTTTTCTATTTTATGTTATCATTCTACGTGTCTTTTGCAGTTTTTTTGTTTCTTATTTATCATGTATTTATCATATAATTTAATATTAATTTATTCTATTTTATGTTATAATTCAGCGTGTCGTTTTCAGCTTCCCATTTGTTTCTTATTTCATTATGTTTTACTCATATAATTTAATATTTATTTATTCCATTTCATGTTATCATTCTATGTGTCTTTCGCAGTTTATTATTTGCTTTTTATTTTATTATGTATTTTTAAATAAAATTATATCTTTATTAATTCCATTTTACTTGATCATTACACTTGTTTTTTGCCGTGTTCTTATTTCTTATTTCATTATGTTTTTGTTTTATATCATTTTATCCTAATTTATACCATTTTATCTTATCCTTCTACGTCTCCCACGCATTTTTCTAATTTTCATATTCTATTATATTTTTAAAAATATAATTCTACAATTATTTATACTATTGTTTTATTATTTAACGTGTCTTTTGCAGTTTACTATTTTTTTCTTATTTTATTATGTATTTTTTATATTATTTCATCTTTATTTATACCATTTTATGTTATCATTCTAAGTCTATATGTAGTGTTTGTTTTGCATTGTTGATTTCTGTTAAACAATTATATCGTTATATCTACGATCTCCTGCTATCATTCTACGTTTTCTTACTCTGTTATTAATTCATTCTTAATTTCATGGTTATTTTAAAAAAAAATAAGATTATATCCTTAACATCATATTTTATGATTTTACGTTTTTTTATCATTCTTTCGTTATTACCATGTTAAATACTTTTATACAATTATATCATTATTTCTACCATTTTACGTCATACTTGTAAGTTTATTTCTCTATTTTCCATTCTTTTGTTATTTCATTGTTTTGCAATTATTTAAGTATATAGTTATTTTAGCATTTCATTTTATTACCCTACGTTTCGTTTCCAGTTCACTATGATTTTCTTTCGTTTTTATATATATTTCTTTATTAAAATGATATTGATTTTTATTCCAGTTTATGTTATCATTATACGTTTATATCTCCGTATTTTATTATTTCGTTGTTCATTGTCTATTTTTTATTCAATTATATCGTTATTTCTACGATTTTCAGTTATCATTCTACGTTTTTTTCCTCTGTTACTAATTCTTTCTAAATTTCATGGTTCATTTTTTAAATAAAATTATATCATTACTATTTTATGATATCATTTAACGTTTATTTCTTGATTTTTGGATGCTTCTTCATTATCACAACAAGCTAAATTTGCTTCTCTATTTCTTGAAGAGTGAATCGAAAGGGGAGATAATTCATTTTTTTACGGGACTCATTACGAAACGATTATATTCGAAATTGTCTGTTGCGGAAAACCGTAACACAGATGAAGAAGCATTAAAAAACAGTATTTTGTATTTAAATACATTAAGAAACGGTATTAAAATGGAAATAAATCAGAGTTATTTAAGTACCTTTAACATCAGATAAAATATAAAAATATATATTATTTAAAAAAATATTTTACACTGGATACAATGCAACTATCTGGGAGAGAACACTTTCCATATAAATTGTGATTGAATTGAAATTTGAAATAGGACTCTACAGTTATCACCTGTGGGTTTTCCCGAGGCCACAACCCCCATGGACCAAGTCACGACTAATGGACATTTTGTGTGAGCTTATTGGCACCAATCAAGCACCCACTTTGTCATCCACACTCAATCTCAAAACAAACATGAATATACAAAATAAAATTAAAAAGATACCCAACAAAAAACACCTTCGCCTCTACCTATAAGGCTCGCATTCACAAATGAGAGCCTCAAAGGTAGAGGCGAAGGTTTCTACGTCGTTAATGTGGGTTCTATGACTTAGAACCCACATTAACGACGTAGAAACCTTTCTCCTGACAAACTCCCCGGATATCCTAGCACTAAGTGAAACGAACCTTCAATCCTCAATCTCCTCTCACTACTTTGAAATTACATATTAACTTCAAATCTACCGTAAGGACTCTGACAAACATGTACGGGTTAGGAGTTTATGTTCATAACACCCTCCCCTTGACTAGAGAACATAGGTTAGAATCAGATGACTATGCCTACATGTGCTTTAGATTAACTTTACATGACAGAGTTAGTTACTTATATTTCTTATACCGTTTTTCTTTGACTTAGGACTATACTCTGCTTGACTCTGTCTCTGAAAGCTAAAATAGAGCACTCTCAGTCGACTTGAATGCCCAAATAATGTATTTTGGAGTTTTAATGCACACCACCGTAACTAGTTGGTATTCTCCAGCGTTACTGATGGAACTGGGAACTCTACGTTAAATTACTCCTCAGCTCACGACATTTCACAGACTGTCACTTTTCCCATCGCCGCGATGTGCTTCCTTGTGCCTGTTTTACAAGTACTTCAATGGATGTTGCTCTGATAAACTTACTGCGCTGGTGTCCCCACGACATAAATTCACTAGACCAACCCGACAATCTGCCAAATCTCATCCATTCACTGTGGAGGTCCAAAGATGCCGAAGAGATTTCTACTTCAAAAGCTTCTTTCTTCGAGCTGCTGAACTCTGGAAATCCCTCCCTGCTCCCTGTTTTCCTGACGGTACTGACATGCAGAAATTTAAAACTAATGTAAACAGACATCTCGCTGCGCAACTCCCAATTTAGGTTGACCCCCCCCCCCAAAAAAAACAAAAAAAACTCTCACCCTTGTTCCCAGTAGCCCCTTACGTTTTCAGTGGCGGCCTGCCTGGTTTAGGGTGAACTATGTTAAAAAAAATATTCTTATTCTTTGCATATTTTTTATTTTATACAATTATATTGTTATTCTATCATTTCAGTTCACCATTCTATCTTTTTTCTCCGTTTATCATTCTTTTCTTATTTTATTGTTGCTTCTTTTCGTACAATTAAATTGTTATTTCTATAATTTAAGTTATTATTCCCCGTTTCTTTCTTGCTTCATCATTCTTCTTGATTAATGCTCATTTGTCTTCATTTTCCTGTTTTTATTAAGCTGTTATTCATATTTGCTTAATTCCATGCAATAATATCTTTCTTTCTATTATTTTTTTATATTATCATTCTTCGTTCTTTTCTCTATGTATCATTCTTATATTATTTTGTATGCATTTTCCTATTTTTATTTCTCAAAATCTAAATTTTGCGTTATTCCGTGGATTATTTCTTCAATAAAATTATATCCTTGCTTCTATCATTTTATATTATCATTCTCCGTTCCTTTCTCGCTTAATCATCCTTGTTTAAGTTTGATTTTGTCTAGATTTTTCTTTCTTTCCTTTTTTTCAAATAAAATTATTCTTTTTAATATTTCGTTCTTTATCTCCTTTTCAAATTTTTTTGTCCATTTTTCTTTCTTTTTATGTGTTATTCTCATTTCTTTCTATTTCCTTTCAATTCCTATATTATTTATCAACGTATTTTCCTTATTTTCAACATTTAGTACTTTGTCAAATTTACTCTTTCTATTCCAGATTGCTCTCTTCTCTCCTGCCTTCATTTTTCTATGCTAAAGACTTTTCATTATTTTATGTTGACGTTTGATTATTCTTTCAATTTGTTCTTCTTTTAATACTTTCTTCTTTCATTCCGTTTCGCCATTTTTTACCCCGCTTCTTATTTTCTTTCGTTCTTGCATTTTCTCCATTTATTTTTTGTGTCCATTGCTTTTCATGTTGTATTCTATTTTATTTTATCATTTGCCGCCATTCTTGTCCGTGGTGGACGTTTTTTTCCCAACCATTGTGTTCGGTTTTTGAAGGACGTAATTAACAGTCTTTGACGGCAAAAAAGTACATATATATATATATATATATATACCCTGTGCGTTTTTTGTAACTGCTTGTATCTACTTTTCTCCTTATGTGAAATTCTTCAATATCTACCTTGTCACGTAAAGAGCGGACAATGCCGACGAATTGATGCACAAACGACTCGTAAATACGAAGAGATCTCACGGTGGGCTCCACCAGGTGAATGCCTTGTCCTACACGAGATGACAAGAAAATCGCTCTTTTGTTACCGCCCGGGGTGTACGAGGCGAGACTGATGGGCGTGGGGGTCGACTCGATGTGGGGGTGAGGCCGGTAAGCATCACCAAAAAACATCATCTTAGAAGCTCATTGAACACAACCTGGCTTATCACGATATTATCGACATTTGATGAAATATAAATATAAACAGCATGAAGATAGGATATACGTAGTATTTTTCTTACTTCTTTTTTTTCTAAAGTACAGCCATGAATGATATATATATATATATATATATATAAATATAACTATTTATCAATTATCGGAATCCTCTTAAACGATTGATACTACTTAGCCCGTGCAATTTATAGGATAAGTAATTGATTTATAATATTAAATAAGCATTGATATACTTTCTATCTTTGCATACCATTTTTAATTAGTGGGAGATTTTTGTTATTGGGTCGTTGAATAAAATAAAGAAGAAAAGTAAATATTATAGATGTATTGCTTATCGTGGCTATCATGACTCTTTGATGTATGAATTATGTTCTTTTCTTCTCTGGCCATTGACATTTCCCTAAAGTATATCGACCTATGTATGTATGTAGTTATTTATCTATGTATCTATCTATGTATGTATGTATCTATCTATCTATTTATCATTGCATTTCATATCTATTTACGTCAGCCTATTACACACACAAAACACACACACATATATATATATATATATATATATATTTATATACATATAAATAGGCATGGCTAAATGGTTAACGATGCGGACTGAGGGCAGATGCCCCATGTGTGCCGGGTTCGAATCCAGTTCGTTCCACAGAAACACTTTCATCAAAACTTACACCTGACCTTGTGTCTAACCTAAATAAAATATATATTTATATATAAAGTATTCGTATGTACAGGATTCATTTCTAAACTATTTAGCCGATAATTAAGAATTTTGGAACGCATCTGCTAGGCGTACGAGTGCGTAATGTGGGATATATTAAGTTTAATTTAGTTTCACATAAAGAGCGGATAGTGGATATGAGAGTCCTTCGTGAAAATTAAGATTCCTCTAATGTTTTTGGAATTTTACAAGTATTAGACATCGATTAAGAAATATTTTCGAAATTTCAGTTCATAGGATTTCAGGGAGCATAAAATGAAAACAACCATCTAATTTGAAAATTCAAATATTTCAGATTTGCATTAAATTTGATCTATAGTTCTTATAAACCAATTAAGCAAGCTTCCATAAATTTAAATTTCTTTCACTAAGCTTAAGCCTTTACTTTGAGACATTTTCTAGAATAAAAATCGAGTAATAGATTTTTATTAAATTCGAAATAAGAATTCTAAAGTTAAGGCTTAGCATCTTGATTATAATCTTCGTGAAGATGCATGAATTTAGTCATTCGTAAAATTCAGTAAATCCATCATAGGCTAACAGGATAAAATTTTAATGGAATAAAAGGACCAATATTATAATTAAAAATTATAATTATAAACCATACATATATGGTCAAAGTTTAAGCAATCTAGATCGTGTAGTTAGTAGTCCGAATAACAAAGATTAAGACCGGGTATTATGTTTTTTAGATTTTTAATTAATTGATAAACTCATTTATGATTGCTATTAATATTCTCTTGAAACTTACGTAAGATTCATGTTTTTGGGTGATTTTCATTCTGATATTTGATTTAAATGATATTATGAATTTTTGAAAAACATACAATATTAAGTTCTCATTTTAGATATTTAAACGTTTTTAGAGGCATAAACAACTATTTCAATCTACGGTCAATCCACTTTTAATGAATGTGAAATTTCACGCAGATTGGTTAAGAACTAGTTGGTGTTCGTATGAGCTCTAATCCCTGGTTTCCCTTTTATATAAAATTTATAGCAGAAACTCGTCTGACTACAACCATTGTAAATAATTTTCCTTTCTTCCTCTGTGTACCTAAATTTAAACGGTACATCCAAAGTTTCGTCCCAAGAACTACCCGTCTGTAGAACCCAATTCCACGGGCTGCTTTCCAGCTGACTATAACATGGTCATTAAATATTGAGCTTCAACACGGCATTTTGGAACTGCTTCGTATAGGTGATCATAAACAATTTATTTTTATACGAATTTAATTTCAAATATATAAATTCGTTATATATATATATATATATAAATATCTTATAAATATAATATATATCTTCATAAATATAATATGTATCTTTATGAATAATGTATGTTTATATGTGTATATATTTGTATGTACATGATTCAGTTTTAAACTAATTTACCGATCATTATGATTTTTGAAACACAGCTGCTAGGCGTTAAAGGGGTCCAAATCTGGGCTATATTTAGTTTTAAATAAAGGACCTATTTAGCGTAAGCCTTCAATTTTAGACATTTAAAAATATCGAAATGGATTTTGATGAAAATTGGAATACGGATTATAGACATAGTGTTCAATACCATTATATCTTTATATTAATATTCGTAAGTAGACATTAAAGTGGTGTAAAATTGGTGTAAAATTGTTCGAGGATTTAATTTTACCCGTTCTGGGACGAGTATTCATTTTGTATATATATATATATATATATATATATATATATATATATATATATATATATGAAAGGAGATTGTAGTTTGCTTGAAGCATTGCTGGTAAATATAAGTGTAGGTTTGTAATCCGAGGCTGTAGCAATGCGATGTAATTGCCAGAAGGTGGAGAGGGCTAAGAGAAAAAAACGAGAAGAGAAAACGAATCTCAAAACGATGTATTAATATTTCACGTAAAAACTGATTAAGTACTAGAATAGTAAATACTGTCAGCTAAATAAAACGGTCGGCAAAAGGTAATCTTTAATTTTCGAAAGAAAAACTTTCATTATCAAAAGACAACAATTAAAGATCGAAAGGGTCGAAATAACGGGAAAAAACCGGAATCAAACTGTTGAAACACTGCAGCAGACTATTGGAAGTAGATGTTAAAATGTAATTAAATAATTATTCAGCTAAAGTTAACATCTTATTAAATTTGTTTATTTATATACTAATTATTATAATTTTATTATTTTTTTTATTTTATATGATTTATTACCTTTTCTTTATTTATTCAATTCTAAATTTAAATTTACGTGTGGGCCGTTATTATTATATGGGCAGTCAAAGGGGGATAACTTAGAACAAACGGAATATGTTTATAAATGAGATTTGAAATTTGAGAAGAAATTTAAATCAATTTTGGAAGGAATTAATGTCATGAGGGTAGGAAAGAACCGTTGGAACGGTGGGGGGAATAAAAGGAACCGTTGGAAAGGGAAGGGGGGAATTAAAAGATATATATATATATATATATATATATATATATATATATATAAGTGTAAATATCTAAATACATATTTATTTTATTTAAGGGTATTTCAAGGGTATAATACTCCTAGAACTAAATTTATATGAATTTATTCTATTTATTTATTTATTAATTTTTTAAAATTTATTTTCCTTTGTTATTATTTATTTATATATTTATTTATTCTTTTATTATTATAATTTCTCTTTTTTTCTTTTTTTCTTTATTTTATTTATTTATTTATTTTATTTATTTATTTATTTATTTTTTATTCCTATTTTAAATTTTATTATTTTATTTTATTAGATTTCAAACTTTAGTTTAGGGATTATAAATGTATCCACATATACATACACACACATGAGAATATACCCATATATACATACATGTATATATGTATACACACACAAGCTCTACATATATATACATAAAGTGTATATTATTCCATTCTTGTTTACATTTATGACCATAATTATAATGTTTTTTTTTATACATATGTAACATGTAAAAATTAAACACAGGAGAAGAGGCATTGAGGTGTGGGATGGATGGCGCTGGCAAATAAAAGGAAGAAGGACGAGACAAAGGCAAGGAAGTTGGGGGTGGGAGTGTGAGGATGTAAGAATCAGAGGATGAAAGGGGAAGACAACTCAAATCTGTTATTCAAAGTTGGACGAAATTTAGAGATTAGAATAGCTTCCGAAATTCGAAGCTGACCGATATTGCGGGCAGAGTTGAGAATGCGGACACTAATAGAGCGATGTGTGTTGCCACATGATATTAAGTGTTTGTGGAAGGAAGAAATGTAAGTGTTCAGATGCTCTTTAATGCGTTGGTGTAGAGGCATAACGGTACTACCGATTAGAACTTTTGCCACTTAGCGCATTGTAGGTTGTACACTGTATAGGTGCGGGGGCAGAGGCCAGAGTTGGGGATGGGGCAATTAGCTAGAGAGCAGGGGTCCGGGGTGTATTGGCTTTTTTTGGATAAATGTTGTCGGAGAGAATTGCCTGTGTGGGAGAGCGGTATGTTAAGGTTCTCACTACGTATGGCATTGCGGATAGCGGAAGTGATACGGTCGCTAAAGAATATATATATATATATATATATATATATATATATATATATATATATATATATAACAATTTGCTACATTCCAAAGACCAAGATTTTATTAATATTTCCTATCATATTTTCAGCCCAAAAAAATTTGGTACAATTACGGATCCGTTTCGTTCAACAGAAGAACAACCGATATTTGTAAGTCAATCCTCCATGGACTCATCAGAAAACCTGAAAGTTCTCAATCAGAAAAATACATAGTGATGCACAAACAAGAATACAAAAAAACAAACAACTCACATCAAATTTATCTCCATCGATTGATTTGAACCTAGAACACACAGGTTGTCAGACCGCGCCGGTATTCACTGCACCACTGCCACCTAACAGACCTTGAATGATCCAATAATAATTAGGTTGACAATTTTAGCCAATATCATGACGTGGTCACCTGTTTTATGCCGTTTTTTTAATCACAAACATATTTTAATCGAATAAAATCCACTCTGTGGTTATCACGCAGGTCAGTTGATAATCAGCTGTGATTCGTTAATAAGAATCATCAGATTAGAAAAATATGCATTTCAAGACACAATCTTGACACTTTGGAATATTTATTTCACTTTATATTTTCACTGACCGATGCGTGTATAAACCATTATACACCCGTCTTTTCGTCGGGAATTCTATTCGTCTGCTGACAAAACCACTCGTGCGCCGATGTTACTAATAAGAAGGTTTTTTTTTAAAAATAGGGAAAACAGTTACAGAAAACATCGGAGGGAAGGGTTATATTCGTACGTTATATATATATATATATATATATATATATATGTAGAAAGAGAAAGATACATACATATAGGTTGATGGATAATTTGTCTCGCTACACCCACCCAAACTGTGAACGCTGCCCCCATTGAGGACATCGCCCTAGACACGCCATTCCCGCTTTAAGTATCGACAGACAAAGAGAAAGAAATCTTACTGCCCGGAAATCACGTAGTTTCGCGATTTCGGTTTTCGAGTCACCTCTGACCCTTAGGTGTCATGCAAAATTTTCCATTCACACACGACCCTTGTTATGTAACACAGTGAAAAGATTTTTCCGTAGTTATTTGTTATCTATTGACAATACCATTATGCAAGGTGTGCTATCTTTTATTGCCCTTCTTTGGTACCTCAATTCAAACCCATTCAAAGATTTGGTCACTGGTCAAAAGTGGTTGTTTTACTATAAACTTTAGGTTTTTCATACCGAGAGCGTAAGTTCTTAATGCCTTTTTATGTGCGTCTCGACTTTAAATTATCTAAATTAGTCACAGCTAATTTTATCGTTCATTAATATCTCCAAAGTGAACATTCCTTCATTCAATTATTATATTATTTTCGTTTTTTCAGTATTTTATTAGATTATTTCCATTATTCATCACTTAATATATAAATGTATATTCTAAAAAACGATATTTATACGTTTTTAGAGGCATACACAAACATTTCAATCTACATGTCTATCTACAACCATTGTAAATAATTTTCTTTTTCTCCTCGGTCTACCTAAATCTAAACGGTACAAGAACTATCCGTCTGTAGAACCCAATTCCACGGGGCTGCGTTCAAGCTAAGTACAACATGGTGATTTTTAAGTCAATGTTAAAACATTCTTGTCGAGCCGTCTTCTTTAATACTCACATTTTGTGCAGTTTCAAGCATCGTCTCTAATCATCAGGGTGTTGTCTCACCGTCCACATGATTACCTCATTAACCCTTATCCTCGAGTAGCTTTTGGGTGTTGATAAACGATGACTGGTTAGTACAAAAAGTAATTGTTTAAGCTATTAAAGTTTATGTGATTTGCATATTTTAATAAGAACTAATACGTATTCCCACACACAAAATAAATCATTGTAGACTCTGGAGATTTCGCACACTTAGTACGTAGATCACCGATATTTTTTAATGGAAATCGCTCCAGACTAGGCATGCATCCACTTGATGTAAGAAATAAATAAAAAACGAGATGCATATTGACCTTAATCTTGAAAGGACATCGGCTATAGGTGGGAGAAAAACAGGATTTATTTGTGCGTGCAAGTAATACACGGCAATATGAACACATGTCAAAGCTTCTTAATATGTGTATATATGATAGACGGGCTTACTAATATGTGTAGAAATAAGTTGTTGTACATACGAGTATAAAATATTGAGAGCAGCCACATAATATAAGGAGCCACTTGATGTAAAGAGCTAAAAAGAACGAAAGATGGTTATCACAAAGACAGGGGTTGCATGCTGAATCTAGTCTTAGAAATAACAATGTTATATGTAGGAAGAAAACAATCAGCAGGAAGAGAGTTCCAAAAGCTGGCAGTTCTTGGAAAAAAGCTCCTAGAATAGGAGGATCCATTATAATGAGGTACCTGAATAGCGAATTGATGAAGACCACTCGATCAACGAGTCTAACGAATTGTAAAATTCGATCCGCTTCAGTATTCATTATTGGCAAGTGCATGGACAGGGCGTAGTCAGTAGAATTCTAAATGTAGACGTTTTTGTAGCACGCGCCAGATAGTGGATTGAGGTATCAATTTGTCAATTTGTAGATTCAGTGGACTCCTCATGGATTTTCACCGCCACTTGTTCATTGTTGTCGTCATGGTCTTTTTACTTTACATCGATACACACATTCTTGATAGATCTTATGAGAAAGATTGCCTTTGAAAAGCACATTGTACCTTGACAACGGAATTTGTTTTCGCGAAATAAAGAACAACCTTTACTAAAGACTCACCATTCGGTGGGGCGAAAAAAAAATCCAACTGAACCTTGCAGTACGAACGCCGCAACTACAGCTCCCCTGGCGCAACCATTTAAAACATAAAAAATAAAATGGTCACTTACACATGATGATGCTTTAAGATTGAAACAATGTATTATGAAATCATTGCATTATGTTAATAACCTCATATATATATATATATATATATATATATATATATATATATATATATATATATATATATATAATATTGCAGAAGTTCAGCTCAACATGTCTTTGGTTTCAAGTTTGGAGAGCGGACCTTGACGAAACATACAGCGTTTTTTTTAGTTTTACTTATACTGATAAACCGCTCACGGACTCTCTTCAGCCATATTTGATCTTAAATTTTCAGCTTGACTATGGAGTATTATACACTGATGAAGCCTCTTCATGAATATCAGTAGTATGTTTTATATCAGAAAAATATGTTCTTGAAATACGTAGAAACAATTGTCTGTAAATAAAGGGTTTTTGAAGGAAATATGGAACGTTTCTCTGAATACCTAATGTTTACATGATGTTTTATATATATATAACACATAATATATTATTTGATGAGATAAATATATAATATAAAACAGTAATCTTTATATATATATATATATGTATAACACGTTTATTTAATAGTAAGAGCGTAATATTTATTCATAAGTTGAGGTAAACATGGTACTTAATGTTTAAAGTTAGGAGGGTTGACCAAGGTTTTAATTATACCTATAAACCGTTCACAGGCATTCTTTAGCCATATTTTGTCTAAAAGGAAATCGACTGTCTTCTGAGAGAAATTCGCTGTTTATTTTAAATATATTCATTCACCCTTTCTATAGCTTACAAATAAAACAACTACCATTATATATATATATATATATATATATATATATATATTTAAATGAGAATTTTTTTTTATTCATAAATTTTTTGTTATTCATCACTTCCTAATAATCAAAACGGGTTACTCTCATTTCAATCAAGAATTCAATTTGAAAACTTGATATTCTGTATATATAGTGCAGTAACCGATTAAGAAATAACCTTTTGACTGCCCAATTGGCATAACTATTTGTAAACCTTTCATAATTAATTAATATTTGGTACTATTAATTTGGAATTGCATTTGCTTATGTTTGTTATCTATATGCACTAGTTTCATCTATAGTAACAGTAATTACTTAAAGTTATTTAATAAATAAATCAGAAAAAATAACTAAAACACCGTGAGTTTAAAAATCAGCGCTCGCACATGACCTTACCGAAGGTCCTGGCTCGCTACGAGCGAGGCATACACGAGAATAGAAAGGGAGGGTAGAGAGTGTGGCTGTCTCGCTCGCCTTCTCTTTGATCCTTTTCTATCGCCCTCTTTTTTCAGTTTTTAGATTTTTCTTTAAAAGATAAATGAATAACCTTTTAATGAGTTAAGTTAATGCCTTTATTTTAAGGGTTAACAACACACTTATTGTTTATTGTTTACAAATACCTTATTACTATTATGATTGACAAATTAAAACAATAGTTTAGTAGCACTGTGATCTGTCCCAATTACTAATAAAATATTGATTCGTATTTTGGTATGATTGTAGATTAACATCTTCCGCGAAATTACCCCCCATATCCACCCCAAAAGTATTCTAACTCTTTCAGCTGATCACGTGTGAACACCTGAAAAACTTCATGGAAAGATGAAAAGAAAAAAAATATTATTTTGGAATTTAAAGTGGGGAAATTTTTTGTATATAAATTTAATGTAAAATGATCCTCATTTTGGGGCCAGTTTTAGGGCATTAACTAAATTCTTTCTTCAAGGGGATTAAATCCACTGCGTTTTTTAGGGTGGGTAACTATTTTGTTGGGCGATTACATGTTGTTTTATGACCTTGCTACTCGGACTTAGGGTTATTAGAAAACAGTTTCAGTAAGTTCTCTAAAAAGATAGAATGGCGCGCAAATTGGGAACATAGTACGTTTGGCATGTATATATATATATATATATATATATATATATATATTTGCTTTTCTTTATCTCCGTTATCCACAGTGTACACGCAATCGCCTAAAAAAGCAGAATTTCATTTTTTCGGAGGGGAAATATCGGAGAGTATTGATCTGCAGATTTACCCATATTTAATGTTTTTAAATCTTAGACATTTTTTAACCATATGTCCTATTTTAATTTTAATTTTAGGCACTTGATTTTAGTTGTGTTTACTTTTTTCGTGAAAATTGAATAAAAAACTTTAAAATTATCTAATTATATACTTTATGTTTTTTGTATAAATAAAAGATATTAAAAGTTTGGATATTATTGAGGTTCTACTTTTTTAGGCGATTACGTGTGAAAACCCTAAAAATAAAAACTGCCGGAAAAAGAAACAACAAAATATATTTCAAAATTTAGACTAAGGGAATTTGTTTCGCAAATAAATTTAATGTAAAAAGATCCTCCATTTTCGAGCCATTCTAGAGTTTTATGGCAGTTAACAATTTTTTTCCATTGACGATGAATTCTGCACGTTATTGTTTTGGGGCGATTATGCGTGCTTTTACGCCAGACGAACTTAGGATTAGTGTTAAAAATATTTTAGTTAACTGACCTAATAAGTTAGAATGACCGTAAAAAGAAGGATCTCATTCTTTAGAGGGAGTGTTATTTAGCTGAGTGTGCTACTCTACAGATTAAACAAAGTTCGTTGTTCAAATTTTGAAATTCTCTGAGTAAAATCTGTTTTTAAATAAACGGCATCCCATCCCAATAATTGCTGCCCCAAGGGTAGGTAGGTTTTGCTAGTACATATATATATATATATATATATATATATATATAATTACATTTACACACAAACACACGTATATCTATCTGAATACATAGATACATACACACATATAATCTTTTTTGTGTGTCTTTGAAGCATGTGGTCATATGACAGTTTCCACATGTTTATGTAGTCCTTTGCAATAGTGTTGTACTCTGCAAGATCTTTCAAGCTACACTGGTTGGACAGTAGGAGGCAGACGAGGCAGTGTTGCACTGTATGGTCCTTCTCTCCACATTCACATATGGATGGGTCAGTTTTGTAGCCCCATCTACTCATAGCAACTTTTGATCGCCTCAAACCCGTTTTGAGGCGGTTTAGTTTTTCCACTGGAGCAAAGGTACCTCTGAACTGAGAGAGAGTTCATCAGAAGTAAGGACTCCCATGTCGTTATGAAGGGGGCATCTTCTAGCGGTCTGGTTTCTTCCTGAGATGTTGTTAGCAGTTCTACATAGCTGAGGAAGCTTCACTTTGATTTCAGTCGTTGAACCGTTGGTCCACGTACGTGAAGGAGATAGCCTTTGTGATCTCTATTCAGCTGGCAACTTCTCGTCTAACAATAGAAGGTGCAATGCCAGTAAGATGCAGGTTGTTCATGTTGGTGGGCTACAAGCAGCCAGTGATCAAGCGACAGGTGTTGTTCAATGCTGAGTCTAGGTTTTTAGCATGCTTTGATCTCTCCCAAACAGGACAACCATACTCTGCAGAGGAATAGCACAAGGCCCAGGCAGTACATATTAGTGTTGATCAGTTTTCGTAGGACGTTGTTTCGGAAGCTGACTTTCATTTTTGTCTTTTTTACATGTTCCCTGAATGAGAGGGTACGGTCCAGGGTTACGCCAAGTTAGAGAGGGTCAGTGCGATTCTCAAGTTGTATTCTAGACCATGTGATGTTTAGGGGTCAGCTGGCCTCTCGGTTCCGGAGGTGAAACGAGCACACTTGTGTTTTTGCAGGGTTACCAGTCCTTTCTGAAACCCATCTTCGATGTGCTCAGTGAGATTCAAGAGTTGGCTAGTTGTGGATTTTCCAGACTGGAATCCTGCTTGTTGGGGATGATGGCTGGTTCAGCAACTGAGGTAAATCTGTTAAGGATTAGGCGCTCGAACAGCTTAAACAAGTGACATAGCAGGGAGATTGGGCGGAAACGCTTTGCATGCGCTGGATCTTTGCCAGGTTTGAGAAGAGCGATGATTTGGGTTTCCTCCAGATCTTTGAGATACTTCTTGTTAACATGCAGTTGTTCATCAACCCAAGGATTTATTTTCGTACAAAAGGTCCAAAATGCTTGATCTCCTCTGTGAAAATATAATCTACCAAATATAAACTTTACCAGCCTTAAGGGCACTGATGCTGATATCGAGTTCTTTAAGTAAGAACGGTTCAGTCATTCCAGTGCTCTGGAAATATTGAAGTCGGTCTATGTTTGGTCTTTGTTGTTTGGTAGTGCACTTCATGTTGAGAAACAACTGATGTGCAACTTGGTTGGCAGTGATGATGCACTGCTGTTACATTGGAGTTGACGGATCATTGCTGATTTTCAAGAGTATACTCCGTGCCGTTTTACTGTTTTTCGTCATATCAGTTTTCTCCAACAGATTTTGCCATTTCCGTTGTTGGCTTTCTGCTATGGCCTACTTCGATGGTACTTTAAGCAAAGGGTCAGGTACATAGAGATGTTTGTATTGTTCATATAATTTGCTGCTTTGGGAATCGAGTCGAGGTATGTATTGAGTGCGGTATTCTTCCGGGCTGGTGAAACTGTCATAGTTTTTTTAGTCTGCTGGGAGATGGGCAATCTTCCTTTCAAGATCCTCTTCAAAACGGCATTATAGCTGGGGTGATTTCAGCATTGACTGTGATGCCAATGGGACAGTGTTGTGTTTTGGACAGTGGCTTCACGACCAGCTTTTTGTTCAATCCAGTGATACTCTGGCTGACAAACGCAAAATCGGGATTATACCCTGCTTTTCATCGTCCGCTGTTGAATGACTTTGGTTGCTTTGCATCGTGGATCAGATACATTATCAGATACATTATATGTATCTTGATATATGCATATATATATATATATATATATATATATATATATATATATATATATAAAGATTTACATATATATATATAAAGATTTATATATATATATATATATATATATATATATACATATATATATGTAAGCCCCCTTTCCAGGTTGAGCACTGTCGTTAAATAATATGGCCTGCTACCACGTTAATGAAAAACTCTTTGTAAATAAAAAAAAATATAGCACTGTATATGTCTGTCAATGTTTATATAAAACTATTGTAGATATCATTTACCACAAGCGCTTTTCCGTATCTTGTGATGAAAGCTGCTAATTATCGACTAGATGGGTGAAGGTTCGATCCCTGGTTTGGGATGGATGCTAGTCTAGTCGCACTGAAGAACTGTGATACAGCGAGACAGTCTGTCTATGGATGAGTATATATATAAACATATATATACAATGTTATCTTTAGCTTATCAAACAGAAGAGTGTAGTGACAAACTCTTTGTCTACACATACATATATACATATAAAAATAAAATTAAAATAAAGACTTAACCTCACTGCAGTAATTAAGGTAAGGTACATATTTTATTTGTTATTATTTCATATATTTTTAATTGATTATGTTTTAGGTTTGTGCTATATATTGAAGGACGGAGTTGGAGAATAGGTCTCGTATGGCTGTGGCGTCATGTGAAAGAAGTAAGACCTCGGTCGGTCCCTTTTACCCGGTGAGACTGTAGCAATATTTAGATGCGTGTCTGTGAAATTATGTTAAAACGGTATTTTTCTACATCAGGTTAGAGTAAGCATATGGTTAGGGTTGTGGAAAATTTCATTAGAAGTTGAGTTAGAGTAAGGATTACGTGTCAGGATATATCGTCACAAAAAAAGAAGTCTGTAGTGTCACGTAATATATAAGCTGATAACGTGTGCACCTTTTAAGTAGACTGCAAGAGAGAGAGAGAGAGAGAGAGAGAGCAGTTTTGCTTTAAGGAGTCGCTCCTACTCTTATATGCGGTGTGCTTGGGTGTATTATGTATGTGTACTGTATAGTTGAGAAGAAAAACATTGATTTTGTGCTGTCATTTTCTAATAACGTTTATAACCGTTGTTTTTAAGCAGAGAAGACGATAACAAAGAGAAATAATAGAAGAGAGGACAAATTACTACTATGTGTCATCTATGCAGCAAGAACCCCGCTGCCTATCTTATGAGTCGCCGTTCAGATTATCTGGTGGTCCCTATAGTGCTACAAGAGTATACGATTTGACTTCTTGTGGGGCAGGTCCTAAGCCAGGTTTGTGATACATAGTAATAAATATTAAGGACTAATAATAATAGATATTTATTCTTTTACATTTGCATATTTTAGAAGCTTCTTTTCGCCCGCTCTACAGAAGGAGCGAACGAAGACAGAGCTTCGAAAAATGATGTCTGAACGCAATGAGCTCATCTGTCTTTCCCAATTTTTTTGCAGAATATCACTACGTCGCTGGTAACGTGCTTAAATGTCAGGGCTGAAATTTTTAAGATATGTCCGAACGACAAATAATATCTAATTGCTAAATGGACTCAGAATGAAAACACAAAACACAACAAATAAAAAATAAATTTATTAATATACTGATAACATATAAATTTATTAATATACTGATAACATATAATATAATAGAACAATTAGTAACTACCTATTCACACCAGTTACTACACATCTAATGTACTTATACTGTTAAATTCATATTAATATATCTTCTTATATAAATAAGGTTTTTGTCTGCTTGTCTGTCAGTCTGTCAGTCACAATTTTTTAAATATAATTAAAACATTGCGGAATTGGTCTCATTTCGAAATATCAGAGCTCTTAATTAGTTCGAAAAATGGAGAATATTGAATTAATATTAAGTAATAAATTCCTAACAAATAAAGCGGATACCATGACTGAAAATCGAAACTGACGTCTTTAAATTGTCAGTCTGAGGTTCTACCAGCTCACCTTTATTGGACCTCTTATGAATAGAGCTTAACCCATTACCGTGATAAAATAATTATAGCTTTGGCGTGTCGTAATAGATTTAAGATTTACGTCATGTTTTAAAACATGAATTAAAACATAACCAATAATAAAACATAAATAAATGAATTGGTAAACATTATCAATTACGTTAGAAATTATTTTAATAGTCAAAACAATTTTTTACTTTAACTATGTATTGACGTTAGAACAATTTAATATTTTATTAAAAATGTAAATACTAATTCTATCAGAAAACCTAATGAGGAAAATATCCGGCTAAATTTACAGTGTTTGCTAGCATAGTGATTTTTTGCTGTCGCGTTATAGCAGGGCCATCGACAGAAGCTAAAATTTGGGCCCGTAAAACTCATTAATTGTAGTAATTTAAAAGTTCATATTTATATAACTATTCTAAATAATGTAATATTTATTTAATGTTAACTAATCGTGTTTATTTTAACGTAATATAATTAGAAAACAATATTGTTTATTGAGCTATATTTATATATTTTTACATATTTTTTAAATAGATTAAACACTTTTTAAATATGATTGAAATTATTTTTATTTGCTTTTTATAATTATCGTTTTTTATTGAATTACGAAATGATTTTCAACTTATTTTTAAACTAAAAATTGTTAAAATTCAATACTTAAATAACAATTCTGCCCCGATCATGTTAACGCAGCTAATGTGGTATTTCTGTAGCTTCATTTGCAATATTTCTAATCTCTTTCTGAAACTGCAGTTATCAACGTTCCACCGAAATATTACTGAGGTATTAGTTTTTAAATTTTCTAGTTTCCGGTTCAATTCGAATAGAAAGGTTCAGTCTAATATCAAATTACATAAAGTTATAAAAATATATCAGACATATTTCCGACTAGCGAGTTCAATGTATTTAGCGTACATGGTTACTATTTAGGACTATTTTACACAGTACAGACAATAATTATTTCGGCCTAATTTTGAATAAAGTTTTGACATCGAAGAAGCCTGTTAGTCGAATAATTATAGCCTGAAAATTATATATATATATATATATATATATATATATATATATATATATATATATATATATATATATATATATATATATATAATGTATTTCCATGTAATTATTTTTTAGGTGATTTTCAGCTCGTTGGTATTGAGCTTACTATTATTTTAATTGTTTCTACTAAGTGATTAAGATGCAGAAAACTGTATTATTAGTCGTCTTAAACTTCAAACGCCGTATTTTTCGTTAATATATATATATATATATATATATATATATAAATTTTATACGTACATAAAAGCAATCCATGTACACGTGTTTCCGGCTCACAACCGTCATCACCATAGCTTACTTACACAGAGATCGAACCGTCGATGTTGATGTCTATAGTCCAGCGTTCTACCACTGGGCCAAGACGCTCTGTGTAGAAATATCTACGATTTTTATCACCCAATTATTTAGTGTATTTCTATGTAATTATTTAACTCTCGCCTTGTGGGCAAAACGGACGCACACATATCCGAGGCAATCGCTGAATCCTTAGGAAATGCTCTCAAGGCTGTAATAGAATGGGGTAAAAAATGGATGGTAACTTTTAATGCTGTACCTGAGAGTTCAACATTCACACTCCTCGGCTTAACATTCACAGGTAACATTAATTGGAACAAATACATTGAAGACATTGCCAGGAAAGTGGGGTCCCTCTACCGTGCTAGTAAACTTTTCACACCTGACATTATTCTATATATCTACAACGCCGCCATCCGCCCATGCATGGAGTATTGTTATCACATCTGGACGGGTGCATCATCAACTAGTCTCTCTCTCTTAGACAAAGTCCAGAAAAAAATCGCCAACATAATGAGTAGCCTCATTGTCCACCAAGCATCATCTCATGTTTCATCACCGCAATGTTTCATCCTTGTGCTTGTTTTACAAATTCTTTAATGGGTCGTTCTCCGATGAAATTGCTGCTCTTGTGCTCCTCGACGTAAATACAGTAGACCAATTCGACAATCAGCTAAGTCCCATCCATTCACTGTGGAGGTCCCCAGATGCCGAAGAGCCTTCTACTCCAATAGCTTCTTTCTTCGTGCTGCCGGCCTCTGAAACTCCGTCTCTGCTATTTGCTGACTGTACCGACATGCAGAAATTTAAAACTGATGTAAACAGACATCTCGCTTTACATCTCCCAACTTAAGATTACTCCCTAAACTTACACCCTAATTCCCAGTAGCTCCAAAATATTAAAACTGAGAAAATAGTGTTAGATAATGTATTTTAGGTTGATAGAATGCTAATGACTAACAAGAAATCACAAACCAATTCAACAGGTACATTTTTTAAATACTTAGAATGTTATCATTTTAATAACTTCTTTCTTCACAAAAGGACACCCAATAGCCCACTGTTATCCTGGCTTACGTGATCTCCCAAATGCAGGAACTAAAAATTCGACATGATTAAAAACTACAATCGAATTAATTATTAACTCCCAATATATGAACTCTACAATCATTCAAATATCATTATAAAAAAGCGGACACAACAAACAGATTTGTAGTACTTGATAAATCAAACTATCACACCAAACTACAAACAATTCTTGATGACTACGCAAAATTCAAAAGAATTAACTACAATCCTGCTAATACTTAAACGACACAAGTTAACTGACTTATCACTGTTGGTCGACAATTCTGTTGGGGAAATTGTTATTTACTAGGTTTTTTTTGATGTTGGTTAGTTCTTTGCAGAATATTTTATTAAATGAAGATATCGTGTATACGCGGTGGACGAGGTTTTTTTTATTAGGGCAATTTTATATTTTGGGGGGAATTCGCTATGGTAGTCGAGAAAATTAGGGTTATTGTTCGTGGGGGTTTTTATATGTGGATGTTGTGTATTGGGCAGGATTGTGAGAGTCGATAATTACGTCGATGAAGGGGATTTTGTTGTTAGTATTTATTTCATGTGTGAATGTGAGTGCTGAGTAGGTTTCTAGGGTATGTTTGACTTTGTCTATATTGTCTAGGGATTCGGTAGCGATAAATATGTCGTCAACGATACTAACGCCTTATCAGTCTTCAACAATTAATACACAATAATAATAATAATAATAATAATAGATATATAAAAATAAATAAATAAATAAAACAATAAATAAACGAATAAAAATATATATATATACATATGTAAATTAATAGATATATAACTAATAATAAAACTATAAATACGGCTCTTAGTAATAAGACACACCCTTTTGAAGACGGTCGAGAGACCGAAAGCGCTTGAGGAATGGCCCACAATATAACGTTAGATGCCATACTTCACCAATTAACACCAGAAAACCGACGAATCGCCCGCCGCGTCGAGAAATTAATAAGAAAGATAGCGAAAAGAGAAAACTCCGTGGTCTTCAACGACGCGTGTATAATATATATATATATATATATATATATATATATATATATATATATATATATATATAATTTATTATTTCAAGTATATTCACGTATAACATTCTAAGGTAATATAATACATTGCCTATATATATATATATATATATATATATATATATATATATATATATATATATATATACAGGGTGGGCCAAAATAAGGGTCCTATCTTTAAATTTGAATAACTTGAATTTGAATAACTTCCACAAAATAAAAGTTAAACTCACCAAACTTTATGTGTGTGTAGACTGACCCTTCCGAGATTTTTTGAAATAAACAAAACAAATTTTAGCCGAAAAACACTTCTTAAAACTTACAAAAACTAAAGTATTGTTTTTTACACTGTTTTGAGTTTTTTAAGCAAAAATAATGTTTTCTAAATGAGGGTACGTTCCTTAGGGCTAATACGGCTCATGCTTGCTTCGGAAGGGGTCCTTTACTTATTCTAAAAAATTTTTAAAAAAAAATCAATAAATAAAAAAGTTATGAATTTTTAAAAATAGGACCCTTATTTTTGCCCACCCTGTATATATATATAGTCTCGGAAGTTTCTCAACCATTAAAACTATATAAAATATATTCAGTATTTACTTCAACAGTGCTCAATACGTTAGCTAAGTAGTCATATGAAAATAAATGTATGGCAAGTAAGCTACACAGAAACGTTAATGTATCATTTAAACTGATGATTTTATACGGGAATCAAATGTGGACGTTTCTTGTGTAGCTTACTTTTCATAAATATATTTTGATACTATATATATATATATATATATATATATATATATATATATAAAAAACAAATAATTTACATACCTTGATATATATGCGTTAGTGTATGGGCGGGAGAGTGTGTGTTTGCAAGACTAATGGACAATGAATTAATCCATTTTGATATTCGATACCCCATTCAAAATTAATGTCCAACTGAATGAACACGAATGTAAATGTGTTTATTAAAAACAGAACACCAACTCATTTATCAATGGACAAATAAACAGCTTTGCTGAGTATATGAAATCAACTCAGTAAATAACAAGATTACAAAAAAAGTCCCAACATTTACTCGTGGTTTCATGAACCCCAGACAGAACTTACAAAAAGAGATGAAATAAAAATCGAATAAAACGAAAAACATCGTTAAATATCATTGAACGAATCATTCGATCCGAGTCTGGCGCGAATCAGTTCTTAACAATTCGAAGTAATTCAAGCAAATAAATGTATGTTCAACTGAAACGCAACCGATGTATTTTCCACCTGATTTAATCAAACAAGTCATTTATGGAATTTGTTTTAAAGATAAGTGGACATTCACTTCGCGTCATTTCATGTCGTGTATTCTTTATGTATTAAAGTACCTTTTTTCTTTGTATAATATTATGTTTCAAAATGTTTTAGTATAATACAAACAAAACCCCACCGTTCGAAGGTGAGTTTGTTTCGTATGAACATAAACAGTAAAGAAACATATCCTTTGATTTCTGTCAACGGTTATTAAAGATGTGTTTGAATTTCTTTTATCTTTTCTTTTGTTTGAGAGGATAAAATATGAGCCATAGAATATTTGTTTTGTGAGAATATTCATCTCGGTTTTTTGATTGAGATCAATATGGTAGTGTGAACGAAGCGTTTTGCCGGAGATTGTATGTAGTGGACTCTTTTTCTCATAAAAAACTGGTATTATTCGTCAAGCATCAGGTTAGGGTTAAAATTAGATGCGATAGAAAAATACTACATTTCATACAATTCAACAAAACGTTGGTACAAGTTGCGAAAGGGAATCAAGTATGAGTACGCGTGTCACTGTCCGAACACGGCTCGTGTGATTCTGGGTCTTTTTCGGAACCCAGTCCGGTTAAAGTAAATAGCTTCATTAGCTATTTGAATTAGTGAACATGTCCTGTCTTTTTTTCGGTAGTAGAGATCCTTCAAGATGTTCACTCCCCATTTTTATTTTTGCCCTTGGCCTCCTCAAATTGTTCTTTTAATTTTAAAAGGACATCCTCCACTCCCTAATTTAATTTCTCTTTTGCTCACACTTAAATCCCACTCCTGTTTAGAAATTGACCTGCCTAAATAAAATGGGTTGTCATTTCTTTTATATTTTTACTTCGTTTCATAAGATAAAATATGAACCATATAATATGGGGTTTGATAGAATATCACTCTCAGCGTTTTTAGTCAGGCATGAGTACGTGCTCCCTGCCTTAGTATGACGCATGCGGTTCTGGGTCCTTTTGGACACCCCAGGTTAATGTAGCCTTTTAGCTAGTTGAGTGTCGTGTCCATTTTTACTTTTCGCTAATAGAGAGTCATTAAGATGCTCAGTCCCCACTGTTATTTTTGCCTTTCGTCTCCCCTAAATTATTTTTTTCATCATGGAAGCACACCACCCACTTCCTGATTCCATCCCTTTTGATATTCCACTTACGTCTCACTGCCGCTTAGAGATTTATCTGTTTTAATAAAACGTGTTGCAATTTATTTGATCTTTTTTTGGGAAGATAAAATATGGACCATAGAATATTGGTGCTGATAAAATACCACGTTCGGCATCTTTGGTAAGATGTCAAACTCCGTATGTATTTCATTTTCTTCCCATTCGAGTCCAACTCCTATTTAAACATCGATCTGCTAATTTTCGGTATTAACCTAACCGAAAAACAATGGGCAGTCTATTTTTTAGAAATGGATGGGAATATTACTAGCTTGATTTTATTAGTTTTGTGTTTTTTGTTCTTTGGGTGCTTTTATGTCCCACTTGGTATCATTTCTTAATGAAATTGTATGCATACATACATGCCTGGCACAAGGCTGAGTAGGTGTGTTCTTAATAGTCGGGGATACGTCCTCAACATCAGTCCGGCAGTGACTTTGTTGCTGTCGAGCTAAGGTATGGTTCTGTTCTCTCTCAGGAGGTCCATCTTCCCAGGCTTTACATTTACTTTGAGAAGGAGTTACTTTATTGCCAATCGCCTGAAGCGCCCCTACCGGGAATTTCGACAATGCTGCTCATACATTTTTTGTCGGCCTAATCTTAGCGCGCTGGCTTTCTACACCTAACCTTATGTCTAGACTCCATGTAGAGGGTGTAAATAAACATATTTTGACCTAGTGTCTAACCTCTTGGAGAGAACCTTACAATACTGAAAATGAATAAAATAAAATACATGATGTGAATGCGCAAAAATGTTGTTAGAGTTTATGTTTGAAAAACTTATTGATGCTTGCATATTTTGACCTTGTGTCTAACCTCCTGGAGAAGATGTAAATAAACATACATGCATATATTTTTGTAAATAAACTTCAGTGAAGATGTTTTCAATAAGTTATTTCATAGTGTAAATGTGGTATTGTGGTTATTATGTAAGTGAAAGTGATGAATAAATGATGAAAGAATGAAAAGAGCAGTGCCTTGATAAATAAGTCGAAACGCGTCTAGTTTTTTATGAAATTGTTCTAGACAAGGTATGAAGCCACTTGATGTAAGGAGCTAAAAAGAAAAATATTAGTTCAAAGTCGAAAACTAGCCAACGATAATTGTTAGATAGATAGATTCTGACCAGAACATCGATCATGGAATGTGAGGACTAAAGGACAAAATAAGAGAAGCGAGAGTTACGAGGCTGCCTAAAGTAAACCCAAGGTCCACTTTCTACTCTCTGGAAGAATAGGATAGATAGAGGACGATCAATAATAGTTTCATACTTTTGACGGCCTTGCACCTTATTTGTACATGAATTATATTTTTTATTTGCGAAGAAATAATTCAAATTGTTGTATCTGTTCTGATCGGTATCAGGAGGACATTATTTCAGGCATTAACTAAATCTTTGGGAGTAGTTGATTCATTAGTAAACGCTTGAACTGTCTTCCCCAGGAAATGTAGACGGAACCAATCTTTTCGTAAGTTTATATTTATCACTTTCATTCTTTCTCTCACTTTATAGTGCCCCTTGCTCTTATTCTATATATCGTCTAGTACTCTCGGGTCTATCACTCTCTCCCGCTTCCCCTCTTCTTGTATGTTAACATTCGAAGTAATAAAGAAAATAAAGAATGAAACGATTAGAACTATCCATTATAAATAAAAGGGAATCTTACTACAGACATTAATACTATTCCATGAAAAATGCCAGTATACTGAAATCATATGCCATTAATAGGGTTAAGATGAAAATTCATATACACTAAATGTACAAAAGCACCGAAATTCTCAAATGTTTACACTTTTATTGTCATTAAGGGTATGACTACATATAAACCAAACCATTTCATTATCACATCACTACAGTATAAATCCCTATGCATGAGTGGATGAAGTGTGTGAGGTGCGCTGAAGAAAAATTCCTACCAGTAAAATACATAGCCATGTTGTGCTCGCATACCCTTAATGACAATAAAAGTGTAAAAATTTGGGAATTTTCTAGCTTTTGTACATTTAGTGTATATGAATTTTCATCTTAACCCTATTAAGGGCATATGATTTCAGTATACTGGCATTTATCATGGAATGTCACTACCTTTGTAAAAGCTATGCCTCAATACAATGGTCATTTAAAAGGTTTTTTGGAATTTGCTGGAAAACTAAGGTATATGGTAAATTGAAATTAAAATGCCATCAATTGGATCCTAGAACCTCTATCTCTGCAAAAAATCAGCTGAATCCATCAAATAGTTGATGAGATACAGGGTGGCACATACATACGTACGTACACACATATAACATGATTTCATGATTGAACTTTCTGGATCTCTGGGTTGCCTTGACTAATGATGCTGAAATTCTACACACTTATAGAACCTATGAAATAAAATTTTTGTGCAAAGTTTTAACTAATTTGGTTTATTGGTTTTTGAGTTATGATTGATGAAAGAAATGAGATTTCCAGCATAGGCCATTCTTGAAGTCTATTAAGGGATAGAGCGCTCTCGCACCTCCCTTGATTTGAATCGTAGTTGGAAAGGAAAGGAAAGGGTGTAAGTTTGAGTTAAAAAAATATTTTAGTGTATTTGCAAATCTTTTTCCTGATTCAAACAATTTAACTTCAGCTTTAAGGGGTGATCCAACGGGTCATATTTATTCTAGTAATGCATATACGTAGTACTAAGACAGACGTTAGATATACACACGAAAGTAAAATCAATGAATATAGAAAAGAAACAAGCGGAACAAGGAATAATGAAAAAGAAACGGTGAGAAAAAGAATGGTCGAAATAGACTAGGATAGAACATTGAAATCGTATGTATACGTCATATTATTTACCTCCTTGCCAGGAGATTAGACACAAGGCTAAGTGTGGTTTTGAAAAGCCAAAGTACTAAGATAAACTCACTCTAGCATACAAAAATGCCTGAGCAACCTCGTTGGCATTCTTCGGTAGGGACGCCTTAGGCGATGAGAAATAAACTAACCCCTTCGCAGAGAAAAAGTAAAGTCTGGCAAGTTGAGCCTTTTAGGACTGAACAGAACAGCAGTCCGACAGTAACAACACCCTTATCAGACTGATTTGTATCACAATTCAATGATTTTATATATACGTCATTGTCACTGCTGGTTTAGTATTATTAAACTGGACTAGAGTCACGGAGATCCCGAGAAGCGTAAATTATTAAAGGTTATTTGAGCCTTTCGTAACTAAAACTGTTTGCGTGTAGGGATTCATTCATTCATTTCTTATGAATAAGATGATTCTATTATTGGCATTGGTTTCCCCGATATTTTTCTAGTTAGAATTCCTTCTAGAAAGACATCGGGTACTTACAGAGGGACCAGCTGAAGATTGTCAACATCATAAGTGAAAGTGTTTATGTGGGACTAGCTGGATTTGAGCTTGGCAAACCAGGGTTGCCAGTTCGTGTAGTAAACCACTTAGCAACGGTGACCTCCTGCCGGTAGGGATAATATTCCATCTTAATTTATGAAACGCTGTTGTATAGTCATTTAATAGTAATTATTTATGAAATTGAAACGAGACATTCGTTAGGCCGCCGGCGTCACGCGTGCATCTTTCGATTGTCTCTATCCTTCTCACTCAATATATTTTCGTCTCTTAATCGGTTGCTAGTTTTGGAGCCCGAAACAAAAGACCGCCGGTCATGCTTTCTAAATATAATTATCTAATTAATTGCACAATCAGCTTCTGAGAGAATGAAGGATTTATTCAACGAAGTGATTGTCTCGTGGCTGAAAGCCTATAGATGGAGAGAGAGAAATAAACAGAGAGAGTTAATTACGTTGTAAGCGCATTGCTTCAATATATGATCGTTTTGTTAGTGCAAGATTAATACATGTGTTTCGTGGCCTTTCTACCGAGACTGATGATACTTCGACCCACTGTCTTTGTAATTCACGTCTAAAGTCATTTCCGTCTAAATATCATTGACTGCCCTTTCTCACGATTCTCGCACATTACAAATCGGGTCAATCGTTTGACCTATGCTGACCTTTTCGTCTACAGCACATACTGTATAAACGTTAATACGAACTAGCGCACATATCTACTAACAAAATTACCCGCATCAATATGAAACAACACAACAAACCATTAAAACAGACAACTAAAATACTTAGAACATCTATGAGATGGTGTGCAGTGGCATAACAATGGCCATAAGATAATAAAAGACGACAGCCACATTTATTTTATACAAAAAATGTCAGTCAACACACCAATGTTGATGAAATATTCCGCATAATGCATGGATTAGTTTATTTGTGTTATTAGTAGAAATATTTTCCCGAGTAAGTCCCATAATAAAGTTGTGTAAATTTTCATCTATTTTTTTTCACAAATAGTTTTACATTTCTAAAAAAATACATCCCCATATATGATACTGCCAAAATAATAGACACATCATTTAAATATTACAAAAACCCCTCCAAATAACAAAACTAATCTAGACTGTTACTCTACAGACACAAGCAACAACTACTTAGTTGGTAAGTTCTTCGTGAGGAACATCGTCTACAAAGAAGATAACACTAGCAACAAAAAAGTGTATTTTGGTGCATCGGGCACGGAATGGAAAACGAGCTACAAGTAAATGTCGCGGTGATTTCCGTGAAATTGGAAACAAACTTTATACAAATAAAATAAATGGTGCAATAAAAAACCGAGTCATAGTAAAATTCACTCAATTTAATCAAGGAAATTAAATACTACAATTAGTTTTATTTTATTGATTTCCTTTACGATGTATCCACGAAATAATTATAAATATGTAACATATATAAGCAAGTAATTAAAAATAATAACTTGTTACTAATTTACTAAAATCTACTTTAGAAGCCAAAAAATAATTAGTCTTAACATTCATACGCTTAAGGATGTTTTTTTGCAGATTAATTGAATCGCGTATTTAAGAAACGGTATAAAAGTCGAGACAATAATTAATGATGATTAACATTTATAAATGATTATCTAGCTAGTTTCGGTTACAGCATTCATAATCAGAAGATATTACGATGTCTTTGATCGCAGAGGACACCATTAAATAGCAAGGCGAGTTTTTTTCGACTAAGAAGCATCACAACCGTCAACTTCCGTTCTAAATGAGTCCCAAACCAGACCGGTGTAGTCCGGAAAATGCCATCTGTATATTTTTGGTCAGAAATATTTGTTGATTAAATTGTTACTATCACACAAATCGGATTTTAAAAATGCACTCTTAACATTGAGAGGGCGGGTGTGGGGTGTGTGGGTGCATCGCACCCATCGTATTTTTAGAAAAAAAAATAAAAATGAGGTTCTGTGCCAACTAACTTTTAAAAAATTTTATTTTACGGCTCAACAAATTTTGGTAAAGTAACAGAATAGTTAACCAAAGCGCCCCTCCTCCCACCCTCTCCATGTTAAGAATAGATTTCTAAAAATTCGATTTGTGTGATAGTAACGAAATTCCAAGAATTTAACGTTTTAGTTTTAATCCAAAAATAATATTGAAATCATTTTGCTTTTCTTATTTGTTAACCCAAAATATACAGACTACATTTTTCGCCCTACACCGGTCTGGTTTGGGATTCATGTTAATACGGAAGTTCGGCGGCACGGTTGTGATGCTTCTACACCGTTTTTTCTATATTCCATTTTATTATACAAATTAGAAAATAAGGATAAAAATGGTAATATGAAATCCGAGGTTGGGAACAATAGTATACAAGAGTTCTGTAGCAATGCCGGGTGTGCAGTCTTCATTTATATGACATTTATGAAAATGTAATAATTGATGTGTATATTATGTTATTATCTATTTATGCAACATCAAACATGTTATGCATGTTTATTTTTCTTTAAACGAAATGCTTTTAAAATAGTTATTTGTTTAAAAAAATAGCGAGGTAAACATTTATGAAAACACGTAGTCGATAGTTACGCCGATCTCAGAGAAAATGAGGGAAACTCGTCTTCACTGATAGGGATATGTAAAACACACAAACGTGCTACCATCGGAAATTAACTTCAAGATAAAGGCCCCTGGAAACAAGATTGAAAGACAGGCTGAAACAAATGTGCTTGGATACATTAGAATAAGATCTCAACACGGCCAGACTCATATTGGCCAAATTTGAACATGATTGGTGGTGAGAGAAATCACGTGCGAATCCCGCTTCTCGAGACAAACAAATAGTGATGTTGTTCGTCTGTAAGTCCGTCAGTCGCAATTTTTCCGCCAGTCATAATTTTTTTAAACTTAATAAATACACTGTGGAATGTGTTTCATTTCGAAATGTCAAACATTAATAATAAATTCCCAACAAAGCGGATGCCATCGCCGGAAATACCAATAATTTTAGTGTTTAAAATTTTAAGCATGTATGAATTATTTTGTGTGGGGTGTCTATTGTCTTCTTTCATGTCTGTGTATATAAATCAGATGCAGTCGTTTTTAATTATCGTTCAAAAAGCTCGAAAAGAAATTAGTGAAATGGTCTTGAAACAATTCTTGACTTTCACATGAGAAGTTTACGCCGAGCAAATTTGGCATATTTTTGTCGTGCTCAATTGGTTACATTATAACCCAGACTAACCAGCTGCCCCCGCACACCAGGGCGGGAAAGCTATTTTTCTAGCTTGACGCCGACAGATATGATCTATCTGACCTTTTCTAGACAAACAAATGCCACTGTTTATATTTATGATTGCATTTAAGAATGAAATCCATCGTTTCTATATTTAGATAAGTGGGTCCTGTGCTTCTAAATTGGATGCTTAACCATCGTGAGCAGACTTACCAAGTGAGTTGATAATCGCGAAAAGATGTATTTCTGCTTGCGGGCAGGATAAGCTTTTAGTGTAACTGTCAAGTGGAAACGTCGTTACGCTATTTGAACAGATTCAAAGATGGACGACCATTCGTAAAATGCGTTAATTCAATCTACGCGTTTAGCGATGAAAATACTATTTCAGTGGCAGACTAGGAAAAATGAGTGAAAGGCTAACGAAAAATGCTTTTTTAATAACTTTAAAACTCTATAATAAATGTAACCCAAGATGTGCGTATTTATACAGGAGTAATGTAAAAAGGGGTATACCAATTTCCATCGTGACGGTTATAAATGTCAAGATTAACTGAGATTAAGCGTGACAGATCGACCATAGCGATATTGGAATTCGGGTGTGTAAAAATAATGTTAAAAACGGTGTTTTCCAGCTAAGGTTAAATTAAGCAGAGGAGTGGAAAATTCCATTTAAAGTTAAACATTATAGTTAGAGCTATCTGTTAGATTGTTACGTCACGGAGAGGAAGTTAGTAGTTAGACATTGCTCTTTGGCTTGTATGATGATATGATTCGGTCGTCTTTTTTCGAATCTCTATCTTTGTTCACTTTTTTGGTGAGCGGGCGATAAGAATATGTCACCTTACAATGCAGGAAATGGGTTGGAGTCAAAGTTAGCCCGGGTCCTAATCTAGAGAAGAAACCGTAACATGTTTCATGGGTGGGAATTTTTTGTTTATTGAAATTCCGTTTGATATTAGACACACGAAGGAGAAATTAAAGCTCTTTGTAGTTGTGTTAGAAGACAAGTTGGGGAAGTGTTGATGAATTCTTATTAAACTGAAATCGACTGATTCGGCAAAACGGTTAATCTGACAATGTTATGGAACCGGGTGTTGCTCCGACATTATAATTACTTGAGATTAAGCGTGACAGCTTTACCAACCAAAACTAAATCCTCTAAAAAACGACGAAAGACGGGATATCATGTTATGTATATTTATATTGAGTACCCCCTCTATCTAATTATCTATCAACCTCTTTTCTCTCTCTTTCTCTCTCTATCTTTATCTCTCTATTTCTTTCTCCTTTTCTCTCTACCCCTCTCTCTATCTATATATTTCCTTCTCCTTCCTCTCTTATAGCGATTTCTCTCCCTTCTATTCATCCTTTTATCTCTATTTCTCTTTATCTATCTATCTATCTATCTATCTATCTATCTATCTATCTATCTATCTATTTCTCCCCATCTATTTCTTTTTACTGTCTCTTTCTCTCTTTCCGTATCTCTATCTCTTTCTCTGGCTCTTATATTTCTCTCTCTATCTCTTTATTTCCTGCTCTTTCTTCCTATCTCTTTATATCTTTATATCTCTTTTTCTCTTTCTCTATCTCTATCCTTATCTTTTTGTCTCTCTTAGTCTCTGTATTACTCTCTCTCTCTCTGTCTCTGTCATTCTCTCTCTCTCTCTCTCTCTCTCTCTCTCTCTCTATGTAAACAAACTGGCACAATGTGGGTAAAGTGGATCATATACAACCAGCTTTTAAAGATAGAGCGTGATACCAATAAATAAAGCTTTTTGATTTTGTTAGTTTTCATCCCTGTGCTTGTTTTGCAAGTACTTCCACGGAATGTGCTCGTACGAACTTACTGCACTTTCATCCCCTCAATGTAAATACTCCCGATAAACCCGACTAACAGCAACATTCCACCATTTCACTGTAGAGATCCCAAGATGCCGGAAAACCTTCTACTCTAATAATTATTTACCTAGGACAGATTGCCTTTGGAATTTCCTCCCTGCTCCTTGTTTCCTAGATTATACAAACATGCAGAAATTTAAGTGAGCCAACATCTTCTTGCACAACTCTACATTTAGGATACCACTATAATTGAACCCCTAACAACCTTACGTCTTAGCGGCAATATTTGCATTGAATGAAAGTAAACAAAAATACACATTACTAGTCTAAGATAAAAACCGGATAACTTAAATGAAATAGTTATCCGCCCCCCCCAATGAATTCATTGTAGGAAGGCATTATCATAGGAATAAAGGGCTTGCAGAGGGGTATTACCTTTCCAAGTTAGCCTCCAGGGGTGTCCTTGAATGGTTTCCATGCACCCCTGCACCATGCGCTGCGAAAGATATAGCATCTCCACAGTGAATGGTAATCCATACATGGTGAAACGCCACATCCTTTTCGAGGTTTCCCTGTTTATATGCATGAGCATAAAGAAAACACGGCGGATCTAGAGAAATACACTTTGACCACAAATCCTGCTATTCCACGGGTAGCAGTAGCGTCAGTTGCACTCATCACCAATCTGATGATCTGATTCTGGGAACAGCATGGCTTTCAGATGATCATATATATTTGACAATAAGATAATGCGCAATTAGTGGAGACCCGTGGACTATGTGCAGGTTTGGTATGCTGCATGTACAGTAAGCCTTAGAAATATAATGACTGTTTCACCATCAATTTATAGATAACCAAGGAAGAATACTCCTGGTTACCTGGAAAAGGGAATGAACAGTGTTAAATCCTAGGAAATTATGACACAACCAACCGTACGGTAATTGGTGTGGTATATATTCGCTTAAGAACGCTGTCAATTTTAGGTCATAAATTAACGTGTATTACTAATATTATTACTCTAGATTTTTCCGACAGTCGTACCTATTGAGAAATATAAAAATGATGTAGACAGTAATACCTATTTGCTGTTGTCAGTAAGCAAGCCTTGGCGACTTTAGTTTTTGAAGGAGTGGTCGTTCTTGCTCATACAGCACTTGGTAATCTTCACGTAGTTTTGTGTTGTGGAATAGAGTTAATCAATATATATTATATATATTATACATAGTTTATCTCATTCGTGGTGATCAAATAATGTAGACGCCAGTCAAAAGATGAAATTCAAAATAGCGACCTAGACATAGCTCAAACGTAGAAGTCAGAATAAAGCCAGCAAGATTACCATACAGAAGAAATACAATTCCCAATGTTCTCAATGCAATTGGCTTTTGTTGTTCTCTTTACCTAGAAGACATTGATTCAAAAGCCTGAATAGATTCTAAATGATTCAACACTTGTCTTCGTTATTTTGAACAAGCATGATTACACGGCGTACCTAATTTTCTTAAATTACAGAAAAAATAACGTAAAACTAAACAATCTGTTTACTATTGCAATTACAAATATTTAAGTTCAATTTGGGACAAAATCACAATAAAAGTACTTATGCGGCGGGTGAGATCCGAACTCACACCCTCTATTTGTAAGTTCAGCGCTTTAACCAATTGAGGCACACCATGTAAAGGCGACTATATTACTTACATAAACCAAGGACAGACAGCTTTAAAAAAATTCTCTCTTCCAACTCTCAAATCTTTTTCTTTCTCTTCACATACTTCCAGAGAGCCACTAGATTTCCTGACAACATATTCCAAGAAGCCACGTCGCCAACATATTGTTACGCAATTATGAAGATTTGAAAGATGCATACATTTTTGTGGCGGTTTGTATTCATATCTTCTGGTTTATCAGTACAAAAATGATCTCACAATTCTTAAAAAAGGTCTTGCTTTTGAAGTGCCTACAATCGACTTAGATATGTAAATTATAGTTTATAAGTGAACAACTAAGGGCTTAGAATAAAATTCAGGACATAATTTAGTCATTTATATAGTCCATCTTGAAGAAACACTCAGGCAAGAACAGGAAGTTCTTGTCTAAAGCGGCAAAGGTTAAAAAAGGAAGAAAAAGAATTAAAATTTAGTTCATTCATTTTTCTTGATAACCCAGAAAACTTACGAGAAGTGTTTTTAAAAATAGGAGGACATATCTAGACTGCTGATTGGTTAGATTTAAAAGTACTTTAAGCGCATGTGAGTTAAATTAACACGGGTGTGATCCAATCAAAATTTAATATTTAACAATGAAATATTTCTTTTTAATAGCAAGCTGTTCTCAAAAATTTTTACCCGGGAATCCTTTTACTTTCATCTTTTTCGTTTTTCTTACCAACTTAACTATTATTTTTTTGAAAAAGTACGATTTGGAGAAGAAAATTCAATTATTAAGTTATCGTTTGTTCATTAAATTATTAATTTAACTAAATTGCTACAATACTGTAACAAATGTTATTAAGGTAATGTTATTTTTATCTCTGTTTATAAAATTAATGGATGTAAATAACATCCAAAGTTTTCATCTTTTAACATTAAAGATTTGTTGAAACATTAAACCCCAGTTAAATGCCATTTTTTAGACAGTTTAAATAATTCTAAATTTATTTAAAATTTCGAAGAGTCACGAAGTAATTCATTGTTTTTTAAAAATTATTTACAAAAATTACTGGCTTGTTTACGGAGAAACCGAAATTAATTCTAACGAATTTATATATATATATATATATATATATATATATATATATATATATATATATATATATATATATATATATATATGTGTGTGTGTGTGTGTGTATGTGGGTGCGTGCGATAGCCTCTTAGGTTATAAAAAATTTGGAGTAGGCCCCCAAAACGATATATATATATATATATATATATATATATATATATATATATATATATATATATATATATATAGTGATTGTTTATATTCCAATGACCAAAAAAAATCAGTCTTTAATCAAATAATTTATTTTCATTTTAATTTTTGCATGGCAAAATTGCTGATATATATATATATATATATATATATATATTATTTCATGCATCCACATACAATGTTATAAGGAGATATATATTTTTATGTATCAATTTTTAATATTAACATTGCTCGATACGTGAGCAGAGCTAGGTAGTAAGCTATGAACATATATTTATGGACATAAAGCTACACAGAGGCTTTAAGCCTGACGATTCCCTCCAAGACTGAGACGCGAAAGCCTCTCTGTAGCTTAATTGCCATGAATATATTTTCATAACTTACTATATATATATATATATTTATAAATATTTATAAATATTCTACAGACGCTAACGTTTCAAGCTTATTGCTCTCATCAGTGCAGGAAAGTAACAATTTCAAACGGTCGGGAGGCGCAAACCCGGTTAACTGAGTCAGCCTAGCATCTACAAGCAGTCGCTATATCCACTCGGCCACTGGAAACTGTCACGTAATTAAGAGAAATTAAAAGTTATATGTATATAAAAGTGGGCACAAACATGAGACTAATCGAGAGTGTTCGACGAACGTATTGAGAACATTGCGTTCCAAGCCTATTGCTCTCATAAGTGCAGGAAAGTAACAATTTCATATATATATATATATATATATATATATATATATATATATATATATATATATATATATATATATATATATATATATAAATAGTCTTGGAAGTTTCTCAACCATTAAAACTATATTTAAAAACAGCCAAAAAAAACCTTAAGTCCCAAGTCGTTCAGTGGAAAATCACTCATGTAAGTCAATTTAACTTTTTCAGTTATTATATTAGTTTGCTTCTAACATTATTTACGGGATCATATATATATATATATATATATATATATATATATATATATATATATATATATATATATATATGTATATATATAAAATTTTATCATTATTTCGGATCATTTTTCTTCTTTTTTTTTGATATTTACCGTTACAACATTATTATAAAATTATATAATAATCTTGAAATACATACATATATAAGCTCTATTTAATATTACTAAGTGTCGAGCTTATATTTGCAATTGGAAACAGATACACATACGAATCGATCACTTGCCATACATACACACACACACACACACATATACATATATATATATATATATGTGTGTGTAGCTGACTTGTCATAGATATATTTTCATACTAATACAACTCAGCTATACTCGCCTATGAAGTTCTGTTGAAGTTAATACCGAAAATATGTACACAATATATTATATCATATATAACATACAACTAGCGTGACGCGGCGTCCAGAGTTGCCCGCGAAAAAAATTAAAATAAGTCAACATCCGATGGCACGCAAATAGATCACATCAAACAATATTTACCCACGAAAAGAATTACTTCTGAGTTGAATAAAAAGAAGAAATTGCCACAGTGTATAAGGTTATCTACTTCACTGACCGATTATGGAAAAGGTTACTTGTTTCGGGCCGCCCTGTTAGTTATTCTCTCGTCTGTCATTGAAAGCAAATCCTTGTTGAATGCGTAAATGTTTTTTTATGTTGGTGGTTCCGACACACTAAGCATTTAGGTTGTGTCTATCTGTGCTCTCCTTGGTAGTCAAATATGATTAAATGCCGACAATGTGTAACGAAGGCACATTTTAGTTTAGGAACGTAAGATAAATATATATTGTGTAATAGTTAAAAAGAAAAAAATCAATTGTGATCTGATTGCGCAAATTAAGGTGTTGATAAATCAACTAATTCAACCAAGTGTAAAATATTTATTATTAAAATGTCGAGAGAACGCAAATAAGTCAGATTATCAGTAGAATTTTTAGCGACGCCGGTCTGTGTTTCTTTTAACTGTCGTGAGTTAAGTAAAAAAAAACGTTATTTGTCATTATAATAATATACTTCAATAATCGACAAATGCTAACTTAAATCGTTTGTGAGAAGAAAGAAATGTACATATGTTTGTAATGTTTATTGGTTGGGAAAATGTCAACACGTTTTGTTTAGAAATTGTTGCGAACGAAATGTATATATATATATATATATATATATATATATATATATATATATATATATATATATATATGGAGAGAGAGAGAGGGGGTAGATAGAGTGTGAGAGAGAACAGAAGATTATAATAGTGAAATCTAAAGAAGAAAACACGTCTTACATAAAATCCCTCCACACACAAATAAAACATAAGAATACCTAACGTGAAATGGAAAACAGAAATGTAAGATAAATGTTAGGTTTGCATGGATGGGCAAAAGTGAAATAATGAACTTGTGTTTTCTGTTAGTTAAAGTAGTGTAGTGTTCGTAGAGAGACTGATATTACGTGCTTCCATGGAATTGGTATCAACAATTGAATGTTGTCGAAATGAACACTGCAGTTCGTTTTACTCGGTAAGTATTTGTGAAAAAAGATGGGTAAGTCTTAAAGGTGTTATATTTGAAATTGTCTATGTGTTTTAGTAGTAAAATGAAATTATACCTGAAGTAAACGAAGACTAATAAGGGAAATGTATAAAGTCGAATCGCTGAAAAGATTATAGCCGCCATTTTGAACCACGAAAAATTATAAGTAATTATATTCGTTAAATATATTCTCTAAAAACCGGAACGAGTATAACTGTATACTTAATAGGTAGAAATAACGAATCCGATATTCTTGAAAATCAGTGGAATTAGATGGAGCGTCTATTAAATGCGTGTGTAATGTATTGTCTTATATAATAAATTAATAGCTAACGTATAGTAAATAATAAGGGTCCCATTTTAAAAATTTAGACGTTGTTTATTAGTTTCCGGTGTTGATGGGGGAGTGTTAGTACTAAAGCTATACAGAGAAAAGTTTTTGCTACAACCTTAATTAAGTAATATTTAGTGTTAGCTGGAGAAAATAATCACAAATTTACTATAACACCCACGAGTGAATAAGCGTAATATAGTGGTGAGTTTAGTAGCCTATGATGCATGTGCTTATTTTTCTATTATTGACAAAGGTACAGGGAAAAAAGAGTCAAAACTTTATATAGAAAATATGTCTATATACATAAACTAGTATTATAATCATATATATATATATATATATGTATGTATAAACACATTACTTAATAAGTACCGGGCCTGGCATATAGACGGCGCCTCTAATAAAACAATTCATGTATGTTTTTATAGAGTACATATCATCAAATGATCCGTGTAAAAACTTAAGCCCAATCAGATTATTTCTTTACAAATTACAGTGAATCTACTGTTGTAAATCCTCATAACAACCGAAACAATATAAATTTCGTCTGTTGATAACGGAATGGATTTTGATGTGAAATGATACTGTTCAAACAAAGCAATGGTTTAATAAGCGTTATTCGGACTCGACTCCGTAAGAAAAAAAAACGGTTAAGAGGTGTCATACTGACTTTAAACGCAGTCATACTGACAAAAATGATTCTGAACGCTGAGTCTCCTAAATTCGGCAACTGTCCCGGAAAACATAACGATGTTCACAAACTCCATTTGACTGATCGTAGATTGAATGTGCGTTATATAGCAGAGGAATTGAAGATATCAGGAGGCAGTTTTTCACTATTTTGCATTTGTCAATGGGAAAGCTGTGTTCAAGGTGAGTGCCGCGTTTCCTCACAGTCGATTAAGAACAACAACGAGTCAACGATTTAGAACGTTTTTTTGCAACTGTTTATGGCAACAAAAAGAGTAGTTGCGTCAATATGTGACAATGGATGAAACGTCGATCAATCACTCCAATTCGGAGTCAAATCGGCAGTCAGCTGAGTAGACAACAGCAGATGAACGCCGTCCAATACGACCAAAGACGCAAACATAAGCAGACAAGATTTTGGCCTCCGTATTTTTCAGATGCACAAGTTATTGTATTCATCGATTACACTGAGAAGGAACTAATAATAGCGAATATCATATAGAATCATTGGTGCATTTTAAAAACATAAATGTAAAAAATGACCACCAATGGAGAAAATGTATTCTTTCACAAAGACAATGCACTGTGTCAGAAATCGATGGCAACAATGGAAAAAAACTACATTAATTGCATTTCCAATTTCTTCGATATCTACCCTTTTTATATCTGCCCCCCAACGCCTACTGACTGTTTGCAGATTTCAAAACAATGCTCTTAGAAAAGAGATTTGGCTCCAATAAAGAAGTAATATCGGAAACTGTGGTGTATTTTGTGACCAAACAGAAATCGTTCTACAAAAAAGGCATCGAATTGTCAGAGAAGCATTGGAACCAGTATATCATCCTAGAAGGGAGTATGTTAATGAATAAAGTGGAATCTTGCTAAAAAGTTGATGTTTTATTATTTAGGTCGAATGATGCATATATAATTGTTAACCTGCTGTTAGCCTGAAGAGATAATCGTTACCCATTTTTATGATATCTGACCGGAAAGTCTATAGGGAAGTAAGAAGTGAGCACTCTCCAACTGCACCTCTCGTTAATCGGCAGTGCTTGAGACCAGTGGCAAGGAAATATCCGGGAGTACAAAAATCTATAACGAGATAAATAGAGAAATACTAGAGTTATTTCGGAATTCCGCTTCTAGACTAGTTTCAAAACCAAGACTTAAAATACTAGTGGACCTATTATTCAATTCATAGATAGAATATATATATATATATATATATATATATATATATATATAAATTTTGCATTTCACTGACCATAGAGAATCAATCTAAAACCATAATTTTCGGTAGCTTTTACAATATCTTATTTCCGTATTTCGATGAAAGTTTATTCTTCTCTCATCTTACATGCAAAAGTAACTTTTTAAAATTTAACTTATTTTGTACTTCTATTTTCCAAACTTTTATCAGGGCTCAATCTGGAACTTCACCGTATTTTTCTTCTCATGTGTTTTTATGTAACATGTTCTTTCACAATATATAATGTTACTCTCTGATGATTGCTAAGGTTTGACGTAAAAATACGATTCCTCAATTCTTTTCATGAAACAAGTATAAAGAAATGAACGTTATATATACTCTGAAAACTTCGCTGAGCTTATTTTAAGCTCAGTGAAGTTTTATTACAGTTAATCATTTAAGATATTATGAGGAATATACGTCTAAAAGATTCTTTGTAAACACACACAAACAAACACACACACACACACACACATATATATATATATATATATATATATATATATATATATATATATATATATATATATATATATATATATATTAATAAGTTTTACTTAGCAGATGTTTTATTCAGTGAAAACCGGGATAAGGCCAATAAAAATAAGCTAGATGCTACACGATTACAGGGTAAAGAGCATTTATAAGTGTTTTTTTTAAGTTTACCAAAACATTTCGTTCAAGAAATCATTCATCACAACAAAATACTTTTTTCCTTTAAAAGTTTATTTATTTATTTATCAGATTTATCAAAATTAAAGAGTTTTTTCCTTACACGTGTTTCTCTACGAAGCAGGATCTTGCTTGGCAGATCATTAGAGGAATTATGTACCTGGAACAAGCATTTCAGCAACTGAAAATACCCACTGTTGTGTTGCCCTAATTGAGGTCATTTAAGAAGAAAACAGAAGAAAAACGAAAAAAAGAAAAAACTCTTAAAAAAGTGACTCATAAAACTTTTGCATTATGGTTGCTACTATGCAAACCGACAAGGAATTAGTCCCAATGCAGTCTAAAAAAAACAGGAACAATGTGCGAGAATACACCTCCTCATCAGGCGGCACAACGATGGAGGCATCCCCCCACAAACAAATATAAAATGGTCAAACCACAAAATTGTGGGTTGTGGTTTGACCATAATATATATATATATATATATATATATATATATATATATATATATATATATATATATATATAGATGAAGAAGAATGGAAAGGAATTAGAAAAGCAAAAGCCAAATCAAATTTCAATTCAATTGCTCAGAGCAAGGTATATTCCGCAAAAAGCCAATTTATTCAAGTTAAATTTTCCTTAAGCCAGGCTTTTCAAAGATCAAAATCTTATCATCAGCTGATTTGGCTTTTGCTTTTCTAATTCCTTTCCATTCTTCTTCATATCTACCTGTATACTTTCCACAATAGGTTTTACCTTTCCTAAAAGTTCGCTTTTAGTACACCACTTTATATATATATATATATATATATATATATATATATATATATATATATATATATATATATATATATATATTTAAAATGCTTAACGTGACAGGATTATCTTCTGAAGTTCAGAAGGCTGAAAATATTTCCTAATTATGTCTTTTAAACTCTATGACCTGGATGGATTGTATAGATTCAACAAAAAGTATGTTTTTGGGTTGATATATTTGATGTTATATATTTTTATGTATTGTTGTATATATTTTTTATATATTTTCAAAGTGTAATTTTATAGCTTGTAGTGATGTCACTAGGGTAATGGCCATCTGAGGAGAAGATTTATCTTTGAAAACACATGAGCTAAGGACGTTAATATACTTTGCTTGAACTTTGAATTTTAATAAAATTTGATTGACACCTTATTTTATTATTTCATTTTATATTATAATACATACATATATATATATATATATATATAGGAAAAATACCTTAGAGAAACAAATCAAGATTTTTCTTTAATTCATATTAATACTAATATACTACTACTACTACTACTACTACTACTACTACTACTACTACTACTACTACTGCTACTACTACTGATAATGATATATGAGTTTCAATTTCCTTTAAATTCAGACATACACACACACACACACATATATATATATATATATATAAGTATAAAGATCCAAAGACACGTGTTTCGTCTTTTAGAAAATTATCTACCAACTAACCAACCCCGAGGCTCGAACACCGGACATTCAGTCACCGCTGACTGTGAAAGTCCAAAGTCTTAGCGCGCTCGGATATATATATATATATATATATATATATATATATATATATATATATATATATATATATATTTGTGTGCGTACGTGCGTGTGTTTGTGTGTGTGTATGTGTGTGTGTGTGTGTGTAACCGTAAGCGTGACCTTGCTTTTGTATCTATGGAAATATAAGTTCATAAGTGTCTGATTTAATGCATGTCTGTCCTTTTGACACCGCCATTATAGCGGCCATGACATCTGGCTAACTTCCTGTAGAGTTTAACTCAATGAATGTGTAACTCTGACAGTAACTAGTGTATGACTCTCTCATTCATACACATATCTATATACGCGTAACACACTACATATATATATATATATATATATATATATATATATATATATATATATATATATATATATATATATATATATATATATATATAAAAGGTAAGGAGTTGAATGACGTTTAAGCACAAAGTTATAGAAGACAAAGAAAACAAAAAACAAACAAACAAAAATGGTCACTTTTGACGGCCGCCTCATCCGGGGTTCAGAAGGGCTGCAAAATATAGTGGAATGGGTCAATTAATGCCCGCAAAACACCAAAGTACTTTAATGAATTACGAATATCATTTAGAAAAAATATATAATAAAAAAAAGTACACTAAAATAGGTTATCTTTGAGAAAATGATGCAGAAGAAAAATGGCGACGAACAGGAAGTTATCTTTGACTTCAAAGATCCAGCAAACAAATCGTGCACGCGTTCGTCCTGAACAACAAACATACTTTTATGAATGGGCATCCAATGGCGCTCGTTATTATTCATCTATCTAGCGAAGAAAACGTTATTTATTCATGTGCGGCTGATATTTGTAACTAGACGGTCTTAATAATAAATACTGATAGGTGGCGATGTTGAATGGATACCGACCTGGACTGAAGGTCTGATGTGCCAAGCTTTCTCTACTCTATCCTTATTTTCATGGTTGGTGTTCGACTGATCTCTGATGTATGGTTCCACCCTGTAACACATTTACAGCAAGGACTCGTCTAGCTACAACAACTGTAGATAGTTTTCCTTTCTCAATCTGTGCACGTAAAAGTAAACGAAACTTCGATGAGCAAAGTTTCCTCCTGAGAACTATCTGTCTGTGGAACGCGATACCACGGGTCTGCTCCCCAAATAACTATAGCATGGACGTTTTCAATGCCAATGTAAACAAATTCTTGTTGAGTCGTCCTCTTACATGATCTAATTTCTGGCCAGTCTCAACAATTGTTACTAATTCTTACGTTGTTTTTTTCACTGTCCTGATAAATTCATTAACCCTTATCCTCGAATAACCTGTGGGCCTTGATAAGTGGTGACTTGTAAGTGCATACAAAAATTCGAATTTTATCGATTCCATAGTACCACGATCACTATGGATGTTAGCAACTATCACATGGCCCCTTCTGTGAGTACCAGATTCTAGAAAGAAATGGGGAAACCAATACCAACAATACAATCGAGCCCCTTAAAAAGGTCGTACCCTGCTGATTTATATGAAAAGAATAAAAATAAAGAACTAATTTAATATTTGTTGCTGTTCGAACAGGTTACTATCTTCAGATATTGCGGTATAGTTGGCATACTTTAGGGTAATCATACATAATGATGATCGGCACTAAAAGAACTTAATATTGTATAAAAGCATTATATTTAATGCTTTTTTTTACAAAAAAAGCCCCAGTAAGTTGTAACAATTTCACTTGTGCACGCTAAACGTTAATAAATATTTAATATCTGATGTTTTTTTTTACAAAAAAAACCCAGTAAGTTCTAGCAATTTAACTCATGCACGCTAAACGCTGATAAACACCAAGTCACGTTTGATTTTTTTATGGAAATCGCTCAACATGACATGAAGTCACTTGAAGTAAGGTGCTAAAAATACAACTTCAAGCTAAAAAAAAACTAGCAAACGATCTGTTAGATGGATAGATTCCGACTAGGAAACAGCAATACTTCCCCCTTTGTCAGAAACATCACTCACGAAATGTAAGGACTAAAAGACGAAATAATGGAAGCGAGAGTTACGAAGCTGTCGAAAGTAAAGCCAAGGTCTACTTCGTACTCTCCATCTCTTTATATATATATATATATATATATATATATATATATATATATATATATATATATATATATATATATATACTAGCTGTACCCGTGCCCCGGTGTTGTACGGGATAAATTGAACATAACGAATTAAAATTTGTCAACAACCGACCGAAGGTCACATCAGAATGATATTCGCAATAGTTAAATCACTACATATTACATTGATTTTTTTAATGACTACATAATAATGTTGATTTAAAAAAAATTCTGCCCATAGTGAGCTCTTCCCTTCTCCTTCGTAGGCAGAAGTTTAACAATGTAAAAAAAAGAAAAAGAAATTGTATCAGACGGCTGAGATCGAACCATGGACCTCTCGGTAACCACTGGCCTACGAAAATAAGTAGGAAATGAATTGAAAAATAGGTCGTTGAAACAAAGCCAGCGAGTAGCTGGCATGCGTGTTATCGTACGATCCGGCTTAAGCGACCGAATGTAGGATCCACTAGTCACACGTTTTGGGTCATTTCTATACCAAGTAATCAATGTTTTTTTCCAATTTTTTTATATTATGCACATGAAAGGTGTTGGAATCAGACATGTAAACTGTATGGGTACTGTTGAGTATCTTGAAGTATAATTACTTAATTCAGAAGTCGAGTCGTTGAAGAAATTGTAGCCGCTATGTTGAAAGATGAAATACTATGTTCATTAATTGCATTCTCTAATAACCGGAATGACTATAAATGTATACATAAATAACGTAATCCGATATTCTCGAAATTCAGCGGGAGTGTCCATTAAATGTGTGCTTAATGTTTTGTATTATATAGTAAATTAATAGCAGATAAATATGAAATAATAACGGACTCTTTTTTGAAAAGTAGACGTTGTTTATTAGTTCCCAGTGTCGATGAGAAGAGTGTTAGTACTAAAGTATTAGCGGGAAACGTTTTTGCTACCACCTATATGGAGTATGTTTTGAGGAGAGTCGAACATGGTGGGCCAAAAGTAATATTTAGTGTTAGCTGGAAAAAAATAATAACAAATTTACTAAAACACGCTCGAGTGAATAAGTGTAATATAGTGGTGAGTTTAGTAGCCTGTGATGCATGTGGTTATTTTCCTATTCTTCGAGAAGGTACAGGGGAAAAATCGTCTTAACTTTATATATATATATATTATATATATATATATAATATATATATATATATTAAAATATGAAATAAATGCTGCAGGATGGGAGGGAAATAAATTTGTTCATAATATGCCATAAGGAAATTTAAATATTAAATTAGGGTGGGCAATGTAAGTGAAAAGTAATTTGTTTAGTAACAACCAAAAAAATGAATATCCTAGATGATTTATTTTTACCAAAACATCAGAAAAAATATTCGATCTTAACGAAATTTTTAGTAATTAATTAACAAATAAATGTAGATATAAAGTATTTCGATTATTAAAAATATACAAACATGATTATAGATTTTAAGTCACTTAAATTCCTTTACTTTCTTTCTATATAAGGAAGTAATACATGTTATTATACCCATAGTCGAAACTCAGTGACTACCTTTAAAAAGAGACAAAATCCGTAAAGGTAGAAATAACAATTTTCTGTAAGACAGCTCTCGGTAGAGAATGATGCTAAAATATAGGAAATTTGCACATGAAAAATTAAGAGCATTACATGCTAGTTTCCTGTAAAATTAGTGACAAGACGCAGTAAGTTATAGCAAATTAAATCCTACATAGTAATGGGTGCAAGACAGAACGGGAATAAGTGTTTTCGTAATATGCCAGAAGGACATTTAATAATTAAATACAATTATTTTCTGCAATACTAAGTTGTTTTGAAATAGAGCCGCTCGAGATTTTAAGGATTCCATTTAAGTTAATATTGACCTAGGAATTCAATGTATTAAATGAACATAAATATAGTTTTATATTGTGAACAACTACCTAACATAGCTGCCAGCATAGACTTGTATTACAACGATTAAAAGTATTTATAAAAATTTACACATGGAATGATTAAGTTTATTCAATTAATTATATATTTTATTAGGTCAATTAAAAAATTAAAATATAATAATTAAAACAGACATTGTTGACTGATTGGTTAAAATATTTGTCCTTCTGATATTTTGATTTGGGTTTAAGTTTTCTTTCTATCAAGACTTGGACGTTGCAGGACGACATCATCATGCCTCGGATGTTAGCAAGGAAAATGCGCTGGAATGTCTTAGTCGTAATATAGGTGTTACAACTATGATACACATACACACTCATATTTACGTATTCTTATTAAAAAAAACAATTCTTTACCCTTTTTAAAAACTGTTCGATCTCTTCTCTTGAAAATCTTTTGAAATCTATTTTTTGCAAAAATGTCTTGACCCCTATTTTAGAAAATATTTTTGCACCTATTAAAAATAAATTTGTCCCCTATTAAAAAAAATCATTGCTAATAACTAAGTAAGAGAAAATTTAGGAAAAAAAACAATATGGTTGACAGATTTTAAGTTCACTCAAATGTTAACGGTTAATAACAGTAACATCTGACGTTTCTCGCGAATTTATGATGCCCTTTGCGTAATCCTACTCACACCCCATAACCTCATGTTACCATTTGATCCTTTCTTTTAAATTTTAATTCATATAATTTCACAATTTCAAATTATGAATAATTTAATACATACAATTATAAGTAAAACGTAAATAGCATTGCATCTAGCGAATCGATATTTAACTCTAACTAGCCAGTCCTTTACGTCAATTTGCAGTCTTGGTTTTATACATAAGGATTTCAAAAATTTGAGCGATTATTCTATCCGGACCATAATTCTTTCCGTAGCATACACTGCACGAGATTCATGGTTCCTTACAAATGGTACGTTCAAAATAGCATTTACAATATATGTACGTAAGTAATACCAAGATTGGATTTGTCGTAATATTTTACCAGAAGAAAGTTATATTAGATTTTCGTAAAAGGTTTTGTTTTCAATTGAATTCTCGAACAGACAACACCCACATAATATAAAAGGAATACCATCATTAGATTCAACATAAAATATTTCGAGAAAAAAGTTATATTTTATATTGGTATAGGGTTAAGTTTTCGATTTCATCCCGAACAGACGGACAGAAAAGGACACCACACATATAATACAAACTGAATTCCAGCATTAGATTCCTCAAGAAAAATTATTTGAAAAGGATCTGAGGTAAGTAACTCGTTATTATTAACTACTTGTACTTTACTACTCATATAACATTTTTTTTAATAAAACATTACCAACGACTGAACAGATACTTCATTTTGTTCCTAACTTTCATAAAGCAAATAAACAAGCATTTTATATACAAAGTGTGTGAAAAATACCACCTTATTATTAAGTGCTAGTAATTTATTACTGACATATAATTCTTACAAGAAATGAATATGACAAGAACGTGTACAGCATGAGAGTTCATTTATAATTCAATATGGGTGTGAGCATTCACCACTAGATTCATAAGCAACCTGGGAACCCCATTAACTGATTTAACAAGTTACTCTTTTTTATTTGTTTTTTACTAATGATTACCACTTATCAAGGCTAAAAAGAAAACAAATAACTGATACGAGGGCCGTTCAATAAGTAATGCCCCTGACACATTTCCCAGAGTAGTAAATTAATGAAACTTGGCACAGTTATTAGTCTTTCTTTACATAGGAACAACCCAGAGTTATGCATTTCTCGCATCGTTTGATGCAGCTCTGGACACCGTTTTTGTAGAACACCCAAGGTTGGTCCTCCAACCACGTCGTAACTTCAGAAATCAAGGCTGCATCATCTGAAAAACGCTTTCATTTCACAAGCAAGTTCATGGGTGGGAAGAGATGAAAGTCAGAGGGTGCAAGGTCAGGAGAGTAAGGGGGATGGGTAGGATTTCATAGCCACACGCCCGTGCTTCTGATCTGGCGACATGCGAGTTGTGGATCGAAGTGTTGTCCTACAGGAGGAGTATACCTTTGCTGATCTTGCCCCGCCTTTTGATTTTGATAGATACTCTTAATTTCATTAAAAATGAAGCCTAATAGGAAATCTGTCATCACTACTCCGTCCTGGTCCCAGAAGACTGTGAGCATGACCTTGCCAGCGGAGGGCTGCACCCTTGCCTTCTTTGGAGGTGGTGAGTTCAAATGCTTCCACTGCATTGACTGGACTTTGGTCTCTGGATCATACTGATGGACCTAAGTTTTATCCTGTGTAATCAGTCTTTTGAAAAACTTTGACTCATCTTCTTGGCACATCTCCAAATCCATCATCGAGCACTCGACGCGTTCTTGCTTCTAGAAAGGTGTGAGCAACCTGGGAATCCACATGGCAGACACCATTATGCATATGCAAATGGTCATGAATGATAGTTTCCACAGACCCTGTACCAATCTTGACCTCTTGGGCTATTTGGCGAATAGTAATGCGTCGATCTTCCAAAATGGCAGCCTCAACTTGACGGGCAGATGCCTCATCAATGGCAGAAGAGGGACGACCAGGTCTGGGAGCTGTTTCCACAGACTTCCAGCCATGTTTGAATTCACGATGCCAGCGTTTTACAAGGTCATATGATGGGGCATCATCACAATAAGTTTCTTTTATTTCATCAAAAGTCTTCTTTGATGTGCGCCCTTTCAAATAGAAAAACCGAATCACTGCGCGACACTGAACAGACTCCATTTCACACCTGACTCAGTTCAAACACCTGTAAATCAGAAACCACAATTAGTTTAGAGCTGTTTTTGCAACATTACCCATACAGATATAAATCATTACACATGAAAAATTTCATATAGATAAAACAACTGGAAGTTTGTCAGGGGCATTACTTATTGAACGCTCCTCGTACAAACGTAATACGATCATATTATGCTACTTAACGAAACCTTGTATTTGATCTTCAGTATAGGGATTTGTTTTCAATTCCATCCCCAAACAGACAGAAAATGACGCACCACATATAATACAAAAGGAATACAGCTATTAGATTGCTCGGGGAATTTGTGTTTGCTCTTGGTATAAGGGCGTAGTTTTTAATTTAATTCCTGGACAGACAGACACCACGCATACAGTATAGATTATTGGTGAAATTACTTCATATAAAATAACTGTTAAAAACAAAGAAAATCGAATATACAGGATGATTGAAAAGTACAACCCTATTATAAAATGCTGGTGATTTATAACTGAAATATAAGTCTTACAACAGAAAAATATGATAAAAAATGTATATGATAGGGTTTTATGACAAAGAGTACACTATTTGCTATTTGCTGAGTCGGCTGTTATATTGAAGTAGCGATATCTAGATATTTTCAATCTTCTCATAATATTCATTATCATTTAACTGTTAATCTATCTCACCAACCTTCATCCTCGAGTGGAAATTTTCGACTTGATAACTGGTAACTCATCAGTAAAAACAAAAAGAAAGAATTACTTATTAAATCAGTTGGTGCAGTTCACAGGCAGCCTTAGAAACAGTTGGTAAATGCTGGCGCATATATTTGAGTTCTAAATAAAACTCCATGCTTTCTCATTATATTCATTCGTGGTAAGTAATATATTTCAGTAATAAATGATAAGCAATTAATGATAGGGCGTAACTTTGCAATCATTCAGTAGTTTGTTTATTATTTGTACTTATTTTTCCTGTAAAATAATTGGAAATTTATATTTCATCAAAATAAGAGTCTATTTAAATAAATGTATTGGCTATCGTTGCCATGTTGTAAAGACCTAAACGAAAAAACAAACAAACGAAAAAGCTAAAAACGAACAAAACATTTGAAATGCACTTCTTACAAAAAGGGGAATAACTCTTAATGATAAAAACTATCTCTTACACTTTTTTTTACTACTATGTTATAAAACCCCAGCTAGAATAAAATCAAACCAAACTTTCTGGCTAGTTTGATCTGTTCTTAAACAATAAGCTTCGAACATAAAAAGAGAAAAACGAGAAAAAAAAAAGTAAGTATGAAAAGTGTCCACGCCACCCTCTAGCATGAGAGTCAGTCAAATGAACGTTCCGGATATTATGTGGTCGGTCACGATAACAAACAATATGGCGTTGAAGTTAGAAGATTGAAGTTAGAAGGTTCGTGTTGGCCGACCGAAAAGTGTGCACAATGTGCGCGCTTAATAAGAGTGCGACACAAGGTTTTTACAAGTGGCTTCATTAGCAGAACTGGTCACACTTCCCAGTCTTGACTGGCTGTTTTGCACAATCAGTTGGGTCTTTTCTCTTGCGATGAAAAGGTCGCCAACAAACTCCACAAAACCGCGGTCGCTTGCATATCTGACCTTATTAGATCTTTATTGTGACCTGTAGAACAACAACGGTGGCAGCAGTGCTAACAAAGAGACACTTAAGCAGAGAGAAATCAACAAATTATATATATATATATATATATATATATATATATATATATATATATATATATATATGTGTGTGTGTGTGTGTGTGTGTGTGTGTGTGTGTGTACGCATTGCAGGGCTGGCAAAAAGAAATAAAATAAAAATACTGACAGAAAAAGACGAATTTGGATACAAATCAAAGCGAAGTGACATTTCTTTTTCCTTCTTTTTTTAAACGATTTTTTTAGATGAAGTGTTGTTCTTCATCTCTGAGCCTTGTGTTTTGCTCCGATGGAAACCGACTACAATTTTGCCTCAAGCTAATACGGCACACACACATCCATATATATATATATATATATATATATATATATATATATATATATATATATATATACTCTAAAAATACACGTTTTAAGATGGGATAAATTAATTCCCCGAACAGAACAATTTTGAACCAATTTTATTTTATTATTCAATTTGGATTCTAGAAAGTGTATAAAATGTAATGCTTAAGTCGAAGGGATTTTAAAAAGAAATTGAAATTCAGGGAATCTTGCTTAAGTTCTCTCTCATGACTGTGGATCAAATTCAATGTAAATCTTAAATATTTTAATTTTCAAATGGGAAATTGTGACCACATTATGCCCATCTAACAACCCTCTAAATAGAACTGAGCTTCTAGGAATAAATATTAATTGATGTCTAATAGTTATATGTAAAGATTTCACAAAATCTGTGTTTTTGAATTTTAACTAATGGCTTCCACCCCGTTTGTAACAAATTAAGTTAAACTAAATATAAATCACATTATCACCAACCACGTCTAGGAGCTGTGTTGGATAATTCATTCTATCAGTTTATTAGTTTAGGAGTTTATCCTGTACATTCACATATATAAAAATATACATATATAGATCAGAGAAGGTTAAACTTCGCGGGATGCCGACCGAGTTCTCCATGTTGACTATCAAAGAAGCCATTACCGATAATGACGGTCGTATCTTTCTTATGAACCCCACGGCTTCTATATTTGTTTGCTCTTATTTTTCATGATTTACTGGTGTATTTAGCCCATGCTTACTTTACTCGTAATCTGGTTACAGGAATAGTGTTAATCTATCCACTATGTAGAAATAACCGAGCACTACCACACACATTGTATGCGTGAACTGTTTACAGTAGAGAATGGTGATCAGTATTTGTATAACTCTGAAATCAAACGCTGTCGGGCCTATATCAATATGTAAAAAATAATTCTGAAATTACGTCACCAATGCATATATATATATATATATATATATATATATATATATATATATATATATATATATATATATATATATATATTAAAGATTGGTATTTTCATATTCTTTTAAAGCGTCTTTTAAGAAATTTAGTATAAAATATAGGTATACACCTAAAAGCACAAAGGGTGCAGAATACAATGATAAAATAAGAAGCAAGACAGATTTTTTTCTTCTCATTTTAAATATCATATATTTGTATTTAGGTTTTGCAATATGTCGCTAAAAACATAGCTTTGTAAAGCAGAGAGATATTATAAGCAGTAGTAGTACCTTGTGTTTCGTCAGGAATATATATATATATATATATATATATATATATATATTGTGTGTATTTAGGCAGCATATTTTCATTTACGCAAACATTATTAAATAACACAGTGTTTTTGCTTGATAAGACTTTTTTATTTTTTCAATTTTCTGAATGGTCCATTAAGTGTTTCGGTCAAATTGCTGTATGTAAGTTCCATGTGTTTCTTGTTCCATTTTCTTTCCTTTTTTGCGAGTACTTTCGACTTGATTCGTCAAATCCTCTTCAGGCGGTGTTAGTTCTTGTTTCGTAAAAATATGTCTTTACTGTTGAGTTTTTTTAATTATTATTATACGGCCAGTAATTTACAACTTAAAAAGAGCGTCTATACTATTGAAATGTTACATGAGAGCCTGATTACGTTCTAAGAGGGTGCAGGATTCAAAAGTTTCCCGAAGATTAACCTTGCATCTCTCTGACACTAGCTCCATTCATAAAAAATGTCTGGAAAAATATAGTCTCCATCTTTATAAACAAAGATGAATATTCTAGCTAAGATAGAACGTTAACTTTCATATTTTTTTAGTTAATAAAGACATGTTTGTTATAAACTTGACTTATCGTTCTTCCTTAGTTGGTATTATGGTAGACGAACATATACCACACCGAACCCTCCTGACAGAGCATACTATCATGATGAACGAACACTACTTTCCTCCACCCAAAAAGTAGGTAGTCATTCTTGCGAAGACGGTCTTATGAGAACAGAACCGATACTACACTACCCCCGTCTTCAAATATATTCTGACTAAATCGAGTCTTGTTTTTTTTTTCATTCTGGGAGGATTCCCGCCCCACACACAACCCTTAACAACGGAGGATGTAATTCCTAGGAAAACAGTCTTATGACAACAGAACCGATACAACACCGGTATATTTTCTCACTTTTATGAAAAACTTCCCTTATAATTTTGCGCTTATCACAGTGGGGTATACTTTTAAAATATCAAGATTCTAAACTTACGAATGCCGGCAAAAGCCATCATCGTGTATATGATATTCATAACGAAACTAATCTAGTTGAGATCTTTTACCTATCGGATGCCGTTACCTACTAATAGGTTAAGTTTAATCGTCGGATGCGTCCTGGATATGACCCTAAAAGACATCCAGTGGTGAGGCCTCCATTGGGGAGCTGTGTGGAATGTGGAGTTGCCCTTTAGTTGCAATTGCTCCCAGGTCCACTCTGGCCCGGAGTGGTAGCACCTGTAAGAGCCCAATCTATGGGTCAAATACAACCTACTGGGGCTACAAAATCAGGCTGTCTGAAGTTATTGACTTCCTGACTCGAAATGCACCAAACATTGATGTTTTATTGTTTTTTCCTTTGCAAAACTCAATCATGATCTGCAAAATCCAAAACCAAAATCAACTATTTCCCTCCCTCCCCTTTTCTTTTCTCTGCCCTCTTTCTCCCTCCTTTCACTCAACCAAACACCATGAATAAATACTTAAACATATAAAGAACTTGAAGTATAAAAACCTTCACCAAAATGACCGGATTCAGCATTAAATAACCTGGAAAGGATCGATATGCCGTGAAACTAAAACAACCAAACCGAAAACCATGATTAAATATTTGAAGATATAAAGAACCTGAAGCATAAAAATCCTCACCAAAATGACCAGAGTTGGCATTAAATCACCCGAAAAGGTTTGATATGTCGTAAAACGAAACTACCAAACTACCATCGGATGAATATTTTTCAATAAAGCATATTTATTTTACTACATCTAAAGACTACATAAACACATTACAATTAAGCTCCCCAACTTATTCTGAACATCTAAGCTTCCCGTTTAGATTATACTATAATCAATATCATATATATATATATATATATATATATATATATATATATATATATACATATATATATATATATATATATATATATATATATATATATATATATATATATACATATACATACATATATATATATATACATATATATATATACATATATATATATATATATATATACACATATATATATATATATATATAAATATTTGTTATTGTTTTTATATTTTTATCTATGGACGTATACGTTTCGTCTTTTTTTCAATCAAGACTCATCAGCATAGAAGTACACTATTCACCACCGGTCACATGATTCGAAACCCTGGACTACTATATATATATATATATATATATATATATATATATATATATATATATATATATATTCTCTGTTGTTACTCGTTAAAGCTTAAATTGGAAGAGGTTAGTAAATAAAGTATTGAAGGTATATGCTAAAATACATATTTTAAAATAATATATATATATATATATATATATATATATATATATATATATATGTATATATATTATATTCAGCGCAAAATCTAAAGCAGTGGTTTCAAAGTTTATAGTGAATCCTACCTGGGATGCGATGATAATCGCTACAGTCTTCTAATCGACCAGAAGAACAATTGGGTATTATGAGGAACGTATAAATATTCGAAGATCAATAGTGACGTACGTCGAGCATGATAAACAAATCATATTAGCTATTAGGATAATAAAACGGTTATAAAAATAATAAATAAAAAGTAAAAATAAATACGAAATAAATAGTACTTTCACTTTATATATATATATATATATATATATATATATATATATAAAGAAAATAAAATAGGAAAATAATAGGAAAATAAAACAGTGTAAATACAGAATTAGTGACACAATGTGTTAACAACCCCTTTCCCCAACACACACACACACGTCTGCACGCTCACCCATATATATGCTGCTACCGATTACAACTGATTTGAGAATATGCGGTTTACCCTGAGTTGAAAAAAACAATTTCGACGGTTATTTGACACATTTTGTTGCATGTACATTCCTTTACCACTACTTCTGTCTGAATCAACAGACGGTTTCATTTTTTCTATCTATCTACCTATCTATCTTTCTATTTATCTATCCATCTATCTTTTTATTCTACCCTTTTTATTATATCTCTTTCTTTTCACTTTATTTTATTTTATTTTATTTTATATTTTATATTTTGATTTTGATTTTGATTTTAACATTTTGATTCTTAACTGTACCAAACAAACGTGATTTCCCAAATTTTGAAATTTAAAATTTATTTTCTTTTTCTTTTTTTGCCCATTTCATTCTTTCCAAATATTATCTAAGGTTAAGATCGGATTCTAACTCTGCCTGATGAGATCTCAGTTTATAATAACTGTGATCGATAACATCGACATGCCAGTGTCGCAGATTTTGTACATGTCTGTGTAAATAAAAATAATCATATATAAAACTCTATTTGATATTGAGCACTTTTTATAAACCCGGTTTAAATTCTTTGAATTACTACCCTGTGGATATTTTACCTGGATTATATATATATATATATATATATATATATATATATATATATATATATATATATATATATATATATATATATATAAAATATAAATTTTTTAATTAATAAAAAATATTATTGGCTATATATGAATATACATGTTTCAGCATCCTCAGGCCGTATTAACTATACTGAACAAAAATCTGAATGAATTACATTCTCAGAGGAGTTTTGATGTGAAGGAGGTCAAAGGTGAATGTGGGCAAGGTATATACTTACACACATATATACGTATGTATATATGTATATATATATAAAACTACATATCTACACACATATATATTCTTACACATGTGCGTACACACACCCACATTCATATACTCACACTATCACACGTATATAATTCTTTGATCTTTGGGTTTTCGTCAAAAGCTCATCTTTTAATATAGGACATGATTTATTTAAAAAAATATTTACTAAATAAGGAAATATTTATTTTAAGAAATATTTATGAAATATTTATTTTTAATGTAGGATGCGTTTTTTTATTTACACAACTTTTTTAATAATACAAACGAATCATTACAGAATTCTCGTTCTAAAATGTTTTCGTGTCACTATTTACTTACCTCCCCACGTGGGCAGAATGCATGATAAAATAAAATATCTTATAGGTTACGTTTATTTTTGAATACGTTTTAATAAACACAGAATATTCTATTTTTCGTGTAGCGTATTTTAAGAAAAGGGGGTTTATTAAATATTTTGTTTTCATTTAGCGTGAGTTTTATTTTATTTACAAAACTTTTAAATATATACATCTTTAAAAAATCGGCGGACTTGAGTAATTTTCCGTTTTGCCTCCCCATAATAAATTCCACGAAGTTGAAAAATTAATTGAGGAAGTAGTGAAGTTTAGTGAAAAAGTTAATACCATAAGAATAACAACGTGTCTTTTTTGCCTCTCTACTCTTTTTTAACTGGCAAGACTAATTCGACGGTGTTTTGGGTGATAATTGGTTGGTCAAAGTTCACAGCATTTTTGTATGGGATGAATTTCTGTAGTAGTGAGAGTAGCAGTCGTAGATATGTTAATATTTTCTTCTATTTTTCTCTTTGTGACTGAAATAATAAAAACAATTAAAAAGAACAACAAATAACGTCATTATTTGATCTGTGATTTGATTTACTTTTACAACAAGTAATTCTAGATTACACACCTTATAGAAGTGGTAGAAGCGTTTGTACATTGTACACATTTAATTGGCCCCAAATTGTTATTTTTAATTCAGAATTAGGAGAATTGGAGTTCAATACGGTTTCCAATATTTTAAGTGCCTAAATTAATACAATTTATATTATTCGATTCAAACGCGGTTTGCCGATTTCATGGTCTGGACGGTATCCATCAGGCCACGCATGATCCCATTTTGAGAGAAAAACATATTTGTAGTTACGTAAGCGTTGTTTTCTTTATTTTATTTACATCAACAAAAACGTAACTTTGTTTTCTTTTAGAAACACGCCATCAATAAAAAGGAGGGGGTCAAATAGTGCATTCGGTGCGTAACGGAGACATGTTGACGCTTACTGACATTTCTTTTCTGAATGATTACATGAATTCTTCCTGTACAAAAACTCTGGTCACTTTGCCCAATGACCTTCTTGCATGCCAACTTCAAAGCCTGGAATCTGGTCACATCCGACCACTGCTAATGATGCCGGAACCTTATTTCCGTAGATCATATCCGTACTGGAAGTGGTACGATATAGAGTAGTAGTTCCCAACCTTTTTTGTCCCATGTCCCATATAGTTACATCTAAAATCATGTGCAGATTTATAATTCTTATCATTTAAAAACTGAATTCCGTTTCAGCTGAAGAAACTCAAAACGCCAATATTTTGATTTAACCAAGCCTAAAAAAAGATGGCATCCGACTAAACAAAAAATGAAATGAGAAATAGAATTACATTTCTGACGGAATAATTACGAAAAAAAAAAAATGAAATACATTAATTTGCATTAAAAAAAAAAAAAAATAATAATTATTGCATCAGCCTCGGCTAATACCGCACAAAATAATCGTGAAGGGTAAAGGACGATGGGAATACCGAGGAGGGAGAGCACTAACCAGACCTCCACTGGAAAAGTGTGGAAAATATTTGAACCTTGTAGAGGCTTATTGCAAGCCGAATCCCAAAGAAAACCAATAGTCATATCTAGCGAGAAATCAATAGTAAGCTGCGTTTGCTATAGTTATCCAAAGAGGTGGAGATTACTGGAAACCTTGGCAGACTTGTTTTCACTCAGACTCCAGGGAACACCATCGGTTATTATCAGTGAGAAATCGCTGATGAATACTTGTGTGAGAACTCCTAGTGAGTACTAAACAATAAGTAATCTAGTATTATACTGAATGTGAATTAGTCAACGTTTGTTTCCCTAAGGTTTTTTTGTTATATACTTTAATAACACAAAATACATACTAAAATATACTTTAGTTTTATGCTTGACAAAATCTTGTTTAATTGCTATAATAAGCCGTAATGTATAATTAACTAGAAAGATTACGAATCTGTGGTTTAGTTATCGGCGTATTTCTCTCATCTCTCACTATATATTGATTCAACTACTCTAACATTTCTTAATGCCCATGAGACTCTATTTTCAGCTAATTTACATACGTGAAGCTGTACACACCACAAACACGAATGTAAATTAGATGACAAAATAATATTTCTCTTCTAGATAAAATAATAATAATAATAATAATAATAATAATAATAATAATGATAATCATATGTATATATATATATATATATATATATATATATATATATATATAAGTAAGCGTTGTTGAACGTCACGGAACTTTCGCGTTTGTATATCTTCTTCGTGAGGTTCTCAAACCGTCGAGCTATCCTTCTGGTTTCTGGTGGCAATTCGTAAAGAACTTCTCCGATAGTTCTTTATTCGGCCATTTTTTTCGAGCGCTTTCGACTTTCGTAGTCGTCTTCAGGATTAGTTTTTTTTTTTTTTAAATCCTGAAGACGACTACGAAAGTCGAAAGCGTTCGAAAAAAATGGCCGAATAAAGAACTATCGGAAAAGTACTATACGGATTGCCACCTGAAACCAGAAAGATAGCTCGACGGTTTGAGAACCTCACGAAGAAGATATACAAACGCGAAAGTTCCGTGACGTTCAAAAACGCTTGCTTAGATAATGACTTGCTGCCTAAGTAAATATATATATATATATATATATATATATATATATATATATATATATATATAAAATATATATATAGTGAATGCTTTTTATTTAAACATGTACAAAGTCTGCTACACTGGCATGTCGATGTTATCGATCTGCAGCTATCAAGAGCTGAGTTCTCATCAGGCAGAAGGTTTTTTTTGTGATTCAACCCGGTCGGTGAAATCCAGGAATTTCACCGACCGGGTTGAATCACAAAAAAAACCTTCTGCCTGATGAGAACTGAGCTCTTGATAGCTGCAGATCGATAACATCGACATGCCAGTGTAGCAGACTTTGTACATGTTTAAATAAAAAGCATTCACAATACAGCTCTATATTTTTATTGAACACTCTTTTATAAGCCCGGTATTATTCTCTTTGGATTTCTACCCTGTGGATTTTTACCCTACCTGGATTACTATATATATATATATATATATATATATATATATATATATATATATATATATATAGAGAGAGAGAGAGAGAGAGAGAGAGAGAGAGAGAGAGGGGGGGAGAGCGAGAATATTTAAACATCCAAAAATCATCCAAAATAAAAACCGAAAATTTCGACTCATATCTTCACAGTCCAGTTCGATTACCCCCGTGAAAATCGAATTACTGATGCGCCCTTACCGTGGAATCTCGACGACGCTGCCCAGATATTTTCCATATGTCAGAGTCCTCATTTTCTGGGGCGCTGTCTTTTCAATACCCACCTTCCGACCTTGTGTCACATCTTCTAGAGGTAGGAGGTATATAAATACAAAATATCCAAATATATGATGATAATCGATAGAGTCAAGGAAACTACTGGAACGTTATAGTAAAAAAGACAAAACAATAAAAAACAAAACAATTGTCTAGTGTGGGATTCGACCCCGAAAGATGGTAAAAATCTGAACTTAAGGCGAACGGTCTACCCACACGGGCAAAAATTGTTTGTCTTTGTGATTTATACAAACTCCGCATAGATCTAAAATAGTTCGATTGTCTTAAATAACTAAACATAAAAAGGTTCCAATAAAAAAACATAATAAATGATTTCAAATACGTACGATTATTTGGCTTGAAAAGCTTATTTGTATATGTTTATTTATTTATTATTTACTGGTAGAGAAAATGTTTAGATTATTACGAGTAAGTATTAGCAATATGCACAAGTGTGCGTGTCTTATACGAACTATACATTTCTAAACAGATTTATCATAATATCTGATTATTTGTTTCAGTCAAAATTTGATTGAGGTTGAAAGATATTTGTCTAAAGTTGATCTCTAAAAATGTATTTTACATCTGAAAATAAATATTAAAATGAAAACTCTGCTGACAGCGGCTAAAAGCACATAAATACAGTAAAATTAAACATTTTAAGTAAGTAATTTTAACAATTTCATGAAAGATACATATATATTTTCTGCAACTATTTCAAAGTAAATTAGTAAATTAAAGCCTTAAAATACTGAATTTATAAAAAAATTACGTACTTTTTACTAAAAATTGCATAATTATCTAAAATTATTATTGGCATTACAATTCAGTTAGTTTTAAAAAGTTAATAAAATGGCTACAGAGATTTAGACAAATGTGGAATACTATAACCGCAATAATGTTTCATTTTATAATTCTAAATTTTATATCGAAAATATAGTTTTGTAATAGATCGGTCCAGTTAATTTTATGTAACATGTTTTGCTTTGATATCGTCTGCTACTTTCAATTTGTTTGTTTTCCTTTGCTTTTCTATCGTCTGCATTCTTTGAATTATCTGTCCCGCCTGCAACTCGTTTACGGAAAATTACATATTTAAACAATAAAAATAATTTATTAAACACTAGGTATTAACGTCATATGCGATTCCTGTATGTTATATAAACATAAGAATGCAGACGATAGAAAAGCAAAGGAAAACAAACAAATTGAAAGTAGCAGACGATATCAAAGCACGGTACTTCATTTAAAAAAAAACCTCACTTTTCTTCGTACCCTGATATATAACTTTTGTAAAGGCGTTTTTATTTACACGAAATAATACATTTTTTAATAAAATAATAGTTTCATTATATTCCGTGATCATTACTTAATAAATATTGAAAATTTAATTAAAAATTGGTTGATTTTTAAAGATTTTGATCAATTTTTAAATGAAGGTGGTATTTTACAGGCATATACAGCATAATCACGTATCCACACCGGTTCTCGTTAGATTACTTAAGTTAATCGACGTTAAATCTGGTCAGTACCAGATGGACAACCATTTGAACATATTTGACGCATGTGGGAGGACAGCGACATCTTTCTGCAAATAACAACTGCAAAAACACAACGTTGTCAGTTCCCTTGACGAGGATATAATGTGACTAGAGATCTATTGTAAATTTAATATTCCCTAAAAAATTCCTCTTTTTGAAGAAGCCTGCACAACTCGCCCAGGGTGAATCGCTATTCCAGAAATAGGACCCTTCAGGTATCTACGTCTCTTCCACCGTGGGGAGATGTGGCATAAGGCTGGAAGATAGTGACGGTAGGCCAGAACACAAGGTAGCGCACTCTGGCCCCGCAAAAAACGCATGAGGAACTTCGTCGGCATTCCCCGACAGAGGCGCCTCAGGCGATTGGCCATAAATCAACGTCTTCACAAATAGAGAACGTAACGACTGGGAGGGATGACACCCTAGGACTACTCAGAACAAATACCTCAGACCGACAGAGCAGATCCAGAAGAAACCACAACGGCACACCCTTTGTTGGACTAATCATCGAAGGCGTATCTTCGACTGGTATCAACGTATCTGAATAACAATTCAGAAGCATGATCTTACAGATACTCACCATTCGGCGGAAAATTAGCTAGATATATAAATATCAAGGTTAATATGTACAATAGTCCGAAGGAAACTAATATGAATAATGATAATTCTCCCCCCCCACCTGACCCAAGAATAACAATTACCAAAATTTCGAGGCGTATTACCAAAATAGAACGCATCCCTACTAGATAAGGCGAGATCATTTCTTCCGTTTAAAAAAAGGCAGGAAGAGTAAAGGTTTCCGATGAGTGGGTTATCAGTTTCGTTGGAATCTGTTAGAAGAGACTCGTATGTTGGCCTTCCTTTCGCGTGCGGCCACTTGGTCAGACGACGGCAAATAATTGTCCCTTCCATTTACTTTGGACAGGATATCTGCACTACTGCAGACACAAGCACATATCCCCACGTCATTAGTGACCCCGTCACGGAGCCCATATTATTTATATCTCAAAATCCCATTCACAATATCGCACTTGTTATATATATATATATATATATATATATATATATATATATATATATACATATATATATACGCATATGGTTGTATGTATGTGCACTTTTTTACATATATGTATATATGTATGCTTCTTTTTCTCTCTATTTCTCTCTATCTCTCACTATATATATATATATATGTGAAGTCACGTGTCACTCTTGTTTGGACGCGTTATTTGCTTAGAGTGTTATGTATGTTTGTTTAAATTTAGTGTATGGAAGATTTAAAGAGATATACAAAAAATAAAAAATAAAAAATTTCTATATAAATTCCATGAGCCAATATTTATGAGTAGCGTATATTGAAGGATTGAAGGATTATACTTATGATGAGATAAAAAGCTTAAAGAAACAACATCAAATTCAAATTCAAATTCTGGATTAAATGACTTTAAATCAATCCCAAAGGAATTTAAATAAAGATATCATTCGTGAGGTCTAAGGGCAGTAACTCTGCAGGGTTTTTGAATGATTTGTATTCCGGATTTAACATTATTAACTAAGGTATAGTGAAGGCTTATGGGGGTTATGATATTGGTATAATTATTAAGACTGGTTTAGAGATAAGAGTAAGGATTGGGTCGGCAAGATTGGATCTGTTTGGGAGATATGGAAGATTAGCATTATGACCAAGAAATAGTGGAAACTTATGGGAGTAATAATAATGGTGGAGAAATATTTTTGGGAAACTTATAATTAGTTCTGTTGAATAGTGGTGTATATATGTAGTGATTAAAGTATTTGTTCCTATTTTTTAATTTTATTTATATTTATGAGGGGTGAAAATGGGAGAATTTTCCGGAGTGGAAGTCGGTATTTAGTGGGGCAATTATAGGGGGTATCGATTTGGCAGAAGGGGGTAGCTAGGCCTTTATGTGTATCGGTAAGTCCAGTTTATGAGTAGTGCTTGTCTCGTGTGGATGCATCCTTTAAAGATTTCATCTCGGTTATTCAAACAGACTGTATTTATATCAATGATGGACCTTAATATATGGTATGTTGTACTAATTTCTCTGTACCAAAATAAATAAATATTACGCTCTTAATTTTTAATTTTTAATTTTAATTCTCAATTAATCGAGCACTCTGTTTAGATTTAACCTGCTATATTACAAATAAGTTATATATATATATATATATATATATATATATATATATATATATATATATTTATATTATATACGTATACGGTTGTATGCATATGTATTTGTATAACACATTTTTGACTTTGAATTTCTCTCTCTATCTCCCTCTCGTAATTTTTATATATATATATATATATATATATATATATATATATATATATATATATATATATATATATATATATATATATATATATATAGTTAAAAGCGTTAAACTAACAAACAAAGCCCAGTTGAAAAGATTTATCTTTCTACCTTATTTCCGGAAATTTCAAAATAATAAACATTTATCATTAGAGGAAATTTCTTGTTGATTACAAAAATAGTCCGTCAAAATTCTGTAAATTTTTTTTACTGATAATATAAATCAAATGAATCTCTGTTCAAACTTGAATAATACGTGTTTGTTTTACGTGTTAAACTATAATTATTATGCTCGATTTCTAATATCGAGCATCGTCCATCGTGTTAAGAGTTTTCTTCGGTATATGAAAATAATGTTTTTATACCTTTGATACCATGAATATTTTCTGTTTTTTTGCTATTTCTGAAGTCCTTTCACTTGTGTCGTCTGAAAACTGATATTTCTTCTTAAGAGACTTCTATATGTGATGTTTTTAAAGGAGCTGACGAAGATACGTTTTGGACTTTTCCAAAATATGGAAAAATATAATATTTCCAAAAAGTCTTGAAACAATCGTATGCCTAATAATAGTTAGTTTTGAATTCTTGAAACAATGTTCACATTTTATTGATCTCTACTAACTCTGGTTGATATAATCACTCTGGTTGATATAATAATTAACAATTGAGCTGATATTAATATCTGCGGTATTTGAGGTTTTCTTAAAAGCCTATATTTCAAATCTACCTATTTTTATATAGCTATACCAGCAGAGCTACTCGGTGTTGCCCGGGTTAGCGTTTGGGATATCATCATATGCAACATCATGGTAGGGGACCCCAGCGTTTAAGTGATATATTTCTTATATAGCCTATGACCTTCACTGAGCGGTCAATAGTCCACATGCCAATTTTCAAGCAATTCTGTCGAGCGGTTTGGGTGAATAGGAGACACGCGTAAGATCAGGCACAGAGTTACTATTTCATATATATAGATTGTTCTATTTTGCATTTCTACTCCAATGTAGTCAAAAACATTTTTGACTTTGAACTTCTCTCTCTATCTCCCTCTCGTAATATATATATATATATATATATATATATATATATATATATATATATATATATATATATATACATATGATATTGTAATACAAACACAGCTGTTTCATATTTTCACGATTCATCGGTGTGACTAGACGTAGCAAGCGCATCTTCTCCGAGATTCGAAACCGGAAATACGATGTTTTCTTTTCTTTTATTTATAAAAAATAAAAGAAATAAGAATGGAAATGATTATAACGGCTTCGAATCATGGAGCAGGGGCATACAGGCATCGTTATTTATCCGCGGGAAACGCTGGGTGTTCTACAAGAGGGGGTTAAATGTTTAGAATGCAAAATGGTAACTTGTAAAGTTAATTATTAATTATGGCTTTTCAAACATTGTTCAATCCCAGAACTTTGGAATATTTTAGCATGTATATTGTGTTATAAGTATACAGGAAAACGTATTTGAGGAAAAATGTTGATCAAGTAACATTTAGTGCAATAATAATAATAATAATAATAATAATAATAATAATAATAATAATAATAATAATAATAATAATAATAATAATAATAAGTGAACGTAGCCAACTTGCCCCAAAAGAATACAAGAGCAGAAATGACTGTGTGTGGAAAGCAGTACACTGGGAACGGTGCACACAATTGGATTTCGAATACGCAGACAAATGGTACAAGCATAAACCAGAAACAGTGCTGGAAAACGAAAAACACAAAATCCTCTGAGATATAGATATACAAACAGATAAACTCATACAAGCAAGGAGAGCTGATGTTATTATAATCGACAAGAAGGAAACATCTTCGTAGTCTTCGCCGATCACGCAGTCCACAGAGTGAACAGCAAAGACACGGAAAAACAAAGCAAGTACAGTATACAGTATAATACCACTAATCATAGGAGCACTAGGAACAATCCCCAAAAACCTGGAAAAAATACTGGGAGAAATTGAAATCAAAGGGATCATTGAAACCATACTGGTTGTCCAACGGCAATCTTGTTCAACTACGGCTTTCACTTAGTCACTGTCGATGATCTTTGGCTGGCCAGAACGAGGCGCATCTTGAACTGAAAAAAAAAATCTTTTTCGGAATCCAGCAAAGCCTTTCTGGCACACTCGTTCTGTAACAGCATTCTCCCCATACACATGGCATATCTTTATGCAGATTTCTGTAGTTTTTTTTTCTCTCTTTTTCTGTATTAAAACAAGCATCAGATGTCGGAAATGCTCTGCTTGATCTTCCATTTTAATGCGTGAAATACAAGCAAAAATATAAGAACTTCTCTGTTCGGAGGCTTATTACACACTGACGTCAACATATTCGCAACACCAAATACAGGATTTGAAGAATAGGAATATGAAACGATTTTAGATGACATTCAAAAAACGAAATAATTTTTAGGCCAACTCAATAAATAGAAATTCGTGCTCATTCTGTTGGTGTGTAATTATAGAGGCTGTCATTGAAAAATCTGAAATATAGAAAAAGTCAAACAATATTCATCCTATAGTAAAAATAATGTGTTCTCAAATACCTTACGCACCCTGTATATATATAATGAGAAATATAGTACCTCTACCTTTTCCTCATTTTAATTCTTCCTAATCTCAATTGTTTTTTCTCTCTTTTCTTTTCTCGACTACCCTCTCCCGCACTAACTTTTCCCTCTTTGTCTGTTGCATAATTAACTGTTATCTCCGGATGTAAGCTAAGATGTTTAAAAAAAATTATTTAGACCCCTCTCCCCACAAATGAAGTGGACACAGGATGGTCCCTCTTCTTAAGGTGGAAAACCGCCAGGGTAACTACTCCTCCCCTCACCAAAAGAGGTCGGGATGAGGAAGGGGGTGAGGACGGCACCAGTTACAATTCTACAAATTTCCGGCGTTGGTGTTGGACAAGTGGACTCGTTTGTGACCAGTCTGACACACAGACATTATAGTAGGTCACGCGATGAGGTTTGAACTGATACTGGCTTAGATTCCCTATCAAGAGACTGCCAATAGAGTCTAATGTATTTTACGAATATATATATATATATATATATATATATATATATATATATATATATATATATATATATAAAGTAATATGGGTTGGTCGTTCATTTAAAGCATTGCTGGATTTGTTAATAAAATTGAAAATATAAGCCATTGACAATGCAAGATTAATTATTATTTTTTTTTACATTAATCTTATTAATGTAAACCACGCTGTTCGTTCGGCACCGGAATTTGAATCATAACAGCCAACACCACCAGCGCGGAGAGACATTTATCAAGTAACAAAGAAATAAGTTTGGTTATTCTTGTTTTTTGATGAAAAAAAAATGACTCAATACTGGTCACTTCTGATGATAGAATTTTATTCCGAAATTAATAAGATTAATGTAAAAAACAAAAATTAATCTTGCATTGTTAATGGCTTATATTTTCAATTTATATATATATATATATATATATATATATATATATATATATATATATTAGAAAGATAAGTCCTTCATTTTAAAGCATTGATAGGTTAGAATTATTGAAATTCAAAATAGAAGCCTTTATCACTGCAAAATTGTTATTTTTTTACTTTAATCTTATTAATTTCGGAATAAAATGCCATCATTAAAGTTGCCCAGCATTGTGTCATTAAAAAAATAAACAAACCCATGTGGATACAACCATTACAAGGACGATATATATATATATATATATATATATATATATATATAAAAAGTTTGTTTATTTAAGAAAAAAATGACACAATACTGGTCAAGTCTGATGATGGGTTTCATTTCGAAATTAATACGATTAATAAGAAAACTATATAATAAATTAATCTTGCATTGATAAAGACTTCTATTTTCAATTTTAATATATATATATATATATATATATATATATATATATATATATATATACATATATATGAATATATTTATATTTTTAAATGTAATGGCTAAATAGTGTAGAACTAGACCTTTAATTCAATTTAATTTTATCTAAACCTCTGTAAATGCAGAGAACAAATTTCAATAAAATCAGTAAAAATTGTTTCAGCCGTCCTCAATCACATGCAGAATATACAAAATATAAAAACATCAATAACGTTAAATATGTTTATATGTTTATATGTAGGTATGCACAGGATTCACTTTTAAAATAATTCACCGATCATTATGAATTGTGTAATGAAGCTGTTTAGCGTGAGAGATCCAAATGAGAACTATATTAATTTAATTTAGTTTCATGCAACGAGGGTAAAAAGGGAGGTAGAAGCCTTTCGTAAAAAATCCGATACCTCCGATTTTTATTAAGTATTAATATCAATTAATAAATATTACCTACATTTTAGTTACTTTGGAGTATTTAAAAAAAGTTGTATATGGACACAACCACCAATTTAAAAAATCAAACATTTTTGATGTGAATTTGATTCATAGTCATTAGACATCAATTAAGCATGATTCCCTCGCGTTTGAAACTCTTTTTAAGACCGTTTTTAATTAACGCTTGAAATTTGTAATGGATTAAAAATTTGAAATTCGATGATATAAAATGCTTCTTTAAAATCCATATTAAAAAAAAATAGTATGTGTTTATTTTCATGTCGACATTTTGACACTAGTTAATTCGTCTATTTCGATAGTTTATCTCTTTCCTTGAATGATAATATCGTCTGTGTTTTATTG